>OX104117.1:43693480-44893480 GCA_944474755.1 Limnoperna fortunei | reverse complement strand
GATGCCTAGACAGACATAAACTACTACTGGCTTCCTTTCCGCTGCTATCAGCTGGTTTAATTGATTAATAAGAAGGTCTACCCCTTTCTTTGATCTGCATCCACTTTGACAAATGAATGTTAGAGGTAAACTGTTGTCGTAGTTTACACTTTTTAATTTCAAACCTTGACTGTCTGACAATAGCACAGCAATTTGTCACTATCTCTGTATGGTATTATCAGTGGATTCTCTTCTAAATACTTTTTGAAAACTAGTTTCACTCTATAATCCGCTTCTGAAAATTCAAACTACTTAAAATAAAATTCAAGGAAACCAAGAAATGTTACGCTGATTTATTATTTAACACCCAAAATATTTTTTTTAATTTTGAATTTTGGTAACAAGATCGGAATTGCACATTTTCTTTTAGGTTTTTTCCCCAAAAAAAAATGTTAATTTTTCTGCAGAAATTTTGGAAACAAAAAATTTAAAATAAATAGGGATTATTAATCGAAATTTGTGTGAAAATATGTGGTAAATAATGTTGTGTGTGTATTCGGTATTCGATGTAGAATTAGCCAGTCGTCCACGACACTGAACTGTCAATTACGAGTGGCACAATTTCTGTGCGCTTTTGCACTTTAACCATAAAATCTCTGTACTAAAAGCACTTCTGACACCAGTGTGGTGCCTGGCTTGCGTTAATAGATACGTGGGTCCAATTGGCACCAAAAGTTTGTCTGTAATTTGTCCGAACAAACAGGAAGACGTCTGCTAGCTACAACTTTATTTATAGAACAAAGAAACCCACAAAACCCGGCTTACAATTCCGGGATCGTAAAAAACAATAAAGACTGCATTACACTATTTCAACCTGCTGAAATAGTTGTTGACTTAGGCCAATTCAATTTTTTTCGCCATCAGTTGGTAGTTTACACATGATAACTTAAAAACGCGTCAATAAATTTTGTTTAAACTGCACAGTTGTTAAATACCATAATTTAAGATCAAGTTAAATTTTCAATACAATCCAATTTGTAGTTTTCGACTTAGACCAATTTTGAATTATTTTTATTGGTCCAAGCTCAAAGTAAAAATTCTCTTCTAAGGTGGATTGTTATCATGCTCAGCTGTTCTATAGGCTTATTTGTAATTCAGTCAAATTTGTTCAGAAGTGTTAAAACAATGCACAGTTGCGAGGTGTCATAAAACCTCCCATTAAATGCCATTTTTTCTCTTTGAGGTTAGCGGTATTACCGCTGATCTCGCACATATGGCGTTTTTATCACAGTTAGTACGATACATAGACCCCAGTTTTCTAACGGGTAGTTAAAAAATGGAACTACTTTTTAAATGAATAAAATTCGATATGATTTAGTAGAGAATAGAGTATATTTAAATATGGACTCGTTGATTAGAATGTAATTTATTTTAAATTACAACTATTATTAGTTAATCGAAATTGTTTTAGTTTAGTTATCTAATCTTCTATATCTTAATATCTTGAAAACAGAGAGGACTTATGAACGAAAGACTATAATTCGGCAGGAGAAACCACACCTTCCGGATCAAATGATCCCTCTTCCGGATTTTGTTTGTGTTCTTAAAACTTAACTTCTATTGTACTAGCCTATCGTCCTGTTGTTTTGAATGCAATATTGTTTAAAATTCTTGCCTACAGTTTTCGAGCATTCTTTTTGACGAGGGCGGAGCTGGGGTGGTAAAGTTCGATTAAAAATGAAAATAAATGGAACTAAAATTATAGTTCAACTTTGATTAGTCGACCTAACAAAGTAACAGCTTGTGTACCAATTCAGGAATTACACTAATTAAATTGACTGTCATACCCCCAATCGTAAGAGAGGGCTATATTGCAATCACCTTGTCCATCCGTCTGTCTGTCCGTCCGTCCATCTGTCTGTCCGTCCGTCCGTCTGTCTGTCCGTCTGTCCGTCCGGTGCAAACTTCCGTAACAGATTTGTCGGCTTGTACTAAAGGGATTGATTTCAAATTTGGTTCACAGCTTTAGCATGATGACTTGTACCGTGCCTCCCCTTTCCAAGTCAGTCATTTATCTACTTCCTGCAACCATACTTACAGTGTTATTATAAGGAATGGTCATCAAAAAAATGGTCGAGTGGGGGTATACGTAGCATGACTTATTGCTGGTCCGTGTTATTTATGTTTTCTGTGATGAAAAATTGACTAGTGGCTGATTATCTATGAACCAGTGGAAGAAAAAGTTTAGAAAGCCAAGCCACTGGTACTGTTGACTACCTTTTGGTATCTTCTGACTTCATCCGTTATTATTTGAATTTTCAAACAGTTTTAGTTACAATTAACAGTTCAGAACAAAATTCAAACACAGAATTTGACTAATTTGTGAACAATCGGCAATTCATTTTAAAGAGTGAATGTCGAAAATGAAATTGGAATGTAAAAATTAAAAGAAGATATATCACATTATCAATACTGGTACGTACATTATAAAAGAGCGGAATTCTCAAACATGTTGGCTACTATTTTATTTAATACAACAGTGTTTCCTTGTTTTTCTAAAGACGATAAAGACCCTGGTTCTGACAGCAACACTAGGACTACAGACAAAAGAAACTCAGGTATACTGAAATCTACCACAGCAGTTATCCACAAAACAAATTATCAGCAATTTTATGCTGATACAGCTTCCTTCTAAAAAAGAAATATATAAAGAGGAGATAAATCCAACATAAACCTCACAAATTTATTAATCACGAAAAGGCAGAACAGCTATAACTACATGTAACAATAAAGAAAAACAAATTAGATACAGGTATATATTTTTTTTAAAGTCAAATATTTACTGGAATTTCTGTATTGTTTTATTTACTAAGAATATTCAGGCCCTAGTGCATTATTTGAAGATGATGAAGACACTGATTCTGACAGAAACATTGGAACTACATACAATAGAAACATATGTATATTATAATCATCGAAACATGTACTTAGCCACAGATTGCATTAATATGAGCAATGTTATGCTGATAGAATTACCTTCCAAAAAAACAAGAAAAATACGAACAAAAAAAAACGAAATAGAAAGGAGCAAACACCGGTAGAAGGGCAATATGAGGAAATATTAGACACCCAATTGAAAAAGATTTCTTGTCTCGAACGAGTCTCAGCAAAATTGGAGACAAAAATAAATCCTTCACGCGGGTGTCTAAGATTTTCTAGTCTTGCCCTTCAACCATGTTCGATTCTATTCTCAGTAATTCGTAAAACAATCAGGTGCTGTTCTGTTGGATGATGTCAACAAATAGAGGTATCTGCCCGGAAAGTAATCTCCTGTTTACAGTTTTGTGTATTCTTCTTTCTTTTGGTGTTTTGTTTTCTGCTATCATATTGTTGCATAAATTTCGTGTGGAAGCACAGACATGTTGTTTTCATTTTAAGTTTTAGACGTTAAGTAAACAAAAACAACAAATGCAAATAATTTTTTTATTTCTGAAAACAGTTGAGGTCACAATACATTTTTACGGGGAAAAAACCTGTAATTTTTATCTTATCTATGTGTTGAGACAATGATATCTCAACCTTAAAATTGGTACCACGATGTCTCATTAGTGATAAAAACGGAACACAAACCGTTTGACGTAATTAATCACTTAAAAACGCATATCACTAAAAAATAACAAAAACCATAAAAGATACAGGTATGGTATACATTTTTCGAATAAATACGCAGTGAAAGCAATTTTAACTAATAAAATTGTTAACATTATAGAAAAACATAATAAATTGTTATTAATTTATGTTGCACAAATTCTGTATGAGTGAGTTTCTGAAATCTCATCACTTAATTAACAAATATTTTTATGATCACATTCCCTTAATATGTTCTGTTTACCTTCAAATTAAAGAAACAGCTTATATTTCGATATCCATGGTATCCATACTGACATAAAAACTGACAATGATGCTCAGTTACGTTAGAAAACGTTTTGCAAATAGGATGACTTCGATTTTCAAATAGTTTTTATATCCCGGCGCACAAAGTGACGGGGTGTTATGTCATACCCTCCGATTTTATATGAGTGTACGTTTCCCCGTCCGTTCATCTTCTCAACGATGGTGACTATAATCTCTTTAGTGTACCCTTGTTTATATAAAGATGATACAGGTAATGCGTCTGCTTTAACATTTTGACTACAGACAATGGAAACACATGTGTGATATATATTGTTTAAATTAATGGAGAAATGAGACAACCATTTTAACATTAAGCAGTGCTGAATGTTTAAAGGTTGGTAAATATCTTCCTTATAGAAAAGCAAATTTAGTAATGTTTCCAGTTCAAATTGGGCATCACGGAGTTTCTGTTATTTCCTCACTTAATTATCATTACTTTAATGATTACATTATCTTAATCTGTGCTGTTGAACTTAAAGATGCAACTATCATTCGAAGTCCCCTCATATGCATACGGACATTGAAACTGAAAAAGAAAGTAAGTTGCGTTAGAAAATGTTTTAAGGTTTTTACGAGGTCTATTTTCAAATGTTTTCGCTTTGTGAGTAGCAGTATCCGCGCTGACCAAATATATATTTAGGGATCATCGCAGTTGATACGAAATTTCAACGTCTATGTTTCTTAACAGGAGATTTGGAAAAGGAAAAAAGCATAAAACTAGTTCGGTTCCGAGAAACTTATAATATATTTACTACTTGGAAAACTATGACCCCTTCATGCGCATTGCTTGATATACAATTTATTTAAAATAACTACTATTGGTAGTTAAACCAAAATCTTTCTAGGTGTATTATTTTGCCTTCTGTATATTTATTATCTTGAAAATAGAGAGTATGAAAAGTATTTAATGACGAATGACAATACTTGGTCTATTAAGCAGGACCACTATACATTCCGTATCATCATGTCATCTTCCTGAATTTGCGGATGTACATTTAATTCCATTTAAATTGTACTTGTATAGTTTGTTGATTGTTTTAAACAGTACTGTTTTTAATATTCTTGTCCTATCGATACCTAGCATGTCTTTGGACGTTGTCGGCACTAGCTGCGACTGTAATGAAAATACACGGAACTAAAATTGTAGTTCAACTGTATTTAATCGACGGAAGAAAGTAACAACTTGTGTAGCAATTCAAGAATTACACTTATAATCTTGTACTGTTATTTATGTTTGTCTTATGTAAGTCGACTAGTATTTGACTAATTTATGAACAATCAACGATTCATTCTAAACAGTGAATGTAGCAATGTAATCGGGATGAACAAATTAGAAGATATATTATTTAACCAATACTAGTACGTACATTTTTAAAAAGCAGAATTCTCAAAGATGTTGACTATATTCTTATCTCATGCAACAGTGTACCCTTGTTTCTTTAAAGGTGATAAAGACACTGATTCTGACAGCAACACTGGGACTACAGGGACTACAGAAAAAAGAAAAACAGGTATATTAAAATCGTTGAACCATTTAGTAAGCCACAGAACACATTAGTATGAGGCAATCTTTTCTCACTGAGTTACCTTCCAAAACAAGGGATTATATATACAGGAGATAAACCTAAAAGAACTCTCACAATTTAATTACAATCACTTAAGGCGAAACAGCAATATAATACATGTAACAATAACAATGAAAACATAAGATACAGGTATAAATTAAAATAAAAGTCTAATTTAACGAATTTCTGTATTCTTTTATTCACTTTAACTTTCACGGCTTCCTTCATTACTTGAAGATGACGAAGACACTGATTCTAAGAGCAACATTGGAGCTACAGACAATGAAGACAGAGGTATGTTATAATCATTGAAACATTTAGGTTACTACAGAACACATTAATATGAGCGATTTTATGCTGATAGACTTACCTTCCAAAACAAAGAAATAAACGAGCAAGAGATATAAAGGAGCTAACACCTGTAAGATAGCAATATGAAGGAATTTCAGACATCCAATTGAAAAGAATTTTTGTCTCCAACGCGTCCCAGCCGAGTTGGTGCCAAAAAGACATCTTTCAAGCGGGTGTCTAAGATTTTCTCGTCTTGCCATTCCATCTGTGTTTGATTCTATTTCTCAGTAATTCGTGAAAAAAATCCGGTGCTATTCTGTTGGACGTCAACAAATAGAGTTATCTATACTGAAAAAATCTCCAGTGTACAATTGTGTGTATACTTGTTTGTTTTAAATTTGTACTGCTATCACATTGTGTCATAAATTTCGTCGTGAAAGCACTGATACATGTATTTTATTTTCATTAAAATTAATTTTTAAAGACAAAAAGTAAACAAACACAACAAATGCAAATATTTTTTATATTTTCATTGCTGGACGTTGACGTCGCAATGCATTTTGCGTGCAAATTAGCGTGAAGTATTTATATCAAGCATAGGTGTACGCAATAATCTATCAACCACCTGAAATAGTTGTTGACTGCCGCCAATTCAAATGTTTTCGCCGTCATTTGGTAGTTTATATGTTATAACGTGAAAACGCGGTAATAAATTTTGTTTTCATGTAATTTATGTTTTCTCTGATGAAAATTGACTTGTGGCAGATAAGCTATGAACCAGTGGAAGAACAAATGTAGAAAGCCACGCCACTGGTACTGTTGACTACCTTTTGGTATCTTCTGACTTCATTCGTTATTATTTGAATTTTCAAACAGTCTCAGCTACAAATAACAATTCAGAACAAAATTCAAACACAGAATTTGTCTAATTTGTGAACAATCATTTTAAAGAGTGAATGTCGAAAATGAAATTGGAACGTAAGAACTCAAAGAAAATAATATATACTTTTACCAATACTGGTACGTACATTATTAAAGAGTGGAATTCTCAAAGATGTTGGCTGTTATTTTGTTTAATACAACAATGTACCCTTGTTTTTCTTAAGATGATAAAAACACTGATTTTGACAGCAACACTGGGACTACCGACAAAAGAAACGCAGGGATATTGAAATCATTGTACCACAGTACTAAGCCACAGAACACATTAATATTAGCAATTTTATACTAATACAGTTACCTTCCAAAACAGAAATATTTAAAGAGGAGATAAACCCAACACAAACCTCACAATTTTGTTAATCACGAAAAGACAGAACAGCTATAACTACATGTAACAATAACGAAAAACAAATTAGTTATAGGTATATTTTTTCAAAAAGTTAAATATTAACTGAAATTTCTGTATTCTTTTACTCACTAAGAATACGCAGGCCTTAGTGCATAATTGGAAGATGATAAAGACACTGATTCTGAAACATGTAGTTAGCCACAGATTGCATTAATATGAGCAATGTTATGCTGATAGAATTACCTTCCAACAAACAAGAAAATACGAACAAGTAAAAGAAAGGAGCTAACACCGGTAGAAGGGCAATACGAGGAAATATAAGACACCCTATTGAAAAGATTTCTTGTCTCGAACGAGTCTCAGCCAAATTGGAGACAAAAAGAAATCTTTCACGCGGGTGTCTAAGATTTTCTCGTCTTGCCCTTCAAGCATGTTCGATTCTATTTCTCAGTAATTCGTAAAACAATTAGGTGCTGTTCTGTTGGATGATGTCAACAAATAGAGTTATCTGCCCGGAAAGTAATCTCCAGTGTACAGTTTTGTGTATTTTTGTTTCTATTGGAGTTTTCTGCTATCATAATGTGGCATAAATTTCGTGTGTAAGCACAGACATGTTGTTTTCATTTTAAGTTTTAGACGTTAGGTAAACAACACAACAAATGCAAATATTTTTTTATTTCTGAAAAGAGTTGAGGTCACAATACATTTTTACGGGGAAAAAAGCCTGTAATTTGTATCTCATCTATGTGTTGAGACAATGATATCTCAACCTGAAAATAGGTACCACGATGTCTCATTAGTGATAAAAACGGAACACAAACCATTTGACGTAATTAATCACTTATAGAACGCACATCACTAAAGAATAACGAAAACCATATAAGATTCAGGTATGGTACATATTTTTCGAATAAATATGCAGTGATACAGCCATTTTAACGAATAAAATTGTTCACATTATAGAAAAACTAAATATATTGTTAGTAATTTATCATGCACAAATTCGGTATGAGTGAGTCTCTGAAATCTCGTCACTTAATTAACAACATTGTTATGATCACATTCCCTTAATATGTTCTGTTTACCTTCTAATTAACATAAAACAACTGACATTTCGATATCCACTGATATCCATACCGACAAAAAACTGACAATGATGCTCAGTTACATTAGAAAATGTTTACAAGTAGCATGACGTCGATTTTCAAATAGTTTTTATATCCCGCCAAACAAAGTGATGAGGAATCATGTCATACCCTCCGAATTTATATGAGTGTCTGTTTCTCCGTCCGTTTATCTTCTCAACGATGTTGACTATAATCTCTTTTAATGCAATAGTGTACCCTTGTTTATATAAAGATGATACAGACACTGAGTCTGCTTCAACATTTTGACTACAGACAATAAAAACACATGTGGTATACATATTGATATTGTTTAAATTAATGGAGAAGTGAAACAGCCATTTTAACATTAAGCAATGCTTAATGTTTAAAGGTTGGTAAATGTTTTCCTTATTAAAAAGCAAACATGTTTATTTAGTTATGTTTCCTGTTCAAATTTGGTATGATGGAGTTCCTGTTATTTTCTCACTTAATTATCAACACTTTAATGATTACATTCTCTTAATCTGTACTGTTGAACTTAAAGATGCAACTATCATTCGAAGTCCCTTCATATGCATACGGACATTGAAGCTGGAAAAGAAAGTAGGTTGCGTTACAAAATGTTTTAAGGGTGTTACGAGGTGTATTTTCAAATGTTTTCGGTTTGTGAGTAGCAGTATTGGCGCTGACCTAATATATATTTAGTGTTCATTGCAGTTAATACGATATTTCAACGTCTGTATTTCTTAACAGGAGATTTGGAAACAAAGCACCTCTAATGAAAGGAAAAAAGCACAAAACTGGTTCCTAGAAAGTTATAATATATTTATTACTTCAAAAACTATGACCCCTACAATCTCATTACTTGATATGCAATGTATTTGAAATAACTTCTATTGGTAGTTAAACCGAAATCTTTCTAGGTGTGTTATGTGACCCCCTGTATGTTTATTATCTTGAAAATAGTATGTAGAGTATTTTAGGACGAATGACAATACTTGGGCTATAAGCAGGAAAACTATACATTCTGGATAATCATGTCATCTCCGGATTATGTGGATGTTCATTTAATTCTATTTGTATTTTACTTGTGTAGTTTGGTGATTGTTTTGAATACAGTACAGTTTTTAATATTCTTGGCCTATCCATACCTAGCATGTCTTCTGACGTTGTCGGCACTAGCCGAGACTGTAATGTTCGTGTACAAATGAAAATACACAGAACTAAAATTGTAGTTCAACTGTATTTATTCGACGCATGAAAGTAACAACTTGTGTAGCAATTCAAGAATTACACTTATAATCTTGTACTGTTATTTATGTTTGTCTTATGTAAGTCGACTAGTATTTGACTAATTTATGAACAATCAACGATTCATTCTAAACAGTGAATGTAGCAATGTAATCGGGATGAACAAATTAGAAGATATATTATTTAACCAATACTAGTACGTACATTTTTAAAAAACAGAATTCTCAAAGATGTTGACTATACTCTTATCTCATGCAACAGTGTACCCTTGTTTCTTTAAAGGTGATAAAGACACTGATTCTGACAGCAACACTGGGACTACAGGGACTACAGAAAAAAGAAAAACAGGTATATTGAAATCGTTGAACCATTTAGTAAGCCACAGAACACATTAGTATGAGGCAATATTTTCTCACTGAGTTACCTTCCAAAACAAGGGATTATATATACAGGAGATAAACCTAAAAGAACTATCACAATTTAATTAATCACTTAAGGCAAAACAGCAATATACTACATGTAACAATAACAATGAAAACATAAGATACAGGTATAAATTAAAATAAAAGTCTAATTTAACGAATTTCTGTATTCTTTTATTCACTTTAACTTTCACGGCTTCCTTCATTACTTGAAGATGACGAAGACACTGATTCTAAGAGCAACATTGGAGCTACAGACAATGAAGACAGAGGTATGTTATAATCATTGAAACATTTAGGTTACTACAGAACACATTAATATGAGCGATTTTATGCCGATAGACTTACCTTCCAAAACAAAGAAATAAACGAGCAAGAGATATAAAGGAGCTAACACCTGTAAGATAGCAATATGAAGGAATTTCAGACATCCAATTGAAAAAAATTTTTGTCTCCAACGCGTCCCAGCCGAGTTGGTGCCAAAAAGACATCTTTCAAGCGGGTGTCTAAGATTTTCTCGTCTTGCCATTCCATCTGTGTTTGATTCTATTTCTCAGTAATTCGTGAAAAAAATCCGGTGCTATTCTGTTGGACGTCAACAAATAGAGTTATCTATACTGAAAAAATCTCCAGTGTACAATTGTGTGTATACTTGTTTGTTTTAAATTTGTACTGCTATCACATTGTGTCATAAATTTCGTCGTGAAAGCACTGATACATGTATTTTATTTTCATTAAAATTAATTTTTAAAGACAAAAAGTAAACAAACACAACAAATGCAAATATTTTTTATATTTTCATTGCTGGACGTTGACGTCGCAATGCATTTTGCGTGCAAATTAGCGTGAAGTATTTATATCAAGCATAGGTGTACGCAATAATCTATCAACCACCTGAAATAGTTGTTGACTGCCGCCAATTCAAATGTTTTCGCCGTCATTTGGTAGTTTATATGTTATAACGTGAAAACGCGGTAATAAATTTTGTTTTCATGTAATTTATGTTTTCTCTGATGAAAATTGACTTGTGGCAGATAAGCTATGAACCAGTGGAAGAACAAATGTAGAAAGCCACGCCACTGGTACTGTTGACTACCTTTTGGTATCTTCTGACTTCATTCGTTATTATTTGAATTTTCAAACAGTCTCAGCTACAAATAACAATTCAGAACAAAATTCAAACACAGAATTTGTCTAATTTGTGAACAATCATTTTAAAGAGTGAATGTCGAAAATGAAATTGGAACGTAAAAACTCAAAGAAAATAATATATACTTTTACCAATACTGGTACGTACATTATTAAAGAGTGGAATTCTCAAAGATGTTGGCTGTTATTTTGTTTAATACAACAATGTACCCTTGTTTTTCTTAAGATGATAAAAACACTGATTTTGACAGCAACACTGGGACTACCGACAAAAGAAACGCAGGGATATTGAAATCATTGTACCACAGTACTAAGCCACAGAACACATTAATATTAGCAATTTTATGCTAATACAGTTACCTTCCAAAACAGAAATATTTAAAGAGGAGATAAACCCAACACAAACCTCACAATTTTGTTAATCACGAAAAGACAGAACAGCTATAACTACATGTAACAATAACGAAAAACAAATTAGTTATAGGTATATTTTTTCAAAAAGTTAAATATTAACTGAAATTTCTGTATTCTTTTACTCACTAAGAATACGCAGGCCTTAGTGCATAATTGGAAGATGATAAAGACACTGATTCTGAAACATGTAGTTAGCCACAGATTGCATTAATATGAGCAATGTTATGCTGATAGAATTACCTTCCAACAAACAAGAAAATACGAACAAGTAAAAGAAAGGAGCTAACACCGGTAGAAGGGCAATACGAGGAAATATAAGACACCCTATTGAAAAGATTTCTTGTCTCGAACGAGTCTCAGCCAAATTGGAGACAAAAAGAAATCTTTCACGCGGGTGTCTAAGATTTTCTCGTCTTGCCCTTCAAGCATGTTCGATTCTATTTCTCAGTAATTCGTAAAACAATTAGGTGCTGTTCTGTTGGATGATGTCAACAAATAGAGTTATCTGCCCGGAAAGTAATCTCCAGTGTACAGTTTTGTGTATTTTTGTTTCTATTGGAGTTTTCTGCTATCATAATGTGGCATAAATTTCGTGTGTAAGCACAGACATGTTGTTTTCATTTTAAGTTTTAGACGTTAGGTAAACAACACAACAAATGCAAATATTTTTTTATTTCTGAAAAGAGTTGAGGTCACAATACATTTTTACGGGGAAAAAAGCCTGTAATTTGTATCTCATCTATGTGTTGAGACAATGATATCTCAACCTGAAAATAGGTACCACGATGTCTCATTAGTGATAAAAACGGAACACAAACCATTTGACGTAATTAATCACTTATAGAACGCACATCACTAAAGAATAACGAAAACCATATAAGATTCAGGTATGGTACATATTTTTCGAATAAATATGCAGTGATACAGCCATTTTAACGAATAAAATTGTTCACATTATAGAAAAACTAAATATATTGTTAGTAATTTATCATGCACAAATTCGGTATGAGTGAGTCTCTGAAATCTCGTCACTTAATTAACAACATTGTTATGATCACATTCCCTTAATATGTTCTGTTTACCTTCTAATTAACATAAAACAACTGACATTTCGATATCCACTGATATCCATACCGACAAAAAACTGACAATGATGCTCAGTTACATTAGAAAATGTTTACAAGTAGCATGACGTCGATTTTCAAATAGTTTTTATATCCCGCCAAACAAAGTGATGAGGAATCATGTCATACCCTCCGAATTTATATGAGTGTCTGTTTCTCCGTCCGTTTATCTTCTCAACGATGTTGACTATAATTTCTTTTAATGCAATAGTGTACCCTTGTTTATATAAAGATGATACAGACACTGAGTCTGCTTCAACATTTTGACTACAGACAATAAAAACACATGTGGTATACATATTGATATTGTTTAAATTAATGGAGAAGTGAAACAGCCATTTTAACATTAAGCAATGCTTAATGTTTAAAGGTTGGTAAATGTTTTCCTTATTAAAAAGCAAACATGTTTATTTAGTTATGTTTCCTGTTCAAATTTGGTATGATGGAGTTCCTGTTATTTTCTCACTTAATTATCAACACTTTAATGATTACATTCTCTTAATCTGTACTGTTGAACTTAAAGATGCAACTATCATTCGAAGTCCCTTCATATGCATACGGACATTGAAGCTGGAAAAGAAAGTAGGTTGCGTTACAAAATGTTTTAAGGGTGTTACGAGGTGTATTTTCAAATGTTTTCGGTTTGTGAGTAGCAGTATTGGCGCTGACCTAATATATATTTAGTGTTCATTGCAGTTAATACGATATTTCAACGTCTGTATTTCTTAACAGGAGATTTGGAAACAAAGCACCTCTAATGAAAGGAAAAAAGCACAAAACTGGTTCCTAGAAAGTTATAATATATTTATTACTTCAAAAACTATGACCCCTACAATCTCATTACTTGATATGCAATGTATTTGAAATAACTTCTATTGGTAGTTAAACCGAAATCTTTCTAGGTGTGTTATGTGACCCCCTGTATGTTTATTATCTTGAAAATAGTATGTAGAGTATTTTAGGACGAATGACAATACTTGGGCTATAAGCAGGAAAACTATACATTCTGGATAATCATGTCATCTTCCGGATTATGTGGATGTTCATTTAATTCTATTTGTATTTTACTTGTGTAGTTTGGTGATTGTTTTGAATGCAGTACTGTTTTTAATATTCTTGGCCTATCCATACCTAGCATGTCTTCTGACGTTGTCGGCACTAGCCGAGACTGTAATGTTCGTGTACAAATGAAAATACACAGAACTAAAATTGTAGTTCAACTGTATTTAATCGACGCATGAAAGTAACAACTTGTGTAGCAATTCAAGAATTACACTTATAATCTTGTACTGTTATTTATGTTTGTCTTATGTAAGTCGACTAGTATTTGACTAATTTATGAACAATCAACGATTCATTCTAAACAGTGAATGTAGCAATGTAATCGGGATGAACAAATTAGAAGATATATTATTTAACCAATACTAGTACGTACATTTTTAAAAAACAGAATTCTCAAAGATGTTGACTATACTCTTATCTCATGCAACAGTGTACCCTTGTTTCTTTAAAGGTGATAAAGACACTGATTCTGACAGCAACACTGGGACTACAGGGACTACAGAAAAAAGAAAAACAGGTATATTGAAATCGTTGAACCATTTAGTAAGCCACAGAACACATTAGTATGAGGCAATATTTTCTCACTGAGTTACCTTCCAAAACAAGGGATTATATATACAGGAGATAAACCTAAAAGAACTATCACAATTTAATTAATCACTTAAGGCAAAACAGCAATATACTACATGTAACAATAACAATGAAAACATAAGATACAGGTATAAATTAAAATAAAAGTCTAATTTAACGAATTTCTGTATTCTTTTATTCACTTTAACTTTCACGGCTTCCTGCATTACTTGAAGATGACGAAGACACTGATTCTAAGAGCAACATTGGAGCTACAGACAATGAAAACAGAGGTATGTTATAATCATTGAAACATTTATGTTACTACAGAACACATTAATATGAGCGATTTTATGCTGATAGACTTACCTTCCAAAACAAAGAAATAAACGAGCAAGAGATATAAAGGAGCTAACACCTGTAAGCTAGCAATATGAAGGAATTTCAGACATCCAATTGAAAAGAATTTTTGTCTCCAACGAGTCTCAGCCGAGTTGGTGCCAAAAAGACATCTTTCAAGCGAGTGTCTAAGATTTTCTCGTCTTGCCATTCTATCTGTGTTTGATTCTATTTCTCAGTAATTCGTGAAAAAAATCCGGTGCTGTTCTGTTGGACGTCAACAAATAGAGTTATCTATACTGAAAAAATCTCCAGTGTACAATTGTGTGTATAATTGTTTGTTTTAAATTTGTACTGCTATCACATTGTGTCATAAATTTCGTCGTGAAAGCATTGATACATGTATTTTATTTGCATTAAAATTAATTTTTAAAGACAAAAAGTTAACAAACACAACAAATGCAAATATTTTTTATATTTTCATTGCTGGACGTTGACGCCGCAATGCATTTTGCGTGAAAATTAGCGTGAAGTATTTATATCAAGCATAGGTGGACGCAATAATCTATCAACCACCTGAAATAGTTGTTGACTGCCGCCAATTCAAATGTTTTCGCCGTCATTTGGTAGTTTATATGTTATAACGTGAAAACGCGGTAATAAATTTTGTTTAAACTGCACAGTTGTTAAATACCATAATTTAAGATCAAGTTAAATTCTCATGTAATTTATGTTTTCTCTGATGAAAATTGACTTGTGGCAGATAAGCTATGAACCAGTGGAAGAACAAATGTAGAAAGCCACGCCACTGGTACTGTTGACTACCTTTTGGTATCTTCTGACTTCATTCGTTATTATTTGAATTTTCAAACAGTCTCAGTTACAAATAACAATTCAGAACAAAATTCAAACACAGAATTTGTCTAATTTGTGAACAATCGGCAATTAATTTTAAAGAGTGAATGTCGAAAATGAAATTGGAACGTAAAAACTAAAAGAAAATATATACTTTTACCAATACTGGTACGTACATTATTAAAGAGTGGAATTCTCAAAGATGTTGGCTATTATTTTGTTTAATACAACAATGTACCCTTGTTTTTCTTAACATGATAAAAACACTGATTTTGACAGCAACACTGGGACTACCGACAAAAGAAACGCAGGGATATTGAAATCATTGTACCACAGTAGTTAGCCACAGAACACATTAATATTAGCAAGAATTACACTTATAATCTTGTATTGATATTTAAGTTTGTCTTATGTACGTCGACTAGTATTTGACTAATTTATGAACAATCAACGATTCATTCTAAACAGTGAATGTAGTAATATAATCGGGATGAACAAATTAGAAGAAGATATATTATGTAACGAATACTAGTACGTACATTATTAAAGAGCGGAATTCTCAAAGATGTTGACTATAATATTATTTAATGCAACTGTGTAACCTTGTTTATTTAAAGATTATAACGACAATGATCCTGACAGAAACACTGGGACTACAGACAAAAGAAACACCGGTATATTGAAATCATTAAACCATGTAGTTAGCAACAGAACGAATTAATATGAGCCATTTTTTGCTAATACAGTTACCTTCCAAAACAAAGAAATATATTGAGAGGAGATAAACCCAACACAAACCTCACAATTTCATTAATCACTAAATGACAGCTACAAAAACACATACGATACAGATTTTTTTCAAAATATAAGTCTAATCAAACTGGAATTTCTGTGAATTTTTTATTTACTAATAAAACTTTCTTGCCTTCTTGCATTACTTGAATATGATGAAGACACTGATTTTGACAGAAAAATTGGAACTACAGAAAATAGAAATAGATGTATATTATAATTATTGAAACATTTATTTAACCACAAACATATTAATGTGAGCGATTTTATGCTGATAGAGTTACCTTCCAAAACAAAGAAATATACGAGATATAGAGGAGCTAACACCGGAGAAGGGCAAGACGCGGTGAAACTCCTTCGAGAACTAATTGAAAACATAAACGACAAAAAAAACACAAGTATATTTAAATCGTTGAACCATGTAGTTAGCCACAGAACACATTAATGTGAGCCATTTTTTGTTGATACAGTAACCTTCCAAAACAAAGAAATAAACGAGCAAGAGATTTAAAGGAGGAGGGCAACACTAGAAAATTTCAGGCACCCAATTGAAAAGATTTCTTTTCTCCAACGAGTCTCAGCGGAGTTGGAGACAACAAACACTTTGACGAGGATGTCTAAGATTTTCTCGTCTTGCCCTTCTCAATAATACTTTAAAAAATCCGGTGTTGTTCTGTTGGGCGATGTCAACAAATAGCGTTATCTACCCTGAAAATGACCCCAGTGTACAATTTTTTGCATACTCGTTTGCATTGATGTGTACTGCTATCATATTGTGTCATAAATTTCGTCCTAAAAGCACAGATATGTTGTTTTCATTTTAATTTTTAAAGAGGTTAAGTAAACAAACTCATAAAATTCATATATGTTTTTTTAATTTGTATTGCTGAACCGACAGTTGACGTCAGAATACACATTTGCGTGAAAAGGAACGTGAAGTTTTTATCTAATCCATGGGCTTAGGCAATGATATCTTAGCCTTCTGGAGTAGTTTTTGTCTTTGGCCAATTCAACTTTTTTATCATCAGATGGTGGTTTACACATGATACCTTAAAAATGCGTCAATAGCTTTTGTTTAAACTTTACACACACAATTGTTAAATACTATAAATTTAAGATCAGGTTAAATTTGCAATACAATATAAATTGCAGATTTCGACTTAGGTTAATTTGAAATTATTTTTATAGGTCCAAGGTCAAAGTAAAAATTGTCTTCTGAGATGGACTTTTATCATGCTTAGAAGTTCCTATAGACTGATTTTTTTCAAATTCAGTCAAATCTAGAGTGCTCATGAATATTAAAAACAAATCATAGTGGCGGAGCTATTATTTAATGCCCCATTAAATGCCGTTTTTGTCTTTAGAGTAGCAGCATTACCGCTAATCTAGCACATAGGGAGTTTTTATTATAGTTGATACGATACTTAAATCCTAGTTTTTCTTACAGGATGTTTAAAAACATGAAACTGATACTTAAAGGAATAAAATTCAATATGGTTTACAAGACAATTAGAATATTTTATCACTTTAAAAACTAGGAATGTGTTGATTAGAATGTAATTTATTTGAAATGAAAACTATTAATAGTTAATCGAAATTGTTCTAGTTTAGTTATCATTTGGCAAGAAAAACCACACCTTCCTCACATGGTCACATTCGGATTATGTTGGTGTTCTTTAAATTTAATTAGTATTTTACTAGCCTATTGTGCTGTTGTTTTGAATAAATACTGTGTAATATTCTTGGCCTACCCTTGTTTAGCATGCCTTTGACTTGAGCAGCACTAGCTGGGATAGAAAAGTTCGTTTAAAAATGACATTACACGGAACCAGAATTATAGTTCAACTCTGATTAATCGACTTAACAAAGTAACAACTTGTGCACCAAATCAGGAATCACACTGATAATATTGTACTGTTAGTTGTGTTTTCTCTTGTGAAATCAAGAGTACATCATAGGTATATAATTGTCCGTTTAAATTTCAGGCATATGTTGATCTTAGTAAGAATTTGGTTTCCTGTTCGTCATATTTTAGTTTTATTGTTCTATGCTCTTCATATTCATATAGTGTTTAGCATTTTCAATCTTTTGGGCATAGCGCCTCTGATGAGTCTTGAATAGACGAAACGCGCGTCAGGCGCAGGAAAATTTATTGCCTGGAACTTTCTTGCATTTTTGATTTTCTAACATCCGTGATGGTTAGCGCTGCTGGTGGAGTTTTACTTCCCCTAAGTAAGCCCGCTCCGGCATCAACATTTTTGTGTTGAAGAACACATCAAAGCTGTGAAATTGTCCGTGTAAATATAAAATTGTCACAAGCCTAATGTTCGTTCTACCCCAGGTATAGGTTGGTCTTAGTCAGAATTTGGTTTCCTGTTCAGCATATTTTGTTTTATTGTTCTATGCTCTTCATATTCATATAGTGTTTTGAATTTTTATTTTCATGATGCCGTATTGATTTGACGATGACTCACAAACACTGTCAGATATTGCAAGTTACTAAAATTATCGCATGCTACATTTCTAGACACGTAAGCCACAGGCGCTTAGTATGTATTAAGATGTAAATTTTGAAATCCGCTACGATGGCCGATTTAGCTATTAACTACATTTTTCCCATAATAAATTACAACTATCCGTGATGTATTATTAGTGCAGCACCAGCTAATCGAGTATATAAGATATTCCTTGGCCTTCGATTCTTTCGAGTTCATTGACAGATATGTGTTACTCAGTGAAGGCTAGTAAAGCAAGGTTTTTATGCAGTTGATTTAGTGCATACATATATTTAATGTCAACATGGTGATTAGTTTCATTAATATGAGATACTTAGCGGTCTATTATAACGCAGGGTTTATAACCTTTAAGGAACACCTTATCCCAACTCTTTATTCATACTTCTTCTAATAATTGATTAAATGATGACGTATCGAGAAATATTACAGTATATAAAGAACGACTTCCTATTGCCTGTAATTACTTATGGCCGTTTTTAGATGCTTCTATTTCCTCTTGTTTCGTTCTTCACTGTTTATAGATCAAAGGGGTTGTGTAACACTTCAATATTAACAGTAATGAAAACTTTTAATTCATGTTTAGCAGTAACTTTCTTTTTTCAGATTCTGATAATGAAAATGCAAGCACAGATTCTGAGTCGGGTAAGCAACAGATTGGAACCACACAGTAATTAATCCACTCACATAAACGTTTGACCTATTGTTGAACATATTATATATTTGTTGGATGGATTACTGTTTGTTTAATAACGTCCACGGATCATCCTAGAACTATTATAAAATTAAATTATCAACGTTAATTACATGATACCGTATTGATTGGACGCTGGCTCACAAACACCGTCAGATAGTGGAAGTTACTAAAACTATCGCAGGCTACATTTCTAGACATAATTACGTAATCGATAGGCGCTTAGTATGTAGTTAGAGGCAAAGGAGAAGGTAGGATAACCTACTGTCCATGGCCCCTATTTTCGCTAAAAATTAAATGATAACAATCTGTAGATCATAATGTTTTTTCAAAGGTACATTATCCTTTCTTACAGAAAATCAATATAACTTTCTTTTCTTATCATGTACAATTATAATATGCGCCTTACTAAAATATGCCAATTGTAGTGGCCTGTAAAAAGCGGTACGTTTTCGTGATTTCGAACACAACATTTTAAATATGCGCGGACGCGTGTACCACGAAGATATTTGACTGTGTTATTTGTTGCAAAAACAATTTTTAATATTTGAATTATATTTGTAGTACACGCGTCCGCTCACGTTAAAAATTAATATTTTGTCCTTAATTAGCGTGATTTTTTTCTGCTCAGCATAGTATGTAAGCCTACAACCGAACCGGACTTGCATTTCCGAATCTGCATATACATTTATTTATGCTGTTAATAGTCAAACATCGTTGACAAACTTAGATAGAAATGTCTAAAAAAAATCTATATAGGGATAAACTAAGTAAATATTTTAATATGTAACAATTTAAACGTTCAACAGTGATGAAACAGCTAAATTTTGATAATAAAATACATCTATCAGGCATTCATATAATTTCTTATCCAGATTGATTATAGTCTTGAAAGATTGTGTCTTTCAGCGTAGCTTTTTTATCATTATTACAAGAGGCAAAACTGTGAAAAAAATAAGTTCCACACTAAATCGTCCGGAAATAAAATATTTAAAAAACGCAATTAGTCCACAGGTTGAAATAAATAATTTTACCACAATAATATTTAGCGAAAGTGGAAGATACGTATAAAATGCACGGAATCACCGGATTGGAACACATCAGAGAAAGTTAGAAGTAATGTAAAGAATTGTGTTTAACTCGTTTGAATACACACGCGTAAGCAACAAAATGAAAAGACTGTTCCAGACATTGCTCAATCTAATTAAAATTATATCTTCACTTGGCGACAATAGCAAAAGGGGGGAGCCAAGTGAAGATATAATTTTAATTAGATTGAGACATTGTTATTCATGAAAAAATCTTCAGAGATAACATCTTAATATGTCTTAATAGATGTTAAGTTAAATGGTATAAATGGAACAAAAACTGGTGTCATCTATCATCAAATATATCACGTCAGCAATTTGACGCCTAAATATGTCTTATTTTCGTAAGAAAACGTTTGTGTGCATCTTGGGTAATTGGTTAGCTCGCAGATTATAAGCATTATAGATCGCGAAACGCTGGTTCGAGTCCCGACGTTTATCCTTTTTTCTTTTTTGTTTTGTTTTGTTTTTTTAATCCACTTTCATTTGTCACATATTTAAGAAAGTTTGTATGATAAATGATAAAGAAGTGTCGGAAATAAAATATTTTAAAGAGCACAATTAATACGTAAAGATTGAAAAAATTATGTTTAAACTAATACCGAAAGTGGACGATACATATGGCATGCGCGGAACGACGAAGTAAATGTAAAGAATGTAAAAGAATTTAATTTTGTTTCGTATCTATACACTTGAACAACAAAATGATAAGACTGTTCTAGAAGTCATTTTTATTGAAGTAAAAAAATCTTCAGCGATCACATCTTGATATGTCTCGATAAATGTTAATTTACACCTTTATTTTTTATACACAATAATTATAGATGTTATAAAAATTTCTTATCTATTAACAAATATATAACGTCTGCTAATGACAGTGCCGAAGGCAAGATTTTACTCTTCAACTTACCTATAACATTTAGTCCTGAAATTTTGTAACATTTTTCAGGTCTGGTATTTTGTGTTTTGGGGCAAAATCGGAATACAATAGTCTGAGAATCCTCTGCCGTCCTGAAGGGAGCGTGGGACACTCCCATCAAAGTAAAAAAAGCGTTGGATGCTTCCACCAAAGTAAAAAAAAGTGTTGAACGCCTCCAGCAAAGTAAAAAAAAGCATTGGGCAGAAGAGAATTCTCGGACTAGGAGTACACGTGCAATCAGTGCACCCCTTTTGTTTACGGCCTTGAATGATACATAAATAAGTCGCTTTTAAAGGAAAATGTCTGTGTGTATGTGGCGTTTTTGCTTAACTCGTAGTTTGTGAATGTTATACACCGCGAATCGATGGTTCGAATCCTGATGGTCTACGTGTATTTTCTATTTTGCTTGTTTTTATTGACAGGAAACGCTTTAAACATATATTGGTGTAACAACGTCTTATGCCAGCACAGGCATATTCTTTAACCTCGTAAAAATAATCGTCGGAAACCAATGTCCGGTTCGCGTTCTCGCTTTGCTACCTATTTTCAGTTAACATTAAGAAACCACGTGAGATAATCTTTTATGGATAATGGCCCTGACTTGGTACAGGCATTTCAAAAGAAATTATTGGTTAAACCAGGTTTTATGGCATGTTCAATCTTCCGCTTCAGGAATAGTAATATACAAATGTGAAATTTAAATACAATTTCACAGTTAGGGGACTACGTTTAAGTTATTTAGTTCGGTCAGTAACCACGCATTGTAAGATGGCAATATTTGTTATATAGTTTGCTGACAAATAGTACATGCAAGTCTGGTAGGTGTCACCTGACCTTGACTAGAATTCATAATCACTACGCTAATGTTTGTGGATAAGGTTACTTCTGTTGTAACTATGCATGGTAGGATGAATCTGTGTCATGGCATATCGGTTCCTGTTGTACAAGTTTTCCCTGACCTTGACCTTCAATTTCATGGTACAGTGAATACGTTAAAGTTTTTTTTATTAGGTCAGTGCAACTATGTATAGTGTAATGACAATACTTGGAATTTAGGTTCTTGTAGAATAATATATGACGGGTGTCTAGCTACTGACATTGACCTCGGTCCAGTGACTATGTTAAAGTTTTTGGATTATGTCAGTTCCGCTGTAACTATGCATGGTAGGAATTTAAGTGGACCTTTGAAACGGATCTATATCTCTTCCTAAAAGTAATTATGTTTGGGATCAACTTAATACAAATTAGATTACATATTGGTTTTTACAAAAGTAGAAATTGTCTTCGCTATTATATAATTGTGTAACAGTCTGTCTTACCAATAAGGTCACACAAAAATAATTTGTTTGACTGGATGGGATGCAGGACACCATCCTCCTATTTTTTTCTGGAAATCTCAGAATAGATATTGCACTGATGGTAAAATTAACATTAATATCTTTCAATATAAACTCATAATTCCATAAAATTATTAAATACTATGACAGACCTATAACCCTAATACTCAAATCTATTTATTAATAGTTAAAATACACAGTTTTCGATATAACGAGTTCGGTATAGGCAAACAAAATGAAAATTAAATCTTGAACAAGGGAGATAATTCTGACAAATGTATATTTTTATTACTTGTTTAATAGTTTTTTACCAATAGAAAAAGAACTTTGACCCCAGACAGCTTTTATTTAAAATTAGCTTCTGTCTGTATCTTCTATCAATTAATATTGTGATAAAATTTGACCATGTTTTTATTTAAAAAGCTTGTAATTCTCAAAAGCAAGATCTTTGCATGAGAAAAGCATTCTTTTTTACGAGAAAAAGTTTTTCCACATTAACTTAAACCAGAACCTGCCTGTAACAGGTATCTAGACATCTTGTGTTAACATTTGGTGAATATTTGATGAGCAGAACAAAAGTTAATTTAATGAAACCATCTTCAAATTAAAGTTGAATTGATAAAAGCCTCTAGATTTTGCAAGCATGGAAGCACGTGAAGTGTATCGCGCATGCGCATGATAGCACCAAAATAAGACCATATTTTAATGCTATGTCTGTATGCTCAAATTACTGCAAAGATGAGTTATTTCCGAGAGTGGGCCAAAAGTGGTCCTTACCCTACCTTGTATTTGAAATCAGCTACGACGGCCTATTCAGCTATTAACTTCATCTTACCAATAGGAAATTACAACTTTCCGTGTTGTATTTTTTTATTAGTGCAGCACCAGCTAATCGAGTATATAAGATTTTCCTTGGCCTTCGATTCTTTCGAGTTCATTGACAGATATGTGTTACTCAGTGAAGGCTAGTAAAGCAAGGGTTTTTATGCAGTTGATTTAGTGCATACATATATTTAATGTCAACATGGTGATTAGTTTCATTAATATGAGATACTTAGCTGTCTATTATAACGCAGGGTTTATAACTTTTAAGGAACACCTTATCCCAACTCTTTATTCATACTTCTTCTATTAATTGATTAAATGATGACGTATCGAGAAATATTACAGTATATAAAGAACGACTTCCTATTGCCTGTAATTACTTATGGCCGTTTTTAGATGCTTCTATTTCCTCTTGTTTCGTTCTTCACTGTTTATAGATCAAAGGGGTTGTGTAACACTTCAATATTAACAGTAATGAAAACTTTTAATTCATGTTTAGCAGTAACTTTCTTTTTTCAGATTCTGATAATGAAAATGCAAGCACAGATTCTGAGTCGGGTAAGCAACAGATTGGAACCACACAGTAATTAATCCACTCACATAAACGTTTGACCTATTGTTGAACATATTATATATTTGTTGGATGGATTACTGTTTGTTTAATAACGTCCACGGATCATCCTAGAACTATTATAAAATTAAATTATCAACGTTAATTACATGATACCGTATTGATTGGACGCTGGCTCACAAACACCGTCAGATAGTGGAAGTTACTAAAACTATCGCAGGCTACATTTCTAGACATAATTACGTAATCGATAGGCGCTTAGTATGTAGTTAGAGGCAAAGGAGAAGGTAGGATAACCTACTGTCCATGGCCCCTATTTTCGCTAAAAATTAAATGATAACAATCTGTAGATCATAATGTTTTTTCAAAGGTACATTATCCTTTCTTACAGAAAATCAATATAACTTTCTTTTCTTATCATGTACAATTATAATATGCGCCTTACTAAAATATGCCAATTGTAGTGGCCTGTAAAAAGCGGTACGTTTTCGTGATTTCGAATACAACATTTTAAATATGCGCGGACGCGTGTACCACGAAGATATTTGACTGTGTTATTTGTTGCAAAAACAATTTTTAATATTTGAATTATATTTGTAGTACACGCGTCCGCTCACGTTAAAAATTAATATTTTGTCCTTAATTAGCGTGATTTTTTTCTGCTCAGCATAGTATGTAAGCCTACAACCGAACCGGACTTGCATTTCCGAATCTGCATATACATTTATTTATGCTGTTAATAGTCAAACATCGTTGACAAACTTAGATAGAAATGTCTAAAAAAAATCTATATAGGGATAAACTAAGTAAATATTTTAATATGTAACAATTTAAACGTTCAACAGTGATGAAACAGCTAAATTTTGATAATAAAATACATCTATCAGGCATTCATATAATTTCTTATCCAGATTGATTATAGTCTTGAAAGATTGTGTCTTTCAGCGTAGCTTTTTTATCATTATTACAAGAGGCAAAACTGTGAAAAAAATAAGTTCCACACTAAATCGTCCGGAAATAGAATATTTAAAAAACGCAATTAGTCCACAGGTTGAAATAAATAATTTTACCACAATAATATTTAGCGAAAGTGGAAGATACGTATAAAATGCACGGAATCACCGGATTGGAACACATCAGAGAAAGTTAGAAGTAATGTAAAGAATTGTGTTTAACTCGTTTGAATACACACGCGTAAGCAACAAAATGAAAAGACTGTTCCAGACATTGCTCAATCTAATTAAAATTATATCTTCACTTGGCGACAATAGCAAAAGGGGGGAGCCAAGTGAAGATATAATTTTAATTAGATTGAGACATTGTTATTCATGAAAAAATCTTCAGAGATAACATCTTAATATGTCTTAATAGATGTTAAGTTAAATGGTATAAATGGAACAAAAACTGGTGTCATCTATCATCAAATATATCACGTCAGCAATTTGACGCCTAAATATGTCTTATTTTCGTAAGAAAACGTTTGTGTGCATCTTGGGTAATTGGTTAGCTCGCAGATTATAAGCATTATAGATCGCGAAACGCTGGTTCGAGTCCCGACGTTTATCCTTTTTTCTTTTGTTTTGTTTTTTTAATCCACTTTCATTTGTCACATATTTAAGAAAGTTTGTATGATAAATGATAAAGAAGTGTCGGAAATAAAATATTTTAAAGAGCACAATTAATACGTAAAGATTGAAAAAAATATGTTTAAACTAATACCGAAAGTGGACGATACATATGGCATGCGCGGAACGACGAAGTAAATGTAAAGAATATAAAAGAATTTAATTTTGTTTCGTATCTATACACTTGAACAACAAAATGATAAGACTGTTCTAGAAGTCATTTTTATTGAAGTAAAAAAATCTTCAGCGATCACATCTTGATGTCTCGATAAATGTTAATTTACACCTTTATTTTTTATACACAATAATTATAGATGTTATAAAAATTTCTTATCTATTAACAAATATATAACGTCTGCTAATGACAGTGCCGAAGGCAAGATTTTACTCTTCAACTTACCTATAACATTTAGTCCTGAAATTTTGTAACATTTTTCAGGTCTGGTATTTTGTGTTTTGGGGCAAAATCGGAATACAATAGTCTGAGAATCCTCTGCCGTCCTGAAGGGAGCGTGGGACACTCCCATCAAAGTAAAATAAGCGTTGGACGCTTCCACCAAAGTAAAAAAAGTGTTGAACGCCTCCAGCAAAGTAAAAAAAAGCATTGGGCAGAAGAGAATTCTCGGACTAGGAGTACACGTGCAATCAGTGCACCCCTTTTGTTTACGGCCTTGAATGACGCATAAATAAGTCGCTTTTAAAGGAAAATGTCTGTGTGTATGTGGCGTTTTTGCTTAACTCGTAGTTTGTGAATGTTATACACCGCGAATCGATGGTTCGAATCCTGATGGTCTACGTGTATTTTCTATTTTGCTTGTTTTTATTGACAGGAAACGCTTAAAACATATATTGGTGTAACAACGTCTTATGCCAGCACAGGCATATTCTTTAACCTCGTAAAAATAATCGTCGGAAACCAATGTCCGGTTCGCGTTCTCGCTTTGCTACCTATTTTCAGTTAACATTAAGAAACCACGTGAGATAATCTTTTATGGATAATGGCCCTGACTTGGTACAGGCATTTCAAAAGAAATTATTGGTTAAACCAGGTTTTATGGCATGTTCAATCTTCCGCTTCAGGAATAGTAATATACAAATGTGAAATTTAAATACAATTTCACAGTTAGGGGACTACGTTTAAGTTATTTAGTTCGGTCAGTAACCACGCATTGTAAGATGGCAATATTTGTTATATAGTTTGCTGACAAATAGTATATGCAAGTCTGGTAGGTGTCACCTGACCTTGACTAGAATTCATAATCACTACGCTAATGTTTGTGGATAAGGTTACTTCTGTTGTAACTATGCATGGTAGGATGAATCTGTGTCATGGCATATCGGTTCCTGTTGTACAAGTTTTCCCTGACCTTGACCTTCAATTTCATGGTACAGTGAATACGTTAAAGTTTTTTTTATTAGGTCAGTTCAACTATGTATAGTGTAATGACAATACTTGGAATTTAGGTTCTTGTAGAATAATATATGACGGGTGTCTAGCTACTGACATTAACCTTTCCAGTGACTATGTTAAAGTTTTTGGATTGTCAGTTCCGCTGTAACTATGCATGGTAGGAATTTAAGTGGACCTTTGAAACGGATCTATATCTCTTCCTAAAAGTAATTATGTTTGGGATCAACTTAATACAAATTAGATTACATATTGGTTTTTACAAAAGTAGAAATTGTCTTCGCTATTATATAATTGTGTAACAGTCTGTCTGACCAATAAGGTCACACAAAAATAATTTGTTTGACTGGATGGGATGCAGGACACCATCCTCCTATTTTTTTCTGGAAATCTCAGAATAGATATTGCACTGATGGTAAAATTAACATTAATATCTTTCAATATAAACTCATAATTCCATAAAATTATTAAATACTATGACAGACCTATAACCCTAATACTCAAATCTATTTATTAATAGTTAAAATACACAGTTTTCGATATAACGAGTTCGGTATAGGCAAACAAAATGAAAATTAAATCTTGAACAAGGGGGGTAATTCTGACAAATGTATATTTTTATTACTTGTTTAATAGTTTTTTACCAATAGAAAAAGAACTTTGACCCCAGACAGCTTTTATTTAAAATTAGCTTCTGTCTGTATCTTCTATCAATTAATATTGTGATAAAATTTGACCATGTTTTTATTTAAAAAGCTTGTAATTCTCAAAAGCAAGATCTTTGCATGAGAAAAGCATTCTTTTTTACGAGAAAAAGTTTTTCTACATTAACTTAAACCAGAACCTGCCTGTAACAGGTATCTAGACATCTTGTGTTAACATTTGGTGAATATTTGATGAGCAGAACAAAAGTTAATTTACTGAAACCATCTTCAAATTAAAGTTGAATTGATAAAAGCCTCTAGATTTTGCAAGCATGGAAGCACGTGAAGTGTATCGCGCATGCGCATGATAGCACCAAAATAAGACCATATTTTAATGCTATGTCTGTATGCTCAAATTACTGCAAAGATGAGTTATTTCCGAGAGTGGGCCAAAAGTGGTCCTTACCCTACCTTGTATTTGAAATCAGCTACGACGGCCTATTCAGCTATTAACTTCATCTTACCAATAGGAAATTACAACTTTCCGTGTTGTATTTTTTTATTAGTGCAGCACCAGCTAATCGAGTATATAAGATTTTCCTTGGCCTTCGATTCTTTCGAGTTCATTGACAGATATGTGTTACTCAGTGAAGGCTAGTAAAGCAAGGGTTTTTATGCAGTTGATTTAGTGCATACATATATTTAATGTCAACATGGTGATTAGTTTCATTAATATGAGATACTTAGCTGTCTATTATAACGCAGGGTTTATAACCTTTAAGGAACACCTTATCCCAACTCTTTATTCATACTTCTTCTATTAATTGATTAAATGATGACGTATCGAGAAATATTACAGTATATAAAGAACGACTTCCTATTGCCTGTAATTACTTATGGCCGTTTTTAGATGCTTCTATTTCCTCTTGTTTCGTTCTTCACTGTTTATAGATCAAAGGGGTTGTGTAACACTTCAATATTAACAGTAATGAAAACTTTTAATTCATGTTTAGCAGTAACTTTCTTTTTTCAGATTCTGATAATGAAAATGCAAGCACAGATTCTGAGTCGGGTAAGCAACAGATTGGAACCACACAGTAATTAATCCACTCACATAAACGTTTGACCTATTGTTGAACATATTATATATTTGTTGGATGGATTACTGTTTGTTTAATAACGTCCACGGATCATCCTAGAACTATTATAAAATTAAATTATCAACGTTAATTACATGATACCGTATTGATTGGACGCTGGCTCACAAACACCGTCAGATAGTGGAAGTTACTAAAACTATCGCAGGCTACATTTCTAGACATAATTACGTAATCGATAGGCGCTTAGTATGTAGTTAGAGGCAAAGGAGAAGGTAGGATAACCTACTGTCCATGGCCCCTATTTTCGCTAAAAATTAAATGATAACAATCTGTAGATCATAATGTTTTTTCAAAGGTACATTATCCTTTCTTACAGAAAATCAATATAACTTTCTTTTCTTATCATGTACAATTATAATATGCGCCTTACTAAAATATGCCAATTGTAGTGGCCTGTAAAAAGCGGTACGTTTTCGTGATTTCGAACACAACATTTTAAATATGCGCGGACGCGTGTACCACGAAGATATTTGACTGTGTTATTTGTTGCAAAAACAATTTTTAATATTTGAATTATATTTGTAGTACACGCGTCCGCTCACGTTAAAAATTAATATTTTGTCCTTAATTAGCGTGATTTTTTTCTGCTCAGCATAGTATGTAAGCCTACAACCGAACCGGACTTGCATTTCCGAATCTGCATATACATTTATTTATGCTGTTAATAGTCAAACATCGTGGACAAACTTAGATAGAAATGTCTAAAAAAATCTATATAGGGATAAACTAAGTAAATATTTTAATATGTAACAATTTAAACGTTCAACAGTGATGAAACAGCTAAATTTTGATAATAAAATACATCTATCAGGCATTCATATAATTTCTTATCCAGATTGATTATAGTCTTGAAAGATCGCGTCTTTCAGCGTAGCTTTTTTATCATTATTACAAGAGGCAAAACTGTGAAAAAAATAAGTTCCACACTAAATCGTCCGGAAATAGAATATTTAAAAAACGCAATTAGTCCACAGGTTGAAATAAATAATTTTACCACAATAATATTTAGCGAAAGTGGAAGATACGTATAAAATGCACGGAATCACCGGATTGGAACACATCAGAGAAAGTTAGAAGTAATGTAAAGAATTGTGTTTAACTCGTTTGAATACACACGCGTAAGCAACAAAATGAAAAGACTGTTCCAGATATTGCTCAATCTAATTAAAATTATATCTTCACTTGGCGACAATAGCAAAAAGGGGGAGCCAAGTGAAGATATAATTTTAATTAGATTGAGACATTGTTATTCATGAAAAAATCTTCAGAGATAACATCTTAATAAGTCTTAATAGATGTTAAGTTAAATGGTATAAATGGAACAAAAACTGGTGTCATCTATCATCAAATATATCACGTCAGCAATTTGACGCCTAAATATGTCTTATTTTCGTAAGAAAACGTTTGTGTGCATCTTGGGTAATTGGTTAGCTCGCAGATTATAAGCATTATAGATCGCGAAACGCTGGTTCGAGTCCCGACGTTTATCCTTTTTTCTTTTTTGTTTTGTTTTGTTTTTTTAATCCACTTTCATTTGTCACATATTTAAGAAAGTTTGTATGATAAATGATAAAGAAGTGTCGGAAATAAAATATTTTAAAGAGCACAATTAATACGTAAAGATTGAAAAAAATATGTTTAAACTAATACCGAAAGTGGACGATACATATGGCATGCGCGGAACGACGAAGTAAATGTAAAGAATATAAAAGAATTTAATTTTGTTTCGTATCTATACACTTGAACAACAAAATGATAAGACTGTTCTAGAAGTCATTTTTATTGAAGTAAAAAAATCTTCAGCGATCACATCTTGATGTCTCGATAAATGTTAATTTACACCTTTATTTTTTATACACAATAATTATAGATGTTATAAAAATTTCTTATCTATTAACAAATATATAACGTCTGCTAATGACAGTGCCGAAGGCAAGATTTTACTCTTCAACTTACCTATAACATTTAGTCCTGAAATTTTGTAACATTTTTCAGGTCTGGTATTTTGTGTTTTGGGGCAAAATCGGAATACAATAGTCTGAGAATCCTCTGCCGTCCTGAAGGGAGCGTGGGACACTCCCATCAAAGTAAAATAAGCGTTGGACGCTTCCACCAAAGTAAAAAAAGTGTTGAACGCCTCCAGCAAAGTAAAAAAAAGCATTGGGCAGAAGAGAATTCTCGGACTAGGAGTACACGTGCAATCAGTGCACCCCTTTTGTTTACGGCCTTGAATGACGCATAAATAAGTCGCTTTTAAAGGAAAATGTCTGTGTGTATGTGGCGTTTTTGCTTAACTCGTAGTTTGTGAATGTTATACACCGCGAATCGATGGTTCGAATCCTGATGGTCTACGTGTATTTTCTATTTTGCTTGTTTTTATTGACAGGAAACGCTTAAAACATATATTGGTGTAACAACGTCTTATGCCAGCACAGGCATATTCTTTAACCTCGTAAAAATAATCGTCGGAAACCAATGTCCGGTTCGCGTTCTCGCTTTGCTACCTATTTTCAGTTAACATTAAGAAACCACGTGAGATAATCTTTTATGGATAATGGCCCTGACTTGGTACAGTCATTTCAAAAGAAATTATTGGTTAAACCAGGTTTTATGGCATGTTCAATCTTCCGCTTCAGGAATAGTAATATACAAATGTGAAATTTAAATACAATTTCACAGTTAGGGGACTACGTTTAAGTTATTTAGTTCGGTCAGTAACCACGCATTGTAAGATGGCAATATTTGTTATATAGTTTGCTGACAAATAGTATATGCAAGTCTGGTAGGTGTCACCTGACCTTGACTAGAATTCATAATCACTACGCTAATGTTTGTGGATAAGGTTACTTCTGTTGTAACTATGCATGGTAGGATGAATCTGTGTCATGGCATATCGGTTCCTGTTGTACAAGTTTTCCCTGACCTTGACCTTCAATTTCATGGTACAGTGAATACGTTAAAGTTTTTTTTATTAGGTCAGTTCAACTATGTATAGTGTAATGACAATACTTGGAATTTAGGTTCTTGTAGAATAATATATGACGGGTGTCTAGCTACTGACATTAACCTTTCCAGTGACTATGTTAAAGTTTTTGGATTGTCAGTTCCGCTGTAACTATGCATGGTAGGAATTTAAGTGGACCTTTGAAACGGATCTATATCTCTTCCTAAAAGTAATTATGTTTGGGATCAACTTAATACAAATTAGATTACATATTGGTTTTTACAAAAGTAGAAATTGTCTTCGCTATTATATAATTGTGTAACAGTCTGTCTGACCAATAAGGTCACACAAAAATAATTTGTTTGACTGGATGGGATGCAGGACACCATCCTCCTATTTTTTTCTGGAAATCTCAGAATAGATATTGCACTGATGGTAAAATTAACATTAATATCTTTCAATATAAACTCATAATTCCATAAAATTATTAAATACTATGACAGACCTATAACCCTAATACTCAAATCTATTTATTAATAGTTAAAATACACAGTTTTCGATATAACGAGTTCGGTATAGGCAAACAAAATGAAAATTAAATCTTGAACAAGGGGGGTAATTCTGACAAATGTATATTTTTATTACTTGTTTAATAGTTTTTTACCAATAGAAAAAGAACTTTGACCCCAGACAGCTTTTATTTAAAATTAGCTTCTGTCTGTATCTTCTATCAATTAATATTGTGATAAAATTTGACCATGTTTTTATTTAAAAAGCTTGTAATTCTCAAAAGCAAGATCTTTGCATGAGAAAAGCATTCTTTTTTACGAGAAAAAGTTTTTCTACATTAACTTAAACCAGAACCTGCCTGTAACAGGTATCTAGACATCTTGTGTTAACATTTGGTGAATATTTGATGAGCAGAACAAAAGTTAATTTACTGAAACCATCTTCAAATTAAAGTTGAATTGATAAAAGCCTCTAGATTTTGCAAGCATGGAAGCACGTGAAGTGTATCGCGCATGCGCATGATAGCACCAAAATAAGACCATATTTTAATGCTATGTCTGTATGCTCAAATTACTGCAAAGATGAGTTATTTCCGAGAGTGGGCCAAAAGTGGTCCTTACCCTACCTTGTATTTGAAATCAGCTACGACGGCCTATTCAGCTATTAACTTCATCTTACCAATAGGAAATTACAACTTTCCGTGTTGTATTTTTTTATTAGTGCAGCACCAGCTAATCGAGTATATAAGATTTTCCTTGGCCTTCGATTCTTTCGAGTTCATTGACAGATATGTGTTACTCAGTGAAGGCTAGTAAAGCAAGGGTTTTTATGCAGTTGATTTAGTGCATACATATATTTAATGTCAACATGGTGATTAGTTTCATTAATATGAGATACTTAGCTGTCTATTATAACGCAGGGTTTATAACCTTTAAGGAACACCTTATCCCAACTCTTTATTCATACTTCTTCTATTAATTGATTAAATGATGACGTATCGAGAAATATTACAGTATATAAAGAACGACTTCCTATTGCCTGTAATTACTTATGGCCGTTTTTAGATGCTTCTATTTCCTCTTGTTTCGTTCTTCACTGTTTATAGATCAAAGGGGTTGTGTAACACTTCAATATTAACAGTAATGAAAACTTTTAATTCATGTTTAGCAGTAACTTTCTTTTTTCAGATTCTGATAATGAAAATGCAAGCACAGATTCTGAGTCGGGTAAGCAACAGATTGGAACCACACAGTAATTAATCCACTCACATAAACGTTTGACCTATTGTTGAACATATTATATATTTGTTGGATGGATTACTGTTTGTTTAATAACGTCCACGGATCATCCTAGAACTATTATAAAATTAAATTATCAACGTTAATTACATGATACCGTATTGATTGGACGCTGGCTCACAAACACCGTCAGATAGTGGAAGTTACTAAAACTATCGCAGGCTACATTTCTAGACATAATTACGTAATCGATAGGCGCTTAGTATGTAGTTAGAGGCAAAGGAGAAGGTAGGATAACCTACTGTCCATGGCCCCTATTTTCGCTAAAAATTAAATGATAACAATCTGTAGATCATAATGTTTTTTCAAAGGTACATTATCCTTTCTTACAGAAAATCAATATAACTTTCTTTTCTTATCATGTACAATTATAATATGCGCCTTACTAAAATATGCCAATTGTAGTGGCCTGTAAAAAGCGGTACGTTTTCGTGATTTCGAACACAACATTTTAAATATGCGCGGACGCGTGTACCACGAAGATATTTGACTGTGTTATTTGTTGCAAAAACAATTTTTAATATTTGAATTATATTTGTAGTACACGCGTCCGCTCACGTTAAAAATTAATATTTTGTCCTTAATTAGCGTGATTTTTTTCTGCTCAGCATAGTATGTAAGCCTACAACCGAACCGGACTTGCATTTCCGAATCTGCATATACATTTATTTATGCTGTTAATAGTCAAACATCGTGGACAAACTTAGATAGAAATGTCTAAAAAAATCTATATAGGGATAAACTAAGTAAATATTTTAATATGTAACAATTTAAACGTTCAACAGTGATGAAACAGCTAAATTTTGATAATAAAATACATCTATCAGGCATTCATATAATTTCTTATCCAGATTGATTATAGTCTTGAAAGATCGCGTCTTTCAGCGTAGCTTTTTTATCATTATTACAAGAGGCAAAACTGTGAAAAAAATAAGTTCCACACTAAATCGTCCGGAAATAGAATATTTAAAAAACGCAATTAGTCCACAGGTTGAAATAAATAATTTTACCACAATAATATTTAGCGAAAGTGGAAGATACGTATAAAATGCACGGAATCACCGGATTGGAACACATCAGAGAAAGTTAGAAGTAATGTAAAGAATTGTGTTTAACTCGTTTGAATACACACGCGTAAGCAACAAAATGAAAAGACTGTTCCAGATATTGCTCAATCTAATTAAAATTATATCTTCACTTGGCGACAATAGCAAAAAGGGGGAGCCAAGTGAAGATATAATTTTAATTAGATTGAGACATTGTTATTCATGAAAAAATCTTCAGAGATAACATCTTAATAAGTCTTAATAGATGTTAAGTTAAATGGTATAAATGGAACAAAAACTGGTGTCATCTATCATCAAATATATCACGTCAGCAATTTGACGCCTAAATATGTCTTATTTTCGTAAGAAAACGTTTGTGTGCATCTTGGGTAATTGGTTAGCTCGCAGATTATAAGCATTATAGATCGCGAAACGCTGGTTCGAGTCCCGACGTTTATCCTTTTTTCTTTTTTGTTTTGTTTTGTTTTTTTAATCCACTTTCATTTGTCACATATTTAAGAAAGTTTGTATGATAAATGATAAAGAAGTGTCGGAAATAAAATATTTTAAAGAGCACAATTAATACGTAAAGATTGAAAAAATTATGTTTAAACTAATACCGAAAGTGGACGATACATATGGCATGCGCGGAACGACGAAGTAAATGTAAAGAATATAAAAGAATTTAATTTTGTTTCGTATCTATACACTTGAACAACAAAATGATAAGACTGTTCTAGAAGTCATTTTTATTGAAGTAAAAAAATCTTCAGCGATCACATCTTGATGTCTCGATAAATGTTAATTTACACCTTTATTTTTTATACACAATAATTATAGATGTTATAAAAATTTCTTATCTATTAACAAATATATAACGTCTGCTAATGACAGTGCCGAAGGCAAGATTTTACTCTTCAACTTACCTATAACATTTAGTCCTGAAATTTTGTAACATTTTTCAGGTCTGGTATTTTGTGTTTTGGGGCAAAATCGGAATACAATAGTCTGAGAATCCTCTGCCGTCCTGAAGGGAGCGTGGGACACTCCCATCAAAGTAAAAAAAGCGTTGGAAGCTTCCACCAAAGTAAAAAAAAGTGTTGAACGCCTCCAGCAAAGTAAAAAAAAGCATTGGGCAGAAGAGAATTCTCGGACTAGGAGTACACGTGCAATCAGTGCACCCCTTTTGTTTACGGCCTTGAATGACGCATAAATAAGTCGCTTTTAAAGGAAAATGTCTGTGTGTATGTGGCGTTTTTGCTTAACTCGTAGTTTGTGAATGTTATACACCGCGAATCGATGGTTCGAATCCTGATGGTCTACGTGTATTTTCTATTTTGCTTGTTTTTATTGACAGGAAACGCTTTAAACATATATTGGTGTAACAACGTCTTATGCCAGCGCAGGCATATTCTTTAACCTCGTAAAAATAATCGTCGGAAACCAATGTCCGGTTCGCGTTCTCGCTTTGCTACCTATTTTCAGTTAACATTAAGAAACCACGTGAGATAATCTTTTATGGATAATGGCCCTGACTTGGTACAGGCATTTCAAAAGAAATTATTGTTTAAACCAGGTTTTATGGCATGTTCAATCTTCCGCTTCAGGAATAGTAATATACAAATGTGAAATTTAAATACAATTTCACAGTTAGGGGACTACGTTTAAGTTATTTAGTTCGGTCAGTAACCACGCATTGTAAGATGGCAATATTTGTTATATAGTTTGCTGACAAATAGTACATGCAAGTCTGGTAGGTGTCACCTGACCTTGACTAGAATTCATAATCACTACGCTAATGTTTGTGGATAAGGTTACTTCTGTTGTAACTATGCATGGTAGGATGAATCTGTGTCATGGCATATCGGTTCCTGTTGTACAAGTTTTCCCTGACCTTGACCTTCAATTTCATGGTACAGTGAATACGTTAAAGTTTTTTTTATTAGGTCAGTGCAACTATGTATAGTGTAATGACAATACTTGGAATTTAGGTTCTTGTAGAATAATATATGACGGGTGTCTAGCTACTGACATTGACCTCGGTCCAGTGACTATGTTAAAGTTTTTGGATTATGTCAGTTCCGCTGTAACTATGCATGGTAGGAATTTAAGTGGACCTTTGAAACGGATCTATATCTCTTCCTAAAAGTAATTATGTTTGGGATCAACTTAATACAAATTAGATTACATATTGGTTTTTACAAAAGTAGAAATTGTCTTCGCTATTATATAATTGTGTAACAGTCTGTCTGACCAATAAGGTCACACACAAAAAATTTGTTTGACTGGATGGGATGCAGGACACCATCCTTCTATTTTTTTCTGGAAATCTCAGAATAGATATTGCACTGATGGTAAAATTAACATTAATATCTTTCAATATAAACTCATAATTCCATAAAATTATTAAATACTATGACAGACCTATAACCCTAATACTCAAATCTATTTATTAATAGTTAAAATACACAGTTTTCGATATAACGAGTTCGGTATAGGCAAACAAAATGAAAATTAAATCTTGAACAAGGGAGGTAATTCTGACAAATGTATATTTTTATTACTTGTTTAATAGTTTTTTACCAATAGAAAAAGAACTTTGACCCCAGACAGCTTTTATTTAAAATTAGCTTCTGTCTGTATCTTCTATCAATTAATATTGTGATAAAATTTGACCATGTTTTTATTTAAAAAGCTTGTAATTCTCAAAAGCAAGATCTTTGCATAAGAAAAGCATTCTTTTTTACGAGAAAAAGTTTTTCCACATTAACTTAAACCAGAACCTGCCTGTAACAGGTATCTAGACATCTTGTGTTAACATTTGGTGAATATTTGATGAGCAGAACAAAAGTTAATTTACTGAAACCATCTTCAAATTAAAGTTGAATTGATAAAAGCCTCTAGATTTTGCAAGCATGGAAGCACGTGAAGTGTATCGCGCATGCGCATGATAGCACCAAAATAAGACCATATTTTAATGCTATGTCTGTATGCTCAAATTACTGCAAAGATGAGTTATTTCCGAGAGTGGGCCAAAAGTGGTCCTTACCCTACCTTGTATTTGAAATCAGCTACGACGGCCTATTCAGCTATTAACTTCATCTTACCAATAGGAAATTACAACTTTCCGTGTTGTATTTTTTTATTAGTGCAGCACCAGCTAATCGAGTATATAAGATTTTCCTTGGCCTTCGATTCTTTCGAGTTCATTGACAGATATGTGTAACTCAGTGAAGGCTAGTAAAGCAAGGGTTTTATGCAGTTGAGTTAGTACATACGTATATTTAATGTCAACGTGATGATTTGTTTCATTGCTATGAGATACTTAGCGGTCTATAATAACGCAGGGTTTATAACCTTTAAGGAACACCTGATCTCAACTCTTTATTCATACGTCATCGAAGTAATTGATTAATTGATACATGTAACTCGTAACTTAGCGAGAAGTATTACAGAACTACTTCATATTACGTGAAAATACATATGGCTGTTTTTAGATGTTTCTATTCATCTTGGTTCGTTCTTCGCTGTTTATAGGTTAAAGGAGTTGTGTAACACTGCAATATTTAACAGTAATGAAAACTTTTAATTCATGTTTGGCAGAAAATTTCTTTTTTTTTCAGATTCTGATAATGAAAATTCAATCACGGATTCTGAGTCAGGTAAGCAACAGATCGGAACCACACTTTAATTAATCCACTCGCATAAACGTTTGACCTATTGTTGAACATATTATATGTTTGTTTGATGGATTACTGTTTGTTTAATAACGTCCAGGGATCATCCTAGAACCATTAGAAAATTAAATTATCAACGCTAGGTACAACAAGCCGTACTGAATGGACGATAGCTCACAAACACGGTCAGATAGTGGAAGATACTAAAATTGTCGCATCTTACATTTTTGACACACTTACATAACCGACAGACGCTGAGTTTATATTTGGATGCTAATTTTTAAATCAGCTACGAGGCCCGATTAAGCTATAAAGTATATTTTCCCATAATAAATTACAATTTCCCGTTAAGTATTAAGTATTAATGCAGCACCAGCTAATAGATAATAAAAATATTCCGTGGCTTTCGATTCTTTCGAGTTCCTTGACACATATGTTGAACAGTGAAGTCTAGTAAAGCAAGGGATCTTTGGCAGTTAAGTTCAGCCATACGTAAATTTAATGTCGACATTATGACTTGGTTTGTTGTTATGAGGTTCACAGCGTTCTTTCGGTCAATAGTAACGCAGGATGTATTACTTTTTGGAATACCTGATCTTAATCCTTTGTTTTTAATGTTTTGCTTCTTATGTTTTTGACTTTATATGAGCTATGAGGCTTTATATTTCAGCTTGTATTTTTATGTGTTTATTGGCTTACCCATGCCTAGTATAGTTTTGCCGTGACTGACAATAGCTTAGACTGTAAATATAGTTAAAAAATGAAATACATGGATAACAATTTATTGTTCAGCTCTAAGTAGACCTAACAAATAAATTAATTTTGTACTATACATGAATAAGACAAAATATATTGTAATTTGATTGATCTTTGATAAAAAGGTGGTAAATTACCTATAAGCTAGAGGCAGCGAAAGTATACGATACAGCACTAGTACTGTTGGTTTTCCAGTAGGTAACAGTCACTATTATGAGTCCAGAACAAAATTAAAATATAGGACCTTACTTATTGTGAAGAATTGAAGATTCATTCAAAACAGCGATTGTTGAAAATGTGTCCCGGAAGTTCAACGTTGTACCCAACCCCAGTTAACAAAGTATTAAGTAGATTTCCATGACGTGTAGTTTTATCGTTCGCCGATACGCGTTTACATGTAGACAAGTTTTACTGTTCTTTGCAAGGATGATTTTATTTCCTTCATCCAGCTTCTTTACTTTTATAAAGGACATTTATTACAAGAGGACTGAAGAAAAAAATGTGTGTTGCAATATTGAAAAATTTAATTTATGGAGTGTTTATCGAAGTTGATACAATATTTAAAGGTCTGTTTTTCTTACACAAGATTTGCAAACAAGACATCACTTCTAAAATGAATAAAACTAAAAAAAAGTATGGGTTACGAAAAAAGTGTATTTATGACTTACAACTCTTTAAGCTCCTTTAACCTCGTTGATTTATACATGTATATAAATTATCTACTTTTAGAATTAAAATTCAAATTGTTCTGGTTTAGTTATATGATTTTGTTAATCTTTATTAACATGGAAATAGAGAGATCTTGTAGATCAATGCCAATAATTTGAGAAGAAGAACCCCAACGTGCAGATCACACGTGTGGGTGTTCTTTTAATTACATTTCTGTTGCAGATTGTTTGTTTTTATTATTTTTCGTCAAACGATAGGGTAAAACTTTATTATCATTTAATTCCCATTTTTGTTCTTTTCAAACATTTCGTTGTTTGCAATCATAGTTTATTTCGACATGTAAATAATGAATTATGAATAAATAATTTTTTTAAATACAAAAAGTAAGTTTTCATGGTACTTTTGAAATAAAAATTACTGAAATAGTGCTCTACAAGTAACAAGTCACTTGATAAATAAAAGTAAACATTTAAATTGCAAATGAAAGGAAACGTCAATTATAAGATGTTATAAAAAGGTTTTGATGCTTTTTTAGAGATCGTCCATATAAAAGTTTGTAACAATTGTAATGACTCCAATTTCATATTTATTGTGGAAGTAACTTATTAAACAAATTATCAGCGTCGGGGTAGAAAGGCTTTATTGAGATAATTTTTTTTATTCGGTCTTTAATTTTTTACAATTGATCTTGCTATATAACAAGGCTACTTTTGTCCACAACAGCAGTGTTTCAAAATGAAAACCCGATAAGGAACTGGCATTTTGGAGTTCCCTCAATGGGTATTCGTAACTCTGGTTTTTTTCATTTTCAGCTAGAGGAACCCGAAACCAATGTCTCTATTTCATTTTATTCCGTTCTTCGCTGTTTTGGTGCGGTTTGGTTGTGTAACGAGGAAAAATGTGACATTAGTCAAACTTATTACCTCATGTTTAGTAAAAAATTCCTTTTTTACAGAAAATGTTAATGAAAATTTAAAGACAGATTCGGAGTTAGGTAAGCAACAGACTTGAACCACACTATAATTGTTATAATCATGTGATCATTCTGTTCTGGAGTATAAAAAATAGATTTTAAATTTTAAATACAAAAAATAAGTTTTCATAGTATTTAGACGAGGCTAAAACACAGTAAGCTAGCGGGTTACTAAAATTATAGCTTGTGATCTTACTAGATTCATTTGACGTTTAACTTGTGACGCGTAAATATGCGTACCAAATTGACAGACGCAACAGGTACTTTAATCTGATACTGATATTTCTTTCCAATTCTAGTGATTTTTAACGGAATATTCTTACTTCTGAAATGAAAATTTCTGAAATAGTGCCCTACAAGTAACAAGTCACTTGATAAATAAAAGGAAACATTTAAATTGCTAATGAAAGGAAACTTCAATTATAAGATTTTATAAAAAGGTTTTGATGCTTTTTTAGAGATCGTCCATATAAAAGTTTGTAACAATTGTAATGACTCCAATTTCATATTTATTGTGGAAGTAACTTTAACATTTATTTTAGAAGATAAATGGCAGACACTATTGATGGAGTTGTTCTTATGGAGTTTGTTGCTGAATAAATTAAATCTCGCAAAATTGTTATGCCGAAATAGCAAGGTAAGTTAGGTTTTATCTAATTATTTATTGGGACAACATAACTATCCTGTGACACAATAGACAACTTAGCCAATAACTTGTTATTTAGGATTCAAAACATGAATAAAAATAGATAGAAATATTTGTGTTGATGATTTGGAAGACATGCAATTGTCATCCTCATTTGAAGGAAAACGCAGAAATAATTGACTTTTATTATGTGAATTTGCACTACATTGTAACATAAAAGAATGTTGAATGTTATCATTTATACTTGTAAATAAAACAAAATTAATCCTTTTTGTAATAACAGCATAGTTTTATATGACCCGTTTTGAAATGACCCTTTTTAAGTCAAAATGTTATCTAGACTGTGTTATCTAGGCTGTTGGCGATAACAAGAAGAATTATATTTTGAAGTCTTACAATGAAAACATTGTTCATTCATAAGTATCTTAATTTAATTAGGAAGACACGCAAGCACATAACATTTCAAAGCTACAAGCCATGTTATGTAATGTGACTAAATTGATGTTTTGATGTTAAATATGTATACATTTTGTGGGATGAATCTTACATGTGCTTAAACTCGCAACCAGTTTATGCCAACCGCATATGATCCAAATTAGTAACTGTTAAGGTTTTGGGGCTATTCTAAACTTTTTAAAGATTTACCAAACGTTCAATTAGTGTTCCACGTGGTTTGCGGCGATGGTCATTCATTACATAACATCAAAGTTAGGGCGAAAGATGATTCGACTTACGTTAAGACAACGACATAGGGTATTTCTTCAGTTTTCTGTCTTAGGGACAAGCCAAATTAATATATTCTGTTAGGTGTCATTTTAAAGACCTAGAAAATGTTCTTAGAAAGCTAAAAAAAAATGCGCTGGACGCAGAGGATTCTCGGAATAGATAGCCGCGTTCTCTTGTACGAACCGGATTACGCTATCGTTCCTTATTCGGGTAGCCCAAAAACTAGAAAAATGTATTAATGAGCCACTATCAAATTGGAAAACCAGAATCACTCATTGAAACTGTACTTCAGTTGTGCACGATTCAACTCTTAAAGAACACGTGCTTAGGTGCAATTCTTCTATTGGAAGATGGGAAAAATCATCACAAATGTGCAATCGTTTATCTTTGCCTGGTGTGTGAAATTTCTAACAAGAAGACAAAGCAAGCAATAGTGCTTTTCCAACTGCAACAGAACCATTATAAGTATGGCAGTTTGTTTTATGTTGTTCCTACCCAGTGTCAGTAAACGGGAATACCTACGCTTTCACTGATGTTGACATGTTTAGCAAGTTTTGCTTGCTCATCATATTACATGTAGGAATAAAGATACACTTATTGTATGCGAAGCCCTGTATCGTTTTTTTTAATACTTATGCCTTTTGTCAAACATTAATATCGGATCGAGGCACGGAATTTAATAAAAGTGCATTTCCGACTTGGTCAGAATACTAGAGTCTACTTCCGCATTCGCTTATGAACTCTTCAGTGAATAAAAGTAGCGTGTTTTCCCTATTTTTAGTAGTTTTCGGTCGACGACGAAGTTTTCAAACGCTGATTACATTCAATAACATATCATTAAAAAAAGAATGATTATTTCAAACAGTTTACACTCTTACTTCAGAGTATTCAAGTGATAGAGAAAGATTATGCTACTGAATCTGAATGACGAATGGATCAAAACGTAAACGAGAAAAACTCATTTGCTTACAGGTGCTGGACGGAAACTTAGGGCCATATTTGATGGACTCTTCATAGTAATTAATCAATCTAGTCCGTACCTTATCACACTAAGGGTTCCTTCGCGAAACGCAACTTTAAAGTTTGACTCAAGGTTAGACATGTGCGTGCCAAAAAACCAACTAATTGTATGGTTCGAACTGATATTAGTGACAGTTCCGAGGAAACGATTTACGCCTACATTCGAAATGACGTTAAATTTGGAGACGAGTGACTTGCCAATCCAGAATGATGCCACGGGCGACAATACAAGCAATAAGGTCTTTCTGCCATAAAATTAAGCACCCAATTTGTTACAGAGACGATCATTTTGTTACCAACATAACTTAGTTTCACGTACAAAAACAATAATGGAATTAATCTGTGCTGATTATGTTCTGTTTAGCATATTTGCATTCTCATAAATGAAGCGAGTGATTGTTGGTAGTTCTAGTAATTTATCTGCGGGAACATTTAAGCCAATGTTCGTATAAAGAGTCAATTAGTCGTGTAGGAGATTGCTTAGTTCTCTAAGATCTAAAACCCTTATTTGATATTATTATAGTGTTTTTGTAAGCTACAAGTTAGGAGTTAAGGGTCTCCAATTAGAAATCCTGTTAATTGTGTTTGTTTTTTGTGAATCGTTTTGTATCTAGTTACTGTAAACATGGAACGAAATTTGGAGGGCAAAACATTTTGCTGGGGGTAAATTTCGCCGACAGATGTCTCCTTGTGTTTTTTTTCGTGATTGTCTAGTACCAACGATTTACCAGTACAATTGTATTTCGGAAATAAAATAAAAGTTGTCTTCCTATATATAGACATATAAATTTTGACCAAACATGTATGTTTCAATATTTCTTTATTAATGCATATTGATTCATTTTAATAAAATTGTACACTTAATTAATAATTCTAAATATAAACTATAAGTGCTCCCATGTATAATGTTTTAGTAAGATAACAATCTCATTGGCTGCATAAAGTGTCCATATTAATTAAAACATTATTTATGCGAGCAGTATTTATCTGTTCATCAACATCTAGATTGGTCTGGCCATCACGTGATCTAGATAGAAATGTCGTCTTATTTTTCTCCAACAAAAACCATGGATTTAGGATAGTTTTAGAATGATGTCGGACTATATTATTCGTAAACCGTAACGTTAATTACTTAATAGATTTTTTTGTAAATAACACTTTTACTGACTTGAATTATGCTGATACATGTAATAGTCTATAAGTCTGTAATAATATTATTCTTGATTCTGTTGAAAAACAACACGATAAAATGTCTGGTGGAGACGAAACGTCTGAAACCTTAAATCAATGTAGTTTTACAGCCCTTAATGAAAACCTTTATAAAGACCCCCCTTGTAGCGAGAGATCTTATGGAAAAGAGACCGATTCTGACACATTTGACTTCAAGGGTTCACTGTCAACAAGAAGTAATCAATAATTTAATCTACCTAGCCCTTCTGTTAACTGTTGTGGCATTAAAAAAAGATTAAATTATCCAGAATTTGCTAAACTGATAAATAAACATGATATAGTGTGTATGGTAGAAACAAAAACTGATGATATGGACACAATTGAAGTGCCTGGCTATATATTATTTAAACTAAAAAATAGAAAAAAATGCGCTAAAGTTAAATCTGGCGGGATAATGCTAGAATACAAAAGAAAAGTATAATAAACTCATAAGTACTATAGATACTGAAAGTAAATTTGTATTATGGTTTAAAATTGATTCAAGATTAATAGGTCTTGACCAAGATGCCCTCTTTGGTATTGTTAATATCCCTCCCGATTACACGTCGTACTCATCACCAGATGCTTTTAGTCAAATAGAAAATGAGTTTCTTTCCTTGTCAAACCAATTCCAGAACGTAGCATTACTCGGAGATTTTAATAGTCGAACATCCACAGATAACGATTTTTTCCAATTTGACGAATCTGATCACTCAAATATTTATGAAATTTTAGACGACACCGCAAATGCTCTTGATTTGGCCAGTCTTCCAAGAAAACGACAAAACAAAGATAAGGCTATAAACCGATATGGTTTACTACTGTTAGATTTCTCTAAAACCATTTCTTCATAATAAATGGAAGAATAGAAGGTGACAAGAAGGGAAATCCTACTTGTAAAAATTCTAGTGTTGTCGATTACTGTATAAGCAATGCAAATTTTGTAAATATTTTTCGTGCTTGTCATATTTTAGAATTCTCTAAACTTTTTGATGATGTAAATTGTCCGTTATCTATTTGTATTGACACTTTCATGTATGATACAGGTTTAAATGAATGTAATAATAGCCCCTCCCAAATGAACTCTAACACAGAAATGCTAGAAAATGGGATAATAGTAAAATGAATGAATTTCAGAGAAATATCAGCATTACAAGAAAAGATGCCCTTTTAAATAACAAAAATAATTGTTGGACAAAATAATGTTAATACCACAGTAAATGATGTTAACAATGTGATAAATGAATTAGGAGAAATATTTACTGATAGTGCCAAGACAACCTTTGGATCATATAATAAATGTTAAACAAAAAAGAAAAGTAAGGTAAAATTGAACTCTAAACCTTGGTTTAATTTTGATTGCAAATTTGCCAGGAAAAACTATAGAAAATGTAAGCAAAAGTTTAAAAATCATAAAACTGAAATTAATAAACTTAGATTAGTGGAGGCTGAAAAAAGATATAAGACCATTATGGATAAGTGTCAAGCGGAATATTCTGATAATCTATCAAAAAAGTTAAAAGACATCAGACAAAATGATTCCAAACAATTCTGGGAGATTTTAAGGCAGGAAAAGAATAAAAGTCAGCCAAATATCCCTATTGAAAGTCTGTTTGAGTTTTTTAAATCTTTGAATGAAGCACCAATTGATAACGAAGATACTAACTTACTTGCACTCGATGAACAAACACTAAATCAAGTGAACAATGAGATCAACTTGTACATTGAAAAAGAGGAAATCTTAAAATGCATTTCAAAGCTTAAAAATAATAAAGCTTGCGGTGAAGATCAAATAATAAATGAAAATATATCAAAACAACATCAGAACAATTCATCAGGGCATATACCTGACACCTGGTTAGTAAGAACTATTAAACCCATTTATAAAAACAAAGGGGAAAGTAAAGACCCTAAAAATTTAAGACCTATCACAATCGTCAGTTGCCTCGGGAAACCTTTTACTGCAGTGCTAACCGAGAGATTAAATAAATATTCTGAACATTTTTTATTCCTAAATGAAAACCAATGCGGCTTCCGACAAGGTTATTGTACCACTGACAATTTATTCACGTTGCATGCCTTTTTCGAAATTTTGAAACTTAAGAGAAAAAAACTATTTTGTGCCTTTATTGATTTTGAAAAGGCCTTTGACAAAGTTTGGAGAACAGGCCTGTTTTATAAGCTTATGTTGAATAATATTAATGGGAAAATGTTAGCATTCGTTCAAACTATGTATAGAAACATAAAATCTAATATTGTTTACAACAATGAAAGTTCTGAATTTTTCTCGTGTAACAATGGAGTGAGGTAAGGAGAAAATATGTCTCCTTTTCTATTTGCAATTTTTTTTTAATGACTTGGAATCTTTCTTAGAAAGCCAAAACAATAACGGGCTTACATCGATAAGTAATGAAATCGAATCAAACTTGGGGGTTTATGTTAAAATCTTTGCTATACTGTATGCAGACGACATTATACTGATGTCTGAAACTGCAGCCGGACTCCAACAGCAATTAGAAAGCTTCTATAAATATTGTGTTGATTGGAAACTTAAAGTTAATATAGATAAAACGAAAATCATATACTTTTCTAGAGAAAGGCTTCCAAATAATTTACACTACACTCTAGATGATAAAGAAATTGAAATTGTCAAAGAATTTAATAATCTTGGCACAACCCTAAATAAAACTGGAAACTATAATTTTGCAATTAAAGCACATGCTGATAAAGGAACAAAAGCCATGTATGAAGTAATAAAGTTAGGCAAATACCACAACTTATCAATTTCGTGTCAATTAGATCTTTTCGACAAAATGGTAAAACCAATTTTACTATATGGGTGTGAACTTTGGGGATACAAAAATTTTTATCAGATAGAAAAAGTACATTTAAAGTTTTGTAAACTCCTATTAAACCTGAAATCTTCTACGCCAAGTTGTTTCGTTTATGGAGAACTAGGTCGATTTCCGCTTTTTGTAGATGTAAAAACTAGAGTTATTTCATATTTGTCTAAACTAATGTCAGGTAAACAAACAAAACTTTGTTCATTATCATACAATCTTATGTACCATTTTTCTGTTAACCAAAATTCTAATTTTCAATGGCTTGAAATTGTAAAAGGTATTTTTAATGAGTGTGGACTTGCTTATATTTGGAACTCACAAAACATTCCAAACATTGATTTGTTAAAACTTAGAATTAAACGATGTCTCTCTGACCAGTTCCGACAAAATTGGCATGAAGAAATGCAAAATTGTTCTTAAGCGACCAACTATAAATTATTTAAAGATTCGCTAGAAAAAGAAAAATATTTCGATATTCTCGGCAAGAAAGAGTCTATTTTAATATGTCAATTTAGAACGGGAAATCATAAACTGCCTATAGAAACTGGTAGATGGCATAATATTGATAGAAATAATAGAAAGTGCAACTTATGTAATCAAAAACTAGGAGATTAATACCACTATAGTTTGGAGTGCATAGCTTTGGCTGATGACAGAAAAAGACTCATCAATAAAAAACTCAGAAAAAACACAAACGTTCTAAAATTTAAAGAACTTATGACTTCGGTAGATAAGTCTACTCTATTGTATTTTAGCAAAATGCGCCGAATTATAAACAAAAGAGCAAGTCCCCCTTATTAATATTTAGCTATATTGTTTTATTACAGTTAATATTATGTATGTCAGTTTTTTGTCTTTGTTTAACTTCTTTTTTGTGTATGTTGTATATAATGTAAATAGTTTGTCTCTGTACCAATGTATATGGTTGTGAGAAATAAAGTTATATATGTCTGTCTATTGATTTTTTCCTCTGTGAGTGTATATAAAAATTTACAGTCATTAATTAATTCTCAGATCTAAACAATGTATTGACAATTTACCTGCTGCACGCTAAGTTGGTAATCAAATGTCATAAAAAAAATTGAACAACGAAAAGGATGTTGTTAAGCGTGCCTTTACTGCCGTAGGTATATGACGTAAATGCGTAGATTTATTCCGTGTATATCGTCGGGTTTAGCATTAATCACTAGTATCTGATATCTGTAAATAGTGTAATTCAGAAGTGTTATTGATAGTTTGTTTGGTATATTTTTTAAACAGTGTTTACCTTTCGGCTCCTTTGTTTATTTGTTTTTTTTTTACATAAAAGGGTAGTTTTTATTGGAAACCAGTTCATTTTCTTTTAAGTCAATAATATACAATTGACATGATATCTACTCAAGTAAACAATGAATTAATTCTATCAATATAATAAGGATGGGGAGGCGTATCACAGAAATCTTCAGATAAAATATTCTACTATAACACTTCCTAGGTAGTAATTTAAAAATTTAAGTGAAAAATTTACTCGGTAAAATTGCCAGGAAATAAATACACAAGTGTACAAATTTCAGGGAATACACTATTGTAAAACATCCCGAGATCAAATAAATTACCGTAAAACTTCCGAGGAATAAAAACACTAGGATTGTCTTTCCATTTATTCACATTCATTTCATTATTTTTTAACCTCATTAACAGCATTCACACTATATGTGGTAAGTTTTCAACATGTATTCAATTCCCCCTAAAATACTATACCCAATTTTTATAAGTATCCCCCATCAAAAACTTCTTCACAATCTTTGGTAGTTATTCCCAAATTTCACGTTCTTTAATTCGTTAAAACCAAATATTTCGCGTGGGGGTAATTTTCGCGGTACAATTTTTAATAGTTATAACCAAATTTCACGTTCTTTGATTCGTTAAAACCAAATAATTCGCGTAGGGGTTATTTTCGCGGATATTTCCTGGTCGTGAATTTAGCGAAAATAACCCCCACGGAAAAACTTCCACGTTCACGGTATACTTTTTCAACAGTATTTCTCCAAAACCTCATATAACTCGCGTTGCCTGATTTTGCATGTAAAGATTGACTTGATCAACAAGATTTGCATATTTAAGGGTACAGGTGCGATGGAATGTATTTTGAAATTTAAAAATAAAGTTTTGTTTCTCTAAAAATTTTAAATGATTGAACGTTTGTGAAACAAGCAACCTTTAGGGCGGTGTGTTATATGTCTATTTGGATAGTTATTGCACTTCTTTGATCTTTACATTAGGTTATGTTCCGAACTTTAAATATAAATGTGCCATAGGTTTTTCTGACTGTAGGGAGCATTCGTTCTCATAAAAAGTGATGAAAATACAATTTAAACCTTGTATTGGATTTATTCTTCTTATCCTGATTTAATACATGATTTTCCCATACGAGTATACACAACTCTATCAAGTATTTTATTAATATTTTTGTATTTTGAAATTTAAAAATAAAGTTTTGTTTCTCTAAGAATTTTAAATGATTGAACGTTTGTGAAACAAGCAAACTTTAGGGCGGTGTGTTATATGTCTATTTGGATAGTTATTGCACTTCTTTGATCTTTACATTAGGTTATGTTCCGAACTTTTAATATAAATGTGCCATAGGTTTTTCTGACTGTAGGGAGCATTCGTTCTCATAAAAAGTGATGAAAATACAATTTAAACCTTATATTGGATTTATTCTTCTTATCCTGATTTAATACATGAGTTTCCCATACGAGTATACACAACTCTATCAAGTATTTTATTAATATTTTTGTAGGATATTCTGGCGAACTGCATGGTTGGTTGTGTTATGCTAAAGAATCTGGCAATGAAAACCGGGGACGAGATTTTAAAGCAGAATGCATGGTAATTCTTTGGAGTTTTTTGTTGTAGAATTAAAATGAACAAGCACCATAAATAATTGATCACAGTAAACTAAATAGGTCAAACATAAAAACAGATAAAATGACATATATAATAATTATAATCAAAATAAAGCGTGCATAAAGATATTGATTGTTTATTATAACAATGAATATTATTGAGAACACTTTGTTTACAAAGTCATTTAGGTACATTATTTTCATTGTCAATAATGGTTCACAATGAAAAGAAGTTTTTGATTTTGCTTTGGGTTTACTGACGATTGTCTACTGCTGACTACTTTATGGACAAGATCAAGAACATACGCGAGTCACTTAAGGATTTTGAGAACTTCCAACCTCTATTGAAGGACGTGCCTCAATTCTCAATGTTCAAGCCACTTTTAGAGAGTGATATTAAACAATTTATTCAAAAAATGCAGAATAAATCATGTGAACTTGACATCATGCCTACAAATGTTTTGAAATGCTTTCTAAATGAACTCTTACCTACTATCACTCAATTAGTAAACCAGTCTCTCACTCAAGGTGTTTTCCCAGCAAGATGGAAACAAGCTGTCGTCAGACCATTGTTGAAAAAGACTGGTCTTGAATTAATATTGGCCAATTACAGACCTGTCAGTAACCTGGCATTTCTGTCTAAAGTGATAGAAAAAAGCTACCCTAAAACAATTAAACGAGCACGTATCAGCTCACAACCTTCTACCGGCCAATCAGTCCGCCTACCGTCGATTTCACTCTTGCGAATCAGCTCTACTGAGACTAGTCAATGACATTTTGAATGGGATGGAACATCAAGAGGTGACTGCGCTAATAGCTCTCGATCTAAGTGCAGCTTTCGACACTGTTGATCATGACATATTATTGGAAGTGCTGGAGCGGCAGTATGGTGTTCGTGGAATAGCCTTAAAATGGGTGGATTCGTACTTGAGGCCTCGCACATGCAGAGTTAGTGTCAACTCGCAATTATCGACCATACGGGACCTCGAATGCAGTGTCCCCCAGGGAAGCTGCTTGGGCCCTTGGCTATATTTGACATATGCGGGGACTATTTTTGATATTGTGTCTCCAACTATTTCTGTGCATGGATTCGCGGACGACCATACGGCTAATAAACGATTCAAACCAACACCCAATGAGGAATCACGTGCAGTTCAGGAACTCCAAGAAGCTGCTGTACTAATCAATGATTGGATGAATGGCAATAAACTTAAAATGAACAATTCAAAGACTGAATTCATTTTGTTTGGGAGTCGTCAACAACTAACCAAGTGCAGCACTAACAAAATTAATATATGTGGCGACATTGTTAAATCACAAAGCTATATTAAATACCTGGGTGCATTTTTGGATGAGTCTCTTTCCTTTAAGGAGCATGTTAAGACAAAATGTAAAGCTGCTATGCTGAACTATCTCAAAATAAAAAGCATCCGGAAGTATCTGACAAGAGAGGCTACTGAAACACTTGTGTTATCCTTAGTAATATCCCACCTGGACTATTGCAATGTAATTCTTTACGGCACATTCAAATCTAATCTGTCAAAACTTCAGCGCATTCAGAACATGTGTGCTAAGCTTGTCTTGCGTCGTTCGAAGTATGATAGTTCACAACAGGCGTTATTTGAACTACATTGGCTGCCAATAAGAGCTCGCATTACATTTAAAATTTTAGTATATATGTTCAATTGCTCAGTCGGAAATGCCCCTTCTTATCTACTGGATCTCCTGTCCCGTCCAGTATCTAAACGTGCTTCAAGATCATCTGAATCGTCTGTCGGCTGCTACGCTGTTCCATTTAACAGAAATAAGACTTTTTTAGTACAGTGGGACCTCAATTGTGGAATACTCTGCCAACGAGTCTAAAACAGTCTAAATCCTTAGACATTTTCAAAAAACAGCTTAAGGCCTGGTTCTTTGAACGGTACGAATCATTATTTTAAATTGCGTGACATTATTGTATAATATGTAAAAAGTGTATATATTGTGACTTATTGTAAAACGCCGTTGAATGTGTATGATGCAGAAACAGGCGTTTCATCAAATTGGACATTTGACATTTGACATTTGTCGTGAAAATACTCGTGTTTACAGTCATGGCTGATGATACTACACTCTTCGCGAAATTCAAGTTTGTTTCGTTATAATATTCTTGATAAATTATTTGTGTATCCCCTGAACATTGCCGCGTAAATTCTGATTCATACGAATGTTGCACCTAATGAAAAGATGTGCTTTGATAAACTATAAAATATCACACTGTAATTTGCTTTTATTGGTTTGAAACATGATTCCTGTTTCATTTGCTTTTGAACTCCCGTCAGAAAAGAGGAGGACTGGATAAAATTCTTAACAATGGTAATGGGATGTTGTTAGATCTTTACAGCGACAATAACAAAAAGTGGGAGCTTGCGAAATATTTTATTTTAATTAAATTGGTCAAAATCCTAAATGTGACTTGAAATGTAATGTTTACTTGAATTATACATGCTCTTATACAGTGAATTAAATTTTGACATTTTGTCCGAAATGTACGACTAATGGGAAACTTCAAAATTAATGTTTCAACATACAACTTACCATTCATTTGTAACAAAATGGAAATAGCACCTAGATATGTTGTTTAAATACGTGTAAATATATATATGTATCAATTCATATGATATTAATGTGCTTTCTACTTGGACAAGAGGATCGCCTGGGATTAAGAACTTGCTTGACCAGAGTTTAATTGTCAATGTTGAATTAGGGATGCTGGAGTTCTACTATTGCTATCATGATTTGGTTGATTACTTCGGAATTTCTACAACAAAAATTATTAATGATCTGTTCTGACTGTCTTGCACTCTTGTTTCCTTTTAACCTGATTAACGGTATTCCCCATATATGTGGTGAGAAATTGTATTGTGTTACTCTTTTCTGTTTATTCATGCTTATTGTTTGCATTTTGTTTGTGTGTTAAACAGGTGCTACTCCTTGTTATTCTATATGTTTGTGTTTTGCATTTCACGGACCTTTACACATTAAAAACAGCTCGACGAGGGAACGACTCTTTTCGGCGTTCTTTTGGTTGTTCAGATGTTCATAGCCGTATCATATGACTTAAAAATTAGAATACTAATACGGTGCTATATCAGAATCATAATTTGATATCATTATAATTATACATGTAACTCTATAGAACACTTACAGCTACCGCAGTAATTATGTGAAAGGCAGTGCAGTTTTTTATTCTGGTTAACTAAAAACTAAGGTTACTTTTGTATGAACAAATAGGCCTCGTGGCACAATTTATTCAGGCGTTCAAGTATTATAAATTGACTGTAAAATGCTTTGACATTCAAGTAGCCGGTTTTGCTCTCCCCGTCTCACCTACATCCAATAGTTTGTTGGAGTTCTTCACACGTTTGTAATTGCAGGACAATATGTAAATAACTCATCTGGGACTATACTGGATAGCTTCCCAGTGCTACCACCACAGAGCTGCACGGTGAATCTCTGGGAAGCGGATAATGGGGACCTTAACTTGGGGTCGTCAAGTGTTTTTTTGGTATACGTTATTTTGATTGATTGATTGAATGTTTGCTTAACGTCCAGCGAGCAATATACAGCTATATTCAGGAAAGGGTCAAGTTAAACAACATTAAATCAACCGGAAAAGGGATGACACAATGTGAAAACAATTCTACTACCGCAAAGGTATTGAATATTTGGTAGGGACGGATGATATTGGCTTTTATAGCCGCTGCAATGAGCCTAGTCTTTTTCGAAATCTAACCTATCCACAACCCAAGGGACGCGTTGTTCAGTTCAGTGTGGTTAAGAACTGATACCCCTTATGATGGTTCCAGCAGAAACAACGGTAAAACGATAATTATATTAATAATAAAAGACTTTACAAATAGGCAGATGTACCAAACTATCCGTTATTCATACTGAAAAAATATAGGATATTCAAACAAACCACAAACGTCCAAATTAACACAATATTCACCCGATTGCATATGATAAACGTAACAAGAAGTTCAGAGAAAGCGCAAAGAAGTTATTAACTTAACGTGTTTGTATTTTATTATCTTGTCTTTGTATTTTTATGCTTTATAGATGTTTAGGCATAATAGTAGCTTTGGCTGCACGGTGAATCTCTGGGAAGCGGATAATGGGGACCTTAACTTGGGGTCGTCAAGTGTTTTTTTTTTTGGTATACGTTATTTTGATTGATTGATTGAATGTTTGCTTAACGTCCAGCGAGCAATATACAGCTATATTCAGGAAAGGGTCAAGTTAAACAACATTAAATCAACCGGAAAAGGGATGACACAATGTGAAAACAATTCTACTACCGCAAAGGTATTGAATATTTGGTAGGGACGGATGATATTGGCTTTTATAGCCGCTGCAATGAGCCTAGTCTTTTTCGAAATCTAACCTATCCACAACCCAAGGGACGCGTTGTTCAGTTCAGTGTGGTTAAGAACTGATACCCCTTATGATGGTTCCAGCAGAAACAACGGTAAAACGATAATTATATTAATAATAAAAGACTTTACAAATAGGCAGATGTACCAAACTATCCGTTATTCATACTGAAAAAATATAGGATATTCAAACAAACCACAAACGTCCAAATTAACACAATATTCACCCGATTGCATATGATAAACGTAACAAGAAGTTCAGAGAAAGCGCAAAGAAGTTATTAACTTAACGTGTTTGTATTTTATTATCTTGTCTTTGTATTTGTATGCTTTATAGATGTTTAGGCATAATAGTAGCTTTGGCTAAGGCTGTTTGTGCAGCTCTAGTATTCGGCGATTTTTTTTTATTGGTTTTTTTATTGGTGTGGTAACATTTTCTTATGACTGTGTTAGAGTATTAGAATACAGTAGTAGGGCTGTGGTTCCTTTAACCGGTTGGGCGCCAATGCGTCATATTTTATATTATAAAAGACTTTACAAATAGGCAGATGTACCAAACTATCCGTTATTCATACTGAAAAAATATAGGATATTCAAACAAACCACAAACGTCCAAATTAACACAATATTCACCCGATTGCATATGATAAACGTAACAAGAAGTTCAGAGAAAGCGCAAAGAAGTTATTAACTTAACGTGTTTGTATTTTATTATCTTGTCTTTGTATTTTTATGCTTTATAGATGTTTAGGCATAATAGTAGCTTTGGCTAAGGCTGTTTGTGCAGCTCTAGTATTCGGCGATTTTTTTTTTATTGGTTTTTTTATTGGTGTGGTAACATTTTCTTATGACTGTGTTAGAGTATTAGAATACAGTAGTAGGGCTGTGGTTCCTTTAACCGGTTGGGCGCCAATGCGTCATATTTTATATTACTGTTTTAAGCCTGTAGTTTAGGCCATTGTATTTGTCCTTTCTGTTCTTATTTTTGGTAATTTGGTGTTCTGTACTTTAGTGATTAATTTTATTTTGAGTTTTTTATTTGAATGTTTCTCCTCTTTTTTAAATAGTAGTAAGACTTTAAAGGGTGCTCTACTATAACTAGAAGCAGACAAATATTGAAATATCAAACATAATAATAAAAAATTCTAATTATGTATCGAAAAACACCGTAAACAATAATTTAAAAAATATATAAAACAATCGTTAAATTCATGGAGTTGATTATAGAAATAATTGCGAATGCCAGTTAGTATTGCAAACAACGAATATATGTTCTACATGTTTTTATATTCAACGGTCATATTCGTATTGCAATCAATTGTTCTTAGCTGATCAATTGATTTTGGGATTTCGTTGTTCTTATTCCATGTTTAAAAGATTATGTTACATTTATAAGTGTAAATAAGTGATTGATTAAATGTTGGATTATCGTCCAGTGCTCATTATAACAGATAAACTGGTATCGATTTATTGATTTCAAAATAAATATCCTGCGTGGTATTTCAACTATAGTAGAATACTGAAAGAATAATGTATGTATGCGACATTATTAATGTGAAAGGAAAACAATCGCATTTTGGAAATAAGCTTCTATAACATTTATTTCTGTAACGTGTGAACCAAATAATTTGATCAAATCTAATCATGTATAAAAATTTCTTCATATACCTAGAGCATAACACAGTTTATCGAAGTCTTCTACTATTTTACGTATTAGTAATAATTTGCTTCAGGGAGTTTTCTAAAATAGCTGTTGAAATGCTAAAGGCTTACCAGCAGAATGAGCATGTAAATGCTCAAGAAATTTTGCAGTCGAAAGTGTTAACCTGGGGTAATCTTAAGTATATGGACATCGCTATGAAAACTTCAATAGACTTCGATAGCTGGTTGGATAAGCAACTTATGGGAGATTTGCCATTTGATATTGGATTATTTCAGGTAGATAGAAATATGAAATCTAATCAAAATGTGTGAAAACATTTAAAAACATTTCTTTTAAGAAAAAGTACATTTTACTTTTTGATGCATTCGAGCAATCTGAGTTGATCATAATATAGGCAAATCTTTGGCATAAAGTCTTGCAGCAACTTAACATTGCTAAAGAAATATTTCATTGTTTGTTTTCAGTCATAATAGTTTTGATGTTGTGGACACAGTTAATTATTTAATATTATTTATATATTACTTAAACAATATAGAGTCCACAAGTCGTAATAACACTAATAAAGACAAAAATCTGCACTCCGCAGCTTTAATGTACATGAAACAACATTATAACAAAAATATAATAGTAATTTAAATTTTAGTTCTGCTTTTCATATGTAATATAACAAATACGTATTTTTAATTCGTTCAATAAGCATTATATGTACTTATCTATATAAACTGTGTTTCCTACAATAGTGTATGTTGGGCATATTCTGCCCTCCACTGGTATTGTGCATGAAGGACTGGAATGCATTTGAAGATAAAGACTACTCCACAAAAACAAGAACTCATATGTTTGTTTCACGAGTTTCACGAGTTTTACAGTTCTACAGTGCTCCCCTTATTGTGTACATCAATAATTTGGTAAATATAAAATATTTAAAGAGAACAACATTATAATCAACTATTTTTTATTTCATCTAAGTTTCAGTGTAACAAAAAATTGTTTAGTAGCCGACATCTGTTAGTTTCTACACTAAATGGTTGTTATTTATATTTGTCGCAATATGAATAAAACGATTTACTAATCATCAAATTACTCTTCTTTCATCATGAAAGTTAAAATAATATTTTTTTCAGATTTCCCATTTTATATTCCTTCTGTTGGTCAGTTACACCATCATAACAATGAACGGAGATTTCTCCCGCATTGACGTGCTTCTAATATTGTGGGTTATTAGCATATTTTGCGATGAAATCAGACAGGTATGAAACCTGTAACACTAGTGTATTTAATCTGGAACATTTTTTTTCATTCCGAGATTATCGACTTGAAAATTTATACATTAATTATTTATTTAGTGACATATGTAACGATCGGATATTTTAAGCATTTGGTTTATTGATGTGCAAATAGAAAAACATAATTATACAACCATAAATCAGAGAATGTTTAACGTATTGCATACATTAAATTAAAATATGTTTACACTACAAAATAACGACTGAATATTATTAAACAAATACTGTCCGCAAGTTATCCGGGTAAATTTTTTTATTTGACAAACTTAACTTTAATCAATTTGAGTATTCACGACTAGAAATATCTATAAATTTTAAGCCAGCTGTAAATATCTGTAAATGTTGCTTGCCTACAACAAAAATGATGAACATTTATTTATATTGATTTATATTTATTTTAAGCTGTTTACAGCACCATTTGCACAACAGTTTACCGGAAAATGTATCAATTATATTAGTGACTTTTGGAATGTAATTGATATCATGTCCATAGTATTGTTTGCTGCTGCTGTAGTTTGCAAATATGTAGGATCAAACGAGAGTCTGGAAGCTGCAAGAGTTTTATATGCATGCAGTTTAATGATGTTTTACCTGAGAATACTACATATCTTCTCCTTGTCCAAGAAAATGGGCCCTACTCTGCGAGTGATAGCTGGAATGGTACTTTATACATTGTTTTAAACTTAAAATTGAAAATAAATTTTCGAAAATTCGTTCTGTATTGACCGTTTACGACTTTTCTACCTAATAAGCCCCCTTAAATGAAGGAATAACATTTATCTGGCGTGTAAAATGGCTACAACAGATAAACCTGTTGTTTTACTTTTGATGTACATATACACATACACAAACACCAGCGTATAAGGCCACTTAACCTAAGGTTCTGTGTTAAGAATATAAATTTAACAAATGCTAGTTTCTGAAACATACCACTACACACTTAACATATTGTGTCAGAAGTAATGAATCGGAGTTGTATACATAAAATGTCATCAGTTATCAGAATGTTATACGTTGTTTTACGCAATACCATCGGCTCTTTTTATGATAAGGAATCATCGGTTCTTCTAAATACAATTTTAATTTCTTCATCAGAATTATGGAAATGTTAAAGACATGCAATTTATATTATAAAATTATTGAGTACAAGATACAAAGCGCAGTTTTATTATAAGATTGTCTGCATTATGTTTCAGTTCCCAGATTTTGCGTTGTTTGTGGGAATCATAGTAATTTTTATGATATCGTATGGTGTTGCATCGTATTCAATAGCATATCCAAACTCGGAATTTACATTGGATATAGTATGGAAAATTATAAGATCTGGGTTTTGGCCATTGTTTGCAAGCAATTTCTTGGATGATATGGATGGTAAGTATCCTACAATACAACAAAATACTTCATTAAAACAATATAGTAAGCACAAATTTCATGCTATCTTAACTGCTGTGCTACCGCAATATTAAACCTATATTCAATCATGTACCAGAAAAACCTCGTGCGTAAAAGTATAGCTGAACTGACTCTAGTAAACATTTATATTAGTTACCAGTTCAGACATAATAAACCGACACACTGCAAAAACATATCCCCTTAGTCAGCTTCCTACACAAACTTCAAGTGGTTCCAAAAATAACAATAAATTAAAACATCAAATTCGAAAATAACACCAAAGATCTACATTGAAGGATAATTGTTAGGAAAATTTTATGAAGATGGCTGCGTGGGATGTTCCAATTGATAAATTACTCCTGCTCCTCATTTCCGGATACAGATAAAATTGCAAGTCTCCCAGTTAAGGTGGGTGTAGGAGAACAACATTTTTCTATTCTGATAATAGACAAGATTTCACACTGGAATTGTTGAAGTTTATAAATTACTGTGAATATTGACGCCTTACTTATTCAACCATTTATTTTTATTTTGCATTTTGCCATAAAAAAACCACTAGAAGAAATTAATACAATATACTTAAAAAAATAATATGCACTCATATATTGTGAAAAAAAAATTATATATATATATATATATTATATATATATATATTCGGTTAAAAATATGTACAACAACATCTAGATACAAAATTAAAGCCAAAACAAAGTTTTACACTTTACAAAATTGCACAAATATTTCACCTGACCAACTGGCTTCGTCAGTATTTTTACAACGAATGACAATAACAGGTAAACAGTTTTTGTCGTTATACGTATGTGATGTATACGATATCTACTAATTAACGAACAAAAGTTTTTTGTTAGTGCTATTACAAGTATGTACAGGTGTATAAATATGTAGCACTATTTATACGGTTACAATCAATATATATATATACAAAAAAGCAGTTTTAACATAAATATAACGACACGTAATTCTACATGAATAATCGAAGACCATGTTTGTATCTGGTCTAAGGTCCTATAATTTTTTATTAATTCCCTTCGGAAATGATGTTCCCAATGTTTTTATCCAAAAACTTTCTTTCTCTTTTCTCTGTTTGGGTGTCCACCTTGGGTTATGGTCTATTTGGGTCACCCTGAGTTTATTAAAAATTTCAGCTATTGCAGTGCCGTGCGTACATAGGTGCCTAGTAAGGGGTAATTTGGGTTTGCATCTTGTGTCGCTTCTGTGCCTGTTCATTCGTTTGCTGAATCGTTGCACATACTCACCAACATACTGGAGATTGCATATACCACACTGTAACAGGTATATGATGTTCTCACTTTTGCAATTTAAATTGACATGGATGTCAAATTGTTTGCCATTTAATGCGCTGGTGAAGTGTTTGGTGTGTTGTATGTGATCACATCTCATACAACGACCGTCACCACAGATGCAACATTGCCCCGATTGGCGGCTACATGACGACATTTCTGCTCGGACTAACTGATCTTCTGCATTTTTGTATATATAAATATTTGATATTAACCCTGTATTTCTGATGTTTCAGAAATCCGCTGGATAGATATATTATATGGTTGTCACAATACTTAGACGTTTGTATATAAATTACTTACTGTGACTGTATGACAAGTAACTTTGTCATCCTATATAATATATACAAAAATACAGAATTGGATTACTGTCAAATTAATGTGTATTGGTCACGAAAATTCCATCGTCACACGCTAGTACACATGTACTATGTCTATGTCTACGATTCACCCAGGTTAATGAAGCTATATTTTTATATAGCGGATTTGGCCGAGGGTAAGCAAAAATTTGACAGTGTTAAAATCTCAATTCTAACAGTGTTGGGCTTCATTTGTAGACGTATATATATATATACATACAAACGTCTAAGTATTGTGACAACCATATAATATGTCTATATATATATTTACATTCTTGGAATGGTTCTTATTCAACAGTCGATCTTCCAGTAACAAATTCTTCACTCCCCGTTTTCTCAAGGAAAGATCGTGACGGTCTCTGTGCCAGTGATTGTTTTCCTATTATAATTGTAAAACAGAATGTGTCTCTAGCGCCATAAAATTAAGTGGAGTGAACAACTGAATTTTGAGTTCTTTTGATCATTTCGATTTGCGTTTAGGAAAGAAATGACTTATCCGCAATTCTCATTTATTGCATTCAATTTACCATTCCGAGTTTTTTCCTAGACATGAAAACTAGTAACTCGACGGGTGTCCTATTAGAGGTAGGCACTGCTTAATCGTACAGAGCACCTGAGTGTACACGTTTTTGTTTTTAATTTTTACAATTATTTGAAATCTATACATTTGCTGTAACACAAAAAATCTGTACTCAATGTTATCGTGTCAGGAGGCGGTTTTTTTTGGCAGACAAATTTTAAACGCTTATCGCGTTTAGTCAAGCTTGTGCTCCTGTTGTAGATCCAAAAATGTTTAATTTGAATTACACAATTATTTTCCAGTTATTTAGCGTATGAAATGCGGCGGATTTTCATTTTTAATGGGCAATTTTTATAAAGTAAAGTTTGACCTAAATTACAATGGAAGTGTGTGTTAGTGTGTTTGGAAGAGGTGATTGTAGTGTATTCGAAATCCTTCGGGTAATGTCGTCTGCAGTTAAGGCAGGAATAGTGTAGCGGTTTGTCCGAATACCATTGAACGTTACGAAAGCAGACGATCTTTTTAAAAAAAAAACAACGCTAGGTTCCTTTAGAAACTCAAATTGCTGACTTCCTATGTTATATTCCCGCAGCAAATGTCAAGGACGATTTCGGACATGTCAACAACATAGGAGGCATAATATCAAATATAGACGTGTTATCGTGTAGATTTTTTTAATTGAATTTTAGCAGTATACAGTTACAATATGGAATAATAAAACTATGCAAGCAAAAAGCTGAGCGCACAGGGGGGGGGGGCACCATTGTACAACTAGAAACAGATTAAGTTTCATGTATATAATATTGTTCAAGATAGAAACTTCATGTTGTCTGTACTATCAGATGCTGTAACATTCAAAGTCAATAAATAACAAATATATAGGTTTCTATGGTATAAGTGTAGTTGTTTTAGAATTTAACATTTAAAATGTATGCAATAATAGAGGTTCAAAGGAATGACTAAGTATTGATACTACAGAAAATGATCTAATTGAAAAAGAGGAAAAAGGGCAAAATCTATATTGAAAAAGATGTTGCCAGCATAAATTTTCTATCTTCTTTACGCTAATTTAAGCATGTCAATTAAATACACAAATACAAAATATTCCACATTTTATCAAACTCATTTAGTAATTTTTTAACTGCTATTTACTTCTCTATTTCAAAGGAATTTTTAACATATTTGTCAAATATAATTCTTTACCATAATATATGATACAATATGAATATGGTTCAGGTTTAAATAAAAATAAGATACAAAGGATCACCTTTGTTTTTGTTGTGTCTCCAAAAAGAACTGACGTTTTTGTAAAAGGAACACTTAAACCTTTTGACAAAACCCAAGATTCAACAGCTAATGAAAAGTTCTGTATATTATCACAATTCCACAGTAAATTCTCGACAGTTTCTACTTCTTCTCACGTACAGTTTTGATTATCTATTACATGTATTGTATTAACAAATTTATTTGTATCTTAAGTTCTACGATTTACTATATATTGTAACCACTGCATCTTGATGTTATTAGTAACAATAAATTAACCCAAAACTTGATAATTTTGATTACATCTTGTTGGAATATTTGAGCAAAGCCAAGTAACAGCACGGCACGTCCCCGGTTAGCGGACTGAGAAGCAACTATTAAAAAAGTTTTGGGTTAATTTAAAATGAGAAAGTTTAAGATGAATATGTTGTGATTGTTCACGTTATTTATTTATATTGACACTCAATGACTAAGGCCATTTGTTGGTCAGTCTGTGTCTAAATTTATGACAAGAAACACCGTCATATGTATCGTTGCATAATCTTCTAGACTTGTATATTATTATTTTTTGTTTATGCTGTATCGTCATGTTTGTCGATCCGATACTAAATAAGTGTACTGGTTCAGCAGCATTCTTTTAGACCCTTTATATAATATTTTGAACTGTCTGTATTGTGTATTTACACGATCCCAGTGGACTTATATTATTCCATCTCCCAATGAAAAAAATATTATTCCATCTCCCAATGAAGAATATCTTAAACATTTATAGTTAAACGCCACTGATGAGTCTTATGTAGACGAAACGCGCGTCTGGCGTAATGAATTTGTCACCTTGATAATTTTGATTACATCTTGTTGGAATATTTGAGCAAAGCCAAGTAACAGCACGGCACGTCCCCGGTTAGCGGACTGAGAAGCAACTATTAAAAAAGTTTTGGGTTAATTTAAAATGAGAAAGTTTAAGATGAATATGTTGTGATTGTTCACGTTATTTATTTATATTGACACTCAATGACTAAGGCCATTCGTTGGTCAGTCTGTGTCTAAATTTATGACAAGAAACACCGTCATATGTATCGTTGCATAATCTTCTAGACTTGTATATTATTATTTTTTGTTTATGCTGTATCGTCATGTTTGTCGATCCGATACTAAATAAGTGTACTGGTTCAGCAGCATTCTTTTAGACCCTTTATATAATATTTTGAACTGCCTGTATTGTGTATTTACACGATCCCAGTGGACTTATATTATTCCATCTCCCAATGAAAAAAATATTATTCCATCTCCCAATGAAGAATATCTTAAACATTTATAGTTAAACGCCACTGATGAGTCTTATGTAGACGAAACGCGCGTCTGGCGTAATGAATTTGTCACCTTGCTAATTTTAATTAAATCTTGTTGGAATATTTGAGCAAAGCCAAGTAACAGCACGGCACGTCCCCGGTTAGCGGACTGAGAAGCAACTATTAAAAAAGTTTTGGGTTAATTTAAAATGAGAAAGTTTAAGATGAATATGTTGTGATTGTTCACGTTATTTATTTATATTGACACTCAATGACTAAGGCCATTCGTTGGTCAGTCTGTGTCTAAATTTATGACAAGAAACACCGTCATATGTATCGTTGCATAATCTTCTAGACTTGTATATTATTATTTTTTGTTTATGCTGTATCGTCATGTTTGTCGATCCGATACTAAATAAGTGTACTGGTTCAGCAGCATTCTTTTAGACCCTTTATATAATATTTTGAACTGCCTGTATTGTGTATTTACACGATCCCAGTGGACTTATATTATTCCATCTCCCAATGAAAAAAATATTATTCCATCTCCCAATGAAGAATATCTTAAACATTTATAGTTAAACGCCACTGATTAGTCTTATGTAGACGAAACGCGCGTCTGGCGTAATGAATTTGTCACCTTGATAATTTTAATTAAATCTTTTTGGAATATTTGAGCAAAGCCAAGTAACAGCACGGCACGTCCCCGGTTAGCGGACTGAGAAGCAACTATTAAAAAAGTTTTGGGTTAATTTAAAATGAGAAAGTTTAAGATGAATATGTTGTGATTGTTCACGTTATTTATTTATATTGACACTCAATGACTAAGGCCATTCGTTGGTCAGTCTGTGTCTAAATTTATGACAAGAAACACCGTCATATGTATCGTTGCATAATCTTCTAGACTTGTATATTATTATTTTTTGTTTATGCTGTATCGTCATGTTTGTCGATCCGATACTAAATAAGTGTACTGGTTCAGCAGCATTCTTTTAGACCCTTTATATAATATTTTGAACTGCCTGTATTGTGTATTTACACGATCCCAGTGGACTTATATTATTCCATCTCCCAATGAGAAAAATATTATTCCATCTCCCAATGAAGAATATCTTAAACATTTATAGTTAAACGCCACTGATGAGTCTTATGTAGACGAAACGCGCGTCTGGCGTAATGAATTTGTCACCTTGATAATTTTGATTACATCTTGTTGGAATATTTGAGCAAAGCCAAGTAACAGCACGGCACGTCCCCGGTTAGCGGACTGAGAAGCAACTATTAAAAAAGTTTTGGGTTAATTTAAAATGAGAAAGTTTAAGATGAATATGTTGTGATTGTTCACGTTATTTATTTATATTGACACTCAATGACTAAGGCCATTCGTTGGTCAGTCTGTGTCTAAATTTATGACAAGAAACACCGTCATATGTATCGTTGCATAATCTTCTCGACTTGTATATTATTATTTTTTGTTTATGCTGTATCGTCATGTTTGTCGATCCGATACTAAATAAGTGTACTGGTTCAGCAGCATTCTTTTAGACCCTTTATATAATATTTTGAACTGCCTGTATTGTGTATTTACACGATCCCAGTGGACTTATATTATTCCATCTCCCAATGAAAAAAATATTATTCCATCTCCCAATGAAGAATATCTTAAACATTTATAGTTAAACGCCACTGATGAGTCTTATGTAGACGAAACGCGCGTCTGGCGTAATGAATTTGTCACCTTGATAATTTTAATTAAATCTTGTTGGAATATTTGAGCAAAGCCAAGTAACAGCACGGCACGTCCCCGGTTAGCGGAATGAGAAGCAACTATTAAAAAAGTTTTGGGTTAATTTAAAATGAGAAAGTTTAAGATGAATATGTTGTGATTGTTCACGTTATTTATTTATATTGACACTCAATGACTAAGGCCATTCGTTGGTCAGTCTGTGTCTAAATTTATGACAAGAAACACCGTCATATGTATCGTTGCATAATCTTCTAGACTTGTATATTATTATTTTTTGTTTATGCTGTATCGTCATGTTTGTCGATCCGATACTAAATAAGTGTACTGGTTCAGCAGCATTCTTTTAGACCCTTTATATAATATTTTGAACTGCCTGTATTGTGTATTTACACGATCCCAGTGGACTTATATTATTCCATCTCCCAATGAAAAAAATATTATTCCATCTCCCAATGAAGAATATCTTAAACATTTATAGTTAAACGCCACTGATGAGTCTTATGTAGACGAAACGCGCGTCTGGCGTAATGAATTTGTCACCTTGATAATTTTAATTAAATCTTGTTGGAATATTTGAGCAAAGCCAAGTAACAGCACGGCACGTCCCCGGTTAGCGGACTGAGAAGCAACTATTAAAAAAGTTTTGGGTTAATTTAAAATGAGAAAGTTTAAGATGAATATGTTGTGATTGTTCACGTTATTTATTTATATTGACACTCAATGACTAAGGCCATTCGTTGGTCAGTCTGTGTCTAAATTTATGACAAGAAACACCGTCATATGTATCGTTGCATAATCTTCTAGACTTGTATATTATTATTTTTTGTTTATGCTGTATCGTCATGTTTGTCGATCCGATACTAAATAAGTGTACTGGTTCAGCAGCATTCTTTTAGACCCTTTATATAATATTTTGAACTGCCTGTATTGTGTATTTACACGATCCCAGTGGACTTATATTATTCCATCTCCCAATGAGAAAAATATTATTCCATCTCCCAATGAAGAATATCTTAAACATTTATAGTTAAACGCCACTGATGAGTCTTATGTAGACGAAACGCGCGTCTGGCGTAATGAATTTGTCACCTTGATAATTTTGATTACATCTTGTTGGAATATTTGAGCAAAGCCAAGTAACAGCAAGGTGACAAATTCATTACGCCAGACGCGCGTTTCGTCTACATAAGACTCATCAGTGGCGTTTAACTATAAATGTTTAAGATATTCTTCATTGGGAGATGGAATAATATTTTTTTCATTTGTCACCTTGATAATTTTGATTACATCTTGTTGGAATATTTGAGCAAAGCCAAGTAACAGCACGGCACGTCCCCGGTTAGCGGACTGAGAAGCAACTATTAAAAAAGTTTTGGGTTAATTTAAAATGAGAAAGTTTAAGATGAATATGTTGTGATTGTTCACGTTATTTATTTATATTGACACTCAATGACTAAGGCCATTCGTTGGTCAGTCTGTGTCTAAATTTATGACAAGAAACACCGTCATATGTATCGTTGCATAATCTTCTAGACTTGTATATTATTATTTTTTGTTTATGCTGTATCGTCATGTTTGTCGATCCGATACTAAATAAGTGTACTGGTTCAGCAGCATTCTTTTAGACCCTTTATATAATATTTTGAACTGCCTGTATTGTGTATTTACACGATCCCAGTGGACTTATATTATTCCATCTCCCAATGAGAAAAATATTATTCCATCTCCCAATGAAGAATATCTTAAACATTTATAGTTAAACGCCACTGATGAGTCTTATGTAGACGAAACGCGCGTCTGGCGTAATGAATTTGTCACCTTGATAATTTTGATTACATCTTGTTGGAATATTTGAGCAAAGCCAAGTAACAGCACGGCACGTCCCCGGTTAGCGGACTGAGAAGCAACTATTAAAAAAGTTTTAGGTTAATTTAAAATGAGAAAGTTTAAGATGAATATGTTGTGATTGTTCACGTTATTTATTTATATTGACACTCAATGACTAAGGCCATTCGTTGGTCAGTCTGTGTCTAAATTTATGACAAGAAACACCGTCATATGTATCGTTGCATAATCTTCTAGACTTGTATATTATTATTTTTTGTTTATGCTGTATCGTCATGTTTGTCGATCCGATACTAAATAAGTGTACTGGTTCAGCAGCATTCTTTTAGACCCTTTATATAATATTTTGAACTGCCTGTATTGTGTAGTTACACGATCCCAGTGGACTTATATTATTCCATCTCCCAATGAAAAAAATATTATTCCATCTCCCAATGAAGAATATCTTAAACATTTATAGTTAAACGCCACTGATGAGTCTTATGTAGACGAAACGCGCGTCTGGCGTAATGAATTTGTCACCTTGATAATTTTAATTAAATCTTGTTGGAATATTTGAGCAAAGCCAAGTAACAGCACGGCACGTCCCCGGTTAGCGGACTGAGAAGCAACTATTAAAAAAGTTTTGGGTTAATTTAAAATGAGAAAGTTTAAGATGAATATGTTGTGATTGTTCACGTTATTTATTTATATTGACACTCAATGACTAAGGCCATTCGTTGGTCAGTCTGTGTCTAAATTTATGACAAGAAACACCGTCATATGTATCGTTGCATAATCTTCTAGACTTGTATATTATTATTTTTTGTTTATGCTGTATCGTCATGTTTGTCGATCCGATACTAAATAAGTGTACTGGTTCAGCAGCATTCTTTTAGACCCTTTATATAATATTTTGAACTGCCTGTATTGTGTATTTACACGATCCCAGTGGACTTATATTATTCCATCTCCCAATGAAAAAAATATTATTCCATCTCCCAATGAAGAATATCTTAAACATTTATAGTTAAACGCCACTGATGAGTCTTATGTAGACGAAGCGCGAGTCTGGCGTAATGAATTTGTCACCTTGATAATTTTGATTACATCTTGTTGGAATATTTGAGCAAAGCCAAGTAACAGCACGGCACGTCCCCGGTTAGCGGACTGAGAAGCAACTATTAAAAAAGTTTTGGGTTAATTTAAAATGAGAAAGTTTAAGATGAATATGTTGTGATTGTTCACATTATTTATTTATATTGACACTCAATGACTACGGCCATTCGTTGGTCAGTCTGTGTCTAAATTTATGACAAGAAACACCGTCATATGTATCGTTGCATAATCTTCTAGACTTGTATATTATTATTTTTTGTTTATGCTGTATCGTCATGTTTGTCGATCCGATACTAAATAAGTGTACTGGTTCAGCAGCATTCTTTTAGACCCTTTATATAATATTTTGAACTGCCTGTATTGTGTATTTACACGATCCCAGTGGACTTATATTATTCCATCTCCCAATGAGAAAAATATTATTCCATCTCCCAATGAAGAATATCTTAAACATTTATAGTTAAACGCCACTGATGAGTCTTATGTAGACGAAACGCGCGTCTGGCGTAATGAATTTGTCACCTTGATAATTTTGATTACATCTTGTTGGAATATTTGAGCAAAGCCAAGTAACAGCACGGCACGTCCCCGGTTAGCGGACTGAGAAGCAACTATTAAAAAAGTTTTGGGTTAATTTAAAATGAGAAAGTTTAAGATGAATATGTTGTGATTGTTCACGTTATTCATTTATATTGACACTCAATGACTACGGCCATTCGTTGGTCAGTCTGTGTCTAAATTTATGACAAGAAACACCGTCATATGTATCGTTGCATAATCTTCTAGACTTGTATATTATTATTTTTTGTTTATGCTGTATCGTCATGTTTGTCGATCCGATACTAAATAAGTGTACTGGTTAAGCAGCATTCTTTTAGACCCTTTATATAATATTTTGAACTGCCTGTATTGTGTATTTACACGATCCCAGTGGACTTATATTATTCCATCTCCCAATGAGAAAAATATTATTCCATCTCCCAATGAAGAATATCTTAAACATTTATAGTTAAACGCCACTGATGAGTCTTATGTAGACGAAACGCGCGTCTGGCGTAATGAATTTGTCACCTTGATAATTTTGATTACATCTTGTTGGAATATTTGAGCAAAGCCAAGTAACAGCACGGCACGTCCCCGGTTAGCGGACTGAGAAGCAACTATTAAAAAAGTTTTGGGTTAATTTAAAATGAGAAAGTTTAAGATGAATATGTTGTGATTGTTCACGTTATTTATTTATATTGACACTCAATGACTAAGGCCATTCGTTGGTCAGTCTGTGTCTAAATTTATGACAAGAAACACCGTCATATGTATCGTTGCATAATCTTCTAGACTTGTATATTATTATTTTTTGTTTATGCTGTATCGTCATGTTTGTCGATCCGATACTAAATAAGTGTACTGGTTCAGCAGCATTCTTTTAGACCCTTTATATAATATTTTGAACTGCCTGTATTGTGTATTTACACGATCCCAGTGGACTTATATTATTCCATCTCCCAATGAAAAAAATATTCCATCTCCCAATGAAGAATATCTTAAACATTTATAGTTAAACGCCACTGATGAGTCTTATGTAGACGAAACGCGCGTCTGGCGTAATGAATTTGTCACCTTGATAATTTTGATTACATGTTGTTGGAATATTTGAGCAAAGCCAAGTAACAGCACGGCACGTCCCCGGTTAGCGGACTGAGAAGCAACTATTAAAAAAGTTTTGGGTTAATTTAAAATGAGAAAGTTTAAGATGAATATGTTGTGATTGTTCACGTTATTTATTTATATTGACACTCAATGACTACGGCCATTCGTTGGTCAGTCTGTGTCTAAATTTATGACAAGAAACACCGTCATATGTATCGTTGCATACTCTTCTAGACTTGTATATTATTATTTTTTGTTTATGCTGTATCGTCATGTTTGTCGATCCGATACTAAATAAGTGTACTGGTTCAGCAGCATTCTTTTAGACCCTTTATATAATATTTTGAACTGCCTGTATTGTGTATTTACACGATCCCAGTGGACTTATATTATTCCATCTCCCAATGAGAAAAATATTATTCCATCTCCCAATGAAGAATATCTTAAACATTTATAGTTAAACGCCACTGATGAGTCTTATGTAGACGAAACGCGCGTCTGGCGTAATGAATTTGTCACCTTGATAATTTTGATTACATCTTGTTGGAATATTTGAGCAAAGGCAAGTAACAGCACGGCACGTCCCCGGTTAGCGGACTGAGAAGCAACTATTAAAAAAGTTTTGGGTTAATTTAAAATGAGAAAGTTTAAGATGAATATGTTGTGATTGTTCACGTTATTTATTTATATTGACACTCAATGACTACGGCCATTCGTTGGTTAGTCTGTGTCTAAATTTATGACAAGAAACACCGTCATATGTATCGTTGCATAATCTTCTAGACTTGTATATTATTATTTTTTGTTTATGCTGTATCGTCATGTTTGTCGATCCGATACTAAATAAGTGTACTGGTTCAGCAGCATTCTTTTAGACCCTTTATATAATATTTTGAACTGCCTGTATTGTGTATTTACACGATCCCAGTGGACTTATATTATTCCATCTCCCAATGAGAAAAATATTATTCCATCTCCCAATGAAGAATATCTTAAACATTTATAGTTAAACGCCACTGATGAGTCTTATGTAGACGAAACGCGCGTCTGGCGTAATGAATTTGTCACCTTGATAATTTTGATTACATCTTGTTGGAATATTTGAGCAAAGCCAAGTAACAGCACGGCACGTCCCCGGTTAGCGGACTGAGAAGCAACTATTAAAAAAGTTTTGGGTTAATTTAAAATGAGAAAGTTTAAGATGAATATGTTGTGATTGTTCACGTTATTTATTTATATTGACACTCAATGACTAAGGCCATTCGTTGGTCAGTCTATGTGTAAATTTATGACAAGAAACACCGTCATATGACAAAAAAATTTCTGGTAGGCGACTAGATGCCTGTGTCTAGAGCGCCCAGTTAGAGACCGTGTGTACAGAAGAGTAGTACGGTGAACTGACCAAGAAGCATTTTGCGTTTACCTTTCAAATTTCCACCTTAAAAATGTTGCGTGTGTTTGATATTTAGCAAAGTGTCTTAATTATAATCTATATTGGGAATGGATAGAATCATTCACAAATCGCCAAGCATTACGCGACATTTTAACTAAGCGGAATCAAGACAATTTAAGTGGGTTCCCGCCCGACTTTGACTTAGTAATAATGTACGATACCACAATTAATGTTCTTTCGCATCTCGTTATTTCCCATAAAATTGTGTTTTTCCTTCGTAATTTTTTTTGCCTTTTTTTCCTGTTATTGTAATGCATTTTGGATTTATTGGAAATAAGAATCTTTGAAAAAACATTTATATAAAATTGCATGAAATATGATGGATTATGAGTAATTTGGTGTAGTTGAAAAGAGTGTGTTCAATTTTCAAAGGTTTGGATATATTTTGGAAGTGGTATGGTACTTTCCAACCACCAAAAGATGTCCCAATTGCAAGGGTGGAAGTTTTAATAGACTTTAGGTTATTTTAAACAAATAGGCCTCAATAATTGTGTTCTCTTTTAATCAAATACAAGATATAAATTTCTAATAAATTCAACATTAAATGACGCTTAAGATCAAGAAATGTGTGTTACCCAAGAAAACTTTCTGCTCCTTAATACGGTATGAATCTTCAGTTCGCATGTAAAAAACCGGAAATGAGACAAAGTTGAAATTTACTACCTAAAGACCAAAAAACGTACGACGGGAAGGACATGAGATCCGTATCGATTTTCCCCGGTAATCATTCATATAATCCCGAAGATCTTCATACTCAGTTGTGATAAATTGCTTTGGAACTTAGATATTTTGGTTACAAAATAATTATTATTAATCCCACAGAAAAGAAAGGAAACTAACACCTAAATTTAACTCTTTTCATTTAGTAATATGGAGTTGACATTGCCAAAATGCGAGCACAGATAATATAGTTCTTTATTATTTTTTTTTAATTTTTTGCACAATTCCTTGTTTTACTTTTGTTCATCGATTACACTATTTCACTATCATGTATACATGTACCCATGGTTTTTATTGGGTTCAGGTTACTCTCTTGCTGTTTTTAGTGTTTTTGGTATTTGTGTTGCGTTTGTCTATATCCGGATTTTTAACTGTCCCTTGACTTTTGGCTCTTGTTGTTCGGTCGTTTTTCTTTGCTATTTTTCTTATAGCGTCAACAAGAAGTTACTATTGAAAGTCAAATAATTATCTATCTATCTATTAAGTTATAACAGACTTTTGGTAAGATGCATATACCTGTACGTCATTAAGAATCTAGACAATTTTGGACAGACTGTCCCCGCCCCTCTTTGGTCAGTGTTGCTATCTTTATCCCCATTACCCCTATTTGGACCCCGCCCTTTTTAAACGACCAATGACCAATGAAAATTAAGGGTCATGATTGAAAAAAGTGACGTTGACATACTGTTTGCATTGGCGAAAAATATCCAAATGTGCTATATTAGGATGTTTGATCAATTACGTGTCCGATTAGAATGTGTTCTTTGGAGAAATAATATATTATTATGGATTCGTTTGTTTTTATGGATACATTCCATTCACAGTGGGATGTTTTATGTTGGCGGGCATAGACATAAATACGCCGATTTGGTGATATTTGTAAGTGTACAGTTTTAGTTGACTTGTTCTAGTTTGTTTGTTGTATTGTGTTTTTTTAAATTACGTATATATTGGTCTATATTTCATTTTATTGAACACGGGACCTGTCACTATGCGGAACCGTAGTACATGTATCACGCTACTGTCATGACTGTAATTTTTAAAATAAATCAGAACACAAACAGCTTGCAAGTAAATTTTTGTAAACACTATATTATTTGCATTGGAATAGGACGTTTAATTATTTATTTATAATGTTTGCACCACATTTAATACTTGGCGTTACTTCCGAACACCCTATAACAGGGCCTCTAAATTCCTGTGGTCACATGACGTCTTTCTATTTAATGGTGACGTCACATGATTGTCATATGATTTTAAGTTTTTAATAGAGCGATTTACACATTGCAAAAAATCGTATAAAATTTGTGTTGTTATTTTTAAATAGAACATTTATTTTTTATCGATGTCAAATTTATTTTTAAGTCTGCCTTTAAAATTAATTTTTGTGCTCTTTATCTTTCACTTTATGACGGTTTTTTGACTCATGACGAAAAGGTCAATATCAGCATTAAGCAGACTTTGATCACGTGACACACAATTGCCGTAGAGCTCATCGCTCTGTGTTCGCTTAGATGGATTCTGGGATCATCTTGAGAGAGTCCGTCTACTTGACTCATAGAGCAATCCAAACGTTGAAGCCGTTACAAAATTTTCCGTTCCTTCATAATGCATCATACTTTTCATAAATTTGTTGCATTAAGTACATCTCATTTCCCGAATTGATTTATAGTTTGTTAACCTGTTCTCGTCCTGAATATAGATGAAATATTGCAACTAAATTAAATACATATCCTACAAGTCCTGCTCCGAATGTTTTCACGACTCTTGAAGATAACAGTCTTTAAAAACATTAGAATATAATGCAACATTATGGCATAAAAATAAATTCTCATATGAAAAAAGATCCCCGGTGAAATTCTTACGTTTTGATAAACTAGCCTCTACTAAAGTTCCTCCAAATTCCTTATGGATAAACCAAACCGGGATTTAGGATTTCAGAGGACAAGAAGTCCGCCACAAACTCTTTGATTATATAACATTTTACATAAATAAAATCTTGCTACCCTGATCATTCAGGTATTTTTCAGATTGATTCAGTAGTTGCAGTCGCTGTCTTTGAACAAAGCGTTAAATCTCGCCGCATATCAACTGCATCTTCAGTATTTAATGCTGAAGCCCAAGCTACTCTTCTTGAACTGAAAATTGTTGCTTTATCAGAAGATCTGTTCCGATTTATTATCGGGTCTCTATGCTTAAGCACATTGCTAAGTTAAAAACCAATTCATTCTGAAAATAGTTCGAATTTAGCTGAAATCTTTGGTATCTATTGGGATACAGATTGACTTTTTCTGTAATCTTACATCGTTATTTACGTAAAAACCCTTTTTAGTTATTTTAAATTATATTTTTAGAAAAATTGTGTATACTAACTGAGAGGTTAAGACCTCAAAATTCATTATCAACTTCATTAAATGTTTTAACAAGGTGGTGTCTTGGTCATATTTTAAGTATCGAACCAAGAGACTCGAGTATGTCAATGAAACAGTCCATATATTATAAACCATCATATCTTAATGGATATTTTTACATGGTCCATATTCGGTAACTTTTGAATACTAGCTTGTTTACAATTTCATAGTGGCGCCTCGGTGGCCGAGGGGTTAAGGTAGTTCGTCTACTAGTAATCAAGTTGTCTGTCAACACAGGGGTGGCGGGTTCGAGTTTCACTGCGGGTAGTGCGTACTCGACTCCAATCTTAATTGAAAATGATTGTCAGTTTTCCTACCGAAGGGTCGGGGTTTTTCTACGAGTACTCTGGCTTCATCCCCCAATAAAAACCAGACGTCATCAAGTAGCTGAAACATGGCTGTAAGTGGCGTTAAACATCATTCAAACAAACAATTTCATATTTTTAAAAGAAATTAATTTATACAGTAGAGTATACTTATCTGTAATTATTTTCACTGTCTAATTATTTTCCTATTATAATATGCTGTTTAATCATTTATACTTTAAATCCTTTTTCTTCATAAGTGTACATATATATATAACATTATAATTTGTACGAGATCATATTTTAATATAAAAGCATGGTTTATATATTTAATTTGCAATTGTTCACGTCCTGAATACAACTGAAATATTTTTTGCTTGAGGTTAAGCATCAATCAACTAAATATCTGAATACCAATTATCTTAATATACAAATGAAATATCTGTTCTTGTACATATCCATTTCAATACAGTGTGTCTGTCTGGTTTATGGATCTTTATATGGTTTGATTGTTTTTGTTTGTTTGATGGTGTTTAACGCCACTTTCAGCAATTTTTCAGCTATATCATGGCGTCCAGTTTTTATTGGGGGAGGAAGCCGGAGTACCCGGAGAAAACCCCCGACCTGCGGTAGGAAAACTGGCAATCCTTGTCAATTAAGATTGGAGTCGAGTACACCCTGCCTGCAGTGAGAATCGAACCCGCAATCTCAGTGTTGACAGACCACGTGATCATTAGTAGACGAACTACCTTGACCACTCGGCCACCGAGGCCCCTATATGGTTTGACCTTTCGTCGTTCCGTGCCTTTTTTGTCTACAATAAGTCTGTTTAGTATTAATTTATACTGAATTAATCAATAATAGATAAAAGTCGATACGATAGAAATAATGGAGAATACTACTACTCTCCCCGGAAAACAACACTTGTTCTTGGTCAAAAGAGGAGAAAAATCGTCTGCAGTATTGTAAATAGGTCTGCACACTTGGTATACAAGTAAAATCCGGCACCTTTAAAGCGACAAATATAGATGATTTTTTTTTTATCTTTACGGCTTTTTCATCAAAATAAACAATAACGAACTGTTCCTTTGTATTTTAGCCCATTCTAAAATATTCAGATCGAGAACAGAGATCGACGTAATGATGCAATTAACCATTTGCTATTTGACTAATTGCAGTTGAAGAACCAATGTGCTCTTTTAATGTGACTATTTACTCTACAAACATGAAGCCCAGATGTCCAACAGCTGTCAGCAGATATGTTAATCCTATACTGCTTGGATTTTACTTTGTCATTGCAAACGTTTTACTGTTGAATTTAATCATAAGCGTGTTTAGGTAAGGCAAATTATATAATATTATAATATGATGTAGAAATTGATAAAATTATTCCAAGAAAACTTTTGTTATAACTAAAGATGAATAGATGAAACTGGTCAATGACATGTTTAAGTACATGCGATCAGGTAGTATTTAAGAAAATCGTTGCATATCTTCTTTTGGATACTCAGAATGTCAAATAAAGCACAGTTATACCCCGTGAAGGGTTAAAGGCATACATAAACAAAAATTAGCAACATATAGATCATGTAGTAGAATCATGCAATCTTCAGGTCCACTTTTCTCAGTATTAAAGAATTTTTAATAAATGGAGCAACAAACTGAAATGACTCCAAGAAGACATTATATTTATATATTTATTTATATCATATTCATAGCTATTTTTAATATTATTTTCTAAAAAAATTTTATATCGGAGTATTTCGGACAATCGAAAAAGTAGTGAATTTCATTTTCTAATACATTGTTAGAACACACTGGATATAGTCTATCTGGTCTCCTTTTTCAATTTCAAGGAAATGATCACTTGTTCTCATTTTACAGATATTTCTACTGTTATCAAAGTTTGTTTTTAACAATATTCATCTATGTTATATTCAGTTTTTATTTTACTATACAAATATATTCTATTTTCTGGTTTAAGTTTTTTTCGTTTTTGAAAATAGCATTTTACATAGTAACCGTTATCTTTAATATTCATATTTTTTAGTTATTCCATATTATTTGAACTGCATATATTATGTACATATAAAGACTGTGATAATAAGAATGCATAAACTAGCAAAGGATTACTAGTATGGTGTAGAAGTCTTATTAGGTATTTGATTGACTGCATTTTAATAAATGTATCTACAGAATATTGAGCTAATTCATCTCTTGCTGCTATGTTTACATACTGTTTGCTCAAACCTAATGTGTATTTACAAAATGTTAGATTTACCTTTTCAATGAAACTAGTATCTTTTAATGAAATTTGATCAAAATTATTTTCTTCTCCCCGTTTAGATGCTTTAATAATTTTTTCATAGAAGTCCATGTACCAAATTTCAGAGTTATACATTAAGATTGGTTTAACAAATGAATCAAATAACTTTTTATAAATATTTATTAAAATATTGTTTAAGGGTTGTAGATATTTGAACATTCTAAACATTACTTTGTTTCCTTTTTTGATAATTCAAAGTGGGTTGAGTGAAATTTTCCAGAGGCTTCTATGATGTTTCCTAAATATCTGTACTTAAATACTTTTTCCAATTTTTCTGTGCCTAAATAGAAATCATCTTTTGTATTAAAAATATTTTTTTTGTTGAAATATCATAATTTTAGTTTTGTTGGCATTTATTAAAAGTTACCAATTCTCACAGTACTAATGTAGTCTATCAATAGATTTTTGTAGTCCATCAGGTGATTCTGACAAAAGTAGTATGTCATCAGCTAGCATAAGACAATTTAAAGACATATCTTTTAGTGAAACTGGTTTACAGTTAGTATCAAATACACTTGGAATATCATTGATATAAATATTAAATAACAAGGAACTTAAATTATCCCTTTGTTTTATGCCTCTGTCTATAAGGATATTATCACATATAAAAAAATTGTATTTAACTTAAGCTACAGTTTTGCTATACATATTTTTAATCACATTATATATTTTATATCCTATTTTTTATTTTGAACAAGTTTATACAGAAGCCCATTTCTCCATACAGAATCAAATGCTTTTTTAAGATCTATGAAACATCCAAATAATTTTTTTCTATGTTTATATATTTATTTAGTAAGGTTTTGACGATAAATATGCTGTCTGAGGTTCTGTGGTTTGTTCGAAAACCAAATTGTGATGTATCAATTTTGTTTTGAAAGATATCAAATAATCTATTATTAATTATAGAATTAAATAATTTATTTAAACAGTTCGTTAGTAAGATACCTCTATAATTTGAAAGGTTTGTTGTATTTCCACTTTTAAATATTGGAATAATAAATGATTTATTCCATTTTCAGGATACATGTATAATGTTGTATTAAGGATAAGATTAAAAAATTGGCTAAAGCTGTTAGCATTACAGTACTACTGGGTTTAATAACTTCGAAGCAAATAAGATCTGGTCCACTACTTTTTCCATTTTTTAATTTTTTTATTTGTTTTTTAATTTTTGTTATTGTAATAGGTATATCTGTATTTTGTTCAAGTAGGTTTTGTTCTTCTATTAAAAGATTGTTATTTACCTAGGATTCAAACTGTTTAATAATCTCTTGAGGGTTACCTTGATTTTTAAAATGATTGGCAAATTGATTTAAATCTATTTTAGGTTCATTTTTACATTCATTTTCATTTATAATATTAATTAAAAATTTTCCAAAATTCTGTACTCTCATTGGGTTAATATTGTTTATTGTATTAATAATATTTTTGTTTGTGATTTCTTTTCATAATTTTAGACATTTTCTTAAGTTATTTTGGAATAAGTTTTAAAAAAGTTATTCTTAAATTCTGGTCATTTTTTTTATTATATAAATTAACAGTATTTCTTAGAGACATAAACTGAGAATTTGTCCATGAGGATTTCTTTTCCTTTTTTACAGTTTTAATATAACATTTCTTCATATATTTTAAAGATAAGTTAACATATATATATATATATATATATATATATAATGGAGATTGTGTCATTTGCACTATTGACACCATTTATATTATTTTGAAAAATTGTGTTTTGAAAGTTAACTATATTGTCATGGGTACATTTTTATTAAAGCTCTTTTCAAGTATCATTTTTGAGTAGTTCGTCCATTTGAAACTAAATTTTTGTTTTTCATAGTTATCATAAGGTGCATTAGTTTTGTTCTGACATTTAAGTTGTAAAGACAATTGATTATGATCAGAAAAATGAGTTGGATTATTAATTTGGAAGTATTTTACTGAAGAAAATAGACTTTCAGATGCAATGGCATAATCTACAACACTACAACCATTTTTATTTAAACAAGCCATGTTTCCTAGAAGATCTCCTATATATCTACCATTTAAAATTCGAATTTGTCCACAAACACAAAGATCCAACAACTCACGTCCTTGAGAATTCAGTATTTTATCTTGCGACTTTCTTGTAATTGAAAATCAGCACTATAATTTGTTGGCAAGATGTCTTTCAGACATTGATTTTCATTATCATTTAGAATATAATCTGGTGAATTTGATGTTCTTGAATTGCAGTTACCCATTATAAGTATTTTTCCATTTTAAGAAGGAGTATTAACTTCCATTTCTAATGTTTCATATTCATTATCATAGTGTGGTGAAGATTTTGTAAGAAAATATATTCCACATATATATAAATCTGAATCGGATTACAAAAATTCAATACCTTTTCGATTTTTATTTTTAACATAAATAATTATACCACCACTATTTCGTTTTTGTTTCTTTGCTTTATTTCTAAAAACAGTAAAGTTGTCAAAATTTGGAATAGAAAATTTGTATAGCAAACAAAAAAATGCATTGTTGGGCACAATGAGACATTATTTTAACCAATTTTATTTACATATCATTTCATAAAAATATGGACGGTCTTTGCTCTTTAACGTAGTCTTAAAATATTATTGTCACCGAATATTCCAAACTGTTATTAAATTGTCCAATCACACTTGAAAATGTCAACCATAAACCCCAAATTGATAATTAGCCGTCATGGGTCAATATCGGGTATATCCACCGTAAGAATTTATGACTGCTAAAACCCTGCGTCGCCTGCTGCCAATAAAGCGTGTAATTTGTTGAAGTGTCATCTATCGCCTTTCCTGGTGTAATTGATCTCCAAAATGTTTCAAGTTCTGTGGAGGAAGTTCCAGAGCTTGTAATCGCCTACCCAACTGACCACATAGGCCAGCTTGTTAAACTTTGATACCACCGACACCAACCGCTATAGGCCAATAACACGGGCGCTATAGCTCATAAAGCATAACAATACATTTCAGTTTATTTTGAGCATATTAGCAAGTTATACATAACCTACCTTCCAGGACTGAAAACCATGGCAAGATAACGTTTTAACGAGTTGAATTTAATTATATATTTATAGTGAAGCGAAATTTACGGCATACAATCAGTCAATAAAACACAGCGAGTCCTCAAAATAATAACACATTATTAGACGCTAAGATTAATTGTCCATAAGTTCCACAAGTTAACGACCCCGTCTAGACTTATTGTTTCTTTTTGAAGCGTGAACGATTAAAACTAACCTGTTCGTGTCATAGTCAAAGATCGTATGACTTTAACGACCGTTCAAATGATTGCCCATAGATGCTTTATTGAGTTGAGATCTAGACCTCTTGCAGGCCACGAAAGAGTGGTTACATCTTCGTTCTACAGATATGCTTACTTTAAATGATTGTGCAATTATAAATTCTGGATTTAAACTGATATGTTGCACGACAAAATCATGCACTTTGAACGTGATCAGGAAGGGTGCAAGCTTCACGTGTACAGAAAATCGTGCTTGATTAAAATTTCACCTGAACGCTCACATCCTTTTAATTATACATTATCCTGTATAATTGTGTCAAATGACTGCCAGCTTTACCTCATAACTGTTCGCGGTAATATGAACGCGCAAAGACATATATTCATGACATTCTGAAAAAGAGCGTAGTAGCTTATTTTGACAATCATCTACCACGGACAAGACCCGTCGTCGTGGATGACAACGCCAGATACTGCATTGTGTTTGACATTGTAATTGATAGCAAGAAGTCCTAACTTGAATTCAATGGCGCATATCTGAGACATCATCGATTGTTGTGAGGGAACACAAATCTCCGGTACATACATAAGCAGAGCTAGACTAAACAATACATCAGGAAATTCGTCGCTCAGTTAATTGTTTGAGGAAGCTTTTAGATGCGGGCGTTACACATAATATTAAAACTTTCTAACAGAACTTTGATTTAAAACTGTGCAGACGTTTCTTTCATGTTTGGCTGTTTTTCAACGGACTAATTGTTTCCAACACCATATATTTACACAAAACTGGTTATCTTTGTTTAAATGAAATTGTGTCTAATAAAAATTTTAATATTTAAATGTTTTTATCGATATGCACCTGCCAGTGTTCTTAGTTAATATAAAATAATTGCATTTTAGCTGAATGTGCATGAAATATTGACTCTTGCTTATCTGCAAATGTGTTCATTACAAAACATCGAGTGTTGCAATACTTTTAACCAGTTGTAAATAATATTTAAAAAATCATTAGTTGAAACACGTCACATAATTAAACTGTTTAAAATCAAAGTTGTAAGTCTTTATAAATATAAACTTGAAAATAGTATTTAGACTGATTACTTCTACAAGGAAAAAGTTGGAAGGATAACCTTTGTTAAAAATAGATTTTGTTTTTCAATTTTCTATATCTTCAGTGTGATTCGTTTTCTAGTTTGAAATCAGATTGTCTTTTTAATAATAATAATAATAATATACAATTATAGTCTTAATGTTTCGGTCAATATACTGCAGTTTCTATCGACCTCATCAAAAGGCTAAAGTTGTATATTATTTTTGACAAAAGATCACACATGCATGTACATAAAAAAAATTTCTGCCTTTGTTTAGTGCTTGAACTAACTAAATATTATCACATTTTTGTTTACTTGTACTTTAGCCTGTCTAAAACAAATAAAAAAATTTCTTTTCATAGTAACAAAATGGCAATTATATCCGCGAACAGTGAGCGCAAATGGCTAGAAACCAGATCGTTCTTTATATATACAAACTGGCAGAGTCCTATTTTGGTACCTCCCTTCATTCTACTAAGCCACATCAAGGAAATAGTATTTCAAATAAAACGAATAATCAAACCAAACAAAGGTAAGTCGTTAATTTATAAACTAAATTTATGGTGTATTCATCTATAATATAGCGTAAAATAGTATTAAAGAGCATCTCATTGCCTTAAATTAGTTTTGAACATCACGTGGTCTATTTTGAGCTTTTTTCGTCACTTTTGTGTCCCGTTTGATTAGGCATCTTTGGCTATCGGACTGAATGGTGTCACTACATTTTTATTGTCATAAATTGCCTTACTACTGGACATAACCTGGAAGGATTATCAACTTTGTCTTTATTCAATCATTGTACGTCCATCCGTCATCCGACCTTTAAAAGTGCAATCTTCGTATAGAAATTCTCTAAACCATACATCAAAAAACATCAAATCCAGGGACAATTAACTATCTGACTCTTACGTTATGGTACTAAACAGGTAAACAATAATGCAAGTTTGCGCTGAGAGATTACCAAAAAGATCCATTCGAATCTAAGTAATATAGGTAGTATTGATAAAAATAGCTTTTACACCCTTTTAATAGAATTCGAAATGTGACAGTATTCATAAAAGCAACGTTTACAAAAGCTGCTAGATTAGAAACTGGGTAAATTTAAAGAAGGTAGTAGTATTAAATTTTATATATGTTGACCTTTCTATTTATGTACGGGAATAACTTGGTATAGTTTTTTAAACCAAATAAATTTCATATTTTACAGATGTGAAAGATCTAACGAAAGAAGACTGGAAGATATTTTCAAAGTTTGGTTGGTGGAAACATACAAGGTAAAACCTCTTCATAGATATTTTGAATGTTTTAAAATTTTCATTATTTAACGATATTGTCTCTTGCAAAATAGTCCACCAAAATAATGTAAAATAATACACAACGTGATTGGAAGTAATAGGCCGCAGCACCTTTATTAAACACTTTATATTAAATACAACTTTTTACATTGCCTGGAATAAAACCAATGCCACTATTACCAAATGAACGAAAAAACACATGCTGCCTGGAATAACCACAAGACCAGCTTGTTAAACTTTGATACCACCGACACCAACCGCTATAGGCCAATAACACGGGCACTATAGCTCATAAAGCATAACAATACATTTCAGTTTATTTTGAGCACATTAGCAAGTTATACATAACCTATCTTCCAGGACTGAAAACCATGGCAAGATAACGTTTTAACGAGTTGAATTTAATTATATATTTATAGTGAAGCGAAATTTACGGCATACAATCAGTCAATAAAACACAGCGAGTCCTCAAAATAATAACACATTATTAGACGCTAAGATTAATTGTCCTTAAGTTCCACAAGTTCACGACCTTGTCTAGACTTATTGTTTCTTCTTGAAGCGTGAACGATTAAAACTAACCTGTTCGTGTTATAGTCAAAGATCGTATGACTTTAACGACCGTTCAAATGATTGCTGAACGGACTCGGAGTCGTTTAATGAGGATCGAGATATAATTCGTTTTACTAATATTTAATTTAAAAATTGTTGTAACTAAAAGTCACACCAAACTTCGTAAAAATCTAGGTTTTCCTATAATTTTGGCTGAAATTTAGAATCTGCTGCGACAACAGTTCGAATGTCTAGAATTTGCTAAAATAGTTGTCAAGATAACATGACAACTAATCGAATGGTATTTTCTTATATTAGTTAATCATTGCAAAATCGAATTCAATACGAATACTTGAATTTTGATTGTGAAAAATTCTAACCACTTATATTCGGATTGTGTGCAATTTCGTTAGAAATTTCCATGTTAATATACAGAACGTACATCGAATTAAGTCCGATTACACTTAGGCGTGTGCATGGCAAATTAAATGACTTTTTTTTTATAAATATTTGTGTTCAATAGGTGTTGTTCTGGTCTGCTGCTTAAACTGTTCTAACCAATACACATAGTGTTAAAAAGTAAAAGCAACATTCTAAGAATAAATAAAAAGGAATAAAGTTTTCTACATATTGTTTTTTTTTGTTTATAAAAGTGGAGTCACATGTAAAGGTGAGAATAAACAAACGATTTGACTATGTAAAAAAACTGCCCCTGCTACATGTCTTTGTTTTAAACCCTTACTAAGATGCAAAACGAAAACCACTTATGTGATGGGTTGTAGAAATGTCTCAACATTCGCTTGCATGCCATTATTTATGCATAAACAAAGGTAATCATGCCTTTTCGCGGTTACGTCAGGAACCTATAAATCAATTAGATATTCAACGCAATTGTAGTAAAAAGGGAGCAGCAAGTGCCACCTCTGAACTTATTTTAAGAAAACGGTGTGGAAATCTAAAGATGTTCAATCAAAATATTGTTATACATGTATTGCAACATCCTCAAAGGTTTACTGAGAGTACACCTAGCGCATGTTATTGGGGCCTCTTAACGTTACGTCATTATAGCGTTTGTTTTATGAGCGAAAATATTTCGTATATTTTCATTCAACTATTTTTGTTATAACATAGCTTGACATCAAATGAAAAAGGTTTTTAAAATGTGGCGGTAACAAAAACGATTAGACTTGGGAAAACCCGTGTTAATCTACCCAAAAATTTGGTATGTACCCTACAAATTCTTGGACAAGTTTTAAAGAAAAAAACGCATATCTAAATTCGATTCGATTTTTCACAGTGTGAGTTAAAAGAGCCACAAAAACGTCAAATGTTCGTACAAAAATTGTAAAAAAAACATGTCTAGACATTGTTGAATGTATTGCGCTTTCACAGTACATGAAAACAAATTTTAAAAATGTGCAAAAATTAAAATTAAGAAACAACGCATTCTTGGATGTTTTTAACAATTTTAAAGGAAGACACAAAGTACCAAACTACAGCTTTCTTTATTTTTGTCCCAATATTTACAGAAATTCAGAGTTATGATTACATCATTATTCTTACATCCATCAGCAATCAGTTATCAATCCGTCAGAACAGTCAAATCATTCCCGGTCCGTCAGATCGTTTCAAATCCGTCCATCCGTCAATTGACAATTTGACTGACCTGACAAATTGATTTGGACTGATCGCTGTTATTACCTCATTTCTTGCTCTTTGTACCTAAATAAACATTAGGCTTAATATGGTCGAAAGTTATAAATGATATAAAAAGAAATTCCCCCAATCAATAACCAATGCATTTTTGACGGAATATAAACATTAGTGTTATTTTATAAAAAAAAAATAATTGAAAAATAAACACAATGACTTAAAAAAAAATTAACCTCGCGTGCCAATGCGTACCTCTAATATTTGCCTTTGAAATTTTTATATAAATATATCTTTATTGCAAATTACACCCATATGGAGCAAAGCATAATTATAAATATACTCAATGCACAATATTTATTATTTTTAATATAACTGATACATTTAAACCGATGTGGACATGATCGCTTTATAAAGTCCTTAGCATAAGTTAAATGTTCTGATTTTGAACAGATGATATATTTCACTTTTTCATCGGTATTTAAGTTTGCAAAGCTATTGCCTAAAGCTGGAAAAGTACTAAAGATGAAAAACGCGAAGGCGCATTATTTTTATGTTTGTTTGTTTGAAGTGTGTCTAACGGCAATTGCAAAAACTATATTGCGCTATGTAATATGGCGTCGAATGTTTATAGGGAACATGAGAACATAAGAACTGGTACTCTTTGCAAATTTAGGAATAAGTCGAGCACACCCTCTAGCTGTAAGGGTCGAACAGACAAACTAGGTGATCAATAGTAGATTACTTTGATCAAAGTTTAATTTCTGCATGTGCCACAATTCCTAAGAATTCCGGGGTATAATGCTAATAAGATTTACGACAAAAGCGAAAACATCTATTATATATTAATTTAAACATATTTTATTGTATAAATAGATTTTCATTAAACATACAGTTATTAATACAATACAAGGATTCGGAAACAAGCTAACAAACCCGTCTCTAATTATGAAATTACATATTTAACAAAATGTAAGATACATGCTCTGACAGGTTTGATAAATTATATAATGAAGAATAGAGAGGAAAGAAAAAAATTAATAAATATATTTGATTGGAAAAGGGAAAAAAAGAAAAGGTTGATGAAATGCTTTTAGGTTTTTAATGTCTACGCATCCACAAAATGTTTTACTTTTTAGAATATAGGGGATTGCACTTAAACAAAATTCAGTATTCTGTTCCAATGTTAGAGCATCTGATCCATACAGAAATAGGTTTAAATCGATTTGTACTTGAAAATTCAAAGCAAAAATAGTTTTGCGACGAAGATCGGAATATTTATGACAGTACAGTAGGAAATGTCTGTTTGACTATCTGTCCGCATGTACAATTTGGACTGTCAACCAGACTGCGCCTGAATAGATGCTCATTCAGACAGCTGCTATTCATGCGCATTCTGGCATGCAAGATTTGACCCATCCTACTACCTGCATTATAAAATAATGGACGTTTTTTATTTTGAGCTCCGATATGTTTAGCGATCCCGAATTCCGGATATCTATCGGCAGGTTATTCCACAATTTAGTAGTTGACGACAGAAATAATTTGAATATAAAGATGTCCTAGTGCGAATATCAGTAATATTGTTAGAATGGCGTGTAAAATGCCGATGAAAGTTAGACCTGATATTTGGTAATAAATTACTCAAACACTCGGGTGTATTCCCGTTCACCATTTTGTATATCATAACAAGTTTGTGTTTCTTTCTACGATCAGAGTTTTTCCCATGTAACCTTTATCCTTTTATGCGAGAGGTAAATAGGTTAATTATCGGGAAATTAGAGATAGAGCTAACGTTCAATGTGACATCTTTATTTCTTCATTAGCGCCAAAATCAATCACAAAACTAAACTATTTAAAACCCAATCTCGGAAAACACAGTTTCCGGAAAATATATATATATATGAATTCTGAAGTATATAATATCCCCCCGCTCAAGAGAAAAATTCCATTTTTCGAACAACAATGAATTCAGATATATAAGACATCAGAGCAATAACAAGTTATACATGTACATAATACAAATATTAACATATTCATATTAAGTTTCTCAAAATAAATCATATACCAGTAATAGAAAAGAAATTCAAAAATTGACCAAATATTAGCATTCAGTGTATCTAAAGTCTATATCATAAGGTGCCATTATTTTCATTGCAAAAAATCAAATCAAACTCAATCTCACTCACTACAGGTACATGCTTGTGCAAAGTTAAGAGTCATTATACATTGGCAAACCAACCAGAAATCTCTCAAAGTTCATATAAAAGTGGCAGGCTAAAACTGGAAATATCGTTGAGCAGAGCCCTAACTCTTACAATTTTGGAAGATTTACACAAGACGGAATAATCATAAGTTAACATTTGTCTTGAAAAAAAAACATAAGATCACGCACACATTCGATGTCCGGACAAATACTATCTCACTCGCTATCTCGCATAAAAATTGGGGAAACACGACGTTTGGGAACACATGAAAATCGGCCTTAAACATCATCAACCTGGTTTATTTCTGAACTCTTTTTTGACCTCTGAACTTGGATTTCATTACAACGGGCATGTTAAACTACATACAATCATGTAACAGCACATTTGACTCAGTTAGCACTCTTAAAAAGAATGAAATCAACACTTTTTGAAATACATGTTCTCAAAGTAAAATAATGAAAATTTATATATATATGAACATATATGAAATCGGGGTCATGAAAAAAAGTCTGTAAATTATTTTTTCGATCTTTATCATGGAAAAAATAGAGAAAAAATAAAAAACTATTCTCTACATGTATTTGTACTATCCGTACGAATCAACCTTTAAACAAATATTTATCGCACGTGACAAAATTGTATAAATTCACAGGAAAAATCAACAAAAAGTTTCAATTCAAATTAAAAACAATATGTTTTTGTCAATAGTTAAAAAAAAACACAAATTGCGAGAAGGATCTCTCGAATTATATCTGTTTTCTTTCTTGCATGGCGCTAGACACAGAAAAGTCCAGTGAACTGTCTGGTTGAAGATCAAACCGGTTATATCAAAATTTCTAGTAAAATCCATGAGAAAGATCTCACGGGATAAATTAAGTGTACATAGCTTTGTCACTTTAAAAACACAAGGTAGTCAGAATGATCTCACATAACAATCTAAGGTTTACAGACGGCCACAATCGTTAGGAAGGTTGAGTGCGATTCTGATAAGCCAAAGTTTTGCCAAATCTGGGTGGGGGTGAACTCCGTCTAGATATAAGCCGAAATTTGAGCTGTAATGAGCAGTGGCTTGATATCTTGTCTTTTGGCTTCTTATTTTGATTTCATGGACAAATCTGTTAACTGAATTAACTTGTTCCTGTAGTTTACTATCATCTTCCCGAAACGATTCTGGTTGCGGATGGCCATGCTGTAAATTCCACAAAAATATAGAATGAACGGAAGTTCAAGGAACACCATATTAATGTCTAGAAATTTGTCTCTTACGAAAAAGTGTATTTTCTTTTAATAGTCGCAGATGTGTTTCACTGATACGTTATTTCGCGTCCTGAGTTCAAGGAAGTGTCTAATTGAGAATGAAGAATCCATCTAGCGTCGTGGGCTGGTTCTTCCACTAGATGTACTGAGAAGTTCTAGTGGCCACCGATTAACTTTTTGGCCAAAAATCTTTTGACATTACCACCTTTGACTTCGTCAGTTGAAACATTCTCTTTGTCCGCGAAGGAACTGTCTCGGTATCTGGTCGGTTTTCGTTTCTTTCTGGTCGATCTAAGTAAATTTTGTACCGGACTGTCATCTTCAGCATGGCTATCTGGCTGCAGAACATTATCTGAGTTTGAAGGAACACTATAATTAGCATCTGGTGAACCGGATAAATGCGTTTCACCGCTTGACTCGGACGATAGTTCAAACTGATTTTCAGTCCGCACTTTTGTTGCCACGGGTTCCATGAAATAGTAAGCGGGATTAGGTTGACGAACAAAAGTCGGTTTAAGTCTGTTAATGTGGATTGGTCTTGGAAGAGACTTTTGCGTTTTAACATCTTTTAGCACGAACATATGCGGACTATTGACCTTTTGAACGATGTATGGACCACTATATTTAAACTAGAATTTTTGTCCTTGACCAGTAGGCTCTTTGTTTAAATATACATAGTCTCCTATCACATATGATAATGTCTATTTTTTCTTGTTTGCCCGTTCCAGCATTTTTTCTTGTGCCGTAAGCAAATTCTGTCCGACTTCATTGCGAATACAATTTAGCCTGTCAGTAAAATTTCTCACATAGGCTTGACAGTCCTTTGGGATTGTGTTTATGTCGGTCTTACGAGCGTGGTCAGACCGATAAATTCTGAGCCCAAATCACTTATTAAAGTGTCAAATACACCAAACTGTGTAATCATCCTGAATATTACTTCCGCTACAGTTATAGTCTGCTGCTGGTATAGGTTCAGCAAAAATGAATTTGCTAAATAAGTCAACCGCCGTACAAATGTACTTATTCTCTTTGTTCGAAACTGGAACTGGTCCTTAAATATCTATTTGAACCACTTGAAACGGGGCATCATGGGTTCGGTAAGCTGTAATTTCCAACTTTGTGTTAACTTTTGTCATTTTCAGACGCTGAGAGTCTGAACAACTTTTAATGTAGTCCGTGACGTTTTTTCCTTTATTAAGTCAATGCTGTGTTGGATGCCACCGTGTCCACCAAGGACCGAATCATGAAACTGTGAAATCACCGTTTTGACAGCCACTTCTGGTAACACTAATTGGTAATTTTTCAAGTCTTAATCGTTTTGACTTTGCAACACGGCAACGGAATAGCAAATTCTCAAGTAAAACACAGTCAGATACTTGAACTAATAACTTTTCGGGCCTCCTTTTGTGATTCTGGAAGATTATATGGTTGACAAAATTCATCGTTTTCCTGCAACGTTTGTAAACTTTCTATACTAAAATCAGATTTTTTCAAATATTTCGATAGATTTAATTTGGCGATTTAAACATTTCTTCGGGTCAAGTTTAAGTCCTGCTTCTCTTAAGCGGTTAAACACACTATTTGTATCATCCATATGTTGACTGAAGGTTTCAGATGCGATATTCACGTCATCGAGATAGCAAAGACATATTTTAAACGTAAGACCGTGCAATATTGTGTCTATCTGTAGTTGAAACGATGCCGGTGACGATCCCAGGCACGGTTTTTGGTATTTCGGCCGGAAATCCGGTTTAAAGCATATTTTATGCTAGACAACATCAGTATACCCCAGATCCGGGTTTTCATCTGTAACAAACAAATCCTAATGGGATTGTAAACAGTTTTCAAGCTCACATTTTTCAGTAAGGCTTAAATTGTCAGGAAATTCAAAGTACGACAAAAAGTTTGTGTCTTTTTCCACAGATGCACAGTTACCTGATAATCGAATATTTTGCACACATTTCTCACTACTTTTTGTCGCCCCATGTAGAATCTCGGCAGAAATTTTAAAATCACCATCAAAAATTTCAAAATTCGCAAGTAATTTTCCTTTCAGAATAACAACTTGTTCGTTCGTAACATTTAAAAGTCTGACAGGGACACATCTTCTATCACACGTGTAACTAAACTTTTCGCAGTTAAAAGTCCTATCTTATTAAAAAATTTACTATTAGTACAAAGTCCCTGTGTTCCATACAGTATTTTACTACTTAATTTTCCCCATACAACTATTTGTTTAGTGGAACTGAAATTCTCTAGTCACTGTTAACCTTAAGTGTTTGATAGTCCCCCCTTCATTTTCTTTAAAATTCAATACAATGTTTTGAGCAGTACCTAGGATTAAAGGGTGAGTAGTTTGCCTGAGGATATATAGTACGTTAATCCAATGTTTCCCATTACGGACTTTTAATTTTACTTGAGTGGTCCCCAAAATGTCGACCGATTGATTGTTTGCCAATGTTATTTTATCATGAAGTTGCTGAATAGAATGTTTTGTTTTGTGAAGAAATTCAGTCGCACAGTTGTTGAGATTCTAATATTGTCAATATTGTCGGTTTCGAGTCATTTTCAGGTTCAGCGTCAGAGGTTTTATCAGACGAAAAGTTTTGATTTGAAATAGAATTTGTGCGTAATTGGTTATTCCTAGGTCGGCTCGGAGATGGACTACTTTTTCTGGCACTTAATTCCGTCCGTCCGAAGGGACGTGCCCTGCGTCCCTCGGGTTCGGAATGTTTCCCAACTTAAAACATTAGAGCTTCATGCCCGTATTGAGAACAGAGTTGACACTGAACGCTCGAATTAGCTTCTCCCTGGTCGTTCCACATACAACATCGTTGGATGTGATTCTTACACTGGCATTTATAGCAAGTAAATGGTGCGTTTTCTGGCACGTTTGAATTTTGTTCTCGCCTGTCCTGATTTGAAAAGTTCTCTCTCGTGTTTCGACTACTGTCATTAAATCGACGTGTTTGCGGACGACGGTATGGTGTATTCTGAGAAACTGCAAATTTTTCAACCAAATCAGTTAAGTGATTTACCTTATTTCGTAATTCCGACAGTTCTGATTCAAACTCATGAAGAAACATAGACCCAAATTTTCGGCATACAGCTAGTTTCTCCATAATTTGGACAGTGGATTTAGGAACTCTTGAAGTATTTGATCTATAATTTTCTTGGTGAAGTTGATCTGTGGGGTTAAGACAAGAGGGTTCTAAAGAATGGTCGTCCTCGGAGTCAAAATATACATTTGAACGGATACTTGTAGGAGTTGAATGTTCTGATGTTGTGACAGTAAATTGGTTATCTTCTAAAAACTGATCAGAAAGAATAGAATAATCAGAAAAATTTGACTCGGATATGTTGCTCAAGGTTTCATCTAAATACGACATTATGCATTAATGAGAATGATCTCACATACTGTTTATATATAGAGGTCATAGTATAAAAAAATATTAGCGGCTTTAACGTTGTAATGAGGGAGACCTCACTTACGAATATTCTACGTGTAGATTCAGAACATGTGATCCCGTGGTGTAGCAGAAGACAACGTGTTTTTTGGGTCAAAAATTGTCAGAAATTCTCTGTTGCAATCATAAATTGTAAACTTACATTCGGGTTCTATACCATGTAACCTTTATCCTTTTATGCAAGAGGAAAATAGGTTAATTATCGTGGAATAAGTGATAGAGCTTACGTTCAATGTGACATCTTTATTTCTTCATTAGCGCCAAAATCAATCACAAAACTAAACTATTTAAAAACCAATCTCGGAAAACACAGTTTCCGGAAAAAATTATATATATGAATTCTGAAGTATATAATACCCATCCTGTTTCCTCGTATAATTTTCGAGCGATGTTAATTTTGTGCCATCTGTTACGATTCGCATCACTTCTATCTGAACGCTTTCGATTTTATTAACTAATGTTTGAATCCCGTTGTCTCAAACGACGTCGCTATATTCTAAAATTGGTCTGATATATGAAAAATACATTGTTTCTAAGGTATATTGATCTAAAACTAAGCGTACACGTCGTAATATATTGACTCTTAAACATGCCTTTTTAAGAATGTAATCGATATGTTCAAGCCATGAGCCATGATCCGAGAAGAAGATGCCCAAGTGTTTATGACTATATACTTCCTGAAGATAAATATTGTTCATCCGTGATGGAGGGTGTACTTGTCTAGTAGTTTTACGCGATAAAAGCATCGTTTTTATTATATATTCTAGTCACTATTTCCTTCTGGTATATTAATTTACAGATAAACCGCGGTACAATTCGAACATTAGTATACGGAATTCACGAAAATATTGTTTGTTGTTCTGTCTTATTTTGTTTTCAGTAATAATCTTCTCGGCACATCGTAAAATACATCTGTTGTCAATGCCCGTTATTCAATAAAAACCGACCACGTCTTAGACTTCAGTTCGTTGTGTATATTCCGCTGTGTCACACACTTATAATGAAATTTTATGTTTTGAAAAGATAGTAATATTTAAAAACAATTTGGGGATAATTATAAGGATTAAACGCATATTTTCGGTAATTCATCGGTGTATGATTGAGGTCGACTCACTCACAAACTTATCATAAACTGCCTTTGTTTGTGAGTGAGTCGACCTCGTTCAGACATAGATGAAAATAGAATAAGCCGAATAAAAAAAGAGGATCAATCTCGATTCTAATATGACGTCCTGCTTAAGCTATGTAAGCAAAGCAGGTGTCAAAATTCCAATAAGTTTAGTTCGCACATGCGTTTACAAGCTGTGTGTTTTGTGTTAATGTAAAAACTGACTTAAAAATGCTGTTTGTTATGTATTATCAATATTTATCGTTATTGTTAACAATACAGTTATTTTTAGTCTTAATTCTGAGATTTGTATGATTTAACATACTCCCGATACATTATTTTTTTAACAATTCTACATTCGAATTAATATGACGTCACGATTAGAATTCCGATGTCAAATTACGCTCAACTGAAAATTTCAAACTGGAACAATGCAATTTCGTTACGATTTCTCAATATTTTTGTTTAAAAGGTACGTTTATTCAATAAAATGACGAGAATATGTTAATGCTTTAACAGATTCTTTTTTGCAAATTACACCCATATGGGTCAAAGCAACATTATAACATTATAAACAAAAACATTAGAATACAAACATACTCAAGTACAGTAGTTATTATTTCTAATATAACTACAAATTTAGTACATTTTAACCGATGTGGACCCTATTTTCGCATTTCAAATGATCGCTTTATAAAGTACTTAACATAAGTTAAATGTTCTAAATGTGGACTGAGGGAGGATATATTTTACTTTTTCATGTGTATTTAAATTTGCAAAGCTATTGTCTATATTTTAAATTTTGAAAACAAGATATCTCTTGGTAGAGTGTTAATTTGAGAATGTAAAAGAAAATGTTTTTCATCTTCAACAATTTGGCATTTAATGTATATTCGTTGACATCTGGGAATATTTATGACATCTCCCTTGTTCTATATGTAAGGTATGGTCACTCACTCTTAGTTTTGTTATCATTTGTCTATATATAAAACTGTTCTCATTTACTAAATAGTCTTCAATTCTTATGTCTGTTTTCCGTTTACTAAATAAGTAAAGTTTAGATTCGTTATTTAAATTATTTAATTTAGTTTTTATCTTATTTATATAATATTCAGAAATTAAATTTTTAATTTTTTCTTTAACTTATTTGTAAGTTTAAAAAATGGGACATCAAAATCTTCGTATTCTGATCTGTCAAGGTCTAGTTCTGCACTTTTGCACCATAGTATACCAAGTATATATTCCCTCGATGTGTATACCTTTATCGCTACTGATGTTTCTTAAATCTAATGGAGTTTTTGTAGGTTTACAGGGCTCGAACCGCAGAGTTGTCGTGCCTTAAGGAAATTTGATTCATTATATAATATAACGAAAATAGTTTTTATTAATTTTTATATATTTTATTTTACTTTTTCGAACGATACGTTTTTATTACTTATTCGTTTTGATACTTGCGTTTATTTTATTATAAATGCATATATATAATATACAAATGACGCAGAATTCGTTTAATCTTCAAATTATTAAGTTATATGTATCCGTCAATAAACTGACCGATTTATGCATACAATTACAAGACGAATTCTGGATCGGGCTGATTACTGACGTTTACTAATGTAATGACGGATTCATAATTTTGGACGTATGTATTCGTCAGCAATCAATCAGTGTTCCAAAATCCGTCAGCAATCAGTCAGTGTTGCTTTTACGGCGGCTAGTACTGTATTTTGAAAAATGATGACGTACACAATTTCGAGTACCTAACACCCGAATGTTTAAATGACCTGGTAAATATTTTTCTTGTTACAATTTACAACGCGATTTATAAGGAAAATCTTAAAAATATTTCAGCTTATAATTCAAGTATCTTTGTTGCTCAAAAGACGGATGCAGCTCGTTTTGATCCAAAACTAAACAAATACTAGTTTATTGACACATTTTTCATTCGTTAAAGGTCTAGCAACAAAAAAAGATATTTATCCGACACCAAAAATCCCCCAACAATGTGCGCTACGTCATTAGCAAATCCTTCAAGTGGCTACTTTTGCTTTATTTGGCAGAAAAACAACTTAGGTTTTATCGTAGTATAAAAAGGAGTATAACAAACTTTCTGGTTCTGTTTTTTTTTTTTCTTTTTTAAATTGATACTGTAGCCGAACATGCAATAGAGGCTTGTTTGATCCCTCCACTGACCGCATTTAATATTGAAAACTCTTATCTGAATCTAAAGCGTTTATGCAAACTAAACTCGGTATGAATTATAATGCGCATGTACCCTATGCATTTGTTTTTTTTACATACACTTCAACCCACACTACTGCCATTACTAAAACCAAATCTGCGCATGGTCCTGGTGAGCAATTCCGAGTCGTGCAATATATGTCTAAGGGGTTTTAGTAAAAAAAACGTTTATATGTAATTCTTACTTATTTCCATTGATCTTTCTAATTCTTCTGAGCATCAGCTACATGTTATACTAAACTATATAAGGGTAATATAATGTGACATAATGTGCAAAAGAATACTTCTGAAAAGCAATGAAACTATATTGAAAACAAAGTGTGAAAACGGCATGCATCCTATTATCTTCTGTGACGGCTCTTTAATGTATGAACGAGTTTAAAAAGAACAAGAAAGTATATGAATATCCTGGCTATGTTTCTGTGATGATTCTCTGTCATAACATCTGCATGGTAAGTAAATAATCAGTGCAAATGGTATAATTTTTCGCTGTTTTAAAACACAACCGTCGAGAATTTGTCACTAATTACATGGTTTATCTTATTGCGCTAAAAATACATGTAATCTAAAAAAAAAATTCCCAGAACAAAATAACGATCGACAGAAAAAAACTTTTTTTTCATTTTTGATACAAAATAAATAAAGTACCCATTTTTCTGTATGTTAAAGCAACCGATTTTATACGTGTATAGGAAATTCCCGGTATGTATTATTTCCAGTTAAAGTTATGCTGTTTACTGAATAATCGAATCTGCCGGAATAACCGATTATAATTCCAAAACTACATGTATATGGTTTAACAACACTGTTGGAGATGTATAATGACAGGACATAGAATGTGAGATTCATTGTCGAAGTTACTTATGTAAAGAAGTATTCAAAATATAAATCATAATGTAGACAAGTATTGGGAAACTTCAGAGAGCAAATATTAATAATTACACAAAATGACACGTAAAACACATTCAGGACACTGCAAAGTACTTCGACAATGTAAAAAAATTGTTCAAGTCAATCAGTGTTTATATTGAAATTGACTTTAATTAACACAGACGTCATAACAAAACCGTCTCGTTGACTAAGTGAATTCATCCTTAGTATGTGTCTATATATATGTGTATGTTAGTCTTCCTAAACATAGTAACTGTTTGTTCTAGGTTATTGTCAATCACTACTACACGTTAGCCAACATTTTAGTATTTAAGTTTGCAAAGTAAAGTTGTGTAGTTTACTATATAATAAAGTTCTACAATAAATGGCCATAATTATTTTAAAAAAAAACCAATTATCGCCATTTTCGCTATTTTGTTATTTAGGTAGGCCGTTTTTGTTTGGCCCGTTTTGCTTATGGGACGAAACGTATAGCAGAGCTTACCTGTTTTCTTCAATATTTTGTTATGTTAACTTTTGCTATAATAACACTACGGATTCTTTTAGGAAATGTTTGTTTGTTTGTTTGATGGTGTTTAACGCCACTTTCAGTAATTTTTCAGCTATATCATTGCGTCCATATTTTATTGGGGGAGGAAGCCGGAGTTCCCGGAGAAAACCCCCGACCTGCGGTAGGAAAACTGGCAATCCTTGTCAATTAAGATTGGAGTCGAGTACACCCTGCCTGCAGTGAGAATCGAAATCGCAATCTCAGTGCTGACAGAACACGTGATTAATAGTAGGCAAACTACCTTTACCACTCGGCCACCGAGGCCCCTCTTTTAGGAAATGAATCATAAAGTCTCTGGATATACACTAGAGTTAGTCTAACCTATATCTTCTTCACTCCCTCGCTAGAATTTCCTTATTGAAAATGTCGCATTTTGAATTTTGTATTTTGATATGAATTGTTCCCCGTACATTTTCGATAAGGTTTAAATCCGAAATTGAAATGGTCAATTCAAAACATTTTAAAATGTTTCCCTTTTCCACTTAACATCTCTATGAGATGCATGACCTATTGCATTGTCGTCTTGAAAGATGTAACCACCGTTCAGGAAGTTTTTTGCGATTACTGGCAATAAAATATCGGAGAGATTTCATTGTTCCATCAATTTCTATCAAAGTACAAACTCCGTCAAATGTAATGATTTTATCAGCTTTTCTCCATACATGCACACTCCTATCCTGGCCAACACTGAATTAAGTCTCATCAGAAATTTTTATACGCTTCCAATATATTTGAATTGTCATGGCAACTTACCACTGCACCAGTTTGCACGACTTCTTAAGTTTTAAGTGACACTTTTCCGAATCCGGTACCCTGTGAATCCATGAAATTTCAATAGCCGCCGAACAGTCCTTGTAGATACAGGTTGTGACAGTCTTTCATTTACAATATTTGTCGAATCCCTGGTTTCTCTCCTGTTTACTTTCACAAAGCGCAAAATCACTCGGTCTCCTTGTTCTGTCAACAACTTTTTTCTTCCGGTTTTCGGCTTATTTTACACCGAATTCCTTTCAACAAGTCGCTTTCAAAATTTGGAGACTGTTGAATGATCTCTTCCAATTATTTCATCAACTGAACGTTCTTTGTGAATATCCCTCTTCTCTCTGTCGTACAAACATTTGTTTTGAAATTATACGTAAAAATCTTTGACATTTTTATGACAGTTTATTTTATTTCAAAAGATAAAGTAGCACAGGGATGTTAAGTATTTTATTAAATTGCTGCTATCTCCGTGAACAAATTATGGACAACTACTGGCAAATGGCTAACACACTTTTAATTATCAATGGATATATTATGTATTCGAACTCAGGAAAGTATAAAAATTTCAAATATTTTCAGTGCATATAAGATGCTACATACAAGAACAGATGAAGCTAAAGACAGGTAGACTCTTTTGTGTCTTTATTTCGCTCAATTTAAATATTCGTACAATGATTTTAATTAGCAAAACTGGAGACAGTAAAATAAACTGTTGAATTGCTAATTGGTCGATATATATTAAATAAGAATTGTTAAAGTTTTATATGAACATGTATGCTGAGAAAGTTTCACATTTAAAATTTTAAAATAAAATCTTTCTATATAAATTTTTGAAAAATGACTGAAAAAGAATCTTATTTATCCTATTCTAACTTTGAAATTCGCAAATTCATCTCAAAATTTCGAATAGCCAATCATACTCTTGTAATCGAAAGTGGCAGATATAAAAAAAGCCCAACGTGAACAATGTCTATGCTACTTTTATAATCTAAATGAAGTGGACCATAAAGTTCATAATATTTAAAATGTGATCAAAATAAACTGTTTCGGTCTAATCTCTTATCTGACTTCATTATTTTTAATGTTCATCTATATCTCGATTCTTTAATTAATTTTAAACCCGGAAAATTATCGACAAATTCAGTGTCTTGATTCTTTTATTTAACAGTCTTTGGATTAAAGACAGGGTACTCATAGACTTGTATCTTTTATCGATTTTTTGTTGTTGCAATTTTGTTGTTTGATACACTTTTGCACTTATGTCATTGATTAATTTAGTATAGATTTATATGGCAAATAAGTCCTTTTGTATTACTAAGGCGATTGCGTCCGCCAGTGCTGAATAACACGGAAGGGATTTTGTTCGGGGGGGGGGGGGATTTTGTCCTACACTCTGTTGAGCTACTTGTCGAATTTCTGTGGGATCAGAAATAAGAAATGTACTCTAGCCAAAACCTAGTATTATGATAAAATCTTCTGCTTTGCTTGACGTGCTGATAATGATTGACATTTCAAATTATCATGCAACGACTTTGTGGTTGTACTTGGTTGTTATATCATCTCTTGTACCGCCACAACAATTGATGCATTTTTACACGGTATATTAAATGTACAAACTTTTTCGTTGAAAATAAAATAAAACGTTGAACGGCAAATGTGGATCTTCTTATTTGAAGAACAATATAATTATCATATTTTCATTTTTTGCGAAGTTTCTTCTTCCGCTGAGGTTTGCCAAAAAGTCTTCACATATCATTTCGATACTTGGTACTATTAATCGGTCATATCCAGAGATTACTCAGTTCACCCTGTGAAACCGCTCTATTTTTAGTAACAGAGTTATCTGCCCCCGACACCAAAAACCATTGTTAGCAGATAAACTCAGAAACCGTAATCGATTCTTAAAATCAGAAGCGTACAAAATGTCGGTGGACCTATGGCGATGTCTTAACACGCAAATTTTTTTTTTCCAATCGACTTCCTGTTTGCGTGTTTTTGACCTGAAAAATGTCACAACGCGTCAAAATTTTTTTCTCGAAAACCGTAAGTCCTAGAGACCTTCCCATTTGTTCTCAGAACAAATGGCGGTTAATTAAGGTGATTCCCACTAAAGTGGAAAGGCCTTCTTGTATTTCTTATGATTATTATTTTTCTTCTTCGCGGAGGTTTGCCAAGAAGTGTCTTGACATATCATTTCGATACTTGGTACCATTAATCGGTCATATCTGGAGATGACATGGCTCATGCTTTTAGACCGATCTTTTTTAGTAACAGATTTATTTGCCCCAAAATGAAAACCCTTGTTAGCAGATAACCTCAGAAACCGTAACGGATTCTCAAAATCTAAGGTGTACAAAATGTCGGTGGACTTATGGCCATGATTTAACACGCAATTTTTTTCCCCACTCGATTTCCTGTTTACGTGTTTTTGACCTGAAAAATGTCGCAAGCGTAAAAATTTTTTTCTCGAAAACCGTAAGTCCTAGAAACTTGGGACCACCACCATTTATCCTTAGTGACATAAATTACATTTTAAAATGTCAAGGTCAAAGGTCACCATAGGTAATGTTAGCACTATATCTCATAAACCATAAAAGATAGAAGCAGACAATAAGTAGGAAAATTACTCCTTTTATTGAGACCTTCATTCGGTACATAAGGACCGAAGCTGTGCGATAAAGTGTTTTCGAGTTACAGCCCTTGACACGTTTCGGTCAAATGCTTTTTGGTTAAAACTTGAAAACGGTTAGAGATAATATAGCAAACATATAGGTTTCACATGATCAGTAGGAAAAGAGCTTCCATTTGAGCCAAATGTCAAAGGTCATAGGTCAAGTTCATACCATAGCAACAAGGTAACTATTATAAAATGTCCTTAGCAACAATATATGTTTAAAATCAGAATTATGTACTTTACTGAAATATGTCTTTCATGACCGGAAGAGGCATTTTATCCCGAGCAACGGAATGAAAGTCCTTAGCAACCATATTTTTGTTTGGCTCGGGACTACTTTCATTACTCAAATAACTTATTTTTTTGACTGTAAGTGACATTTTGTACTAGAAAAACAAAAATACCATAACATCACATGTATTTTCTTACTTTAGAGGAACAGTGGGAAAGACCCTCTCATTTGTTCTCAGAACAAATGGCGATTTAATTATGGTCTTTCCCACTACAGTTGAAAGACCTTCTTGTATTTCTTATGATTATTATGGTCTTTCCCAATAGAATGAGAAGACCTTCTTGTTTTTGTTTAAGGTCTTTCCCACTACAGTGGAAAGACCTTGTATTTCTGATAATGATTATTATTTTTTTGCCGTTGATGTCAAAAAAGTGTCTTGACGTATAGCTTCGAAACTTGGCACACTTAACCGACACTAACTGGGCTCGACCTGAGTCACCCTGCGAAACAGATCTAATTTAAGTAACGGAGTTATCTGCCCAAAAACCCAAAACCCTTGTGTTCAGATAAACTCAGAAACCATGACAGATATCAAAAATCTAAAATAGGGAAAATATTGTCTGACTCATGGCCATGATTTGTCATGTAAAAAAAATTTCGATCCACTTACTGGTTACGCGTTTTTGACGCGAAGTTTGTCGAAAACGCCAAAATTGTTTGATTTCCACAAAACTTGGTTTACAAGTTGATATGAGGGTCCTAATTACATATCCGGGATACAAATTTTTTTGGTCCACCATTTTCAAAATGGCCGCCATTGAAATTTTGTTTTCGATATAACTCAAAAACCATTTAAAAAAATTGAAGAAGACAATATATCAGAAAAATGTTCCTCTCATTGAGAGCTACATTTGATTTAAGAGTCGAAAACTGTGCGACAAACCGTTTTCGAGTTATGGCCCTTGACACGTTTCGGCTAATTAGTTTTTGGGTTATAACTTTTAAACGTCAGAGATAATATAGTAAATATATGGTTTTTTGTGACGATCATAACAAGCCCTTCGATTTAAGACCAAAGTCGAATGGTTACGGGCAGCCATTTTCAAAATGGCCGACACCGTAAACAGTTTTTATAGAATAACAAGTAAACCTACAAAATTGAAGCAAACAATTCAAAGGAAAAATGTTCGTCACATCTAAATGTATAAAAAATGTTTCAAGTATCAAAGCGTAAAACTTGTCGTTTATGAGTTCATGTCCTTGATTCGTATTTTGAAAATGGTTTTTGTTTATAACTTTTTAAACGTTACAGATGATGAATTAAACATTGGTTCATTTTAAAGAGAATTAAAAGACCTACAATTTGATTCCAAGAAGTACATGATGCGGTTGAGTGGTTTAAAAATGGCGGCCAAAACATATCGTAAACTGCGTTATTTGTCAATAACTTTTAAACCATTACAGATTATATAGTAAACATAAAAGATATTTGTGACCAATATGTCAAGTCCTTCGATTTAAAACAAAAGTCGAATAGTTATGGGCAGCCATTTTCTAAATGGCCGACACCGTAAACAGTTTTTATAAAATAACACTTTAACCGTACAAAAGTAAAGCGGGCAATACATGGGAAACTGAATCGGGATCACTAACTGAATTCAAATATCATATTGTATGGCCGGAAGTGACATTTTGTCCATAGCAACCAACTAAAAGTCATTAGCAACCATACATTTTCTGACTTGGGACCACTTGCTTTGTACACAAAAAACCAAAGCAACTGACCGTAAAGTAGTTAGCAACCATATACGTAGACATAACACTAACAAAATGCAGGGAAAGACCTCACATTTGTTCTTTGAACAAATGACTTTTTAATGATTATAATTTTTCTTTTTCTCCCCAAATTTCCAAATGGGTTTGCCAGAAAGTGTTTCGACATATCATTCCGATACTTGGTACCATAAATTGCTCCGATACTTGGTACCATAAATTGCTCATACCAGTAGATGACCTGACTCACCCTGTGAGACTGTTCTATTTTAGTAACATAGTTACCTGCCCCAACACCAAAAACCGTTGTTAGCAGATAAACTCAGAAACCGTAACAGATACTCAAAATCTGAAGTGTACAAAATGTAGGCCGACATATGGCAATGATTTAACATCCACATTTTTTTTCTCAATCGACTTCCTGTTTACATGTTTTTGACCTGAAAATTGTCGCAACGCGTCAAACTTTTTTTCTTGAAAACCGTAAGTCCTAGAGACTTGGGACCATTTTATTCCTAGCAACGGAATGAAAGTCTTTAACAACCATGTACTTTTTTTTTGACTGGAAGTGACAAATTGTGCTTAGCAAGACACAAAATCCCATAGGATCACATAAATGTTCTGACTTTAGAGGAACAGTGGGAAAGACCTTCTTATTTGTTCGCAGAGCCAATGGCGGTTTCATTTAAGGTATTTTTTTACTAATTTTACATTTTAGTAAGATATTTTTTGTTTAATTTTATGATAAAATTGATTGATTAATTTTAAATGTATAGCAAGTAATATTTCAGCTATATTTAGGACGTGATTGATTTTAATATAATTTATTAAAGATAAAAATTGAAAAGTAGTGAATGATCCTCAGAATTAAATATAACCTCGCACAATAATATGAGTATATATACAGTTAAAAGGAAACTTAAACAATAAAACAAGGAACTTCCCAATCGGAAAAATTAAGGCTAAAATTTTACTATAATGTAATGTACGTTCCCGAATGTGGGCCCAGTCAGCACAGTTCTAGACGGGTACATTACATTACCGCGACATTTTAGAAATTTTCATAACCGCGACCCATCCATTACCGCGACAAAATTGTATACGCTACCGCGACATTCTAAATATACGTTACCGCGACCTTATATGTTAGATATATTATATAGATTGATTTATTTTATTTAAATATAATAGTGCCTCTTCCGTCAGCCAGCGCCTTATACATTTGATGCATAAGACCTGTTTCCCCTGCTCACCACGAGGAGGTGGAAGTAGGACTTTGAGCAGGATATATATCTTTATAATTTATTACAAAACATACATATTTAAAAGTTTAAAAGTCAATGTTAAAATTGAGAGTATTCATGATTGTACACTTCTGAATCAGACAACCGGCAACGCTTTAAAGGCCATCCTTCTAACATACTCAATTCGTGTGAGTTCACCACTACTGACATAAATCATGTCTTCACCTTTACTCGACTTCAGTTCATATTCTTTCAACATCTCGATTGTTTCCATTCTAGAAGTTGGTAACTTGGGCTGCGTCTTTCGCCGTTGTCTATACATAGCCTGCCTTACTGAAGTTATGTCCTGACTCACAAGTTCATCGGTACCAACTTTTTCAATCTCCTTAATGATCAGCTTAGATGGTCTTTCAAATGGCTCATCTTCGGCTTTTCTTTTACAGGCGTGTCGAACTTTCTGTCTCTCAATTGTCCGTCGCTCGGGTTCGTCGTGATCATGCTCAAGTCTTCCTCCTAATATAAGAAGCTCATCTAAATCAGTTTTGCAGTTACTTTTGCACGATTTTTCTACGCACCTCCAAAGTTTTGAATTCTTGAAAAATTTATCTTTTCTGAATTTAAATCCATCTACGATTATCCCAGGATTTCCTCTGTTTGTGACAAACTTCTCTATCGTTGCCATTTTGTCATTAACTGATTTCAGTTCAGGGTGAGTAGATAGTGAGTATATTATGTGTTGTATTGATTTTATACATGTACATGTAGAACTCTTTAAAACCAATCGTAAATTTTATACATATGTCGCGGTAACGTATACTATATAGATGAAAAAATGTCGCGGTAATGTATACTTTATTTTTTAACAAAATGTCGCGGTAATGAACGGTAAATTTTGACAATGTCGCGGTAATGAGCTTTCCCCTTCTAGACATGCATTATGGTATGTTTTGAAAAAAAAAGATTCTACAGGTAAAATTTAAAAATGAATAAATTAGTTTAAAGTATTAAGAACAAAGGACTTTTAATGAAGCTTTGGGTGGGTGACAAATGAAGAACATGGCCAGGCCTTGATAGAAAAACATATTTGATTGGTTAATATTCTTCTTACGATTGATATTATGCATAATCACTGTAAGTAGTCTAGTAATATAAGAATTAAATTTGCCAGTAATAATTTTCAGCTATAAGTTTGCTTTGTATACTTTTAGTTGTTTTTTTTTTAATTTAATTTATTTGTTTTTTTTTTGTAGCGAGCAGACTTCAACCAGAAAATTAAATCCAGATGATGTCTACAATTTGCCCGGAACAGTATGTTATTTTTTAAAGTTTTTTAGAAAATTAATAAATTTAATCTCTGAGTCTATTTTAGAAAAGTCGAACGAGTTCAGTCAAAAACTGGTGAGAAGGGTCCAGTGTTAAAAAATGGATTTGTTTGTTTGTTGAAATGTTGTTTAACGCCACTTTCATCAATTTTTCAGCTATATCATGGCGTCCAGATTTTATTGGGGGAGGAAGCTGGAGGACCCGGAGAAAACCCCCGACCCTTCGGTAGGAAAACTGGCAATCCTTGTCAATTAAGATTGGTGTCGAACCCTGCCGCAGTGAGGCTCGAACCCACAATCTCAGTGTTGCGACTGAAAATTGTGTCTATCTACTTAAATTGGGAGGATACAGAATACATGTGCAAACATAATATGTATACACATGCATATTCATATTTATTTATTGTTTACTTGTTTGAATGTGGTTTTACGCCAATTTACAAAAAATAAGCAAATAATCACTCGACTAACAAGGCTCCTATATGTATTCATATTCTGGAAAGAATGTGTTAAAAAGAAAAAGAAAAATCGTAATTACTTCAATAACGTACAGTTTGCCCATCTGTTATAAGTTTCGTTATCTAGCGTTATAATTAATATAATAATTAAATGTTAAATATTTTGCCCTACTGTGTCTAATGTTCTTAAAGGATTTAAAAAACAATTCATATTGCATTAAAATTTAACATGGAATTATACTTAGGTTTTAAAAAAATCTTTCTGTTGAAAACAGATCTTTCTATAGCATTGCGCCACAACACGCTGTTTGCGTCTTTTTATATATTTTTTATTTCTATTGTTGAGGGCTTAACGTGGCATTTTCATATTTTACATTCTAAAGCAGATATGTAATGGATTAAAAAATTTTCCTCATTTGAGTAAACTACGTATAGTTGATATTCCAAGAAGAGTTGGATTATCAGATAATTTCAACATCTGGAGTCTTAATGGATATATACGCATTTGTATTATATCTATAAAGACACATTGCAGGCATAAAACACCGAAACCACAGAATTACAATAATTAATTTAATATGTTTATTAATATGTTTATTGTTAACAGCTGTATTCATGCCGTTGTTATTTTTGTATTAGTTATCTTACTAAAAACATATGAAATTTATATCAGGCAACACTCTTTGACATGAAGCACTTAGGCAGCTGACTCAAATTCCAGGCAGATTTATTGTCCTCAAATAGCATTTAATATTTCTTGAGCTCTAATTTTATTGCTTAGAGGAATACATTCTTAATACTGATTAATGTGCCAACAAAAATTGTAGTCCAAACTAAACTGTGGTTTATTAATAATGCCGAAACCCCATTCAGATTTCTTTCAAGATCAATTTGTGTGTCCCGCGACCGAAACATTCGGTGGCTGCTTACACAAGCTCAACCATTGAGTCTATCAGTCGATTTGTTGTTCTTTGATCATGGGAATGTTAATTCTATCATGGAAAAGAACCTGGGTTAGCGTATTAATGTAGTATAGGTGATGCTCGCCCAAACCATAATAAATCCACGGACGGACAGACTAATCACTATAGGACGTCCGCCACTTAGTGGAAGGGGCCAAATTAAATAGGAATATATAGGTTGCATTCCCCACATATCGAAATTTCTATTATATTACTTAAGTAAGCACAAACGAATCGACGAACTATTGCCGTGTCAGAGAGCCATTTGATTAGTTGAAAAATTTTTAATGTTTAATTGGATTTCGGATTTGAATGCGTTTTGTTTTCTGTTTGTGACAATCCTCCTCAGACAGCACGACAAACTAAAACCCACATTAGTGGCAAATAATAAATGTATACAAACACTGCCTGGTTTTATTTTCTGAAATCTCGGCTACATTAAAATTTATCAGATAGGTATATATAGGCATTATCACGTCAATTACATGTAATTCTATTTTACTATTACCCTTTAATAATGTATATGTTTATATTTTTGCTAGATACAGGCAATGCGCAGTGACATTAACAAACTGGTAAGTACAATCTAAGTAAAGAATATTATGTAAACGCAAATATAACGTAGGACGTACAAACGATGTGATCCCTCGGGGAAGTTTAAGTGTGCGGTTTATGCACTACCTCTTGACTGAAACTTAGTTTTTTTAGTGTCGTCAGTTTGTATCCGATGTCCCTAAAAATCTTGTTGTATACTAAAGAGGAAAAGAAGCAAGCATTTTATATTGTAACGTTAAATAATTTTAACAATTTACGGGCAAGTATCACACTGTTTTGAGGATTACATTAAATCAAAAAATTAAAAATAGTGTGGTCTTAAAGTGATATCTGTTATACAAGAATACATTACCGGATTGTTTTAAATGCCTGCTCGCAAACACCTTAACATTGAACACGTGAGTCCGTTTATTGTTCCTTAGGAAATTTTACTCTAGTTTTAACAAAGGGCATGAGTTATAAAGTTTGTCAATATCTCTGTTTGTTCAGAATGTTAGACCCTTGGAAACTCATCAGGATCCACTTGGCCTACCATATCCGTCATCATTGTCCATCTTCGACTTTCTACTGAAAACACTTTCTCAAATCACATTATGCACGTTGTCGATGGAGTGTTTAACACTTTTAGCTGCGTCCAATTTTTACCATGCATGGCCAGCCATCGAAAGGTGTCTTCGATGGCTGGTTTATTTTTAGTACTGCTTGTTATGTGCAATACTTGTGTTTAAATATAGAAACAAACCCAAATCTGGTCAGGTTAACGTGTGTAGTACAATTTTAAATAATAATACCTTTTAAAAAAATCAAGTACACTTTTTTATCACATATTTTCGCCATTTCACGATTGTCTACGGGGCCTCGGTGGCCGAGTTGTTAAGGTAGTTGGTCTACTATTGATCACGTGGTCTGTCAACACTGAGTTTGCGGGTTCGATTCTCACTGCCGGCAGGGTGTACTCAATTCCAATCTTAATTGATAAGGATTGCCAGTTTTCTTACCGCGGGTCGAGGGGTTTGCTGAAAATGGCGTTTAACATCATTCAAACAAACAAACAAACGATTGGCTACAAATTTCATCAGTTCGCATTATTAATTACTCTAAACTTAACTTTGATTGTCGTCTGCACTTCCAGGTAGCCATTTCAGTGTTTTTCTAAAGCGTCATCATGTGACTAAGAGTCACCATTGGAATGTGAGGGTCTAAAGGGGAGGTATTTTTTAAAGAAATAAATCACAAGAAAAGATTATCACAGTCCAAATGGCCATAAACTTATTTCAATTTTAGAGGATATTAATGGTATTTTTGTGAAATTTGCCTGTTTAACTGCATGATTTGTAAACAATAACCTTTTTTATTTTATTTTTTTATTTTCTTAGTCTTTTTTCAGACTTACTACTAACGTAGGAAATACAAACAGTGGTATCCCTAATTATTGCTCTTTAGTGTAAAATATACAACCCTGTTATAAGGTTACTTAAATACACTCCATGTATGTTCTTGTCAAAATTATGATTTATTTCACATTATAAAGCCTCAAATTGTATTGTCTACTACGTCATCACATTTGTCATTGAAAACACCTTACGTTTATTTCTAACACATTAATAACACTATGTTCAATCAAGCGTGCATCGTACTATAAAAAAAAGATGAATTGATAAAAACTTGGCGAAAAGATCACCCTGGGTAATTATTGAATTAAGTATAAAAGAATTAATTTTGTGTGTTTACCTACCATTTCACAAAGTTCACTGGCAAAAAATAACCAACCGACAATACCAGCATATGTCTGTTCACTTCAAACCACCTTCTCATCGATTTTTATCAAACTTTCTTGTAATTAACTGTCTAATACATTAAACCAACAAATATGGAGTATTTTATGCATATTTGAATTATTTTTAAGTTAATGAAAATTAAACAGCAATAGTCTGGTGTTATTTTTTTTTAAAGAAATGTTTGTTATCTTGTTTGAATGTGTTTAAACAATTTGTCAGATATATCATGACGTCCAGTTTATAGCGGGAGGAAGACAAAGTACCCGATAAAATTTCCCGACTTTCGGCAGGCCAACTGGCAATCCTTGTCAAGTACAGTTCGAGTCGAGTACACCCTGTCCATAGTGAGGCTAAACCCCGCATGTTCAGTGTTGGAAAGCATACAACAATTTAAAGTATTTAAAACTGAAATTTGTTGCCATTCAGCTGAATCTAAAAACTCAAAATTTGGATATAATATGTATAAAATATGGTCAAAAAGTCGAATCAACAGATTTTTTGTCTGTTTGTTTGAATGATGTTTAACGCCACTTTCAGCAATTTTTCAGCTATATCATGGCGTCCAATTTTTATGGGGGGTGGGTGCGGGCCAGAGTACCCGTAGAGAACCCCCGACCTTCGGTAGGAAAACTGGCAAACCTTGTAAATTAAGATTGGAGTCGAGTAAACATCCTGCCCGAAGTGAGACACGAACCCTCAATCTCAATGTTGACAGACCACGTGATTAATAGCAGACGAACTTCCTTTTTTTATCTTTATTATAATGATCAAACATATATACATTCAAAGAAATATAAACAGTATCACAGATAATTTCACATTAGTAGTAAGACAATAATGCAATTGTTCTATTATTATTAACAAAATATTTGAGATACAGATTTTTATTTTTATTCATATGAAAATACAATAGTTTGGCATATTTTACATGAGACTTGAACAGTGAAAGAAACAACAGAAACAACATTTTAACATCTTACATTTTTCCATAAATACTGAAATATTGTCATCTTGAAAGATGCTTAGTCTTACAAAACTGAGTAAAACATTTACATACAAATGGTTTACATTATCATCTGCTTGAAGGTATTCCACTAAAATGAGTTGTTCATAATTGAGACTATTAACAGTTTTGCATTTTGAAAAACATCAAATAAAATATCAATTACAAAACTGTGAAATCCGTGTAGTTCGTCACAATGTAAAAACATATGAAATAAATCTTCTCTATGCTTCTTACAAATTTGAAAGATGTCACTATCTAATTTTCTACACTACAACAATTGGTCATTACTATAAATAATATTCATAAGTATTTTGTAATTCAATTCATGGCTATAAGGAGACAAAACCTGTAACCTTGATAACTTGTAAGATTTAGCAAAATCTACATTATCAAATTTTCAATCCAAAATTGTTCTGAAGTTCGTTTTTGAAACACTTTATTAACTAAAACATTCTAGAAGTCTTTAGTACTACACTTATGTATATCTTTAGGTAGAATATGGTTACAATCTCTTGGAATAGTATAATTTGAAATACAAACTTTTGATTTGTATATGCTCACTTTTGTATAATTATCTAAACCATTAACTAACTCCAATATCCAATTATTTGGTAAATACTTTTTAATCATCTGAAAGGTCTCTTTAATACCAATTAGCAGTTATGTCAGGATCAGTTTCCTGAACAATTTCAACAGGGACGACCTACCTTAACCACTCGACAACCGAGGCCCTCGAAACAACAGAGATGAAGCGTGTGTATAATGTTAGAAATCATTTAACCCATTGTACCCACGTATGCTGACGCAGTGTGTGCAAATATAATTAACAAGTAATAAAGGGCAGACACAATTGCACAAATAAATTGAAACCGATTAATTTGATTTGCTGCTTATACGTGATGGTTTTAACAACAAAAAGGTATATTAGATGTCGTCTAGTAAAATGTAAGATAACCGAACTGTAAACAAAAAATCAAAATTCAGGAGAAAGTGACACATCTGCACTCGGACGAAGACACACGATAGACACACGACACAAAGAAGAAACCAAAAAGAACAAAATAAACTAAAGCAAACAACAGTCATCCGAACACAGCCAGCGTTAAACATGGGCACATTTTGGTCTCTCTACAAGTAATTAGACACCGATCGAGTTATTCATAGTCCGTGAAATAGTCAAATCGAGGAATTGGAAAACTTGCGACTTGAAGCGGAAAAAATGTCCGATTGCATTTGTAAGATTGATTTACCATAACGATTAACTAAGTCGTGGTGAAGACCATAAAATATCTGAAGAGCTGTTTGAATAGCCTTATGGTCATTAGTAGCGTCGGGTCTAGAAAATCGTTATAGTGATTGAAAGAGATAAAACAACATATGAGTTGTAAATTGTAAGAGCTAAATTCTGGAACTGATGAAATATTGATATCAATGAAGGTCTATGAGAAGGTTAAGGAAAGAGGCCGAATAAATTGAATCGATAATGCCATAATTTCATGCTCCTTATGATAGATTAAATGTAAGTAGTCACTGAACGTAGAGTTCATAGAGTCATACGAGTACAAAAACAATTCGACATGGAGAGGAGCACAGTTGTTCCCGTTTGAATGTTGATAATCTGTTAAAAAAATCGCTCTCCAAGCAGGACATGTTTACTATTAAAAAATATACCATAATACATATTTCTTCTTCAATGAATTTATATTATTATGTATAATTGATTGTGTTGGCATGACTAATCATAAGGTACTGGTATTGCTTCTTTCCATTTTCCTTAAAAACACAGCAAAAGAATATCTGAGTCTGAATTTAAGCTATATATAAAGGATAGTAGTATAAAATGTGGAAACAATCAAAGGTTTTAATACTTCTAGGGAAGTGAAGCGACCCCTGAATGAAACATGACGAAAAGGTCATTGAATATTTTAACATCCACATTTGATTTTCGCCAAGCCTGGAATAACATATATTGTTCAAAATAAGGAACGCATAGCCCTTATGAATTTATAAAAATGCAAAGCATGTATTTTACCCGTCTGGTGTAATGAAATGGTCAATTTAGTCACTGACTTTTTACAGGCAACTTTAAAGTTCTGCCAAATGTACACTCTCTAAAAGTGTACATTAAATATATCGCCTTTACATTTGACTAACGTTTGTGATTAATTCGTCCGCTACGTTAAAGTGTATAACAGGACGAGGTTTTAAAGCTTGAAGTCTTGAAAACGTTAAAATACTTTCATGCCAAGGTTCCCAAAGAGAGATTGCACGAAATGAAAACGTAGACCAGAGCACAATTTCTAGGCTGTGGAACAGATTCAGACTGCTCTACCAAAGACCACCCAACATGTCAAGATAGCTACATCTGTGTTTTTTATGTACGGAATCGAACTATTGTCGAAACAACCACTACAATCGGACTTAGAAAATCAGCTCGAAAATATTCCGCAACGTACTTTGACAATATGTCCGATGGAACAATAGATTAAGGGCTGGACATTTCGCAACTGGCGTAGAATCTGGTTCAACGACGAGTTTCGTTTTCTGCTGGAGAGAGAATCCGTGTATACCGACACAGGAATGAACGTTTTGTGTTCAAGACGTAGATAGCTTTGATGACGTGGTCGGCGATCTCTTGTGACCTTAAAACAGTGCCCGGCCTCACACAGCGCGCTGAACAAGGAACCAATATTCAATAGACCAACATTAGTGAGCTACCATGGCCTTACAAATCACTGAATCAGATTGACCCCCTGTGGGACCAGCTGAATATTATGCGCGCCAGCGTCAACTTAACTGCATCAGATACTCGATTAGCTCCATCGATTGTTGCAACAGGAATTGCGAAAAATTCCACGTAACAACGTAAAACATTGATTGACTATATGCCAATTAGATGCAGAGCAGTGTTTGCAGATCGATGTGGTAATACACGCAGCAAACTTAATGGAATGCAGGACACCATCCGCCATTTTTTGTGAAAATTTCAAGATAGATAGACCATTTATGGCAATTATAATAAGAATTTCTTTCATTATTATCTCTTAATTTCTATAAAATTAAAAAATAATAATGAAGGTCTTATACCTATATTATTACTTCAATTTATTAATCGTTAAAAATAAACAGTTTTTGGATAAATGATTTCGGTATTGGCAAAAATAAGGAAAATAAAAATTTTTAACAAGGGAGGTAAATTAGGAAACAAAAACATTTTTGGCCGGATTTCACAGAATGAAAATCTGGGTTATAATATGGTGAATGTCGGGCGAGCGGGGGCGTGCTTCGGAGAAAAAATTTTCGTAACAATTTTCTCAGCAACTACTAATCATATTCTCTTGAAATTTGGTATGCAGCATCAGCATGGCCTCCCATAACATGGGATTCGATTTCAGGTCTGTTGCTCACCTACTTCCTGTTAACCGACTTAGTTAATTTACGAAATCCGGCAATTCCTGTCTTTGATCCATTTGTTAGCACTTTTTGATCAGTTTTTTTTCCAATGGTCAAAAATTTAACTCAGAAACCACTAAAATGTATATCAATTGCTTGACATTATAAAAAAAATTCAGAAAATTTCATTGGACAGAATTTTTGTAATCTTTTATTTTAGTGCTTTTTATTCTCTTCTCTGTAAATCTATTAGACAATTTAAAATTTCGGTGCTGAACCCGTCGAAAATAATAAGCTCTGAAACCCCTGTTTTTCATTTTGAATTATGATAACTTGTATAAAAAAAACTAATTATATGGCAAATTTAAAGAAAATACGTTGACAAATTATTTTCAGTGAAAGTGTCCTGCATCCCCTTAAACGTGACCGGAAGTATTCACAACTGTGAAAAACTGACTTTTCTACAACAATCTCTAAGAAATGGACTGTAATTAAAACCATTTTAGCGAATATCTTTATTTGTTGTTGTAAAATCTTTATCCAAAAATATATCTACTAAAATCTTGAAAAATCCATTATGCGTTTCTTTTTTTTTGCATAGTATCTCAAAATATGTCCTTTTGAAGGTCTGTTTTTATCGAGGTTAAAATTGCTGTCATGATGGTATAGAGGTTTGTTGAAACTTGGCAGATTCTATTAATTTAGGATGTTTGTACAGAACTTTGTTTATTGTGGACATCCGCTCACAATGATGGGAAATCACATTTATTATCTTGAAAAGGGGACGAAATGAAGCCCAAACCGATTTTTGATTTTCTAGTTTAACTTAGAGAGAAAGTCGATAAAACAAACACCCACCTTAAGCAATGGTTTGAAGTTGATCACACCTTTACGCCGATATTCAATATTTGCTGAATTACTGCTAAGATCATTTATCTACTGATCCGTCTCAACTTTCTTATAAAAATAATGTGTTTCTACTAACGCTCTCATCATCCGTAAATACGAGTACAAATTTGTCTATTATAATGGCTTAACAGAAAAAGTTGTAAATAAAATGTCATCGAAGATACCAATGTAAATATAATTTAATACGCCAGACGCGCGTTTCGTCTAATCAAGACTCATCAGTGGCGCTCAAACTCAAACAATTTTAAGGAATAATCTAATCGATAATATTTTGTAAATACACTTTAAAATTTCATCATGCTTATTGTTTAATATCTGTAAAATTGTTCGAGATTAAGTCAAATCAGCAAAAGATCAATTAATAATTGAAATGAACCCAAGCCCCCAAATGAATACCTTTTAGAGTTATGGTCCATACATTTGTGTACAACACTCTGACATGGAAAAAAGTTAGGTAGTCGGTATATCTCCGATACCCCGAACCCGAATCCGAGACGGAATCCCAGACAGAAATCGACTTTAATGATTTAGTTGGTTTTTAGATAAAATAAAGATATAATAAGTTCTTGCTATTGAATTATTACGTTTCGGTTAAAACTTACCAAACTTTATATTTATTAAAATATCGACAACCATAAAGTTCGTAGATCACCGTGAGCAATACAGGCTTTAAGATACTCAGTAGTTTTGTTTGTCTGTTTCTTTTTTGTGGAGGGGGTGGGGCAGACATTTATTTACTTAGATATAATTTTATTGATTCATGCAATTAATACATTGATTAACTTTCTCCTGAGCTGAAGATGTCCGCAACATGTCTCGTCAACTACTAGTAGTTAATAAAAGTTTACAAGAATTCTATTGAGGAAGGTTAATAACAGTTTTGAACATTAAAAGATGTCTTGACTTCCGTAAGCATCTGAATAAAACTTATTTTGTACAGTTGTAAATTAACAAAAGCACGAAAAGTCATATTTCAAGATTCTACATATAACTGTTTCGGATTTGAAAAACATGCCTAAACTATTGACCTTTTCGAAATCCATAGTTACGTGGTTCTGTGTGTTTGTGTGGGAAAAGGGGGGGGGGGGGGGTTACGAGCGGCAGTTATCGTGTCTCTCCGTCGATTTTTTTGTTTGTATGATGTTTAACGCCATTTTCAGCAATTTTTCAGATATATAATGGCTTCCAGTTTTTATTGGGCGAGGAAGCCGGAGTATACGGAGAAAACCCCCACTGCGGTAGGAAAACTGGCAATCCTTGTCAATTAAGATTGGAGTCGAGTACACACTGCCCGCAGTGAGAATCGAACCCGCAATCTCAGTGTTGACAGACCACGTGACCAATAGTAGACGAACTACCTTAACTACTCAGCCACCGAGACCCCTCTCTCCGTCGAGCATTCGTCGGAAGATAAAAGAAAAATATACCGAAAATTTACAATTTTCACTGCCAATAAAAACGCAACACTAACATTTACACAAATAAAAATGTTATATATTTAACAACATCAGTATAAAAATCTGGTATATTTTAAAGTTCTGAACAATAGCAACAAATCTATTCTTCTCTGTTCAAGGAATCACTTAAATACTCACAGTCAATTCTGAATTTCTCATAGTCAATAACGAATGTGTCCACCATTTGCTGCAACGCATGCGCGACTTCTCCGTGGCATTGATCGGATAAGACGACGAATTCGTTCTTGTGGATTATTGTTCCATTCCTCTAGCTGCGCAATTTCAAGCTGACGTAGCGTGATCGGTGGTAGTTAGCGTCTTCTTTCAGCTTGTCCAAGTTGAAAGAATGTGTGCTATCGGACTCGAGTCAGGAGAAAACGCTGGCCATTGAAGAGTGCGCACATTATTTGCGTCGATGAAGGCATGTTTGACGCTAGCGGAATAAGCGCGGGCATTGTCTTGTTGACAAACGTCAATATCCCGATGTCAAGGAAGAAACGGGATAACAGAAGGCCGTAACACCTCATTAATGTAGTGTTGTGCCGTCAAATTTCCATTAATCACAATGTGATTTATCCGGTGATTAACCATAACGCTTCCGCCACCCCAACGGTATGTCTCCTAAACACATCGATCAGAGAATGGTTCACCTCGTCGCCTCCAAACACGTGTTCGTCCGTCACTGTGTCTCGAGTTAAAACCCGATTCATTGGAACTCAACACAGATCCTATTGTCTGTGTGCCCATCGTTGACGCGCACGTGTCCATGCAAGTCAGTTTAGAGGTGTGAGCATGTTTCCTCGGAAAGGTCGTCTTGCACCGAGTCCATTTTGGCATAGTCGACGTCTAACTGGATCCCATTAGCCTTCCGTGAGTTCGAATCGTCTCACGTGACGTATGTAATGCGGTTCGAAATCGATCTCGTAAATGCTAGAGGCGAACGTAATGGTCTTGTTGAGGAATTGTTGCTAGTTGTCTTACTGGGCTTGACCTGTCGTTCACTGAACCTGCTGCTGATGTCGCTGGGCCAAGCGAGTAATTGTCGACGGTGAACAATGCATTCGACCAGCGATTTCAAGTCAAGTCAAGCCTCCAAAAACCTCATGGCGTTGGTTGTCTGAAAGCCTTGGCATTATCACATTTATATAGAGTAAAACTTGAAAACTTAAGATGGGATTTTTGTAGCCGTAAGTAAAGGTTAACAAATGGACTTGCTTTATGGTTATTTATGCCTTTCTATATTTTGAAACAAAAAATTCGTGCGTTTGTACGGGGTTGCTGTAGGAGAGAAGTTAAACATTGCTACAAACTATAAATAATATTTTCAGAATTTAAAATTAAACAAATAAAGTAGTACAAAGAGCTGTATTTTAGCAAAACAATTTTTGAAATTATTATCTTTCGTATTTCTTTGACTCTACAATATAAACTGTTAATGACTTTTATTTTAATATAACTAAAAAAAAATATTGTATTATTATCCACACATTCAAAATTTTATTTAAAGTGGGACATTTTTAACAAGACTCGATATACAATCCTTGTTACGTTAAATTCTATTCTAAAAGTATTTAAACATAACTTGATTTATTTTTTTTAATTTTACATCTAAATGTTAATTTTCTAATTAAATAAACATACATACCCTGTGTAACTTTATTGTTAAGAGATTTATGTTCTCTTAATTCTATTAAATTTTTAAACTTTTAGCCTATAACATGCCTGTTTTTAAAATATAATTTTCGTATAAAAATCATAATCTTAATGAATATTTTCTCGGTTTATTTCATTTCTACCCTTCATCAAAGTTCAGTGTCAGGTAGTAATTAAGCAACAAATAAAAAAGGCATATTTAATACAATTTCATCACAGAAATATCTCTTAACTCCTATCTCCCCCGCCCCTTCCTTTTATTCAACGCCACGTTCTCGATGGTCGTAAGAAGTTTCATTAGCATTTTATAGGAGCTGTCTCTCTTTCAATCTGTAGAACATAATACAAAATATAAAAAAAATATTTATCGCAAAGTTAAATCTTGTCAACTTCTATGGTTTATAATGGTTAAATTCCCTCACCATCAGAAAACATGTCATGTCCATATTTTTTACCTTTTGTTAATTATTAAGATACTAAAAGGACTTTTCTTTGTAAGATGTTTTTCATGTTATTACGATCAAATTTTAACATGTCCGAATTATTTTGAATGTCATCACGCAATACAAAAAATAAATTAATGTGGAAAGACTCTTAAATATTCAACTGTTAAGGCTTCCACTTCCCAAAAGCCTTTCTGTTATTAGTCTGTTTCTTATTAATGTTAAGGCTTTCCACTTACCGAGGGAAAGCCTTCCTGATATCAGTCTGTTTATTATTAGTATTATTATTAGGCCTTTCCACCTTTCAGCAGAAAGACCGATTGTTATTGTTCTGATTATTAGATCTTTACACCTTTCAGGATTTGACTTAATTTTATACGAGTTGTCTCCCATTAAATAAAGAAATTATTAGTTTTACATACATGACTCATTAACTATTGATAGTAGAGTCATGGGATCTTCACCAAAGGCCAAATTGACAGATGACCTTAAATATGGGCACAAGGTCAAGGTCACATACTAGTTTTTTACCTTTGCTATTGTCATAGATATTGAAATGATTTTTCTTCCTAAAATGTTCTATTAATAATTACGAGTAAATTAAGACATGTCGTGAGAAATTTTATCAACATTTTATAGGAATTATCTCTCTTAGAATGTCAATCGTTAGCAATTGTACAGAATAAAGAAAATTATCGAAAAGTTATAGCCTGTCGACTTGTAATGTTTATCATGTCTGAATTGTCTCATGATAAAAAAACATGTCATGTCATTTTTTTGGTGTTAATTATTAAGGTATGGAAATGACTTTTCTTTGTAAGATGTTTTATATGTTATTACAACAAGTTTGTAATTCTTTTTAATTTTGTAACGTAATAAATAATTTAAGTTAATGTGTAAAGACCCTCAAATGTTAATCAGAACAGCTGATCTTTATATTTTCTCTGTCTTCTGCAAACTTTCTTCGGTGTCTATTTTTTTACTTCGTAACATGTCGATTTCATATTTTGTACCTTATATCAGTTATTCATCTGGACTTTCGTACTTCGCCCTGACTGCCATCACCCTATTTCTTTATCTACCCTTTTACGTTTTCGCTACTATTCCTATACCATAAAAGCTATTGAATGGAAACCTTTACAAAAATGCCCAACTCTCTGATGTTACATTAAAGGGATCAGACAATATCTTCTGGACTTATCTCCCATTAAACAAAAATAATAAATTATGCATCAAGAGATCAAGAACTGGGGTCTTCGCTATAAACCTTCATGACCAATGACCTTTTAATGTACAAAAGGTCAAGGTCACAGTCCAGATTTGGACATTTGCTTGTTATCGCTAAACATCTTAAACCGTAAAAGATAGATAAACACTTATTCAGGGGAAAATGTTTGCCTTGTTAAGACGCAAGTTTGCCCCATTTAAAGCTTAGCCATTTGACTTCATTTTATAGGAGTTGTCTCCCATTAATACAACTGATTATTAGTTTTTCACAAATAACTTATGAATTATTGATATTAGAGACATGAGGTCTTCACCATAGGCCCTCATGACCATTGAATTTGAAAATGGATACAAGGTCAAAGGTCAAGGTCACATTCTAGATATTGAAATTTGCTTCCTACTTTTTGTTCTTTCGAACCGTAAGAAAAAAAATAGCAACTTATATCAAGGAAAATGTTGGCGGTGTAAAGGCGTAACTTTGTTTCATTAAAACGGAAAGGATTTGAGTTAATGTTACGAGTAATCTCCCATTAACTCAATAAATTATTAGTTTTAAATACATAACTCATTAACTATTTTAAATGTGCACATGGACAAGGTCATGTACTAGTTTTCGACCTTTGCTAGACATGTCGAGACAAGTTTTATAATCATTTTGAAGGAATTATCTCTCTCAGAATGCCTATATTAAAATTTATGCCTTTTTCAAAATAAAAAAAAAACACGTGTCGAATTAATTTTTGATCTTTGTTAATTATTAAGATATTTAAAAAGTATATTTTGTAAATTGTTTACTACGAATAAAATAGCCATAAGGTTTAGTGATATTTAGTAGAAGTCATCTCTTAGAAAGCTTATCTTTTGCAAATATCAGAGGCAATAAAAAAGTATGTATCGGATTGTTATAATGCATGATCTTGTAATGTTTTTATTGCTTGACTTTCCTCATAGTAAAAAATATATTTCGAACTCAGTTTTCTTTAAGATATAGAAAAGTTATTGCTACCTGAAATGTTTATTAATAAATACGAGTAAATTAAGACATTTCACAAACAAGGTTTAGCGACATTTTATAGTTACCTCTCTTAACATGGTGATACAAGCTCTACTACATCTTAATCATTTGGATTTTTTACTTATTGTTTGGGTTTGAGCGCCACTGATAAGTCTTGATTAGACGAAACGCGCGTCTGGCTAAGAAAATTTTTTTGTTAACCTTGGTATCTTTGACGACATTTTATTTACAACCACTGGGTCGATGCATCTGCTGATGGACTGTTAGTCCCCGAGGGTATCACTAGCCCAGTAGTCACACTTCGGTGCTGACAGGAAAATCATTGATTCTAACAGTGATTAAGTCATTTTCTAAATTTACTGACTAGAAATTTCAGAAAATATTTTAATTCTAAGGTTTTTTCTATTTCAAGGTGTAGATTGCCTTAGTCGGATTTGATATAACGTTTTGGAATTTTGGTGATATAAGCTCTACTGCATCTTAATGATTTGGTTTTTTTACATATTGTTTGGGTTTGAGCGCCACTGATGAGTCTTGATTAGACAAAACGCGCGTCTGGGGAAGAAAATTTGTTTGTTAACCTTGGTATCTTTGACGACATTTTATATATGAAATAATACAGAAAATTACAGAAAAAATTATAACAAAGTCTAAACCTGTCAACTTGTAATGTTTGTAGTTTTTTTACCATCCGTACGGTCAATAAACATGGCATGTCCTATATTTTGACCTGTGTTAATTATTAAGTTATTGAAAAAATATTTTGTAAGACGTACTACTACTACTACTACTACTATCATCATTGTTATAATTATTATATTTTGTAGAATGAGAAGCTTGATGCACTATTGAATCGACGATAACTTGACTAAATCATATGGGTGATTTGGAAGATTTTGAATTTTCATCAATGTTACTCTTTAATTTTGTCTTGGAAACTTTATATATTTGTTTAACAATTATATGGTAACTAAAATTATAAGACGAAACCTTTCAACAGTACCAACAATGTCTTTTGAAATGCACTTAAAGCCATCTAAACGTCACGAACGAATGCTAAACAGCAGATGTACTTGTCAGGTATTCAATTGCTTATCTCTTTGTAATTGATAAAAAGTTACTTGGTCGTAGCTGCTTCTCTTATAGGTCTGGACCTTGGGAATATTATGCACGGAAGAAGGATTTTAGATGCACATAGTATCGATAAAGATTAATGCAGAAGAAATTGTAAATGTGTTTTCTTTTGTATAATATTCTTCAAGGTACTTCTTACGGCACGAGTTCTTTTATTTGGACAAAAAATATTTTTATTTAAACTTTAAAGCAGCAAGGAACTTTTTGACTGCATGCGTAGTGGTGCATTAAAGCAGACAGTTCAGTCAAATCCAAAATAATCCCGCAAATTTGTATTTCACTTTAAGATGTGGTTGCATTTAACCCATTTTGCTGAAGGCAGGTCCAATTGATTGCTTTCGTATGGATAGAAAAATGTTATTTGTATTTTTATAATTTATAGTAAGTTTGACTATTTTTGCATTCATTCTCTGGTGAACTCGTGGCCATCGGGGTTAATTTCAGATTACCATACTGAACGTAAGAGTGAGCTACTGCCATTTTTTCGTCCGTCGTTCGTATGTTTTTAGTATTACATTAAAATCTTCTCTGAAACCACTGGTCCAATATCAACCAAAATGTGTCTAGGGGTTGGCTGGAATTACCTTAACAAAATGTCCGATAGCAATGTTTTTGAAAAAAGATATGCCGAATATGCATCTCGGAAACAGTGTAAATTTAAAATAAAAACACTTTTACAGATTTTTATTTTCGTCAGACGTTTAGGTGCGTGATCAGAGGCTCCTATATGCCTTTGGTTGTATTGTTTGTTTATTTTAGTATTGTATACATTTTTTTAAATTACAAATTGGCTATTATTTAAGCAAAATAAACAATATACCTTCAATTGATCACATGTTGTAGATAATGTTAGATTCATCGAGTTTTTCTCATTTAACTCCGTATATAGAAGATTATTGTAATATAAGATTTTATAGCATACAAATAAGCTTTGCCTTATCCAAAACTATATTATTGTTAGTTGTATGTCACGTGATAAAATTGTCATCGTCTATGTGTTTTGGTAATTTTAGTTAACAACAATAAAGTCAAAAGGAAAGCTAGTGTACACTTTACGATCGCTTGGCTTTGTTTTAGTATGAGGATATTCAAAATTGTTGATTTATGTATTTACAAGACAAACAAAATTTCTAAGTCTGCCTTTTGTTTATAATTTTAAAAAGATTTGGTTAATTTTATACAATCAATGGCTGAATTCTGTAATATGTTTGTAGCTTTAGCTTTATCATATATGCTTCATGTAACAAACTATATAGACATTATGTTAATATTATTTTGGAATATTGTAATGCATGAAATAAGCGTGTTTTATCAATAAATGTTTTGTTATTGATAGTTTTGCATCAAAGAGTTAAACTTTTATTTTGTTATACGTGTTTAATGTTTATGGTAATAGCATATTGTTTGATTAATTTTAGTAAGCAACCATAAAATACACCGAGGATCTAGTAACTACTAGTAGTTTAAGATGTCTGATTGAAGCTTATCAATAAGGACTGGTTCTAACAAAATAGTTGCATGTAAATAGGTAAAAATTAAGTCTCATTTAAAATGTTATACTGATTTGTGAAATATATACATTTTAAGTGTGTGCGTTACTTTCACATTTATCAAATCGTTTTTAAAGACTTTTTGACTCTAGTAATTGTTTAGTCTGTACTTTAGATGCACCAAGAAAAAAGATTTTTTTTTCGTCTAGCATAAATGAGAGTAAAGGTTTGATTGTCTTAATGGTGATTAATGCCACATTTTTAAAGCTATATAAGAGCGTCAAGGTTTTATTTGTGAAGAAATCGAATCACATGTTGAAAACCCACGACCCTAAATTGAACAGAACTACTCTAATTTTAAATAACACACATTTTATTTATTGCAGTTAAATTTAAAATACTACATTTTCTTCCATTTACATATATATATTAACATTTTGTTTTCGATTTGTATATTGCTTCAAAATTTAATAAACAGCTAACAAATATATGTGGTAGTAATAATAGTAGATACTTTTTAATCTAAAACTTTAGATATTCAATATACATTAGATGTTTTTATAACTAAATCTTCCCAAATGTATAGAATATATGCAAATTTATAATTAATATTATACAGAAAAATTTTAATAGATTTTGCTCAAGCTTCTTAAATTCAAACACAAACCATGCAATTTGTCTATACTCTTGGTCATCAAACTTACTTTCGTTAATTTTTGTGTTGTTGGTTTTTTTTCACTAACTAGACCTTCTCACCACTCGGAGTCCGTCATTGATCGCACACTTCTATATTCTTCTCCAAAACCATTTGGCGTATTTGAACCAAACTGGGCAGGGTTATTTATTGTTTCTAAACAATGTTTGTGTTTTGGTACTGGTCACCATTCAACATGGCTGACAGGGCATGACTTAGTTTAGCATAGGACCTTAAGGGAAAACCATTCAAACAGCTTCATCCCAGAAACTGTTCTAAACAATGGAACCAAATTATACAGAAATGAAGTCTGGATAGTTATCTCTAATTTTGTTTTTTTTCCAGCCAATTAATTCAACATGGCTGCCATTGTCATTAAAGTTTTCCCTGAATAATAAAAAAAATCTTCTTCTAACAAACTGCTTGGCAGATTGATTTGAAATATTGCAAAAATGTACCTTAGATGGAACTCTACATAGATCCTTAATCCAAAATGTCCGCAATCTTGGTTTACCATAGGACCGGGTGGGAAAAATATACCAACCTCATTTTCCGAAACTGTTCCACACATTGAACATAAATTATGTAGGAATTAAGTCAGGATAGTTCTTTTGTTATTTTGAGTTTTCGAGCTGATTGGAAATTCAAAATTGCTGCCAATGTGTTTAGATGGGATGAAATTAAACAATTTGTTTTCGACATTCCACTTAGCCGGAAGAATTTTGATATTGCAAAAATGTATCTAAGATGAATACAAAATCTGACAATGTTTTTGTGCAAGTCATAAATCCAAGATGACCGACACAGTGGCATATCGCTCAAAATATGACATATGGGAAAAAACATACGAACGGACTCTTCTCAGAAACTACCCTGTACATTAAAACCTAATAATGCAGAATAAAGCCAAAGATAGTTCTCGTATAATTTTTGCTGCGGATTGGAATTGGCAACATACATAAAAAGAATCTTCCAGAACGGTCTAACACAAGCATTTAATATTAAAATGTGCACGAAAATGTTTTTGATAAGTCAAGTGAGCGTTACAGGCTCTTGAGAGCCTGTAGTTTGTTGTTAATATATTTTGTACTATTAGTATCTTATTAGGATTTGTTTTATAAAATATATTTTTGTGTCATTAGCTTTATTGTATATGCCTATTATAAAACAGTATATAGACGTTTATCTTTATATCATTTTGAATATTCTATTGTATGAAATAAGCTGTGTTTGAATCAATAATTGTATTAATAATGTTTATGTTTAATTTGTTTGTGACATTTCCGTTTCCTTATACTTGTTACCTTTTCATTTTAAGTACGCGACATTAATAGAAAGTTAAAAGCTAGCAAATAAGATGTGTCTCTTGTTTCGTTTAAGATGTCTAAATGTTGATGATTAAATAGAATTGGTCTAGCAGAACTAAACTATAACTATATGTGAAAAATAGCATTACTTTTAGTAGACGCTGTGTGTCCTTTAATTTAAAATACTAACAATATAAATCAACATTCAGGGATAAGAATTTTTTTCATTTCAAATCTTAAAATATTACAAAGACTCTTAAAATTCGGCGTTACTTTATGAAATATGTGTATTTTAAATTTGTGTGTTATTTCCTCGTTTATCAAACAATTTTAAGTATTTTACAATTTAAACAATTTAAATAATTGTTCACTTTGAGCGTTAGATCCACTCATTCTGGATGTATTGTTTTGTCTGCCAAAACAACATGTTATGTGTTTGCAGTTAATTTTAACAGGATTTTGGTTTTTATTAGTTTTTCGTTATAGTCTTGGTTATATAACCCCTTTCGTTTATTGCTTTGTGTTTTCAATTAAGGTAATTTTAGTATTTGATTGTGATGTTTTTTTTTACATATTTGCTTAATATTTTTAACAATTAGCTTTATAGTATATGCATTATATAACAAAATGTATAGACGTTTAACTTTATAACTTATTTGAATATTGTATTGGAAGAAATGAGCAAGGTTTTTTCTCAGTTTTAGTTTCAACTCTGTTGGTGACACTTCCGTTTCCTCATTCTTGTTAACTTTTTAGAGGTAAATAACATGCATTTGATTCATTTTAGTACACAACATTTAGGTAACTAAAAAGCTAGATAAAATGATTCCTCTCGTTTCGTTTTGCATGCGTATGCGTATAATTAAATAAGATTGGGTCAAACAAAACTACTTGGAAAATAGCTATAATTTTTAAAAACACATTTGTGGACAATACCATCTCCATAAAAAGTCATTTTAAATATTATAAGACTAGTATAAATCAACTTTAAGGAATATTTTTTTCATTTCAAATCAAAATAAAACGGAGACACTATAATTCTTTATGAATATGAAACATCTGTATTTCAAATGTATGTGTTACTTTTACATTTGTCAAACTGATTTAAGAATTTCGAAATTTATACACGTTTAAATAATTGTCACTGCTGAGCTTTTGATGCACCCATACTGGGTATTTTAAATAAGGTCTACCACAACAAAGCATGCATTGTATTTCATTCTGCTTATAATTATAACCGGATTTTGTTTATTATTATGTTATCAATCACTGAAGAGTTTTGAGTAATACTCTTGGTCTAAAACTTACTTTCGTTAATTGCTTTTTGTTTTATTTGAGGTAATTTTAGTATTTTATTTAGATTTTTTATTACACAATTGTTTAATATTTTTGGATGAAATTATCTGTGTTTTATCAATAATTGTATGGATGAAATTCCCGTTTCCTCATACTTGTTTACCTTTTCTAAAGTTACTTGCATATAGTTTGGTCATTTTTAATGAAGCAGCCTTAAAAATCTGCCAGTATATCTAGATCAATTGAATAACATTTCATTAATTTCAAAAGAAACATTAACTTAAAAATCTAATGCAAGATCGTTTTCTTTTTTGTGAAAAAAACCTCATCTGTATGCCTGCCATATGATTATATTAATACTAAAGTAATTGATTCTCTCCAAAAAGCACTTTGAGGAAAAGGAAGTTGCTTCTGTCAAACCTTATGACTAACTGACACCCCGAAAAAATATTTTAAGCTTGTCTGCTGCTTTGACATTTATGTAAATAAAGTCAAAATGTTGTGCCATTTATATACTTATATATGGCTATATATCTGAACTTTACATGATACAATATATGTTTACTTAAATCATCACTAAAGTAAATTCAAGAGTTACTAAAGATAAAGATGAAGTTCTGCCTCTGTTTGGATTTATAAATTTGAATAATAATTATTTTCCATATGCAGTCATTCCTGTAATAAAAGAGAATATTCTATAATGCTAAATCGTGCCATACCATTACACTGTACCATTGTGACTTAGAAATGCCTAATATTTCTGTATCTGATATTGTTATGTATTATAAAATTATAAATTTAACATTATTCTTACAGTGTCTTTTTCCAAACACTAATTTGTTTTGTCTTTGTGTACAAGGCAGAAATTCTACACTAATTCTACACTAAAAAAAAGTAGACTTAAATTTGTAGTGTCTACTTTAAACACAAATAAAAGAATGTCTCGTGTTATATGCTAACATTCTGCAGATTTCTGTAATTCGAAACAAATAACCTAATTGGTATTTTTAATTGTGTTGTACAAGTTCTTAGAAAGAAACATTTTGCTGTATTTAAAGACTTTTAAATCTTAAACGACTGGAAATATAAGAGAAAACTCAGCATGGATAATTCTTTAATATCATGTACAATCATTCGCCCACAATATAAATTAAATACAGTATACTGTACCGAAACCAGTCCACTATGGCAAACGACCTAAACCGTTGGATCATGAATTGTTTATAATTTATAATACAACATTGTAAAAACATTTATTCATTTATCGATTTTACTTCATATGCAATAATAACTTATTTTGAATATTCCTTTTCAAACTAGCGGACAAGTTTGAAATAAACAAGGCATGGATAAATTTTGAAATATTCTTCTTTAAAATTATATCCTATAACTAGGCCCTGCACCCAAGATGGATAAACACACACAGAATGGATAATGTAGGTGGGGCAGCCATCAGCTAACCACTTAAATCCCAATCACTGAAAATTTTGATAGTTCAGAGTTATTTTTGTTACGTATCAGTGGCGTAGTCAGGCTAATATATATATATTTTTTTTATTATTCTTTTTCACTTGAACATGCGTGGCCACAGACCCCTCGGCTATAAAAACTCTTCTACGCCACTTGATACCAGACAAAAGATCCGCAACATTTCATCTTAGGAGATTGTTAGCGCATATATAGAGAAATTAACATTTTAATATTTTTAATTACTTTGCCAAATAAAGAAAGTGTAGCGTTGTCATCACAGCCGAATTTCGTTCTGACAACATCTGCTTACAAAATTTTGCAAAACTAATTGTTCATCGCTGTGTTTTATAGTAAGAAGTGTGTGTGTGTGGCCATATAGAATATCTATCTTGCATCAAAAGTTAAATTTAATTAGATCGGTATGTGTTGTGAGATTTGTGTTTTATTCAATGTTCTCTAAAAGATATTGACAATTTAGCTACTCTTAATTTACACCGACCGTTTTTTAAATTTGTTTCTTAAACTTTTTATATTATATCATTTTTTTCTTAGAAAATTTTGTTTACAAAATAGTTACATTATTAATAAGTTCACTTTTAATTTTTGTCAATATTTTACTGTCACAATATTTTTCTCTATGTGAATGTATTTACTAGCTTATGTATGCCATAATTTAGCTTCATCGCGTTATCTACAAATAAAATATTTAGCAAATATTAGTTGTTCAATGTACACAGTATTTGGATGACCTAAAGCTTTAAGCTATTTGCACAAATAAACTTTAGAGAACATATTTTTAACAGCAGGAACAAAACATCGAAGACAACACCTACCTACTTTCTCATCCATCAATCTGTTCATCCATCCGTCTTGATGATCACTTGACATGTATTTACAATTTCAACTCTCTTTTCTTACTGTGCTCTATTGGTCTGTATAGGGTTCAACGGCTTGCCAGCTTCTGTTTTTCACTTACTCGTTCTAATTCGTTATGTGATCTCTGTATGAAATGTCAAGCAGTCATAGAAAACATGGACTATATTATTCTGCTATAAAAATCTGTTGTTCTATTCCCACGGCTCGCAAGCATACATTAATATGAAGATAACAAATGTCCGGAAAAGTTTGATCGTTTATCCGAGTGCGATGTTATGGTCATCCCAAATGATCTTCAGTCTTGCCAACACATCTGTTGTTTGCGCTATCTTAGACAGTATTTTGTGTTTGGATCCCTTATCTTGTCACAATTGCTCCAAGTTACTTGAAGCTGCATACTGTTTTCAATTTATGGCCATTGATCATAATGTCAGTGTTGATGCCTGTTGGTCATGATCTTGGTATAAATTCGAATTGATGACGAGAGATGACCGCTTGCCTGAACCCCAACTATTGTTTTGATTTCCATAAAGACGCGATAGAGATTTTTCTGATGTCAGAAGTATTTTTAACATAAATAAGGTTGACGATTTTCTCCATTTTGCTTTAGCCTGGTCAAGTGCCTGCTTGTTATTCAATATCAATTTCTATAAAATCTTCATGGACACGTATATGTATACTTTTTCCCCATATTTCATTAAATGTAGCCTTATGTGAAGTTTCAAGCAGGAACATCTAAATCAAACAATATGCTAGTCATAGTTGGATAATGATTGGCCGCATCGTGGAAGTCAGACGGAGAAGGTCCGCAGCACCACCAGAGGTATCACGACACAGACTTGCGAGACAGGCGGGGAGGAACCTGAGCCCCTGAAGCACCACCAGAGGAGGCCGCAGAGAGGGCTCAAGTAGGCAGGGATCTGACCCCGCTAAACCACCAGAGATTGCCACAGACGGGAGTCTGGCGGGCAGGGTGCCTGACCTCGGCTGCACCACCAGAGGTGGCCGAAGACGGGAAACAGGCATGGAAATTGGTCGGCCCTGCAGCACGGCTCCGAGCCCTCCCAGTCTGACTCGATGATTGGCCATGAAGACAGGCGGGGAGGGACTTGAGCCCCTGCTGCACCACCAGAGGAGGCCGCAGAGAGGACTCGAGTAGGCAGGGACCTGACCCCCGCTGAACCACCAGTGGAGGTATTCGGATATGCATAATGCTAATAAATAATCTGGTGTGTTTTTAAGTTGTTTATCAACAAAATTACAATGTTCAAGGTTCATTTCTTTAGCACAATTTAAAAAATAGTTACAAGTATATTTCCAAACTGCGTGATAATCTGTATATAGATACCTAGATAAGAAATTAAGTCTAAACGAGCATAACTTTAAAAATATATCTGGCATTTTTATGCCACCGTCTTTATTTTCACCAATAATAGATTGATATCTTACTTTGTGAGCTTTGCTGCCACATAAATATATCTGACAAATTTTCTTAATATGTTCTCTAACATCATCCGCAATCGGATAAACAGCTAATGTGTAACAACATTTATACAATTACAGTCAGTTTACCATGTAATGTTAACTCTCTTTTAGTCCAAAAATTCAACAATTTCTCCATTTAAGCAACCTTAGATTTCCAATTTAAAATATTACATTGCTTTTTGTCTTTTCCCAGATAAACACCTAAAATTAATGTACAATTGTTATTAACTAAAAACCAGTGGTTTTGTTCAAGAGATTGATCTTCTACCAATAGACATGATTTCATATTTTTGCTTATTTATTTTAGCACCTGATGCTTTACTATACTGAAGAAAAACTTGTAAACATTCTGTGATCGATGTTTTATCACTGACTAATGGTTGTATCATCGGCATGTTGAAAGATCTTTGACTGCACATTAGAACAAGGAATATGTATATCATGAATATTTGTATTCTTTAAAATAGATAGTCCCAGTGGTTCAGCACATAAAACACATAAAAGTGAAGATATTGGACATCATTGTCTCACAGAATTGCATATTTCAAAATACGTCGTAAGATGACCATTACACTTCTCAGTACTATAAATGTCTGTGTATAAAATTTTATCCAACTAATAAAACCTTCTCCGAAACCAAATTTTTCTACTACAGAAAACAAATATTTGTGACTTAAGCGACCAAATGCCTTTTCTTGGTCAGCCTTGAAAATATAGCCCTCAATAGTATCTTTCTCTATTAGATCAATTTTATCTCTTATAGATGCTATTGTATCTGCTATATCACGGTTTAGAATACACCATGACTGAAAATGGGAAATAATTTCTGATAAAACAAGTTGAGTCTATAAGCTAGAATTCTAGATAAAATTATATAATCAACGCATACTCCTCGAGATTGATTTATTGTCAAAAATGTTGTTGAAAACTTCTAAAAGAATATCTGAAATTTCATTTTAAAAAATGGCAATAAAATGATTCTGTTAAACCATAATTACCTGGCGATTTATTATTTTTTTGCCATTCCAAATAAAATATCCTTTAATTCGTTTTTTTTCCGACGCAGTCGGTATTATATTCACTTTTTACCCTTTGACCTCATGACACTTCACGTCTCGTAATTCTGTTTCTTGATTGGTTAAAAACCAATTGGACGGGGGTTCGAAACAGGGTGGTAAATTGGACAGGGGCTCGGAACAGGGTGGTAATTCATCTTTCAAATTGTGTACTATTATTATTAGATTTTGCCGTCTGTTTGTTTATAAAATTATTTCATAGTGCAATTTAAGTATAAAGAACGATAGAGATGAGCTGCAATTTGTAAAATTTTATAGCAAACTTGTACAAAAATGTTAAATGTGTTTTTATTTGAAGTACAGCGCAAATTAAATGCATATTAACACGCTGGATTTTAGCGGGCTTTAATGGAGGGTAAAAAAGACGAAGAGAAGAAATTTTAATTAATTTCTAAATACAAATTAACAATCATTTTATATTCATGTTGATATTAAATCAAATGTATTATTGTTCTTGGGCGTCCGTCGTAGTACACACATAGATAGAGAGTTTTGGCTCTAATTGTAAAGTATACTTTGCTTATTCAGTAAATTTTAAGCTATAAACATTTTATTAAAAAATTTCTAATATTCAATTTGTTTACATTATTGTATAACTGCTTTGGTGCTCGCAGAAAAACTTTATTTCTATATCTTAGGCATTGGGTTTCAATACATAATAGCAATAAACTTTCTGGAATACATGTACATGTACAGCAAAGTGCATGTAGTTGTATGTACATTATCAATTTTAGGTTAACTGTATGCTTGGTAAATCTGTTAATATCGAAAACACGTAAATAAAAGGGGTCACATGTATAAATCAATAATTTCAAAATCGTTTCACCTGGGACTAGTGTTAATTTATAGGTTCATGATTTCATTCACGTAGTAATAATTGTCCGTCAGTACTCCCCCCCCCCCCCCCCCCCAAAAAAAAAAAAAAATTTCCATCAAACATTACTGGTCTATTGAAACTGGGAATTTGTATGACAATAAAGGCGATTCGTAGTTCACTGCATAACTCAATTTATATCTTTACTGCGTCGGTTATCTTTTTTAAAGATAGTACTTGTTATTCCTGAATCACACATAATTTTGTTTTCTTCCGAAATATTTTTATCTAAAGCACAAATAATACTATCAATATCTACAATATCTACTTGAGTAACATCCCCCAAGGAATAGAATTTACTGTAAAAATTCTTAATTTCCTCTAAAATACTATCTGTGTCATTTAATACATCTTCATTGTCATTAATTATTTTTTTAATACAATTACTTTCTTGTTTTTGCTTTTCTAAGCTGAGAAAAAAATTTGTGTTTTTGTCACTTTCAATTGCCAACTGAGCCTTTGCTCTTAGTATAGCACACTGACATTTCATTTCTTCAAAAGTTGGTTATTGTTCTTTAATTTCTTGATATTCATTGATATTGTAATCTTTATTAGTCGCTGCTAATTGTGAAATTTTATTCAGTTTATTCTGTAATTTGAAATTTGAAAAAAGTATTATTTTCCTTTCGAATTTTTCTTAACAAAGTACTTAAAGTTTTCCCACCAGTTCAAAATATCTGTTTTATACAAAGGACATTGTTTTTGATCATTTAATAAAACTTTTGTTTACTCAATATATATTTCATCATTAAGAAATTGATATTGTTGAGTATCCATATTCTTGGACCTATTTCAATAATTATAAAGTCACAAACCATAACTAACTGTGAATGGTCACTGTAACTTGTTTCATAGTAAAAGACACATCTAGTGTATGCACTACTACTTGGAGTTACTAAAAAAAACGTCGATTCTACTTTGTACCAGATTATCTAGAACAACTTCTTTCAGAGAGAAAATACTTGTATTTGGGTTTCTTGCTCTCCAAATGTTATACAAATTTAAATGTTCTTTATACGGTTTAGACTTCTGACAGATAAATCTTCAGTATGTTTTGTTTTCCCACCCCTTATATATAGTGTCCTGGGAAGTATTAAAATCTCCACCAATCAATAAATTCTCTGAATGTGGCAGAAACGTTAATAATTCAGTAAAAAAGTCTTTTTGCTCAGAAACAGAGTTCGGAGCGTAAATGTTAACAACATCATACATAACATCATCATCTTTTACATTGACGTGTAAGTATCTACCTCCAAAAATATTCACATTTTTGATAGTACATTTGTCATAATATTACTATTACTAAAATAGCTACTCCTTTTCTTTCTGATTCAGCCCCGTGCGGGATCCGGGTGGCTAAAAGAATAGACCGCAGTCGCGCTAGCTTGTCGTAAAAGGCGACTAAATAGCGCCCAGTACCCTGACCGGCGCGTCAGGTCGGTTTGCCTAAAGACCGACTGGGATGTGTGCCCCAGGTGGTTGAATGGGGTACCCCTGGCAAGCTGGGGTTGTCAGGCCATAATACGGAAAACCTGACCGCAAACCATATTAGTGCACCGTGTTGGGAAAAATGCCACGTTCCTCGCACGTTAAAGAACGCTGCTGTAGTATTCGCTATGAGTGGGGATTTCGATCCCGCTACAGGAGGCTAAATTGCCCGACCCTATCCATCCTCCCATTTGACAGTGGCAATCTGAAATCCGTTACCCCTATTTTTCCTTGTGTCCCATCCCATTTTCATTCATCATCATTTCATGTTCATTTTATCATCCATTTCATGTTCATCGCCTGAATATAGCTGAAATATTGCTGCTCGGGCGTTAAACACCATTAATCAATCAATCAATCTTTCTGATTCATGATTGCAATAAAATGTTTCACCACTCCACTGTTTTAGCATTAATATTCTCATTCCAAAATGTCTCTTTTAACAAAATAACATCATATTTCTTTTCTTCAAAATTTGAAAAAAGTTTCAACATTTTTGTTCTATCTTTCAGACCATTACATGAAATAATTAAATGAAACAATACAAACCATAATGAATAAAAATAGAATTGCAAATTACTTTATACTTATAAATTGTTCTTACTTTTCACGAGACTACTATTGTGAATTCTATTACCTTTTGATTTTTCTTGTTTCATTTACCCTCCACCTTTGGTGTTCAAGCTACCTAATAACATAGACGGAACATGTACAACACTTTAAATATCATTGCTGATTACATCCATTCTTTATCTGCATTAATAATTTTAATAATTCCTTCAGCACTCGAATCTCTGACGCTCCAAGGAACATCAGAAAAGTCAATACTCATCTCAGTTACTACTGAGCTTGCATGTGAATCTGTATCAGACTTTCCTATTGAGTCTTTACATGCAACTTTTGAAACAATTGAACCATCACTTACATCACCTGCATTACTGATAACAACATTGTTTGGTTCTTGACCGTCATTTTGTTAATCTTGTTAATTTTCACTAACACTGTCCAATAGTTTAATTTCACCTAAACTGTGGACATTTTCTGAAGAGGTGTGCTGGAAAAGGACACAACGAACATACTTTCATCTGGTTGTTATGTACAACCTTTACAAATTCCTTGTTGCTAAATTTCATAGTATAAGGTAAAGACATCAGATTGTCTGGAAATTTAGCCTTTAGGACTCGAGTACCATAAGGAATATTAGTTCCATTGTGTAACACCCTACGAATTGGCGTAACAACTGCTACGTTAAATTCTTTCAATTTTTGGACTATTTCACTGTCTTCAATATAAGACGACATTTGCAATAAGGTATCTACTAATGTTTAACGAACAAGCTCTCTGCAATTATACGTATTGTTCCTACTTGGAATTCCATCTAAGAGAATTTGACATGAGGCTCTTCCTTCTAGTGTCACTTCATAACCATCTGCCCCTTTTGGTACGCAAGCATGAAGAGCGCCTTCTCCACACTGTTCAGTAACCGCTTTAATTACTTCTAATGCGGTAACTTTCGAATTAGATCCAATTTCTACCATTTATGTATTTTCTTTCTTAAATTTCTGACCTGGAAATTTCCCATTATCGCTTATATCCAGATCACTGCGGGGAATTTGTATATTTCTAGCCATATTGGCATTTTCTAATTGCAAATTAAGCGCACCGCAAACTTATTTAAGTTACACACATCACAGAGTGCAAATCGAGTGCACCGTTCACTCCCTATACCAGGGGTTCCCCCACTATGCGATTCGCTTTGCCGTAGCGAGGGTACACTTAAAATGTTTTCATGTGTTTTTTCTGTATGTAAATGTAATAATTGTTCATAAACACAAATGTTAGACAACTCACAACGAACAGCTCCGGTTGAAACTTCCTGAACTGAGTCAGTCTGCCTCAAGCGAAAACATCACAGCCATTACATGGCTGGGTGTGTTCGAATCCCAGCATGATCAGACGAGATTGATTGATTGATTGATGGTGTTTAACGCCCGAGCAGCAATATTTCAGCTATATTCAGGCGATGAACATGAAATGGATGATAAAATGAACATGAAATGATGATGAATGAAAATGGGATGGGAAACAAGGAAAAATAGGGTCACGGATTTTAGATTGCCACTGGTAAATGGGCGGATGGATAGGGTCGGGGAATTTAGCCTCCTGTAGCGGGATCGAAATCCCTACTCATAGCGAATACTACAGCAGCGTTCTTTAACGTGCGAGGAACATGGCATTTTCCCAACACGGTGCACTAATATGGTTTGCGGTCAGGTTTTCCGTATTATGTCCTGACAACCCCAGCTTGCCAGGGGTACCCCATTCAACCACCTGGGGCACACATCCCAGTCGGTCTTTAGGCAAACCGACCTAACACGCCGGTCAGGGTACTGGGCGCTATTTAGTCGCCTTTTACGACAAGCTAGCGCAACTGCGGTCTATTCTTTTAGCCACCCGGATCCCGCACGGGGCTGATCAGACGAGAACCGGTGTTTTCAGCGTGATATGGCCGTAGACATCAATGTCTTCATATTTAGCGTATATAATGGTTTGGAAAGCCGGAAAGCACTTTCAAGGTGTGCACGTATGTTTTTTAGTATTTTCAACAGAACAGAACAGAACAGAATTTTTATTTGGTCTAAAATCCAAATACAGGATTGTTACCAATACAGTTACAATTTATAAACACATACAAACATATATATAAGAATATGTCTACTAGTAATTTAGACACATGCCTCATTATCATATATATCAGAAAGATATACTTTACCAGGTTGGACTTGGCTTGCCTATTAATAATAAGTATATATTATATATTGGATTAATCATTAGAGGAGGTGGTGTAGAATTAATACATGAATACTTTACATTAATATTAATAAATAATAATATGAGTTAGACAACTACTATACACTTAGTGACAGATATAACTCAAATCTCCTTTTATACATTTGATTAACACCTATGACAATTACTTTTACTATATCATAGTCTTTACAAGTGAATAAAAAGTTAAATTTAACATCTGAGTCGAAGTTAACAAAAGATGGAAAAATATCACATATTTCTGTAAAAAGTTTTTCTCTAATGTTATTTAGAGAAGTGCAACTAATTAAAAAATGAAACTCATCTTCTACTCCTAATTTACATAATGAACAATTCCTATTTGCTAGTGGGGTTTTAGTGTGTCGCCCAACTTCTATTGCAAGTTTACTATTGCTTATTTTAATTTTTGTAAATGTTTTAACTATATCTCTGTCTATACCTAATTTCAAATATGTATCAATTTCATAGTTTTCTTTTATTTTTCTAAATGTTCTAAGTTTATGACCATTTACAGAATGACTATCATCAAAAATACTGTTCTTCCAATATTTTAAATAATTTTCTTTTAACTTGTTTGTAAAAGCTGAGAGCAATTTGCGTTGTGAAAAAGTACCATGGTTATCCCAAACATGATCAAAATTAAGTTTTTTTAATAATATCTTAACTTTTGAGGCAAAGTTATCTTGAAGATTAAGATTAGATTTGTAGGCATCATGTACTAGTAAATTTTCTGATTTAATGATATGTAACCAATATTCAGCAACTGATTTCAAAGCTAAAATAGATATTGGGTACATTCCAAGTTCTGCAAGTACAGCCAAATTCAATGCAGCTCTGTTTACTCCTAGAAGTGATTTCGCAAATTTAATTTGAGTTTTAACTATTGGCATTGACAGATATTTAGATTCTAGTTCAAGTTTATTATTGACAACATTTAATGACCATATTTCACTACAATAGAGTAAGATAGGTTTAATGCAAGCATCAAACAGTTTTAAATGAGGAACAATATTAGAAGAGTCTGATGATAAGAGTTTTCTAATACAGAACATGGCTTTTGTTGCCTTTTTACATAGGTGGTTAATGCCATTTGTAAAGACTCCAGATGGTTTAAAAATGATTCCCAAATATTTATATTCGTCACAATATTCAATCGTGTCCTCTCCTAGCTTAAAAATATCTTTTGATAATTTTCTTCCTGCTTTATTAAAGATCATAATTTTAGTTTTTGATAAATTTACAGTAAGGTCCCAGTGATCACAATAATTGTTAAGTTTATCAATACAGTGCTGTAGACCTGAAGCAGATTCTGATATAAGTACTAAATCGTCTGCATAAAGGAGACATGATATGTCAGTTTCGTTTAGCTGTACAGGATCACATTTACTGTCAAAAAGTGAGACAAGGTCATTAATGTAGAGTGAAAAAAGGGAAGGGCTCAATATACACCCTTGTTTAACTCCAATTTTTGAATGAAAGAAATCTGTAACACCTTCTTGAACTTTTACTGAAAATAGCACTTTCTTGTACATATCTCTTAAGATATTTAAAAACCTACCTTTAATATTATAATTAAAAAGTTTTAAAAATAAGGCTTCCCTGTTTATAGTATCAAATGCTTTTTTGAAGTCTACAAAACATGTATATATTTTCTTTTTAGATTTAAAAGCTTTATCAATAATAGTTTTCAATGTTAAAATATGGTCACTGGTTCTACAGCCCTTCCTAAAACCAATTTGTTCTTTTCTTAACACTTTATTATCATCTAAATATTTTTCTAATCTATTGAAAAGAACTCTAGAAAAAAAATTCCCTATACAACTTGAGAGGGCGATTCCTCTATAGTTAGAGGGATCATTAAATGAACCCCCTTTAAAAACAGGTTTTATGTAATTTTTTCTCCATAAATCTGGGTAGATACCTGACTTTAAAATTAAATTAAAAAGTTTAACAAACATGTTTATGTTTCTATTTAATGTACATGAGGTTTGAATCATTTCATTAGTTACACCATCAGGGCCACATGATTTATTATTCTTCAGTGATTTCAATGCAAGCACCACCTCCTCAACAGATATTTCCTTATCTAATATAGACTGGGAACAAGATTCATCATTTGACAAAACAATATTCAAACTATCATTATTATATTCATTATTCATAAGTTTATTGAAATATTCAGACCACTCTTTAGGGAGAATATTTGAACTAGGATCCTTATAATCTGATTTTTTTAACATATCTATGGATTTCCAGAACTCCTGTGGATTTGTTTTAGTTGATTCACTGATTTTGTTCAAAAGGTCAGATTTAACTTGTATGTTTTTTTTCTGACTAATCTATTAAATTCTTTTCGTTTTGATAATAGATTTATTCGTAGGTTATTGTTCCACGGTTCATTACATAGTTTTCTACTTATTGATTTTAATTCTCTGTATTTTGAGTCACAATCTTGATCAAAATATTTCTTTTTTCTCTTTCTTCTATGTTGATTTTTAGTTTTACTTTCTTTTGGGTTGAATAGTTTTGTAGAATTATAAAGAATCTCAGGAGATGTTATTAACACAATCATTGACCAATAGTAAAGGGGAGTGATTAGAACTAGACAAATTCTCATCAGTGTCTTCTTTATTTACTATTAAATCAAGTTTATCCAAATTAGTCCAGATATCTTTAAAATCATGTTTTTCCAAATTATTAATAAAATTATATTCTGTCTTATTTGTCCATTTGATCTTCTTCATAGGCTTATCAAGATCATTAGTAGATTGTTTTGAAAAATGTGACATTAGTTTTACTGTAATAGGTCTATGGTCTGAGAATGTTGGTTCAAATGAACCAACTTGAAAATTTACAATACTTGAGAGCAGACTGGAGCTGCAAATACAGTAATCATCAATAGATGTACCATTATGATTAATAAATGTAATTTTGCCACTAGAGTCCCCTAGAGTTCTGCCATTTAAGTTTCTTAATTGTGCCTCATTACAGAGTTCTATAATAGACCTGCCATAGCTATTAGTGGTCTGATATATTTCAGTATTTCTAGATTTACATACAGTATCTGCAACATAATTAGTTGGTAGAAAATCATCAAGCACATCATTGAGTTCATTTGCCATATAATCTAATTCATTTTGATTTATATGAGCATTGAGATCTCCAATTAACATAATGTCAACACGAAATATAAATTATTTTATACCAAACAACACAAAAACTTGCGAAAATATACACGTAACATTGAACAGAAATTGGTAATGTACAGCGAATACATAGAAAACATTGCGTCTCGCTGTACATGTCCGAAAAGATCTCCAGTTCTACAATTTCGTGACAACATCAATTTATTCGGTGTCGCATGAATACTGAAAGACGGGGAGATTTTAGAGAGAAATTCTGACATACCCACCAATCCCCAGCCCGCTGCAGCCTTTATTTGGTGGTCGTCTCTACGACACCAACAACAATAAAAGGGAGAGAAATTCAATTTTGTATTTATTTTTTTTTTTACACAAAATTAATACGTTTTTAAGGTGGAGTTATTCGGATATGCATAATGCTAATAAAAAAGCCCAGGCGTTCACCCATCCAAGTACTAACCGGGCCCGACGCTGCTTAACTTCGGTGATCGGACGAGCACCACCGTGTTTTCAGCGTGATATGGCCGTAGACATCAAAGTCTTAAAATTTAGCGTATATAAAGGTTCGAAAAGCCGGAAATCCCCCTCCTTTTGAATATAATTTTTTGTCTATTATGATGTCTGTTTCAGCCATCGTCAATGAATGACAGTGGAAATCGTTTCTCAACCAGCTGTTCTAACCGTGCTAACTTCATTTACCTGAAACAAAATCAAATGATTTTTGCAGTGAAATTCTTATGAAATAATGTAGTAAACGTTTTTAAATAATCTTTATGCTTCTATAATTATAATCCATGTCGCCTTAAAATCTACAATAAGATTAGGTTTTTCCATCGTGTATTATCCGTCCACACAGGATGAGTGACGCCCTAAACTGAAAGAATAAAATGAACTCTGTGATATTATAAAGCAAAGTCACGTGACTCCAGCTAAGTCAGATTCTCTGTAAATAGCACAGAAAATCTATTTTCTTCTCCGAGTAGTAAAGAAACTCGTTTACATACAAAACATACAGTTAAAACAACAAAATACAGATGAAAAACACATTAAAACACAATCAAACAACAAGTGCTTCCATGCCAATAATATACTACCCACAGAACTTTAAAGAGCTCCAGTAGAGCCTAGTACATAGTTTATTATTTACTGTGTCCATTGACCACACCAATATGTTACCGGGGTATTTGATAAAAAAATTAATCCTCATCCAGGTATTTGCTTTAAAAGATACCCTTATCTGGATATTTCCAATAATACGTAATGCTGAGACGTTTTGGCTGCGTGCGGTCGTTAAGGCTATTCGATGTCACTGATCAGTTTCATTTGATATTATTTGCGTGTAATTAAACTGATATAGTTTCCATTTGAAGGATATTTGCCAAAAATACTCCTCCAATAAATATCATATCTGTGTATAATTTATTATTTTTCTGAGGTCAATATTTCACAATGAGACATGTCAGACTAGTTACCAAACGAGTGAATACACACTGTTTTGGCTTTTTATTCCATAAAAAAAATTATCCTGACCCCAAGTGCATGTGAGTTAGACGCGTTTCAGTCCGTATTACAACATTCGTTCCAAAAGCTATGAAGTGACAAAAGAACCGAAATTTACAATATTAACGTCAAGAAAATTTAATAAAAGCGTGATGTCGAACGAAGAGAGGTCCAGCGTTGCAACCGAACCATGAGAGCGAAAATCCCCATGTACTATTCAACCAACTCTACACATGTTTACTTTGACGTCGTATGGCGAGGTAGTCTACCATAAAAGCTCTCTCAGTGAGATGATTCCTGCCGCAGAAAGTTCTGAAAACAGTGTATAGGAATCACAACCAACCTTCCGTCTAAGATTCTCGTTTTCTTGTAGTTAAATACTCCTTTTTCAACATCAATAGTATCCTCTGTCTCTTATTGAGTATAGATTGAGACGTTTTTCTCATTCTGTCTTCAAAAAGACTTCACTCCGATAGGGAGTTTTGATGTTAAGCAGAATTTTGGGGCAAGAATATAATAAACGTAAACATACATTATAAAGATATTTTATGTTCGACATGATCGGCTTGCTGTAGATGCAATGTAAATGTCACACGGTTGATTTCGAATAGTGTTAGAAATAGATTGGGAATCTTACCTACTTACCAATTTTCACGTTTCTATGTCTATTGTGCTATAAGTACTAATTGTGATAATATTTAAGCACAGGTTGATCGTAAAAATCGACTTCCTGCATGTACACGTATTCAGCGTCCTTCTTGATGTTTTGAAAATGCGTATAGATCGTCACATTCTACTGGTTTTTTTTAACATAACAAAAAGCATCCATGAACATGTACGCAAAATATCAAAGGCTTCATTCAGTGAATCCTTATGCAAAGATTGTTAATCTTTTTAGTAGTGCATGAACAATAGATAAATCTGAGAATAATGTTGAGATTTTACAATTTTAGTTATCTTGATTTTTTCCAACTGGAATCTAATCGCAAACATGATCCAAATGTTAGTTAATTTCTAATTCTCAAAGATGTCCGACACGCTATAAAGATACATATACAAAAAATTGTCACCAGACCAGTTGCAAACGTTTGAAAAATTTACTAAACCAGACGCTTGTTTCGTTTTTAGCTTATGTATTCTTCGTGGCCCATCTAAAATCTTGCTGTGATATTCTTAAAAACTAAATATTATTAAATCTCGTAACAGGTTACAAAATGTGGTGATATGACGTTATCGTAAAATACTTCAGTATAGGGCCTTTCTATAATACAAAATTATTTGCCTCTCATGTCAGGAACCTATAAATCAACCGATCAAAATCTATTAGTTATTACATGTCTCTGGTTATACTAGCACTAGGTTAAAATCCAATGTACAAAAAATGACAGGTTTGACTTACGTCACTCTGCCTCTATTTATAACATATTCGTGGAAATGTTTAACGTCTAGTGGAGGCTTTCATTTGACTAACAATTTTTTCCGACGCAGTCGGTATTATATTCACTTTTTACCCTTTGACCTCATGATACTTCACCTCTCAAAAAAGCAAGTCATGTGATCGTAATTCTCAAAAACCAATTGGACAGGGGTTCCGAACAGGGTGGTAAATTGGCAGTTCTCCTTTCAAATTTTGTACTATTATTAATTAGATTTTGCCGTCTGTTTGTTTATAAAATTATTTTATAGTGCAATTTAAGTATTAAGAACGATAGAGATGAGCCGCAGTTTGTAAAATTTTATATCAAACAACTTGTACAAAAATGTTAAATATTTTCATTTGAAGTACAGCGCAAATTAAAACGCATATTAACACGTAGGATTTTTTGAGGGCTTTTATGGAGTGTAAAAAATACGAAATTAATTTCGTTATTAAATACAAATTAACAATCATTTTATATACATGTTGATATCAAATCAAATGTATTATTATTGTTCTTGGGCGTCGGTCGTAGTACACACATAGATAGAGAGTTGTAGCTCTAATTGTAAAGTATACTTTGCTTATTCAGTAAATTTTAAACTATAAACATTTTATTAAAAAATTTCTAATATTCAATTTGTTTACATTATTGTATAACTGCTTTGGTGCTAGCAGAAAAACTTCATATCCTATATCTTAGGTAGTGGGTTTCAATACATAATAGCGATAAACGTTCTGGAATACATGTACAACAAAGAACTTGTAGTTGTATGTAAATTATCAATTTTTGGTTAACTGTAAATCTGTTAATATCGAAAACACGTAAATAAAAAAATCTGTTGAAATATAAAAACACATATGAGAGGAGGGGGCCCACATGTAGAAATTAATAATTTCAAACTCTTTTCACCTGGGACTAGTGTTCATTTATAGGTTCATGATTTCTTTCACGTAGTAATAATTGTCCGTCAGTACTTCCCCCCAAAAAAATTCCATCAAACATTTCTGTGCTATTGTAACCGGGAATTTGTATGACAATAATGGCGATTCGTAGTTCAATGCTGCAACTCAATTTATATCTTTACTGCGTCTGTTATCTTTTTAAAGATAGTACTTGTTTTCCTTTGAGCATGAATGTAGGGTCACATGTACTTTAGTTACCGGAAGTGAAGTACTTCGGAAACTGCCACGGGTGTTATGAAAACTCAAGAGAAACGCTATTTGTAAACATCAACATGGCGACTCTCGGAGTGTCGGATCAGTACGACAAATATCTTGGGACTTGGAGGGTAAGGACTGTTCCTGTTTATGATAGTTTTACGGAAGGATCCTTTAATATATTATTTTCACTTTGTGTTTATTTTCATTTCAGATTGTTGAGTGTGTATCATTAGCAGGAACAGTCGATACAACAGGAATTGAAGGGTAAGATACCAGTGGCAGTGAGATCATAATTACATGCTTTCTATTTTTAGATACCACGTTTCATAAAGTTTTAAATGAATTACACGTTGACATCTGACAAAGCAGCACTACCCAAATACTCTTTGCTTTTAGCATTTTGAACTGTTTGTCTAGAAATAGGCCGATAATCCTCGGCCGTCTTATTCATTTAAAGGATTCTCTGACTAATCTGGGAAGTGTTAAAGTTTGAATTTTATTAGCTTTCTACTGTTACCAAAATATGTATATACCATTTTTGCTTGGTTAATTATTTTATTCTAAGGTCTGGCTGATTTGATTATCGTGTTGGACCCACTGTCCGATTCAAAAATTTCATAGCAAGGTCCAGCAAAACAAAGTTTTTTTGTCTGATAATAAATAAAACCTTCGGCAGTGAGTCAAAAATATTTTCCTCACCTAAAAATAAAGATCCCGGAATTCCCTGCCCTAATAATACGTAACATCGCGCATGCACGATGGCATGGCTGCTTCTATTGATGGGCCTATTAAGTACATCATAAGGTTCTCTTCAATGTAAAAGCCTGGTATTAAACTTTTTAAAAAAATCCTCAAATTGTATCTGTACTGCAACGGTAACTACACTGGGAGACAAAGCTGTCTTACTCGAAGTCGCACCTCGATAAAGCAGTTCAATGTCGCCTCGATGTTCAGGTCATACTTATTTGCTCTGACTTCCAAATCTTGATCAAATATATAATACCAATTATAATAGCAAAGATTTTACATATTTAACAATTTGCAAAAGGTTTCTACATCTTGCTAATAGATTACACACCATTTGTTTATTTATGTGATACGTCTTAAAAACCGAAATTGAACAACAAGAAAAAAACAGAGTACAATGGCCCTTAATGAAATTAAGGATTTAAATTGGTTTTAAAATTAAAGTTCTTATATATATTTGATTAAATCATTGTCTCTGATTGATATATATAAGCTGCAATTGAAAGAATAAAGTTAACTCTCTGATGAAGCAGTTTGTTTCAGCATGTAGCTGTGTGCTGACCAGAAGCATTTTTTACACGTGGGTTTAATCAAATGTTATTTAATTTATATTCTTTGGATATTTTGGTCAGATAAACATGGCATGTACAAGACAAACTGATTGGAAATGAATTACCATGAATAATAATGAAAAAAACTGAATCTTTTTGTGTTATGGTTTAAAAAAGCAAGAAAAATCATCCAGAAATACCTCAATTATTATCAATTTGATATAAATAAAAGAAAAAAATTATGAAGTGACTGAGAAGTTAAGTTGAGTTGCCAGGTAGAAGTGACTCTACTCTTTCAGTGTGGTGCCCCGTGCTGTATATAGTTTTTCCCTTTTCAATCTATAAAAATGATTAAAACAAATATGGGTCTGACAAATACTTGGTAGGACTGACAACACATTGAGGTCTGTCAGTCCTACTGTCTGGCAGACCTCCGATTTAAATGTACCAAACGATTTCTTAAAACAAATAGACTTAATTTAAATTGTTTTAGTATATTTCCAAGGTAAATGTTTCCTGAAAGAATTTTGATAACAGATTTTAAGAAGAATAAATTAATAATTGATAGTGAACTGGTCATTTGGACACCCACAATAAGTGTAGGTGTTACATTGTTACATCAGCAGAAATTGTTTCTGGTCCTATATATACCCTACCATGGTCTGTAACTAAAGCTGAATCATCACTCCTTTACCCATGGTTTTGATTATATCGAAATATTTCATGAACTTTTTTATGTCCCGCGACGACATGTCCGTCTGTACGTATGTCTGAACGAATTTCTATCAAGCTTTTCTCAGAAACTGTACATGAGAACAATTTAAAATTAGGCAGGGTGGTTCAGTATCACAAGTTGTACGTCCTAAACCACTTTCAGAACTGTTTGACAACTACTTCCTGTTTGGGACTTCATTTGTAAGTAAATATGTCCGTCTGTATGTACGAATTTTAGTCAAGCTTTTCTCAGAAACCTTACATGAGAACAATTTGAAATTTGGCAGGGTGGTTCAGTATCACAAGTTGTAAGTCCTAAGCAACTTTCAGACTTGTAAGACAACTACCTCTTGATTTCCTGTTCGGGACTTCATTAAGTGGGGACATCTGTGTCCCATGGACACATTCTTCGATTTTTATTGGTTTACATTCATAAACATTTTTTAAAGATCAGAGTGCTTATGATGTCTGTTTGCCAACCTAGACTTTTGTAGTCATGGTTTGGAATCTTGAGGCATCTTGGTATATCCAGGATATTCAGTTTACTTACTACATACTTTTAAGTCATTGTCATTGATTTCATGAACTCACGTTTTAAAGGATAATATAATAAATGTTTTAATACAGAGAGCAAACTATAATATGATACTTTATACAGTTATGTGAGTTCACAATTAGTAGGTCAATTATCGGTAGACATCACTTCTCTTTATGAAACTGTCAGGAAGAAAGTTCCAGTATGTCAAAGCAAATTTGCCTTTAATTAGCTACAGTAATGTAGCTCCTTTTATTCCCTTTTTTTAATGGATGGAGCTACAAAGAGGTCCCATTACTTGTAATGGAGCAAAAACCCTTATGGGTATTACATATTTTCCGCTATTAAACTGCTAGTTTTGTTCAGTTAATATTTTTTCCTTTCTTTGCTGTTCACCTGATATTTCTACAATGTCGAATTAAATAATTGTAACACTTTTTCATAGTCATGGCATTGTTGACAAAATTGAAATTGTGGAGTGTAGAATTATAGAAAAATATCAGTAAAAATTTTATCCCAGATAAAAAACTTGATCTGGATGAACATTTTTGGCCAGATTTCACCGAGTGAAGATCTGGGTTATAATATGGTGAATGTCGGGCGGGTGGGGGAAAAATTTTCGTTACAGTTTTCTCAGCAACTACTAATCACATTCTCTTGAAATTTGGAATGCAGCATCAGCATGGCCTCCCATATCATGGGATTTGATTTCAGGTCTGTTGCTCTCCTATTTCCTGTTTAACCAAATCCAGCCATTTCTGTCTTTGAACTGGGACAAGTTTAATTAACGGGATTGGACACTTGCTAAGTCTTCAGTTTAAAAAGTACGATCTATAGTACAGTACGCCCAGAGTGTGTGGTCACTCAAACACTCAAATTAGAGAAATTTCTCTGTCTTACACGGTGTATCACCGAAATTTTCTCGGAGAATCACAGTGTTGTTATCTATCACCACCTTAAAATTAATCCCCTTGATGTACTGACTTTCGGGTGTAACACGGTGTGACACTGTGTTTTTCGGATTTTCAGGGTGTAGAAAGTATATCTATTGTTTATTGCAAGCAAAGGACCAACTAATGTCTTGCTTTTCTCATTACTACGGGTAACAGTTACTTGGCACATAAACCAATCGATCTATTTTTATCTCTAATATGGGTCGAATTCTGTGTATAAAATATTGACATTTTTAATGTATATACGGATAATGTTTTTTAAATGAAACTTCTATTTTTATTTCATGGTTTTGGTACATTAAAGATGTAAATGTATATTTGACCTCGATTACTCTCTGCTGACTGCGTGGTTAAACAGTTGTGTATTTATTTTTGTCACGTGCACCTTGTCTAGAGAAAACGTTAACATTAGTGTATTGTCGTAAAAAAAAACGAATTGATATGATATATGAAACAATAAGGACAAAACACATCATCACTGGTATACCGTTTGTTGTTACTTGAACTAAGGACTGTATATAGTCTTTTTCTCTAATTACCGTTCTTGAAAAAATCAGTTCTAGTGCAAGTTCCGATTTATTTACGAAAATTATTAAAAGTTTTAAAGTTCTAAATTCTTCGTATTGACGTGACTTTACCAGTCTATAGCTGTTGGTAATGCAAGAGTGACTAACAACAAATTGAATAAACAATTATTTTTTGCAATTTGGGGTAGAGATAAGTTGTGGGTGATTTTGAGTGTCTACACTCAAAATTTTCGGTGTAACACCGTAGAGTGTTTGAGTGACCATACACTCTGGGCGTACTGTACAATATGATACTAATATTTCAGTTAAAATTGCACAATTATCTTGTTACAGTAAATATTTTTTTTTTTTTTTTATTTTAAAAGTTTTATTTGCCTCATTGTATTATCGTGACCATGTTTTTTTTTATTTAAAAAAATACTGAAATCAGCAAAAATTGGGAGCTTTTTTAACGGTCGCCATTTTTGTATGTCATTTTTACGAACTTTCCAACCATATCATCATAATGCAAAATTACACATTTAAACCAACCAATTCGTCTTTTTTGTCATGTTGCAGCATATATTAATTTTTGTTGTGAATCCCCAGTTATTATCGGATTACGTAGCATGAAATATTAGCACGTTTTTCTGGAAGACGGAGCAAATTTTACACAGTACCCTTAAATAAAACCAATTCACGCCTCTAGTATGAATGCAGTATTCCTTTTTCTTTCACATTCTGAAAGAATGATGTTTTAAGAATGCACAGAACTTTGAAGGATTTTTTACCAAATCCATTCAGAAATTATGCAGTTCTGGAATTCAAATTTTGACAACAATGCCATGGTTACTAGAGTTCTTTAATGTATAAGTTGTTGTAGAAATATCAGTTAAACTTCAAAGACAGTAAAAAGTATGTATCAATTCAGGGAAACAGGTTAATAGCTGATTACATAACAAAATGCACCCTTCATTCCCTTCAAATTCGTTATAAACGAACCCTGCTGTAAACTGCTTATTTCCTGAAGTAATTTCAAAATTCAGCTGAACTATGACATATTTTTGACATTCTGATCTTGAAAAACATTGGCAATTCAGCTAATTGATTAAAGGCATTTTAGTTGATTTTCATACATAAGGACCTTTTTTGAAAGTTTCATATAATTTAATTTTTTACGGTACCGGTAGTAGTCAATAAGTACATTAATATTAGTATTTATATATTTTTAGGTCAGAATTTCAGTTAGATGACAGTGGAGATGTGTCATGGAAAGTTGTAGATGATATTGATTCAGTTCCATTCTTTAATTCTGATTCATATGAGGTAAATTTAAGATAAAAGATTATTAAAAGTTAGCATTCATCTACATGTAGTTTTGCCAAGTAACTAAGGTTCAGTAAGATAAGTAACAGTATAACATAGGCTTTAATGATCTTTTGTTTGAGGCCCCTTATTCATGGACTAGCATATATGCATTTACATAGCTTTCTTAAGCTTGGTCAAAGTTTTTTTTCATTATATTGATTATAAGTATTATAATTCATATATTTACCTGTTCTGTTGTTTTTTTTAACTTTGAATAGTACCATACAGTATTTAGAAGTAATTGAATTGGCTGACTAAGAACTGACATTCTAATGGTTCTGTTATTGTAGTTTACAGGTGGAAGACATGGGTCTGTGTTACTTAAATTTTTTGGAACATTTAGGGAGCATGTTATAGAGTTTAAGGTAAGTTCTAAAAGGTTTTCAATAAAAAGCAGTATGTGGTACCTTTATTAATATTAAAGAAAAGATCCTTGTCTGCATGTTGTAGGAAAAATAAGATTTTCTTCGTTTTCTTGAAATCTGTTTGCATGTGTCCTAATTTACAGCAAGTTGGTTTAAAAAATAGATTTACTTGTACTAAATAGACCATCATTTTATTTTCTGTATAATGGTAAACTGATCTATATTGGTTTATTAGTACTCTAGATTCCAGTGGATAATCCAATACAAAAATTGTTACTTACTTTACACATTAGTACTGGTATGTATCACCATTCTGCTGACAATTAAAATGCAATAATTAAATTATATTTTTAACAATAGGAATGCCAAATAAATCTATTAAAGACATTTAACTGTATATAATTTATGTAAAATTGGTTAAAATTAGCAATCTTAATTGAAAAGGATTGCCAGTTTTCCTAATGCAGGTCGGGGGTTTTCTCCGGGTACTTCAGCTTCCTCCCCCAATAAAAACTGGACGTCATGATATAGCTGAAAAATGCTGAAAGTGGCGTTAAACAAATATCAAGCAAACAAATATATAACTATTAATGTCTTGTTTCAGGCTGAAATATCAGATGACTTGATGTTGTTGACTTGTGAGAGATGTTGTATGTTACAGTGTCAGAAAGTAGGTCATCTCAAAACAGTAACATTTAATACTAGAAATACTCAAGAATGATTAAGAATAACTACTGCCAAACACTTGCTTCTTTCAAGCAATTCATTAGTTGATATTTTGAAGGTTTGACGTCATATGAAAATCTCGCCCTGGAATTTCCTAGCTAAGTTTGTCAGGGTTTCGTAGACACAGAAACACTGACTTGTGAGGATGAAAGATGTGCTTTATTTTATTTTCATTCATGCATATCAATGACACTTTAACAAAGATATGTTGTGATTACATGATACCAATAATTGTGCATCATATTTAACGTAGGACATTAAATTTACACCTTTAAACAACTCAACACCTGTAGTGATATTATGAGCCTTAGGCTAGGACTGCATGGTTTGATAACAATTAGAAAATTAAATAGAATCCAAGTATTCTTTTAATTGTAATTAATCAATTAATGTGATATAGAGTTTAAAATTAACAGTTGATTTCCTCTTCAAGGCTTTTTTTAAATGCAAATAATTAACATTGTGAACTTTTAAAAATATGATATATTTTAATTACAAAATAATCACAATCATGACGACTAATGAACACTTTATTGTACAATCATAACCATGTGCATAAACTACAGCAGGCCAGTTAATAACTGTTGTGTCTGCTTTATAAGTTGGTATTTGTCATATACATTCCAAAGGAATTTGTATTAATCATTTAGATTTGATCACTACTTCAGATCTTTGCGTTTTTAGAAACATCAATTCACGAATTTAAGAACCCACGAACATGTAACTTTTCAACCAGCCACAAAATGTGATGCTCATGAAGAAAAGTACTTTCACATTATTTAGATACATGTAATTCTGCTCAGTAATTTATTTAAGATATCACAAGTTTATTTAATTATAGAAAAGGATGGTAATTTTTATAATTATTGGTATTTGGCAATAAAAACCCACAATTCCACTTTTTCTTGTGGATTCCTTTATAAAAATTGTGCATGAAGTGAGTAAATTTACATCTTAACACCGTCATTATATCTACATTTAATTTGATTTAAATTGAGAGTTTTCATGAATGTAAAGGGATTTATTACTGGAGAAAATGTACTATTAATATTAAAGAGATTAAAATTTACAAGATCATTCATAATGCTGCTCATTAACAAGTTAAAGTAATGCTGTAAATAAAGTGTAACAAAGTTTGTACTTAATGCTGTTAAATATATAGGACGAAAATTATATGTTTACAGAAAATTGAATAGCGTTTATGTTCCTTTCCTTGTTTAATATTAATAAAAAGCATTAGTTTCTTTCATCAATGAAGTGACAGAAACATAACAAAGTCTTGTCTTCTTCCAAGGTTTGTCAAGAGGCCCCAGAGGTTCTGGAGCAGTATACATATTTAGAGGCATTAGAACAGGGATACTTCCATGACTTAGCAATAAAGGCAGACACAGGAAAAGTTGTAAGTAACAGAATAGTGGAGACATAAGTCAGTGATTGAGCTATCATTTTCGCAATAGCTGAATTCTTTTTAGAAATGACGAAAATATATTGAACAAAATTCCCTACTTAAAATTTTGAAATTTCTTCACAATTGGCACAGGTTAATCCAAACCTTACCTAAGTTACAAGTTTATGACCCAAAGCAATCAAAGTAATGTATGTTATAAACATGCCACCGGATATTTAATAATGAATCACTTAATTACTGTGTACACACTGTCACACGCAATCAATTATAGCTAGTTGGATGGCAACTCCAGTGATCTTATTGTTGTCCCACATGGACTTGTTCATCTTAAAAAGGGAAGCTGCTCTGTCATTTTGAAAAAGTTGTTTTATGTCTCCTTTCAATTTTACTGCCATTCAGAAATCGTCATATTTTTGTCATAGCCTCATATTTAATATATTTATGGGCCATTTGTTAATGCTGGCATGGTTCCTGCATGAGGGTCCGTCTAAATACTGCTTAGCCCGGGCTAAGTGCACTTAGCCCAAGATATGCACCTAGCCCATGAAGGAATGAATTATTTGTTAATTTTTTAATGCTGATATATTAATTTGAAGATGACAAGGCACCTGTCCAATTTTGGTGACTTTTCATAAAATGGTTATTGAAAAAATTGCATATAAATATTTTCATTGGACACGTGCCATTAATCATAAAACCAGTCAACCGTTAAAGATTATCACACTTATCTAATTAGGGCATGTAATGTACACAAAACAAATGTACATGTTAATCTTTAATTATTTATCAGTTAAAATAACATTAATAATAATTCAAGCCATTTAGGCTAAAATACAAATATATACAGAAAATGTTCCAAGAAATGCACAGTGTATAATACAAATATATATAGACAATGTTTCAAGAAATGTACAGCATTTAACACAAAAATTATTTAAAATCATGGTTTTGTCTTACAATTTTTTGGTCTACATCTCTGGTAGGGTTTTTGTGGCTATTCTTTTTTTTTGGGGGTTTTCTTGCTGCGCAGATGTTTTGGAATTCCAGCTTTGATAGGAGATTAAATGCCTTCTGTATTGTCCAAATAGTTCAAAATTGGCAGTTCCATATAAAGAGAGTTTCAAATCTGCAAACTGTACTAACAATATTGTGCAGATCTTGTATAAGTTCTGGTATAGGTTTGGGCTTCCAGGGAGTTGCCTGTTTAAAGACATGGTTGGGAATTCACTGTAGTAGGCATTTTTAAAGATGGAAGATTGGCACGTTCTGTGGTTAAAATAAAATAAATTAAAATTTCCGGGAATTTTCAAAATTTAGGTTTAAAGTAAAATAATAAATTTAAATTCCCACCAAACACAAATCATTTTAATTTTCCCAAAAAATAAGTTTAAAGTAAAACAATAATAAATTTAATTGTCCATGAAACATAAATCATTAAAATTTTTCAAATAGTTGACATAGTTTTAATTATACATATATGTAATACCTCCTGAAGCTTTTGTAATGTATGGTGATAGTTGTAAGCTGTCGCAAGATTCCACGGTCGCCACGCCATTGTGAATTAATGACGAAAATTTCAAAGAAATTTTACTATGAATTCGTACGTGTAAAGCGATGAAAACGGTTCTTTAAAACATTTTTATTTCAGTTAATTAAATTCTTTCGGTTTGAGTAAAATCTGTACCATTTGATCTTTTAATTTAGGTTTATTTTAAGTTTAACGTTAAAATAATAAGTGCTAAATTGGCAACAAAACTTTTCTATTGAAGTTAATTTTGGGTTTATTTAACATTTATTTGTTTCCTTCAAAATTATTCAAAATAGAGTCTGATTGAACAGTTAAAAATAACTAACAAATAATTATAGCAATTAACATGTTAATTGTGTCATGTGTGGCTTGGGCGCTCTTGGGGACTGTATTGTTGTGGCGCGTGCCAATAAATTTGTTAGATATCTTGCTTATTTTGAAAGATTTCTTTTTAAAAATAATTATTCTACCCTAACATATCAATATCTTTCATATGAAATGTTAAAAAACGTAAAAACTATTAGATTTGATGGGCTAGGTGCATAATTGGGGCTAAGTGCACTTAGCCCGGGCTAAGCAGTATTTAGACGGACCGCCTGCATGATTTTAATTTGTACATAAAGCATAGGTTAAAATACCAGCAGAAACCAGTTCAAAACAATAGATAATACTGACTGTTCAACTCGGTGCAAGAGATTGCAAAATACAATGCTGCTGTAATAGATATGACTATTGCAAAAATTTAATCAAAACAAAAATGAATATTATGGCAATCATTTTCAAAGTATTTAATTTCAATCTGTTTAAATATATATTATAAAATGGTGCTATAAAATATTAAATTTTTATTGATGTTTTTTGTATTCATTAATTAATGATCTTGCATGCTTTTATGCATAGAAATAAATTTAATAAAATATATTTACACATACATTAGATCTTAAAACCATCGCACGCAAAAATTACTGATTGGTTACTAATTGGTTAAAAAATCCTAGCTAAAACTGTGCATTAGTACAACCAGAGTATCTGGACTTAGTGGTAAGTATGGATAAGAAACAATAAAATGGAGACATTAATACAACAAGTACTTCTGGACTTGCAAGTACATGTTAGTATCGGTAAGGAACATTATAATGGAGACATTAGTACAAGTACATGTAGTACCATGCTTCCTGACTTAGCGATTGGTAAGGAACAAAAAGAAAAAGGAAAATATTATATTTAATGGTAGTCGATGTCAAAATTGAACTAGAATCTTGTGTTTGTTCTATTTACTAGTAAACTTATGACTTAAGCTTGAAATTTTTTTGTATGGCATAATGTGTTGTTAGATTATGATTGTGACTTCAATGATTTTGAATATTTAAAAAATTTAATTATATACTATTTTTATCATTATTTAAGTTCAAAGTTCATACAGTAATCCTAGGAATGACAGCTCCTGGATTAGCATGGCACAGTAACCCTCCTCCACTGAGTGGTCTACGGGAGGATATTTTAGGGACAGTTTTACATTATTTGTATACAGAATGTCTTCCAAAGGGTTTATCAGAAGAAACTGCTAGAGATTGTATAAAAGTGGTTGGAAAATTACCAGGACTTGACAGCTTTACACAGATATGTCAGAACTTTCTGAAAAATACAGCTCTCAAACAACGTATGTCAAATAATGCCAGAAGTATTTAACTTTGTAAAGAATTTTTTTTTTATGTTTTTCATCAGGACTTGTCTAAATTAAAACTAAATAAGACAAACCAGTACTGCAGTACAAACTCTTTTCTCTTCATGAATGTACATGTTTGATATAAAATGATTTATATATATGTCCACATGATGTTTTTTGAAGAGTATAAACAAATATTAACCAGTCTGTAATGTCACAGTTAAGTTGTTCTTTCTATTTGTGAAATTTATCAGAAGGTGCATATAGTAAATAATATGAAGTAAATAATAATGTTCTGTAAAAAGTCAACTTTAAATTAAAGATGTCTTATACAGTAGATAGTTGCTTAACCAAGTTACACAATTTTTGTAGTAAAAAGAATAGAAAAGTTAACACCAGTGTTCTAGACTAGATTCATTTACATTACTTCCACAGAAAATTCTAGAAAAAAATTATTAAAAATATGAAACATAGTTTTTTTTCTGGTGTGTTTCTCCTATTTATATTTAGACATAGCAAATGTCTTAAGACCCAGTTGGAATTAGGTTTTTTCCAAAGGAACAGATTTCTCAAAAATATAGAGGCCTTACAATTTGATCAAACTCACAGAAATTGTTGTGGTAACATGCATCTTTGAACTATAATTTCATTAAAGGGTTGATTTTAAATTAATTTTGCCAACATTTAATCCCAGAAATAATTTTTCAGAGATTGTTAGTCTAATAGGAGATATGCATACCTGTGCAGACAGAATAGTAGACTTGTTCAAATGTCGTCAGCGAGGTAACACATCTGTACCTGAGGATGTGTTGTCTCACAATCCTGCAAAACTGTGTTATGTGATGAAACAAGCTCTACGAGAGGGAGCAATAGGTTAGTTTTGTTTGTTTGAATGTTGTTTAATGCCACTTTCAGCAATTTTTCAGCTATGTCATGGTGTACAGTTTTTATTGGGGGAGGAAACCGAAGGATAAGGAGAAAACCCCCGACCTGGGAGCAATAAGTTAGATTATTATCTTTTTAAATTTCAGATAATAAACATTAATTTTGTTATTCCTCTATGGTAATAAATAGAGTCTAAAACTTATACATACATTCATTGTAAGCCGATGAGTCCTAAGGCCATAGAAATGTTAGGCAACTATTTCAAAATACAAAAGTGTCAGGAAAAGAGCAATATTTTGATTGTTGAATAATTGCTCTCTATGCCTTGGTGGCTGATTAACCTAGATTTTTTAATTAATAACAACATTCATTTTTAAATAAGTTGGTAGCCCATTAAAGGGCTAACATTGCAATGAAATTGTGTTATCTGTCCATCAATATGAATAGCTAGTAGATTTTTGTGACAATACTCAATAGCTTTCAATTTCAATACACATTTGTTATTTGTGATTTTCTGTAAATTTGGACTAATGTCTAATTATGAGGGCATCCCATAATTTTGGTAGTCAGATGTCAGTCACTGGAATGGGAACCTAACTTTGGACATGTTATGGTCTACTGAAAACTCAGATAAATAGAATTGTCAGTTTTCTTGTAGAAGAACCATAGTTATTGGGTATCACCCTGAATTCTTTTCCAAATAATACATCCAACAAATTTCTAAGGGTGGGGAACAGTGTGAAACAAAAAAATAAACAATTCCTAATGCATTCAATTATAATTTATTTTGATCTAATCTTACCTCAATCTTTGTCCTTACTGACATTATATCTCTGTCAATTTTTAATGTCCTTCCATTTTACAACATAGTCCTGTTTTGCTCTGCTGCAGATCTTTTCTTTTCAGATAAAATTTATCTTTTTACAATTTTGATTAGGATACATGTAATTAAAATGTCATCAAAGGTAAGTAATTAAGCAAGTGTTTTTAAATGAGAAAGGGAGTTTGAATTCAATCTTGAGCCACCCAACAAAATCTGAAGCTATAAAATGTTTGTAAATATAATGTAACTAATATATGAATAGCTGTTAATTGATGTCAATACATCATATCACTGTTCCTTTTCCAGCATTTTCTAAGTATATGATATTATGTGACTTGTTTGCCAGAAGAAGTGGTGAACTGCCAAGAGAAGAAAGACATGAGATTATCAAATATACTAAAACTAGGTATGATTTATTTGTGTGTGTGGGGGGGGGAGGGGGAGGAGGGGGGTGGATGTAACAGATTTTGATGTATTTGTGTAACTAGATCTTGTTGATTTACAATGTTTGTTGTATGTGTAAATCCCCAGTCCCATTGCTATTTGAACAGTGTATTTTTAGAGGTTTGTAATAAATTTTTGACATTTCTTGGTATCTGTGGCTGAGTGGTCTCTGTAGCTGTTTATCACCGAAGTGTCAACACTATGTTGTAATTTTAAGCCAAATTCTGTTTATGTGTGTTCAAATTTAAGTTGATATGCCAAGGATAACCACTTTTAATGTTGAGGCTTGGTGGTTCTCCACCTGGATCTCAATTTCCACTCAATTAACAAAAAGATCCACACAGATTAATGATGTGTGTCTCGTGTCGGTGCTTTTGTCAGATCCACAACCTTGTCAAATTTTGACCATTTCAAGAAGCATAAATTTTGTTGCCTATTGACCTCCACTTTATCGTTATGATTTTATTTCGAAACATTTCTAAAAGCCAAGGTCTGACAAAATATACTGAAATACTCATTTTCCTTAATGGCTCTTGACACAAATGATTATCAAGGACTTACAAAAGTAAACATTGACTTTTTGCATACATGTATTTTGCTCATATATCAGATTTTGTACAAACTTTAACAACTATTTGAATACCTTGTTATTCTTAAACCTACCAGCCAACATCCTTAACAAATGTTGTTGAGTAAGGCAGATTGTTTACCAGCCAACATCCTTAACAAATGTTGTTAAGTAAGGCAGATTGTTGACTGTAACAAACTGATTAAAACTATAAAATAAACAATAAATCTTCTTATATTCATGGTAAGTATCTGTTATTGAACTACTGGTACATTTCAGGGATTTGTTTTTGAATAACACATTTTTATTTATTTTAATATTGACAAATATTTATGGTTCTTTTTTATTGCAGGTGCCATATTTTTATAAAACAACTGCATGAATTTTTTGATGCCTTTAAAACACAGCTGTCATACAAAGAACCTGAACAAGATGAAGAGATTGCATCATATTTCCTACCAGAGGTAAGCTTGAACTTTCCTATCCAAGGTAAGCATCTTCTTTTTGCTTACCACTGTTAGACTTTTTTTTTTATTTCGTAAAAATGTGGTAATTGCTGCTTAAGTTGACCTTTTGCTATTTTGATGTTTGTTATGGGTCCATACAGAATGTCATAGGCTGAGATTCTGGATAAAAGAAAGCAGAGAAGACAGAAGTTACACCTACAGAAATGTTACTATATTTGTGTTTGTTTTTCAGTCAGAACTTCTTGTTTTGTTTGCATAACAATACATGTAAATAACAGAAACAATCTTTCATTTGTTAAACCATATTTAGCAGTTAGGCCAAAAAAAATATTATTAGCTTCTCAGGCCCCCCCCCCCCCCCCCCCCCCCCCTGTGTCCCATTTACCCGCCGCATTCGTCGTTTTTTATCATACCAAAAAACATAAAAAATCGGCAGATCCGGCAATTTTTTGCATCTGTTTCCGTTACCGGTAAAATTTATGATTTTAATAATTTTTCGCATCTGTTTCTGTTACCGGTAAAATTTATGATTTTAATAATCATCGAAACGTTTTCTTTAACACATTTTATCATGTGGTGTGATCATTTAAATATACATCGTTTGTTTAACTTCTGTCAGCATGGCATTGTCTTTGGTGTCCTGCCAAGTCCTCTCGGGAGGAAAAACGATAATACAGTGGATAATTCATTGCGATTATATGACAGAGTACGCTTGGGGACTTGTTAGAATCAATTAAAGCCAACGCTGCAGCAGCCATTGTCAAATTTGAAGGCTACACAGCCGATGCCTTCATTGCGAGGTCCATTATGCCATTGCAGGAAAGCGAGACAACTCGGACCGTAATAGGACAAGTCGGACCGTGTTATTCATATAGGGTCCGAGTTGTCCTATAATTTATGTCCCAAGAAATCTATATTGTCATGTAACAATAAAGTTTTTGTTTGTTAACTGCAGACATTTATTTTATAAACAGGACTATTGTATTTTAATATTTTAATGACAGTATAAGAAATAAATGCGGTCCGAATTGTCCTATTTTCTACGGGCCGAGCTGTCCTTACTACGGTCCGAGTTGTCTGCGCTCCAAGTTGTTAGGTTACCAATTGCATTACATATATTAAAAAGAAGACAACACATATGTATACAAAAAGTTGGTTTTAATTTCCCATTAAAACAGAATTCTTCAATTTCTTGTTGTGTATACCAGTATATGAGAACAGATGCTTTATATTTAATAATTCAGACATGATGAAAGTTTCCACACGTACATGCCAGAAAAAAAAAGAGCCGCCCTGCCTCATTAAAAAATTTGAAAAATGACCTGAGAAGCAACAATTTTTAAAATAAAAAACAAGGAAAAAAAAGACTCCTCCCTGCCTCATTAAAAAATTGGAAAAGTGGCTTGCGAAACTAATGATTTTTTTTACATGGCCTTTTGACAAGTCTTCACGCTCATATATATATATATATATATATATATATATATATAAAAGTCTAGAGAATTTAACAACCAGTAAGCTTATTAAGTATCGGATCGACAAACATGACGATACAGCATAAACAAAAATAATATACAAGTCTAGAAGATTATGCAACCATACAAATGACGGTGTTTTTTGTCAAAAATTTAGACAAAGACTGACCTTAGTCATTGAATGTCAATAAAAAAAAATGACAAACAAGTCATATCATATTGATCTTAAACTTTCTCATTCTAATTTAACCCAAAATAGTTGCTTCCTAGTCTGCCACCTGCGGACGTGCCGTGCTGTTACTTGGCTTTGCTAAAATATTCCAACAAGATGTAATCAAAATAACCAAGGTGACAAATTCATTACGCCAGACACGCGTTTCGTCTACTTAAGACTCATCAGTGGCGTTTAACTCTAAATGCTTAAAGTATTTTTTTTTCATTTGGCGATGGAATAATATAAGTCCACTGGGATCGTGTAAATACACAATACAGGTAGTTCAAAATATTATATAAAAGTCTAAAGAATTTACCAACCAGTAAGCTTATTAAGTATCGGATCGACAAACATGACGATACAGCATAAACAAAAAATAATATACAAGTCTAGAAGATTACGCAATGATACAAATGACGGTGTTTTTTGTCAAAAATTTAGAAAAAGACTGACCAACGAATGGCCTTAGTCATTGAATGTTAATAAAAATAAATGACGTAAACAAGTCATAACATATTGATCTTAAACTTTCTCATTCTAACTTAACCCAAAATAGTTGCTTACTGGTTGGTAAATTCTTTTGACTTTTATATAATATTTTGAACTACCTGTATTGTGTATTTATATTATTCCATCGCCAAATGAAAAAAAAAAAAAAAAATACTTTAAGCATTTAGAGTTAAACACCACTGATGAGTCTTAAGTAGACGAAACGCGCGTCTGGCGTAATGAATTTGTCACCTTGGTTATTTTGATTACATCTTGTTGGAATATTTTAGCAAAGCCAAGTAACAGCACAGCACGTCTGCAGGTGGCGGACTAGGAAGCAACTATTTTGGGTTAAGTTAGAATGAGAAAGTTTAAGATCAATATGTTTATATATATATATATATATATATATATATATATATATATATGAATAAAGAATAAAATCACATGAAAAAATCTGTATATTGTATTACATCGCTAGTACTTTCACTGCTTCCTGCAGCTCTTCAGGCGACAATAATGTTTACAAATATTGTTTACATAAACGTAAGATACAAAGATGACGTGATAATGTGTTTAAAAGTTCGGGAAAGTAACGTTCATAACGTCGCATAAACAAACAATGTGTTTATATTAATTAATTATAAGTTAATCAGTTGCTATTAATAACAGTTAATTAGCAATAAACATCTAGCCATTTAAGTGTGGCTTTAAACTACGTATAAAATGTATTTCGTTTTCATCACGCAGAGATAGTTTGTCTTCCAACACTTTATATAATGGGAAAATGATAAATTTTTCGTTTGAACATTCGTGTAAATGTTTGTTCACTTTCATGAAACGTAATTCTTCTGTTGACGTTTGTTGACGATGCAAAGTCATTCTTTTCCGTAATTCATTTTTAGTTTGTCCAATATAGAATTTTTTACATTTTGCACAAATAATTGAATATATAACATTTTTAGTTTTACAAGACATATTATGTTTTACGGTAAACGTTTTACCGTTAATAAAAGTTATGGAAGGTCCTTCTAATAAACTGTCACATGTTTTACAAGTTTTTACTCCGCATTTTGAAACTCGACAAGTGTTTTCAATATCAAAGCATGATTTGGTTAAAATTCTGTTCAAATTTTTAGGCTGTCTTCTGCTATATATAATCTTCTTGTGTTCCAGTATAGATTTCATCGTCTTGCTTTGCTTTAAAATAGGTTCACATCCTTTAATTAATTTAATCACATCATCTTTGTATCTTACGTTTATGTAAACAATATTTGTAAACATTATTGTCGCCTGAAGAGCTGCAGGAAGCAGTGAAAGTACTAGCGATGTAATACAATATACAGATTTTTTCATGTGATTTTATTCTTTATTCATATTAATGCCGTCTTGTGGACTTATTCTTGTTTTACTATATATATATATATATATATATATATATATATATATATATACTTCTACACTGTTTGAATTAGATTTTTAACACTGTCAAATTTTTGTTTACCCTCAGTGGGATTCGAACTCACACCGTTGTGACACTGTGGCACCAAATTGCCTGCACTATGTCCAGCAGTCTAGACCCCTCGGCCAAATCCGCTATATAAAAATATAGCTTCATTAACCGGGGTGAATTGTAGACATAGACATAGTACATGTGTACTAGTGTGTGATGATGGAATTTTCGTAACCAATACATATTAATTTGACAGTAATCTGATGTTTCAGACATCCGCTGGATAGATATATTATATGGTTGTCACAATACTTAGACGTTTGTATATAAATATAAATATAATTAATCAGTTCGTATATATATATATATATATATATATATATAATAGATAATAGGACAAATATTTTTTACTTATATTTTTTGTTGCAATGTGTTTATATATGTAAAGTATTATTTTCTTAATTTGTTATATTTGCCAATTATTTCTTATTTTAGTTATTTTCTTATTTGTTTCTAATTTTTTTTTCTTGCCATTTTTTCAAAATTCCCTTTAAAATGTTCTATTTTCTTTCTAAAGTAAGGCCAGGCAACATAAATCCTTTGTCTAACTGGAACTAAATTGTTTCATACAAGAAAAGGCAAGCCTGGATGTTAAATAGTGTTTGTGTACAAGTCATTAGAGCTTGTTTCTCTATCATTTTTCTAGGATTTATTTACATTTCAAAGACCTGGAATGTAAATCAGATTCAAATACATAACCTACATTCTAATTCAATTATTAATACTGACCTGTTTTGGTTAAACATAAATGATTAAAAATTACAGGTTATGAAGCATCTTGATAATGATTGTCAGTTTGAGCCTTACTGCAAGCAGGGGGTGCTTGACTCCAAACTTAATTGACAAGGATTGTCAGTTTGAGTCTTACTGCAGGCAGGGTGTGTTTGACTCCAAACTTAATTGACAAGGATTGTCAGTTTGAGCCTTACTGCAGGCAGGGTGTGCATGACTCTAAACTTAATTGACTAAGATGTCATATGAGCCATATACTGCAGGCAGGGTGTACTTGACTCCAACCTTAATTGACAAGGATTGTTAGTTTTAGTCTTACTGCAGGCAGGGTGTGCTTGACTCCAAACTTAATTGACAAGTATTGTCAGTTTGAGCCTTACTGCAGGCAGGGTGTGCTTGACTCCAAACTTAATTGACAAGGATTGTCAGTTTGAGCCTTACTGCAGGCAGGGTGTGCTTGACACTAAACTTAATTGACTAAGATTGTCAGTTTGAGCCATATACTGCAGGCAGGGTGTACTTGACTCCAAACTTAATTGACAAGTATTGTCAGTTTGAGCCTTACTGCAGGCAGGGTGTGCTTGACTCCAAACTTAATTGACAAGGATTGTCATTTTGAGGCTTACTGCAGGCAGGGTGTGCTTGACTCCAAACTTAATTGACAAGGATTGTCAGTTTGAGTCTTACTGAAGGCAGGGTGTGTTTGACACTAAACTTAATTGACTAAGATTGTCAGTTTTAGCCTTACTGCAGGCAGGGTGTACTTGACTCCAACCTTAATTGACAATGATTACTAAATTTCCAGCAGAAGGTCACAAGTTTTCACTGGATACTCTGGCTTCCTCCCCTTATAGAAACAAGAGGTGATAAAAAATTCTGAAAGTTGTTTTAAACCAGAAGCAAACAAACAAACAATTTGTCATTTGTGTGTCCATCACCTTTGGTGCAAACTTGTCTGCAGTGTCTTAGTAGGTTTCTTTCCAATATCAGGTTGTATGATTGTGACTTCCATCCTTGCTAAGATGAAAATTATACCTCATAAAAATAGATGAAAAAAAAAATGTTTTACAAAATTGAAATTACATCTTTAAATAATAACCTTTCAAATGTGTTTGATGTAATTATGCATAGTTTTATATGTAACTTGAAGATGTTTTTGGTGCATACATATGTCAACAAATTTGTATTCATCATTTAGTTACACATCTGTCCAACTCTCGCTGTATTACTATGTAATGTTTACATTCCCTTTGCTCAATTTTATACCCACAGTTTATGCAAGGAGTGATTACATGACAGATTTTATCCCGTTTATTATTTCAGTTAGAAGTATCATTATCAACTTTAACCAAGTTTATTGAAGATTTTAAAACAGCATTAGACAAAGCCATCTCCAAAAATATATCTGATAAAGAGAAAGCAGAAAAGACAGAAAAACCAAAGAAAGATGTCAAAGATGTTCTAGGGAAAACATTAAAACATGTTTGTATTGTTATTTAACTCACAAAACAAATGTATGTTGATTTTGACACTTGTTTTAATGAAATATAAATGTTAATGATTGAGATTAGAGCAAGATATTTAGTTGTGTAATTTCAAAATATATAATTGTTGTTTTCTTTACAAGATTAAAACTATAGCAAGATTTGGTATACATTATTATCTTGAAAAGAATGAACATGTATACGCTTACACAAAACAGATTACATATGCAAATAAAATCATATTAATTTCTGTATATATCTTTTTACATTTTTTTTCTTTGGTATTGGAGTGTAGTAATAAAACATCTTTAATTTCAATTTAACTGTAAAGTGTGTGCCTGTTTAAGAGTTCAGTGACATACTGTTGTAAATACATTATTGTTTTGTACACTATCTATGTGTACTTTATACAACAGGCTTTACACATACGAGAGTTGAAGAAGTTGAAGTACATTCATGATACAGCATCAGGGAAGTTTGAATTTTTCCTAGAAAAAGCGTAAGTTCCTTTTATCACCTTTGCAGTTATATTTTGGCATATTACATAGACTATTGAAAAATTAAGTACTTAAAACTATGCAAAAAAATATCAGTGTTTATACATAGAGTATTGAAAAAACTAATATACATGTACTTGAAACAATGCAAGACATATCAGTTTATTATATATAGACTATTAAAATAATTAAGTGCTTAAACCTATGCAATCATATATCACTGTATAAATGCAACAAAGATTCTTCCCATGTGTTATTTGTTTATAATATTATTTTTCGTTATAGAGGGCGCTTCAACAGGAAGTCTGTTAATGAAAGGAAAAGTTTGATCACATCATTCTTACAGACGTTGAAGGACAGGGAGGTTTGTTGTCTGTTTATGTATTGTGAACTTGTAAAGTTTTATTTCTGTTGAGTGACATTTGAAAAGGTTTAACATTTTAAATGCTTGTAATGGTTCAGTCACTTGAAGATTTAAGATGGGTTGGCCAGGAGTTTGAGGAATTTTTCTGTGTGGTTTGATTTTATTGTGTCTCTGTGTTTACTGACAGTTCATGAAATTGTACTTGTAACAATCTATAGATACTAGTTACTGTTGACTTTGAAACTGACATGGTAGTCTAGACATTGTCAGTTTCAAAGTCAACAGTAACTAGAGAAACATTTTATTATCTTTTTATATATGAGTGATCGAAAAATATCCATCAGTAAGATCAAAGGAAAAATGTACAAATGATCAGTAATTTTAGATGCCAGCTAGTTTTCATTGTCATAATATTTTCTAGAAAGGTAACATATGTTTGTTTTGTTTCAAAAGTTGTTTTGTACATGTTGCAGGCTCCATTGATAATACAGAGAGTAGAACAGTTTGCTTATATGATAGAAGAAAAGTGGAAATGGAAGGAATGGAAATATTTGTTTAAATTGACATCTTCAAAGATGGTAGGCATACAGTGTTCAAGACAGTAGGCTAAGAAATACATTGTAAATCAATTTCTAAAAAAAATTTTACTACTTTTTATACTGCTTGCTTGACATTGGCAGCCATTTTATCAATCACAAATTTTAAATTGAAGACCCCATACAATTCATATAACATCCTGGTATTTTAGTTTGTTTAATGCAGATAAGCCTTTGTTATAATTCAGTAAATACAACACTATGTAAGATATCAGTGTCTAAACGCTCAATTATCCCAAACTTTACAGAACTTTAAAATAATATATCATTCTGGTTGTTCCAACTAGAATGCATTTTTGTTGTCATTTGACACAAAGAACTAGTCATACATGTTGATTCAGGTCTGTTTAAACATTGCCTTTGTTGATATTAATGAAACAAAACATAACATTAATGATCTTTTGGTAATCATAGACTCAAAAATGCAGAAAACAGGCTTTTCATTATTATATTGAAAAATTCTTTCTCTGTTAGGATGTCATAGTAAATTTATAAACTAATGAAATGGTTAATGAGTATGATAATTTCTATTCTTATATGACTTCCCATATACTCGAACAATGTAATATTTGATATATGCACCTATAGCTCAAACACAGTAATGTAATCTGGGGCCTCGACGGCCGAGTTGTTAACGTAGTTCATCTACTATTGATCACGTGGTCTGTTAATACTGAGACTGCAGGTTCGAGCCTTACTGTGGGCAGGCGACACTCTACTCCAATCTTAATTGACAAGGATTGCCAGTTCTCCTGGTACTCCTGCTTCCTCCCCCAAAACTGGATGCCATGATATATCTGAAAAATTGCAGGAAGTGGTGTTAAACACTGTTCAAACAAACAAAATATACACCCATGTTATTGATAGCGACCTGATTACTGACTTCAATCAAAAATAATAATGCATTTACATTTGCTACCCTTCAAATCCAATATGTTTGTCAGCATTTAAATAAATATAAAGGAAATTTTTCTGAAGTATCAAATAAGTCCAAATTAACAATAACAAAATATGAGCAAAATATTGAAGATTATCACAAATATCATGCAAAATTATTAAACATCATGTGACCATTTTCAGTGTAGGTTATAAACCCTGAAATCTAATTGGATAAACTCAGGTTATTTGTCACATGACCTATTCTAATCCCATTAAAATTCAAATAGTTTAATGATGTGATAACATTTTTAGTTGTTAAAATTATGAAGTATTATTGTTATTGCAACATATATTGCGTAACATGTTCATATGTTCAGAAATTTATAACATTTCTTAATTTTAAAAAACTGTAAAAGTCTTTTTATTTTATATCCTTGTTTTATTTATTGACATGTTGGATTTTAAGAAGTCTGTATGGTGACACTTTCAAATAGAACTGGTAGTAATGGCTACAGATGGTGAATTTTACACCAACCATTTTGCCAATAAATTATATAATTCATAAAAAAAATGGCTGAAGAATAATAAACTTCTGACCATTTTAACATGATGTAGATTTATTGATTTGCATGTTTATTTCATCTAATACACAAACTTGGCTATGCTGTTAAACCTATGTATGACAACAGAACATCATTGTGAAAACTACAGCAAAATAGTCCACCAGAAAAAAAAAATTGCTGAACACTATAGTATAAAACCCCACAAAACTGGAGTTTTCAAATACTAAACACATAAATTCCTGATTCCTGTGGATATGAGTTGAACAGTCAACAATGTCAAATTTATAAAGTGTTCACAGGAACAAAAATGTCAGTATTTGCTCTACTTAAAGTTAGATTTATCCATGGCAGTCATTAAGTTGTACTAATGTAAACATAGGCCAGAATAATATTTTTTCTTACAATGCCACTGGGATAAAAAGACCCAATCTTTGTGTAAATTAGCTTAACTCTGTAGCTGCAAACAATGTATATCCTAATTATTGAGAGCCTGAATATTTGTTTTTTTAATGTTTGTAAATTTTATCAAAGTGCTTGTATATATAATTGTACCTATTGTAAATTTTGTCCTATTTTTTTGTAGGCTTGGACAGTAAGTAAACTGTGTAGTTATAGGCAGACATTACAACCTGCTCTTAATGAACTAATACAGATGGTCAATAAAGAGGAATTCACTAATTCTTTATCAATGCTGGGACTGACAGCCGACACTAAAACAGAAAACTTTATAAATGATGACAGCAGCAAACCAACGAAATATGCTAAAGTAAGTAAATTTATTAATAATAATGGTTATCAGGTGCTTTTCATGGTGTAAATATGTTCTTTTTTGAAAGTTAATTTTGATTGGCTGTGGTTTGCTCATTTTTATTTTTTTTTTACTTGTTTTAGGTTTTTTGCTCCATATGTTGCTTAAAATAAATTGATGTATTCCTAAATCTTAGTTTCAATAGAAATTTCATACTTTAATCCAAACGTTTTCTTTAAAGCACAAAATTAAAATAGAGATAAGATACTGTTCTGCACTAATGGTAGCAGACTATTAAGAAATGTTTGTGAGTTTAAATTTATTCATTGACAAAACTGTTTGATGCGATGTATCAGTTTTTGATACTAAAGGTATATACTAGTTAGAAAATAAAAGTTACAAAATAAGGACAGTCACCTCAGGTAAGTTAGATGTAAAAACATATCTTTGCAAGTGTTTTGTAACCTGTTAGTTAAGGCATTTAATGGTTGTCATGTTTGCTTGATGAGTTATCATATTGTCTTACAGTTGAGTTCTGTTGAATCCTTATGTATACCTCCAAATGCTAGAGAAAGTGTGTCAGCAAAGAGAGCACTCGAGTTGTTAAAAAGAAAGGAGAAAACTGACATGGTGTTTGAGATTATACTTATTCATGGTAAGACAAAATATTAATATTTTCCTATTTTTTGGACACAAACTTCCTGTGACCAAGAAAGAATAGTATAATAAAAAAAAATGTTGGTTAAAATTGTATTGTACATCTCCTGGTGATTTTCATATTGATCAGAAATCACAGATGGCCACAATGTACAACACAATAAACAAAATTTGTTCTCCATGCTTTATATTTAAAATCAATAGTTGTTTTTAATTTGCATCATAATTTGTTCAAAAATATACAAAATAAAGAATTTAAAGCACATTAACTAGATGTACATAGAATCATTCCCTGTAGAATTATGGTGTAACAAAGTGTTTCTCGTTGATATTTTAGATGCAGGTGACACTGTGATAGACCATACCCATGGTGATCCAATAGAGAAAACAGAATCAGACAGGGATACAGATCATTATGAAATTCCTGCCCATTGTGTAATACTGGCTTCACGGTGTCGTTGGTTCCAGAGAGCATTATTGAGTGGCATGAGAGAATCAATAGATAAGTAGGTATTAAAGAAGTTTTACACCAAAATTATAAATACAAAAATATTTATGAAGATAATTTACTTCCTTGTTGTAGGAAATATTGTGCCATTTTTTATTTTAATATTTTTTAAAGTTTGATACTAATGTCAAGCACTGTCACACATTATTTTGATGGAAAAAAAAGCATTTGGTGTCAACTTACAATTTGGAAATCATGGCTTCAAATGCTGGTCAGGTGACACCAAAGATTGTGTAAATGGTGCTTTCTTATAACACAGCATAAAGGAGATAGCGTAGTGCCAGTTGGCTAGAAGTCAGCCAATGAAAAGCTAGCAGATATTATTTCTCACAGGGGATAAATGTATATTTCTATAGAATATGATTTATTAAGAGGTATAATTCTGAATGCAGTGCCTTGACTTATACATTTGTCACAATTTGCAGAAAACTGAGAAGTCATTCCTTTGCAAAAACCTTTGTGACACAGTTCACTTCAATCTCCTGGGTATCCTACATCAACCACAATCACCTCTGCCATACCATTGGTTGACATTGTGACAGATATCTCTCATGGCGGATATGTTCGTGTACAAACAGTAATTTCAATGTAAAACTGTATCAAAAGTGTATAAGTAGACAATATAAAAATTAAAAATCTCTCATGTATTATTTTACAAACATCATTCTTTGTTTACAAGCATTACAAGCAGATGACAAATGTTGTACTGCTGTAAATGGGGAATGACGTGTGGCAGATGTTATATCTGGGAATGGGTTATGTTCTCTGTGCTGGAGAGTGTCACCATTCATGATACATATCTATCTCTTTACAGGAGAATCACCATTCATGATACATATCTATCTCTTAACAGGAGGATCACTATTCATGATACATTTCTATCTCTTTACAGGAGAATCACTATTCATGACAAATATCTATCTCTTTACAGGAGAATCACTATTCATGATACCAATCCAGATGTGTTTATGTTGTTCTTGGAGTATGTATATGGAGGAAACCTGGACATGTCACAGAGTACTCCTGAACAGTTAACAGAACTGTTAACACTAGCTGACAGATATGAGGTAAATTTTGAAACTGTGTAAATCTTACACCAGAAATGATAACCAAAATGGTTATACTAGCTGTAGATTTGAGTTTAATACAGAACTGATTTATACATGTCTCATTACACAATATGATGTAAATTCTAGATTTTTTTATTACACCTTGCTCCAGTTTCATAAAACTTCTCTTCTGTTATTGATCATGTGGTCTGTGAACACAGGTTACGGGTCGAGTCACACTGTGGACAGGATGTGCTCGACTCCAATTGACACGGATTGCCAGATGAAGAAGGTTAAGGTTTTCTCCTGGTACTCCGGCTTCCACGACTAATAAAAACTATAGGCCAGGATATGGCTGTTCAATTGCTGAAATTGGCATTAAACACCAAACAAACAAACATAAAACTTCTCTAATTAAGTTTTCCTCAAATCATTTTAGATTTTCCTCGAACTCAAATTTTCCTGTACTGCTGTCAATATTTTGAGTTCAGGATAAGTTGAGGATATCCTCAAATTTTAGATGTTTTATGAAAGCATGTCCAGAACAGTTCAAAGAACCAACACTTGACGATAGAAATATCAATGTAAATTTAAAACAATATTGCTGTACATTGTATTTATTTAATCAGAACTTTAAAAAAAACATTTAATTGATTTTTATACATACAATTGATTTGTATTACATTAATATGTTTCAGGTTGACACTTTAAAGTATGTATGTGAACATTCCTTAGGAAAACACGTCAATAATGAGACTGCTCTTTATCTTCTTAGTATGGCTGATCAACTTCAGACAAAAGCTTTAAAGGTATAATTTTTTTTACAGTATTGACAGTTGTCTTGTCAACTAAATACTAGATATACTAGGTAATAACCCCCCCCCCCCCCCCCCCCCCCCAAAAAAAAGCCCCAAATAAAATGATGCTATGATGGAGAAAAATTGTTTAAATTGGTATTCAAGGAAATAAAAACCTGTAAGAAAGTAATAAAGGTATGGCCTATGAGTTAATTCTCAGTTCTGAGACTAATTCTGGAATGTTTATAATAAAATGTCATAAAAGATACCAATGTAATAAAATTAGCTACTCAAGACATGTGATTGTCAAATCAAGATTCATCATTGGTTCTAATTACTAGTATTGAGTGATCGTAAGGTAATATTCCTATATGTAGTAATCATTATTTAATTATTAACTAGTATTTAGTGACTGATATACAATTTTGTTCATGTTAATCACTTTATTTAGGTCACATTATTGCTTTCTGCATTACAAATTCATGTCTGTGCTGTAACTTTTTTATCTTTCGAGGTAGGCTTTTGATATTTGGAATGTGGGTAGATTATATCAAGGTGATGTGTCGCATACCATGGTTGCTGACCTTGAACTTTGACCTTAGGTCACATTATTGCTTTCTGCATTACAAATTCATGTCCGTGCTGTAACTTTTTTATCTTTCGAGGTACGCTTTTGATATTTGGAATGTGGGTAGATAATATCAAGGTGATGTGTCGCATACCCTGGTTGCTGACCTTTGACCTTGAACTTTGACCTTAGGTCACATTATTGCTTTCTGCATTACAAATTCATGTCCGTGCTGTAACTTTTTTATCTTTCGAGGTAGGCTTTTGATATTTGGAATGTGGGTAGATAATATCAAGGTGATGTGTCGCATACCATGGTTGCTGACACTTGACCTTGAACTTTGACCTTAGGTCACATTATTGCTTTCTGCGTGACGAATTCATGTCTGTGCTGTAACTTTTTTATCTTTCGAGGTAGGCTTTTGATATTTGGAATGTGGGTAGATAATATCAAGGCGATGTGTTGCATACTATGGTTGTTGACCTTTGACCTTGACCTTAAGGTCCACGGGGCCCACAGATATGGGTAGCATCTCACTGATATCTAGTTAAAAAGTAAAACAGTCCAGAGATGTATGAAATTTTAACAGTTTTATTGACAGTAAATAAGTAATATAAGCTTGACACTGTTGGTGTAAAAATAGCAGAGCATTATATAAATAAAAATTGTTACATGTCATGTTCATTTCTGCTGATCTGAGATTTTCATCAATTGGTCCTGGTTTCTCCACCAATAAAACCTGAATGCCATAATATCGTTGAAAAATTGCTGTGTTGGTCATTAAACCTATTTTAGAAAATAAAAAAAAACAAACAAACAAAAAGCAATTGGATCAGAATGGATCAATAAATTTTACTGTAATTCCATTCTTTTGATGAAAAATATACTTACCGTGTTGAACTTAAGGGAAGTAATTTTCATCTGCAAACTAAACATTTACATGTATTTACATTCCTTTTATGTAGGACCAAGCAATGTCTTACATTAAGAAAAATCCTGTATTAACAGAAGGAGATGTGTTTACGGAGTTACCTTTGAACTTAAAGAATGAAGTACACCAGGCATTAACAAATGGGTAGGTAGAAAACCTAAGATTGTTCACTGATCACATGTTCATGTTGTCTTTGAATAAGCACACTTGTCATCTCTTATTCATTTTTGTGCAATAAGCAATAAACTTGTGTGTCTATTGACCTCTTAGTATCTATCTATTTCAAATGTGTTTAAAAAAGAGCCAACATGAAATATTGTTATAAAATTCTTAGTATTTCTTTGTGGGATCTGGAAACTAAACCTTGCATTTAAAAACCAATTTGAAATCAATAAACCTGTTTGCTGCCAATTTTTTTATCTCTTATTTATCCCATTGACCTGTCATTATTGTTTACTGATTTTATTAAGATACTTAACTTCTTACCAAGTGCAACAAACATTTGAAAACCTTGTTACATTATATTTTCAATGAGATCAGTAAAGATCATTAAAATATGCTTTATTTCAGAGTTGTAATTTAATATTCAAAAGAAATTTAATTTGTCAAAATTTCAGACATAACTGTCTGCAGGCAGCATAGGTATTGTGTTACTTACCAGGAGTTTTCTATTTTAAATGCTACACCCCTAATTCAACAGCAGCAAGTGCTGATTTTCTCAATTTTCAACTTGCCCAGAATCAAATCTGGTTGTTAAATCTGATGAATTTTTATTCAAATTAAAAAAAAATTATTTTTACAATACTTATGATATAGTGTTTAACAGTGTGTATATTGTCATGTTGTCATGTTATTTTGTTTTACAGTGATGACTCTAGTGACACAGAAACCCCAAGCTCTGATGCAGGTGATATAGCAGAAATGATAGACAAAGTAGACACAGCTGCTGGGGTAAGATTTTAGTTGGGAAGAAAAACATTAATGTAGTAACCGTGGAAAATAAAATTTAACTTGAAGCTGTCTTCTGACAATACATTGTATAAGAAAATTGATTAAATTAAAATATTGCATTTATTTACCAGACTTTTATCACCTTAATGGTGCAAATATTACTTCAGTCATATCAAAACTTTGGAAACAACGTACTTGTTAGCATACCTTGTTAGTCCCTAATTTGATACCATTGGTCTATCAATCAACTGGTTTTATAAACAATACCAAAGTAACTCTGTTGACTTTGAAAACAATTAGTCTATATTGATATAATTTCTTTTAATAAATCACCTATCAAACAACAAGTGTTTTTTCAAAAAAATGTACAGGTCAGGATCATTGCACAGTTTAATTACCCCTTGTTATTTAGATGTAGGTGAATAAACTGCATTTCTGTTTGAAAACACTGACTATCCTGGCTATTTTTTCCTGGAAAAGCTCTTATGATCAGCAACATGTCATTAATTATCTTTTGTTTTGTTGGCAAAATACAGTTGCCTGTTACAGAAATAATTTACTGCATTAAGATTAATCCTATTTAAACCATTGTTAACACACAATGTTCTATTTATAGACTTAATACACAAGCAATGTATTTTCAGATGATTACTCTCTCTGATTCTACAAATTCCTCATCGACAACATCATCTGTGTCTGATTTGAGGATAGACGATCCATTGAGGTTGGAATTGTGTATACAACAAATGAAGGAAGTGATAGGAGACGATGTCTCAGACGAGGATTTAATGATGCATGTCATCACAGCGGACTATGACCTCAGTCGTGCCATCAACTTTTACTTCAGCTCATTGTGATTGTTGTTTTTTTTATTTGTTGAATATTCGAGTACTTTATAATAAATGATCTGTTTTGTTACTTCGAATCGGAAAACACTTAAGATTTTATTGTTTGTTTTGGTCTTTTTAAGATTTTGTTTGTTATTTTTGTAAATATGTATTAAAAAATCAAAGTTCGTGATATATAAACTTTTCTTTATTTAACTTATTTTATGTAACAAGAAAAGCAAAATTATTTATTTTGTTTCTTTACAATTTAAATTAGATGAGTTAATTTTATATTTAGTGTATTGTGAATACATTAAGTTAGACTTAGAAAATTACAAGTTAGCAGGTAATCAGTTTAGAATGGTAGGCTTATAGTTTTAAATGTCTTCAAGTAATTGATTTCTCAGGGCAAACAAATGTAAAAGTTTTTAAAAATATCTTTAAAAATTGAATAATATTTAGGTGTTTGTTGTATAAATGCTGACATTCTTTCCCAATAAAAACTTTAAAATATCTGTATAAAAATGATGAAACCCACAGTTATATTTTGTTATTAGTTATTTTTTAATCAATTTTTTAATGGAGAATTAACCAAAGCAAATAAGCTAAGTTAAATATAATTTAACTGTAGATACAAAACATGTATATTGCAATATTGTTTACAGTGCATGTTTCAGTTAGAATGAAGTGCTAACATTAAAATTTAATTATTCTATTTATAGTTTCTTTTTATTATTTTTGTTTTATTTAGTATAAATTCTAAAAAGTAGTAATGTTGTACTTTTTTTAAATTGACTTTAAATTGGCCATGTCTTTTGTATCTAGGATGATACAATAGCAGAATAAATCATTTTTGTAAATAGCTGGCATTTGATTTTATCATTTATGTTCAAAACATTGTTAAATAGTACAATGTTTATGAAATGAGTGTTAAACAACTTTGATTATCAAAGTTATTGCTTAATCTGTGATCTATTAATAGTTTGTGTCATGTTTTATGCATTAGGTTTACTGCTTTGATGTATTTTTGCTTGCTTTTGTTACTGTGTAGACGTCCCATATTTTACATACATGTGTATCACGTTATACCAGTTTGAAGTGACATTCCATGATACGTCACTTTATGCAAAACGCAGTCTGTATTTCTATAATGCCACGGTACAGGCATTTTATACTGTATTACATCATGGTGACGGGACTTTCTTACTATACTACATGTACTATTTTGACTGACATTTTATACTGGTTCCAAGTAGGGTTACCAGTCTGAATTTTCTATACTGCTATCTACTGGTTCCAAATAGGATTACCAGTCTGTATTTTCTATACTGCTATCTACTGGTTCCAAATAGGGTTACCAGTCTATATTTTCTATACTTCTATCGTAAGGATTTGAACAACTGCATTAGATGTGGAAGACATCTTTCATTTTTGCTATTTTATGAACATTTCCTAATTTTTTTAGATTATAAAAACACCAGTTTCATACATCTAACCTGTTGTCTGTACTGATATTTTGTACTAAATCATATGTTTATATTTTCTTCATACTTGCAAAAATCTTTCTGAATCGATTTGAAATACAATGAGAGTTATGGAGACTGACAAAGGTCTCCAGTGGATCCAGAGCAAAGCCTTCCTGCCAAAAATGATTTTGAAATATTGTGAGTGTGTTTAGTAATCTCTACTGAATGCAGAAAGTGAATATAATTTCTGAATTGATAATGGTTGAATATTTGGGGAGGAAACATGCTAAAAAGACACTGGAAATTGTGGAAATGATTAATTAATTTAGCATTTTATAAAATAATCAAATGAATTTTTTCTATTAAGTTCAACTTGGCATAGTTTATACAAGTCTTTTCAAAAGCCTTGTCCTTTGCTGTGAGGTTGTTGATTTGTTTCATTGAACATGAGGAAAACCAAAAGTCATTTAAATATAGAAATAAATATTTTTAATTATTTTTTTAAATGTTTTATTGTACATAATTGATATTTATTTTCAATTAATTATTATGATGTATTGTATATAGCTTTTTATTGTAAAAATCAATTTCAGTCATGTTCTTCTCATTATTTGTATTGCATTGTAAAAATAATCTATGTAAAATCTCTTAGTACCAGTTTTATATACAACCAAAGGTAGTAGTTTCTAGTTAGAGAATGTTGTATGCCAAGTTTCCATTATAGTAATTGATTAAGAAAAAATAATTCATGCCATACTTTATTGTCTCTTAAACATAGATGGGCCTTATAATCATGAATATAATACCCACCCATGTTAAAACTACAATAAAGTATGTTACGCTTGAATTTTTTCAATTCTAGTTATGACAAATTCTGTAATCTGTACATTGAAGTGGCATGTAAATGTATGCTAGTGTATGGCTGTTCCAAGTACCTCCCCGCCTGTAATATTGTAGAGTTGTAAAAAAAATTATTTACTGAGAAAATATATGTTAATAATGCATAGAAATTTACAAATTTTATATTTAAAAGAAAATATTCCTTGTTATGATAATACATACAGTAAAACCTGCTCGTAAGACCACCTGTATCAGAGCACAACTCTGTCTAATAGGACCATTATTTTAAAATTTTTCATTAGTGATTTTTTTTTTATTGAGACTAAATCTGTATTATAGTCAAAATACAATGACCTGTCAGGTATTTTCTACCTATTGGTCAACCAATTCTTAATACAGATAACAGCTGTTTAGAAAACTCATGTGTGACTCTTGTAAGTTTTAAACTTCTAACTCATAATACCCTATGGCAATCTCTCCAGTAAAGTTACCTGAGTCATGCATGAATAGCTGCAATTTAAATGTCCAGCGCCTTTTGATTAAGAGCTTTAAAGAAAACAGATTGAAGCAGTTTTCTAAACAGCTGTTATCTACTTTTGAAATTGATTGAGCAATCGGTAGAAAATACCTGACAGGTCATTGTATTTTGACTATAAAAAGGCCACCTGTTTTGTAAGACCACTGTTGTGCTTTCCTTTGAATGTTCTCTTAAAAAGAGGGTTGACTGTATTTTGGAAATAATTTATTTGTGCCAGTTTGTTTGAAAACAAAACCATCAAGGATATTATAGCACCTTTTAAATATTTAACCACTTAAGTTATAAAAAGTTATCAATTTATCAATGTTTATTTATGAAACAAATAATGTTATTGCCGTAGATATTGAATGCCGCCATCTTTGTTTACACTAGTTGTTACCCTAAAAGAAGTTTAGTCAACATCATTTATCCAACAATAAATTTAGTCAACTTCATTTAGCAAAAAATAAATTCAGTTGAAAACTTCTACCTTAAGTAGTCAGGACAGATCAAATGAACATATTTCTAAATTTTTGGCAAATAATATTAGAATTGTCATGATTTATATGAAACCCCTTTCTAACAAAGATAGCTCAAAGTTTATGGTCTTCCAAGTGAGCAGCAACAGTATTCTTGGGTTCTCTGGTATACACTTTTTGTGGACACAGAAACCATGTTTGTGAGAATGAGTTTGTACTGGTTACTTAAGATACCAGTGAATTAGCTGTATTTGTTAATTGCAACTCAAATGCTGCATTTATAAATGTTACACAAGAAAGTTTAAAATGTTAACAGAATTATTAAGAACATATTTATACCATAATTATAATTTTTTAGGTGCCGACTTCAGTTCATTTCAAGTCAATTTAACTGATAATCAGAAATGTGAAATGACATAAACTGATAGCTTCGAAGTAAAACAATTAAATTTGACTCTGTCAGCAGTAACATATAGAGAGGGACACAGGGTTTATGAGTCCCTCCCCCCTTATATCACAGTAGCATACATCTGCTTATTATAGATAAATATTAATGTAAGCTGTCAACACAGTATATTGCTAAAACTTGAAGACCTATTGAAACTGCTGATCTCCAATAGGAAGGCATGAAATACATACTAATTTATATAAGACGGTAATATTATTAATCTTGTGAAAAACAATTCTTGTTTATATTGCTCTATGAGTGTGATTTTTATTTATTTTTAGTTTTTGCTTAAAATGTATGTTAGCAGTTTAATTAAGAAAAGCTTATGTTTATGAATAGTATGAATTATGGTATGTAAATTCATTTTTTTCCCCCAATTACTGCTAAATATCTTAACAACATGAAATGGATAATCATTTTAAATTTTAGTCTGTCACGATCCAATTAGTAAAAAGGTCCCTTATTGATCAGGCTATAACGTTTCTATAGTTTGATAAAGACTTTTGATATTAGTTAATTTGGTAGATCATATCAAGACGATGTGTTGCATACCATGGTTGATGACATTTGACCTTGAGGTCAGTGGTGATGAGATGGATACTATCTCACCGATATCTAGTTTGTTTTAATTTTGAATTTTTCATTAAATATCCAGCATCCATTGTTACATGTAATAAAGTACTTTTTGTAGATCTCTAGGTTTAGAATGATAGTTCTGTTAACAGAAACTTGCACATGAACCTGTAGTCTCTGTCTGTTTGAAATTGGTGGATATTGATTTTAACAGAATATTAACTAATGGCATTGTTTTAAGTTTAGATGTAATTGTTTATGTTATGAGAAGCCATCCATTGTTGTCGTTTCATATAAAGGTGGTATTTACCATTGTTACTCTGTATAAATTACAGATCATATTGGGGTCTTGGCTAAGAAAAATAATGTTCCCAGGTTAGAAAAGCATAGCAGTGGTTTGAAAATCGTGTGATAAAAACTACAAAAGTTTGTTAAAACAAACTGTAGATGCAACGTTCATTTTTATATTTTATTGCTAGAAAAGCTCACTTATAGTCTAGTGTGAGATCATTGACGGCAATACTTTACACAAATACTAAACATTAAAGGGACAAAACTAGTGTATAATATTCACCAGAACTATTCATCAGCATTTGCAATAAAAACGTGAATATCTTGTGTTGTTATCTTTTCATTCACAAGTAACAACAATATTGTTGTAATGGAATTGAATTTATGTTATTTGTTAGATAGTTTTGACACAACAAGTTCAATTAGGACAGATAATATTAGATTTTTTTAATCATTTATATGAATCTATTCTATACAAAAATTTCAAAATTGTGAAATAGCCATATTGCAAAGCATAAGCCTAAATAAATGCAAAATGGTTTACAAGGTTGTTGAACGAAAGTTGGGGTCCATGTCAAAACTATAGGAAGAGTTGATTCCACAGTAAGAAATCACCTTCTGTTAAAAAGCAGCCAAATGTTCAACATCTCAAGTCTGAAATGGAAAAAATTCCTCGTACTATTCCATAATTTCTTTTTGTGAAGATTCAGGGATCTGGGTTAAAGCTGTAGGAGGAACAGATTATACTACCCTCTCTATAAATTGGATCCATTTATTTATTTACCTGTGTGTCCACTGTTATTTTTACCTGTTATACATATTTCCTTCTTTGTTAAATGTTGACCTTTGGACAAGATACACTGAATAGATTTGACTTAATGTTGACCTTTGGACAAGATACACTGAATAGATTTGACTTAATGTTGACCTTTGGACAAGATACACTGAATAGATTTGACTTAATGTTGACCTTTGGACAAGATACACTGAATAGATTTGACTTAATGTTGACCTTTGGACTAGATTCACTGAATAGATTTGCCTTAATGTTGACCTTTGTCCCTTCACTTGGGGCCTGAATAGATCTGATTAAATGTGTACTTTAATGCTTTATATTGACTATTCAGACATGCACCCTGAATATATCACATGAAATGTTGACCTTTCACCCAAATAACCTGAATAGATCAAATTAAATGTTGACCTTTGCCCTTATATGCCCTAAATAATTAAACTAAATGACCTTTCACACTTTATAAGTGTGACTAATGTTTATACCCCCGCTTCAAAGAAGAGGGGGTATACTCTTTTACCCTTGTCCGTTCATTCGTCCATCCATCCGTAACAAACATTTTCTAAGTAACTATAGCATATAGAAGCTTGATATTTTGTATATTGCTTTATCCTATAGTGTCATATGGTGTGGAGCGATTTCAGGCTCCTTGGTCATCTACTTTCTGTTTACCAAATACTTTTTGGTAGGGGTATCACTTGTGAGCATTATCTCACTGATACACTATGTTTGAATGGGCTTTAACACCACTTTTAGCAGTATCATGGTGTCCAGTTTTTATTTGGGAGATAGCCAGAGTATCAGGTGAAAACCCCTGACCCTGACCATAAAGCTGTGCTGACACAACCTACTTCATGCGACACCCATCTACCAAAATTATCATGAGGTCAAAAATTACCATTATTTCAATTCAGCTTATATAATCACAGAAAACAATATAATATATTTTGAAAGAACTGACCAATTTAAAAGTGTTTATCAAATGATTACGATTTTTCTTAATGGCCTTTGAAGTCTACTTTTTCTTGTTGTTCATTAAATATGTGTATCCCAGAAATAAACAAATGACACGTCATCCATTTGAAACACATGAAACGTTTAAAAAAATGTTAAATACACAAATTCTTTGCAATTTGTATTGGTTTTACATACATTATCGAAATGTGGTAGTTCTACCAGATATACAAGTGGCGACTTGAGGGAGATTTGCTTTTGAGGTACTGGGCAACTTCAGATCCCAGAATGGCAAATTTCTTGCCCACTTTGCCAAGTGTGGTTAGGCTTGGATAACTTCTTTTTAATTTGAGTTCCGTTTACTTGAATAAAAAACTAACTATATGGAAAGTTGAAAGAGAATTCATTGACAAATTATTTTTAGTGTGTGTCATCAACCACATTAAATTGTACTTCAAAAATGTTGACATCTGTAGAATCTAACATTCTGTCTAATCCCAAAATTAAATGGTTGAAAATTGTACTACTGGACATTCTTAAATCAATATATATTCAACCTGTACAGTCTCCACCACTCATCTGTGGTGTAAACTAAGGTTTTGGTAACGAAATATGAAAAAAAAAACAATACATCAATACACAATTTATTATCATTTATTTACAGCTAAATGTGTGTAGCAGGTCACGTATTGCACATAGCTACAGCATAATATTTACACAGCAAAATAACCATTAGGTTACAGTTCCAACTAATCAAAACAATACCCTCATTCTGAGATTAGTGAACAATAAGGATTTCTTGTGTCTAATCTTCAAATTATGTCATTTGAAAGTTTTTTCTTTTCAAACTGGAACCTTTGAATATTGTCAGCAAAATATATTTACTAAATGCAATATTTCTGAACTGAATGTTACTACTAAATGGGAATCGTGGTCCTCCCCGATTCCTTGTGCTAAGTCCGTAGAAAAATTAGCACTTCTTTAGAATAATAAATGTGTTTTTGTATTATTTAAAGGTTTATTAAATAAGTTTTTGCAAAGATTACAACCTCATTGAATTTTGTTAAATTTTTTTTTTTCATTAAAAATGTTTTTATACTTTCTGAAAAAAGAAGACTTGCACGGAAAAAAATCTGAAGTCTGGCAACAAGTATCAAAGCATAACTGTATACAGAGGTCATTATCTATAGCAGAAGCTTACATAATATATGACCTAAAACAGCTGATCAAAAAATATATATTACACTTGAAAATTTTTATTAGTGATTCAAGGTCGAAAAGATATTTGTATTTGTTAGTCTCAAATACAGAATCTTTATGAGACTAGATAAAACTGTACACTTCAATAGACAGAATATCGTAGATGAAATGGAATGGACACAATTGTTTTCAAATTATTTGTCATTAAAATGTCATAAATGGAAAACTCTGTAACAATGCAAACACAAATATGCCACGAGTAAATTTATAAATAATATATAGAATGAAGACGGATAAAACATGAAATAAGAGGAAAAAAAGATGGGCAAAATCATTAACTTTAAAGATCTAGACATTTCTGTGCCTATCAATGGGTACATAAACTGTAATTTTAAAGATCTAAAAATGTGTTTATATTTCACTGAATAATTAATGGTTACTTGCAGATCTCTAAATTTCAGTAAATTTAAATGGTCCATTTATGGAAATTTATCAATCTAGAGATTTATGGACATATACTTTACCGAGAGATTCCTGTACATTTCATTGGTCCAATATTGGTAGTTTTGACTGAATGTTCAAAATTTAATATTGACACGAAAACATTAACAGGATTACAAAACACAAATTAAGAATCAAAACAAAAATCACATGTCTATTTTTAGTACAATTCAACAACATGTTAAGTGCAAATCAACAATAAAAAAACTACAGGACATCTGGCAGTGGTTTGATAATTAACAACGTCAACATGTATCATCACAAAATCTCTACTTAACACCTGACACAAGTGTTGACTTAATTTAGAGAAAATATTGTTTAATGGGTAAAACTGTTTTTTTTTTTAAATAAAATAGGAGAAATATATTCCTTTTGTTCAACATACTAGTAATGGGTAAACAAACAGTATAAAAAATTCCTAATTTTGTGTGCCAGACCAGGGCACTTATATAACCAATCTTTTATTAATATGGTTAATCAACATATATTCATTTTGTATTCAATTGAGAGAAACCTATTTGTGGATTTTAAGATACATGTTAGTTTATTATTGAAGGTCAGCAACTTCAAGGTCAAAGGTCATCAACTTCAAGGTAACAGCAACTCATCTTTGATTTTGAGGTCATATTTACTTTGAGTATTTCTTCATCTACACAGTCAGAGTAACACTTTTTTGTTATGGATCATCCAATTACTTATCATTTTCAAGATCATCCCTACTTGGATTTTCCTGTTTTTAATCTGTGTTCCTAGTATGAATACTGGTACCCAGTCACGAAACATGCTACAAGTACCAACAGGTGTCAAGGGGTGTAGTTGCATTTTGTCCAATCTCTTTGCCTTATTGTCACAATAGGTCAGAGATTCTGTAAGATGCTGATTTTTGTCATAACCCCAATGTATAGTATATGTTGTATAATAGATAGGATTGTCTTATATAGTCCTAACCTGTCGTCTCTGTAGATAAGTCGAAAGAACAGCAGGGTACCAGTTCAACTAGTACTTATTTAACAAAATCTTGTTTATCCAGAAGCATATGATATCAAGCTGTTTTCATCAGTTGAAAAATGGATGCAACTCATGAGCAGTTTACTGTGTTAAAAAATATCAGTGAAACTTGTTGTTTAATAATGGATAAAATAATCTTTTTCAGGGTTTAAATTAAAATTAAATCTTACACTAGCTCCCCTTCTTGTTACTGGGGATGTGAAGATCTTACAACATACCATTACAGGTCATCTAAGATTTTTTATATAAATATTATCCAATGAAAATTTGGGCATTCCCAAAACAATTAACCAATCAAACATAAGATTTTATTTTAATTTCAGGTTTACTGATGAAAATGGTACAATAATACCAGAGAGATGCTGAATTACAAGAGAGAATTCCCAAACACCAAAGTTTGGTGAAACAAATACAGAAATTCATCCGGAGATGACCTCAATGGATTGTTGATAGAACTTCACAGCAACAATAACAAGTGATGGCAATAGCTCACACGACACTTCAGGTCAGGTGAGCTAAAAAGGGGAGAGCAAGTGAAAGATTGAATTTTAAATTGAAGTTTTAGATGATTAATTTCCTATATTATTTCAGGTCTGGCAGACATACATCTATGAATTGGCACCAACTAAAATTCTCACATGTTATTGACTATTTTGACAGAAATAATCTCCAGATCTAAAACATGTTTTTGGTTTATGTAAATACAACTTTTGATTAAAATATAGAAGTACTTAAAACAAAAAACTTTAAAAATGGAAAAAAGCAAATGTAAAATCTGATATGCTAATGATAAAACAACTTTCAGGATTGTTACAGAAAAAAAACAATGTACCTGTGACTTTCGTTATATATATCCATAACAAATACAAACATGGTATACTGCGTTTAACGACCAATAAAAGCAGAAAGGTAAAAAATTCCAAACTGTTACCATTTTCCTGAGGATTACTTTATTATGATATTTTGTTTGATAAACAGAAATAAAATTAATACCATAATCATAATTTATCAAATTTCTATGGTAACATGATTGAAAACTATGTTTAGTATAATGCTTTGTGTGGATACATACATTAAAGTTAAACAAGATAAAAATGATATGTGATTTGGAGGTAAATGTAGGCAGACTTAAAAAAAAAAATCAGCTGCCTCTGGCTTTGCCTCATAACTATTTACATATCTACAATTATCACAGAAAGACACATCACAGCCACTGCCAAAATTTTTGGCCATTTTTCAGTCTTGCTGTGTATATTGTCAATTTGGCAATTTTTATTTGAAATGTAAGTCGCTGCCATTTTGATCTTTATTCACTGTCTAGACTTCATGTAATTAACAAATCTAGCATTATTTCCCTTGGACCAGTATTCACCTTTTGAATCAACTCCCCTACCGAATGACTCGATAAACAAGGAATGTGTCAAAGCACCGTATTCCTCTTTTGTGCCTTGGAGAACATGCCACTTTGTCAACAAATAAATATCACATGAAATTTTTGTATAAAAAAATTCTAAATGCAAAATAAACAAACAAATCCATCTGTTTACTGGAAATATTCATTTATTCTTTCCTGTGGAGAATAAATGAATTCTTCATCGAACAGCCCTGTAAAATTATGCCACCGGTATTTTTCTTCATTCATCTATAAAGTCAATGTCTTTCATGAACTTGTACCCCTAATTATATGCCACTTCCTCCACAACATATGGTTCTTTCGTAAATACAACGAGCATGCTCCATCTCCTGGAGGCATTAGGCTAATGCTTTTGTACTATATGCTCCTGTTATCATGCAATACTGTAAGCCATTGTTTATGATAATTTAATCATGCTTCTTTAGCCACTGTTGAAAGCAGTTTATTTCCAACCTCCTATTAAATTCCTTCGTCTGTCATACTGGTGCTCCATGCTTCCATATTTACTGTCTACCAAAAATTCTCCGAACGCACACAATGCCTTAACGTTAAATCATGACATGAGTTATGTATACTCCAGTAATAGATGTAAAATTAATCCTATTTTTTTTGGCACAATTAAGCAAAAAACTAAGTTCTACGGCCGTACACCTAATGGGTAATGCTTCATCCTTTGTCTGTAGTACGGGTTATGATGACTTGGCGGTGAGGGTGCTGTAATAGTAACAATCGAGAATAAGATTGAGAGCAAAATAATAAATAATTAATTACTTAGGAACGAAACTATAGAATATCATTCTGTACAAATACATTATTATTCAATTAAAGCAGGCCTTCAAAATTTATGTCCTTTGGTGGTCCATTAATAAATCAATTGAAGCGATATCTTCTAAGTTCTGGTTCAAAAAGACATTTTTTATACTAATATATATGTTATACCTACATTGTACAACAGACATTAACATTTAAGTAATAAGCAATGTACGTAATTAATTGTAGGTAATAATTAAGGAAACCAAAACATGGCTGTTTAAATTAACGTCCATTTAAATCGATTCCCAATACTGTGTACATCTGCATTCAAGTTCACAGTGTTTTATTTTACGTCTATAAATGTGACCAACAGAGTAAGAATTGTTCAACATGTGATATTATGTGTAACTGAATATTGTTTTTTTTAATTATGGTAATTTTATGCTTAGAACAATTAGGACATCCACTGGTTGTGTACAAATCCAGTAACTTTTACTTAATATTAGATTAGCACCTGATCTCAAATTATTCTGGTGTGTCAACTTGTCCTTTTGATTAAGCCTACAATGCATAAGGAAGGCAAAGAAATGACAAGTAAACTTGTGCAAAATTGATTCTTTCAATTTGAAGGCAGTTAATTTCTTGTTTTTTCTGAATGAAATATTACTACAGATACAGGTAGTAAAGAAAATAATGAAAATTACATCAATATAATAAAATCATAATATGAAATCCAAAAGCTTCATTCAAAAAACCTTCATAACAAATAAAATGAATGTTTAATATAATTCTTGTACAAACATCAAGTGATGACAATGAGTGCCAATAATCAAATCAACGTGTATACACACTTGCTCAACATAAGTTTCACACACACTAAAAAACATCCTGAAAGAAGGATTTATAAAACACGCAAAGGTAGGGATGCACGATTTACCTTCATATCTCCGTAAACTTAGGTGATTTAGGTGATAAAAGAGGGTGTGGACCTGTGTCAATGAAGAGTTCAAAATATAGCACAAAATAATCTCTACTTAAATTAAAATCACCATTAGAGTAGAGAACATCATAGTAACTCTTCTCTTCAAATATCTGCTGTAATAAATAATGCAGTTGAGCCTTATTTACTAGTAGTCATGTATACGGGAAAACTTTAAGTGAAAACCATTCATATTATCAGGCCCATTATTACCATATAGTACTTAAAATTGATCTTAAATTTTCAGCAAAAGAGGCTCAACTGTAGAAAATAATCTCTAATGTGAATTCTTACAGTCTATAAATAGCTATAGCTATAACCAACCAACTATTGAGGGGATATCCATTATTGTCAACCATTTTCCAAAGTGTGCAAAAAGCATTTTAGCTTATTTTTTCTGACCCCCCACAACATCAAAAAGTGTACATCAACTATTTCCATACTTGGTATTAAGGTAACATTTTATCATATTGTGATTAGCATTATTTTCAAACCCACAAAAGCTACAAAGTCACATCTACAGTAATACAAGTGTGGACACAGAAAAACGTCTCGCCTGCATTCCGCATCAGTAACGAAAATAAATTTCGTCATAAGCATTACGTAAATAGCATTAAATATCAGCAGCGGCCTGTATACAAAATATTGTCACCATACCCTGCATAGTTACAGGGGAACAGCCGTAACCCAAAAACTTTAACGCAGTCGCTGGACCGTGAAATTGAGGTCAAGGTCAGGTGACACCTACCAGACAGTCATGTACTAGTCATCAGCAACCTATACACCAAATATTGTCATCCTACCATGCGTAGTTACAGAGAAACTGTCGTAACCCCAAAACTTTAAAGTAGTCGCTGGACCGTGAAATTGAGGTCAAGGTCAGGTGACATCTACCAGACAGTCATGTACTCGTCATCAGCAACCTATACACCTAATATTGTCATCCTACCATGCATAGTTACAGAGGAACTGTCGTAACCCTAAAACTTTAACGTAGTCACTGGACCGTGAAATTGAGGTCAAGGTCAGGTGACACCTACCAGACAGTCATGTACTAGTCATCAGCAACCTATACACCAAATATTGTCATCCTACCATGCGTAGTTACAGAGGAACAGTCGTAACCCCAAAAACTTTAACGTAGTCACTGGACCGTGAAATTGAGGTCAAGGTCAGGTGACACCTACCAGACAGTCATGTACTAGTCATCAGCAACCTATACACCAAATATTGTCATCCTACCATGCGTAGTTACAGAGGAACTGTCGTAACCCAAAAACTCTAACATAGTCGCTGGACCGTGAAATTGAGGTCAAGGTCAGGTGACACCTACCAGACAGTCATGTACTAGTCATCAGCAACCTATACACCAAATATTGTCATCCTACCATGCGTAGTTACAGAGGAACTGTCGTAACCCAAAAACTTTAACGTAGTCGCTGGACCGTGAAATTGAGGTCAAGGTCAGGTGACACCTACCAGACAGTCATGTACTAGTCATCAGCAACCTATACACCAAATATTGTCATCCTACCATGCATAGTTACAGAGGAACTGTCGTAACCCAAAAACTTTAACGTAGTCACTGGACCGTGAAATTGAGGTCAAGGTCAGGTGACAGGTGACTGACTGGCAAGTACTCATCATAAGCTACCTCTGGACCAAATTTGATGGACCTAGGGCTTGGGCTTACAAAGATATGAAGCAAGATGTCAAGTGTTTACGCCGCCGCCGCCGCCGGATTCCCATACATATGTCTCGCCTCCAGCGACTTTCGTCGCAGGCGAGACAATAAAACGGATCTCCGAAGACACACATTTTTTGGGGAAAATAATTGTACACAAAAATGTCGAAATTTTTAACCCCCTCCCTTGCGTGTGATTTGCACACTTTGTAAAATGGTTGACAATTATTGATGACCCCTAAATAAAACGGTAAACAATAATAAACTGAACAGTTACATTACATCTAGTGATTTTATTGTCTTTTAAGTCTGTGATTATCTAAGAGTATAGAACTGTAGAAATGAATCTGTGTTATGTGAAACAAACATGACATAGACATAGTCTCAACAGAAAACCTTACTTATAATACAGTGCAGCAATGAGAAATTTGACAACCATGCTGCTTATTCAAATGCATTTTATGTAAATGAGAAAATATATGATACTTATATTTGGAATTGTTTTTTCTACTATTCTCTCATTGGGCATTATTTTAATTTCAGTAACTGATAAATAGGATGTCAAAAAATTAATAATCTAGTACACAGGGGTTTCAGATGAATAAATTTACTGGCTTTTTGTTTAAACAGTAATTTCTAACTGCAAAATGAAACTACACATGACTATAATATATATGTCAAAGAATTTATCACCTTGAGAAATAAAATGCACAAATGCTTGTACTAGCCTAAGAGAATAGTTAAATCATTTTTTAAGCAACTTCTATTATGTTTCAAATATTTACTTCTTAAAATGCCTTGAACATGTGCTGGATATACCTAAATACTTTTAAAGGGGTATAGTTCTCAAAGATGAGCTCTTTAGTATAAATTTAAACATATTTAAAGAAACTGGTTGTTTACATTAACACTACATCTCCCCACACCAACGTTTTAATTAACACTACACCTCCCCACACCAACATTTAAATTAACACTTTACCTCCGTACACTGATGTTTAAATCACCACTACACATCCCAACACCCAATGACCATACAAAATACGTGTTTCAATCCTACTTACTCCATTTATTATTATTTATTACATCGTCCATGTTTTCTTGGTCTTCTAAAATCTCTGGAGGTAGTGGGTGTTCACTGGATGGTTGTAAAGCACTACCCATAATTCCTAGGGCCATTTGTCCAACTAAACATACAATAGGAATGATAAAAAATAATCCTTGTCGTATAAAAGTTATATTGTGTTCATTGGAAAACCTAGACCTAATGATTTATCATATGACAGTAAAGTTTAAAAAGATGTAAATTTTAAGCAAACCAATTTTGATTTCGGGTTCAAAATCGTGCTAAATTTTCAGCGTTATCAGATTATCAGATTATCAGAAAATTTTTACATGCTCTGATTGCAATAAAATTTGGTGTGGAGGTAGATTTAAGGGTCCAAAGTGAAACTCTACAGTCAAATTTTTTTCACAGTGCGTGTCAAAATGGCCACCAATTACAATTACCAATTTTTCACCAATTCAGATTTGAATGAAATTTTATGTAGGTAGATTTTAATGTCCTGAGTTGAATGCAATACTATCCATTGTAATTTTGGGAGACTTCTGTGTTGGCTACCCAACACATTATTTTTAATTAAATATATCTTAAGATGATGTGTCTTACACATAGCACTTCTTGACGGAATGGCAGTCAATCCTGGTCCAAATGGTGTCGATGCCCTTCTAGAATTAAAATTTCCTTGTGGTGTGTCAGACTGAAAAACAATGAAAGATCAAATAATTCTCAACAATAAGACTGTTTTGGGCACCAAAAGGTTTTTTTCTAAGAAGTGACATTGTCTTATAACAAGGCTAATATTTGGTTCATAAAATTTGGTCAACCTTCAAAATATTGAAACAAGCATTGCAGATGTTTTGACTTCCTAAACAGCTGCTTACTCTGAGTAGTACAGTCTAAATTTTTTGTGATTTATAATACTGTTTGCCATTCATTTCATAGAAGGGTAAAAAAGAAGGTACTAATTTATATAGACCAATTTATATAAGGCTTCTAAGAATATAAAGCCATACATGTCACTATTACTGAATTTTATCTCATGACTGCTTTATTGTAGGGTCTACTCTGATTTTTATGTTGGTTTTTATGTATTTTATTGTGCAATTCATTGAACAAGGAATGGGCCTAAATTGGCGAGTGGTTAAGGTAGTTTGTCTACTATTGAAGATGTGGTCTGTCAACACTCCAGGTTCAAGTTTCTTGATGTACTCACCTCCAATCTTAATTCACAAGGATTGTTAGTGTTCCTACCTAAGGTTGGGGGTTTTCTCTGGGTACTCTGGCTCCCCCCCTCATCCCCCCCCCCAAAAAAAAAACTGGATACCATGATATAGCTAAAAAATTGCTGAAAGTTGTGTTAAACATCATTCAAACAAAACATTGACTAAGGGATCATTTATTATACTTTTGGGTAGTTAATACTAAAACCATTAGTAAGACTGTGAACAAATCAAACATACCCTCATAGCATGTGTTGTACTAGGTCTGGCATCAGCCATTATATATCTCTCTCTATGTGACGCTGACGAGTCCTTCACTACAGCACTGCTAGCTCGACTAGTTCCTCTCTTCTGGTAAAAAACAAGCATAGTCAAAACATGTAATTTTAGTAATATTAATATTTTTATAATTGTTCCATACTTCTGGAAGAATTGTCTCCCTTTAATTTAGTTTGATTCTAAATAGATCAATTCAAGTTCAACTCTAATGTAGAATAAGTCAATGTGATTGTTTACCTTTCTTAAATGTGGAAAATATTTTTTTTTATTAACGTCAAATTTTTTACTTAAATGTATGATTTTTCTTCCATATTTCACTCATTGCAATAATATATTTCTGAGTGGTTAGAAGTATGTTTTATCAAATTTTAGAGTTGCCATTTTATTTTATTTTTTCATTAAAAATACAAGAAATAAAAATGAAGAATTATTTGAAGAATAGAAAGTCCTACCTGACCCTTGCTAGGTTCCACTTCTGCATTAAGTGGAGGTAGAGCCCCATTCCTGGCATGAGCTATTTTGATAACTTGTAGAGCACCATTAGGTCCTACTCTTTCCTCCTATAAACAGAGTTCCGTAATGTCAATGTTGAATCACATTATTAACATTATTAAAACCTAAATAGTAATTATGGAAATATTCTAAACACATTATATTTTATATTTATATTATATTTTACTTACAGTTGTTTCCCTTTAATAATGGCATTTTAGCATTCATTATTTATATTCAAAATAAACACTACAAAAAGATACATTGTTTATTTTGATAATTGTAGGTTTGGACAAGTTTGATTATATCTGTGCACTCTCAATATCCTGCATGGTAAAAACTCAGTTTTTATTGAGAATATCACAGAATTAGTTCATTATTTGTTCTTATAAATGGCTTGCCATTAATCCACACATTATTTAGAACAATTTCATTTTTGTTAAATAAATAAGTTTAATCCGAGGTAAGAAATACAAATAAGTATCATGATTAAGCAAAGTAAAGGTAGCAGTCTTCTTTTGGTTTTTTTCTATTCTATAAATCACCAAACCCATCTAGAATTGATAAAGATGTATAAAGATGTTGTTTTCAAGATTAATGTAAAGTAGAAATCCTGTGGAACACAAGAACTAGAACATCTTTTTCTAAACTCACACATACTAATTTGAACACCATTAAGAAGCATTGTAAATAAATGCTTTCCATCATGAATTTTCTTAAATAAGACCTATCTCTGTAGTTGATATCTAAGCTTTTTTAAGCCGGTGTAACTTTTTACCCAAACTTACCAAAATATACCAAACCATACCAAAACACACATTAAAATAACATTTTTTGCCAACTTTATCCTGTTTAAAAATTTTATATACTATATTTTTGTTAGAAAATGTTATTAAAGTAAAGTTAGCATGGCAATTTCCAGTGTTAAAATTGGTGTAAAATCGAGAATGTAAGACGTTTCAATAGGATAAAACTACCAAAAATGATACACCCTTTTTAACCTATCACTTTCATGATAAATAATAATAGGTCAAGTTATGTGAAAATAAAACACAAATCATTCATATCTCTGATTAGAAGAGAAGAAAATAGTCAAATCATTGTCACATGTATTAACACCATGTGAGAAGATAAAAACTTCTCATATAAAAAGTTACTAGACAAATTGTGTTACCTACAATGAAATATCGCATGCAGAGTAATATTTATCTATTTAAACATCACTCTTTGCATGCTTTTATTTATTTTAAATTTATTCTTTACATGCTTTATTTATTTAAAATTCATTCTTTGCATGCTTCATAACATTATCAATAATGAAGACCAAACTAAAAGATAAAAATTACTGCAGAAATAAACCTAAGTAACAAAATAAATATTTTTAAGTCATTAACGTTTCACACTTTCATTTTTCATGATAAGTTTTATTCAAGGGTTTATTTTTTTAAAGTATTTTTCTGAAATTAATGATACGTTAAATATCCTCGATGATTATTTTATGTTAATATCAAAATAATTACATCACTATATATTGAACAGCAGTAATAAAGTAGCATGATTCAGCAAAATCAATCATCCGTGACTATAAGTTGCATAATAATACACAATTAAAAAGGCTGGTTTTTTTCGGCAATATAGCTCATATATCACAATTTATGCAAATTGCCAGCATGCATTCAAAAAGCATAAAGATATTATCAGTTAATTTCAATTCCAACTTGATGTTTAAAATTCATGTTATAAAAGAGAAAGTGTCCATAAAATATTTATACAGTAATTAAAGATTAATATTGAATGTCTATAAATTTAAAATGTAATAAAAAATGAGCATTTAATTCTTAATCTTAGTAACAAAAAGAAATTTTATACATTATATTATATTTTTTTAAATATTAGTATTATGAGTATTGGACTATAGGTCGTATTATTTTTAAGTATAGATAGTACTTTAGGAATGAGATATAGTGCCATTCCCAGTAGTTTTTATCTATATCTAAATGACCAGATATACTGCACTATTATAAAAATAACGGTCATACTATGTGCCTTGGGCACACACAGAATAATTGCACCCTGGCAATTTTTTCTATTTTGCATGATAATGATATGTAGCCATGAAAAAAAGGTTAATAATTTTACCATAGAATGTACAAACAACTTGGTAAGTAATAATAAGGTTACATATGCTACAAGGCCAGAAAAAAATCAGCAAATGCTTCTGTAAACACCACCTTTATAATATAATAACAGCTGGTTAGGTATAAACTTACAGTGTATGTTTTAGATGAATCTGACTGTATCGGGGCAAGTCTTGCAGGCTTTTGTGGAGGAGGTCTGGTGAATCTTGTATTACTCCCTGGACGTCTTGTTGTAGCACTTGTTTGAAAACTAGAGGGTGGTCTCTGTGTATTGGGTACTGGGGTTTCTGAGTAATCTCTGCATAAATAAATTATAATTAATGAGGCAATGTGTTTGCATAAAAATCTACAAACCAACCTCTAAATAAACAGATTACAGGCTTTAGCCAAATGTTTCATGAAAATGTACGTATGCTTTTATATTTCTACATAATAAAACTGAGCATTGCTGGCAAGTGACCTTTTAAAATAAACTAATTGTCTTAAACTGCAAATTTATTATAAATTAAAAAATTAGAATTAAAAAAATCCATAGTTTAGATTATTCTGATGTTTCTTAAAATAGTTTACTTTTTGATATGCACATTGGATATCTCATTATTACATTCTGCCCATGAAAATACAATAAAATGTTATGTTATCAATTGTTCTTTTTTTACATTTTTCCTGTTAATATTCTATTATGAAACACTAAAATAACTCAGAAGAGCATAATCATTACTCACTGAAGGTTTGAAGTTTCCCTGACTGATATTTTCTTACTAGAAATGAGCAGAACATCATCTAAGTTCAGAGTACCGGCAGTTGTGTATGACCGTTGCTGAAATAAGAAATTAGTTGAACTTCTATAATTATACAGACACTTGCTTATTTACCAAATAATTTATTTTTTATTTGTTCCCTCCTAAAATTCCAACAGCAAACATGTTCCATATCCTGTCAGGTGATATGAAGAAGTCGATAATCACAATACTGGAACTAGTTTAGGCTTTTAAAAAAACTATATTGTGGTTGGGATCCTGAAAGCCACTTTAATACAGTAAATTTTAGGGGCAGTTGAGGTCCTGACAAAAAAACTGTATTATTATTTATTAAATTGTATCTTAATGCCCTGCAAGCAGCATTTCAGCAACATTAAAAACTAGAGTAAAAAAACCTGTGAGCAATGCTCACCATTAATACAATTACTTTGAAAATTCAGGTGTTCTTAATTATGAAATTGAAACTTTAACTAATTAAACGTGAAGGTGAAATTGCAGATAATACATGTAACCCTCCCCAATCCCCCAAAGAATGGCATCCCCTATGTCAATGACAAAGTCCATGTTTTTCTATGGGAAACCTCCAATAATATTCTGATCAAAATGTTTAATATCCAATGCACAATGGCAATATGTGACCAAGATTCTGTGTAAGTTTCAACAAATTCCATTCAGTGGTGTAGGAGGAGTTGCAAATAAAAGATGGGTATCCCATTATGTCCATTACAACTCCATGTTTTTCTATGGGAAACCCCAAATATCATTCCGATCAAAATGTTAAATATCTCCTGCAAAATGCCACTATGTGACATGGATTCTGTGTAAGTTTCATCAAATTCCATTCAGTGGTGTAGGAGGAGTTGCACATAAGAGATGGGTATCCCCTTATGTCAATGACAGTCCATGTTTTTCTATGGGAAACCCCAAATATCATTCCAATCAAATGTTATATATCTAGTGCACTATGGCAATATGTGACAACATTCTGTGTAAGTTTCATCAAATTCCATTTAGTGGTGTAGGAGGAGTCGCACATAAGAAATGGGTATCCCCTTATGTCAATGACAGTCCGTGTTTTTCTATGGGAAACCCCAAATATCATTCCGATTAAAATAATAAATATCTCCTGCACAATGGCACTATGTGACAAGGATTCTGTGTAAGTTTCAACAAATTCCATTCAGTGGTGAAGGAGGAGTTGCACATAAGAGATGAGGACCCCCTTAGGTCAATGACAATGTCCATGTTTTTCTATGGGAAACCCCAAATATTGATCCAATCAAAATGTTTAATATCTCCTGCACAATGGCACTATGTGACAAGGATTCTGTGTAAGTTTCATTAAATTCCATTCAGTGGTGTAGGAGGAGTTGCACATAAGAGATAGGGACCCCCTTAGGTCAATGACAAAGTCCATGTTTTTCTATGGGAAACCCCAAATATCATTCCGATCAAAATGTTAAATATCTCCTGCACAATGGCACTATGAGACAAAGATTCTGTGTAAGTCTCATCAAATTCCTTTCAGTGGTGTAGGAGGAGTTGCAAATAATAGAAAGTGTAACGGACGGACCAACGGACGGACAGACCGACGGAAGGACGGACGGACAGACACCATGAACACTATATACCCCCCGCTTTTCAAGCAGTGGGTATAATGAGAACCAGTTAACAATTAATTTATGGAACAATAGACAGCATATTTTGACTGCCAGTGGAAATTAGGGATAGGAAATTCAGCCATTTATAGCAGATACAATAAGCCAACTCTTTTTTTTTCTCCAAGTACAGCCTCCACTATGGTCTAACTTTCCACATTATAACCTATCAACAACCACCCAACAAGAAAGCATCAACAATTGGCCACCTGGGATTCCATTTAACAAGCTGTTGTACTTATAATAGTTTTTATCCTGCAGTTTCTTGAATTATCTCCCTTTTTTCAATTTTGTAGTGCACATCATTAACTTGTTTCTGTAACGACCTATTGTCTATTAATATAACACTATGTTTAAGTAAATATGTCTTTCCTGACTACAAATCATCTAAATGTATACTAGTAATTCATTAATTTTACATATTCCACATGCCATTTTCTTTATTCTATTTCAAAAAGATGTTCAAATACTTACTCTAGACATTGCCGTACTAAATGAAGGCTCCCTGGACAGAAGTAAATGTTCATGTCTGTTAGGAGGAGATAATGGCTGCATAGGTAATACAAGAGGTTTATTTTCTTCTGTAAAATACAAAAAATTTTAATAGTCCTGGGTACTTTTCTATAATGTCATTCAGTAAGAAATTAAAACTTTTCTGAATTCACATTTACTGTTACACAAGTTCTTCAATGTTGTCCTCTGACATTGTTTCAATTTAAACATAAATTTAACATAGTTTTATTAATATATGTTTTATGCACTTACCTAAAACTAGAACAGAATATTTTCTAGTCAAATTTCTGTTCCATGAAATAATCTGAAAATAAAAAAAAACAAATGGTAGGTTAACAATAGCAAATCAGAGGCTCTTAAGAGCCTGTATCGCTCACCTGATTTTATAGGCAATGAAGATGGCATTTCCCTGATGTTAAAGTAAGTCCTGTAATTTTCAATAAACTTTAAATAGGACCATCCAAACAATATTACTAGAAAGCTTTGTTTCATTGGTTAACCAGTTGTATAGAGATTTTTTTTATTTGCCCATAGGGTCGTATGTTAAACTAAGTCCTGCGGGGGAGGTGGCCATTTTGAATTTCCAATTGCCATAAAAAACATAAACTTTATAAAGGACCATCCAAACAATATTGCTAGTAAGTTTTTGTTTCCATTGATTAACCGGTTTCGGAGAAGAAGCCTTTAAAAACTTTTTCCCATAGGGTCGTATGTTAAACAAAGTCCTGAGGTAGCGGCCATTTTGAATTTCCAATTGCCATAAAAAACATAAACTTTATAGAGGACCATCCAAACAATATTGCTAGTAAGTTTTTGTTTCCATTGATTAACCGGTTTCAGAGAAGAAGCCTTTAAAAACTTTTTCCCATAGGGTCCTATGTTAAACTAAGTCCTGCGGAAGTGGCCATTTTGAATTTCCAGTTGGCATAAAAATCATAAACTTTATAAAGGACCACCCAAACAATATTGCTAGTAAGTTTTGTTTTGATTGGTTAACCGGTTTCAGAGAAGAAGGTCTTTTTTAACCTTTTTCCCATAGGGTCCAATGTTAAACTAAGTCCTGCGGTGGTGGCCATTTTGAATATCAGATTGGGATAAAAAACATTAACTTTATAGAGGACCATCCAAACAATATTGCTAGTAAGTTTTGTTTCCATTGGTTGGCCGGTTTCAGAAAAGAAGCCTTTCTAACTTTTTCCCATAGGGTCCTATGTTAAATTAAGTCCTGCGGTGGCAGCCATTTTGAATTTCCAATTGCCATAAAAAACACAAACTTTATAGAGGACCATCCAAACAATATTGCTAGTAAGTTTTGTTTAGATTGGTTAACCGGTTTCAGAGAAGAAGCCCTTTTTAACATTTTTCCCATAGGGTCCAATGTTAAACTAAGTCCTGCGGTGGTGGCCATTTTGAATATCAGATTGGGATAAAAAACATTAACTTAATAGAGGACCATCCAAACAATATTGCTAGTAAGTTTTGTTTCCATTGGTTGGCCGGTTTCAGAAAAGAAGCCTTTCAAACTTTTTCCCATAGGGTCCTATGTTAAATTAAGTCCTGTGGTGGCAGCCATTTTGAATTTCCAATTGCCATAAAAAACACTAACTTTATAGAGGACCATCCAAACAATATTGCTAGTAAGTTTTTGTTTCCATTGATTAACCGGTTTCAGAGAAGAAGCCTTTTAAAACTTTTTCCCATAGGGTTCTATGTTAATCTAAGTCCTGCAGTGGCGGCCATTTTGAATTTCCAATTCCCATCTAAAACACAAACTTTATAGAGGACCATCTAAACAATATTGCTAGTAAGTTTTGTTTTGATTGGTTAAACGGTTTCAGAGAAGAAGCCCTTTTTAACTTTTTTCCCATAGGGTCCTATGTTAAACTAAGTCTTGAGGTGGCGGCCATATTGGTTTACTAATCAAAATAAAAAACACAAACTTTGTTAAGGTCCATCCAATGAACATTATGGCCAAGTTTGGTTTCAATTGGCCAAGTGGTTTCAGAGAAGAAGATTAAAATGTAAAAAGTTTACAGACGCCGCCGCCGCCGCCGACGACGACGACGATGACGACGACGACGACGCCGACGGACGCAAAGTGATAACAATAGCTCACATGACCCTTTGGGTCAGGTGAGCTAAAAAGATGAATAATATAAAACATCTTACCTAAACAAGTAAAAATATTTTAACAAAATATAACCAATTATTATTAAAAAAAAGTATTGAAATTGCATGTAAATATCAAGGTTCATTGTTGGTTGATTAACTATGCATCATTGTACAACTTTTAAAAACCGTGATTGAATACTAAATATCAGTGAGATGGTATCCATCTGTCACTGTGTGGGCCCAGCTGACCTTGAGGTCAAAAGTTACAGTAAATGGTCATCAACCATAGTATGCGACATATTGCCTTGATATTATCTACCACATATCAAACATCAAAAGCCTATTTCAAAATATAAAAAAGTTACAGACTGGATACAATTAGTTTCAGACTGACACACAGACAAAGGCATAGACGGACAGACTGATCACTATCACTAAGTTGAGGTCCTGACAAAAAATAAAATAAGTGGCCGTAATAAGTGTATATTTTCCAAGGAAACATTCTTGATTATTATTATACTTGTTATTGGAAATACTGTTTGAATTCTATGAAACATTTTACATAAAGATTAAATACAGTAGATATTTATTTCAATTTATTTCACCAAAATGTAACTTAGTGCTAACTCTTTATCAATAAAATAAAATTTAAACTTACTTCCTGCCATATAGAATCAAACACTGAACTAAGAACACTATCTTTAACGCAGGCATTTGGTGTAATGGGTGGGTACCCTACTCTGTGTCTCCTAGGGGTTATCTGTTTCTTCTGTTCAGAACTTTCGTCATATCTATAATGAAGGAATTCTTAAAATATTAGAGTTAGTTATTAAAAAAATATTGATAATTAATGAATTCCAGGTTAAGACTGCAATAAGGTGGCTAACTGGATGAATAGGTTAAACTGCCAGCAGCAGACACACACATGAGCCATTATTGTCTGCTTCTATAATAAGACCACCCAATTGTCTGTAAGCTACTTTCTGCAACTGTAAATCCACCCATTAACTTTCAATTCTGTGCTACCTGTATATCATGCATTCAGTTTTTTGTGGAAAACTTATTTGTGAGAACTCTGACCTTAATCGCTGCCAATTCAAGGTTGTAGGTAAACACTTTTTTACCAAATGTATAATAAACTGTACGATATAATAAAAAAAATTGAAGAATGTGTCCATGGGACACGGATGCCCCCGCTAAAGTAAGTCCCAAACAGGAAGTAGTTGTCCAACAGGTCTAAAAGTCGATTAGGACGTACAACTTGTGATACTTAACCACCCTGCCAAATTTCAAATTGTTCTAATGCATGGTTTCTGAGAAAAGCTTGACGGAAATTTGTACATACAGACGTATTTACGTACAAATGAAGTCCCAAACAGGAAGTAGTTGTCCGACAGGTCTGAAATTCGCTTAGGACGTACAACTTGTGATACTGAACCACTCTGCCAAATTTAAAATTGTTCTCATGTACGGTTTCTGAGAAAAGCTTGACGGAAATTTGTTCGGACGTACGGACGGACGGACGGACAGACGGACGGACATGAGTAAAACTTAATGCCCCCCGACATTTCGTCGCGGGGGCATAAAAAATCCATATTTTGCAGACATATTGACGACCATATTAAAGGCATATTCACAAATGACAGTCATCTGTTGTTTGGGAAAATGCCTTGAATAATGACAGCAGTGGTCGTCAAAATATCGACAAAATATGTTGTTTTTAAAGTATAATATATAACACAAATTTTACTTAATTCATCTCCAACCATAAACAAAAACCCAAGTTCAAACACTGAAGATATAATTCCTATAGAAGTCTTTATACAGGTACACATAGTCTTGTCACTTACATATCTTTATAATCTATGGCAATAACCTCTTCATAATAGCCTTCTTGTTCTATGATTTCTTCCTCTAAATGATTATATTCTGATGTTAATGAACTCTCTTCTCTTCGTGATGACAAGACTGAGCGTGCTTCTACAGGAACAGTTTTAGCTTCTATAGATCTACCCGTTAATGATAATCTGGAGAAAAACAACATCAGTTTAAATGTTGTGCCTATTAAAACTTAGCTAAACAGAAAACAAGGATTACTTCCCTTGAATTACAAAACTAAATTGTGTTATTGTTGAATCTCACATCTCAAGAGGAAATGAAATTAAGTCACAATAGACAAGATGTCTTTATTTACAGGCCCATTTAACAAGAAATGCCACTTCATTTCCAAAACGATAGATTTTTATTTAGTTTTTGCAAATTTGACCTAATTTTTTCACTCTATTATCTTGTAGTATATGCCTAGAAACCAATACAAACATCATTTTAAAGACATTACTTGGAAACAACAAAATACAGATATCACAAAATGCTTTTATCTGTATTCTATCCATAAAAACTTATCTGAATTTATTTTTAATTAAATTGTTATCCCTCTAGCACTAGTTTCAAAATTGAAGTAAATGTGATGTACAGAACTTGAAAATAATGCTCTGAAACATCATTTTTAATTCAAAGGGCATAACTAGGAAGTCATGCCTGAACCTTCATGAAATCTGTCAACAGCTGAATCTTCAAGTGAATGGGATAACTAAAATGAGACAATGTGCAGGAACCACCTGCTCTTTATCAAATCAATAGTAGAATATAACACTCGCCTAAAAAAAGAACTTGTACACATCTCAATTTGTTGTAATAACTTTGGACCAACAATAGATACAATTTTTACCTGACATAACTTCAGTATTACATAATAATGTATTTGCAAATAATCCAATTAAAGTAGGTACCTATTACTAGTTGAAAGATCAGTAACTTGACAACTATAATTAGCAGATCGTAGACAAAACTATTCCAAATTATGTAACCTTTTATGCATATTTGAAAGAAAAATTTTGACAATAAACCTACTTTGCTGCATGTATGTGCATTTAAATTATCAAGTTAGGGTAACCAGCTTTTAAAACTGTAGCCATTATCCCTAAAATCGTTCTAAAATAGTCATTTCTTTCTGGATAGAGAAAATTTAATGCTTATTTTTTTCCTCTTGTATACAAAATATGTGGTTTTTATACATTTAATTTTAACTTTAATTGAAAATTCTTTATATTTCTGCAAAGAAAACTGTAGGTTATATATAACATCAGTAGGTACAAATTATACCGATTAAAAAGTTTTTCAACTGTGTCATTTGGTGGATGACTTCTATATGCACTATTAACCAACAATGCTGTACAAAAACCAATTTATCTTCATTTTCTATTTTTAAATAGGTGCATGACATTTTGTTCTCCTCAATTTTTTTAAATAAACAAATATCTGTGATATAATCTGATTAAAGTATTATTATTTTATAATTATATCACGAGGCAGAACATGTACATTAGATAAACTGTTCGTTTTCAATTTCACATTTCTTGACAAGAAAATTTCTATTTGTGTACAGTTAATTTTTTTTGGTTGTGTTACTGATCAAATATTAAACAGACACTGTAATCAAAAACAATAAAAGTTCTGCAATTCTATCTCTATGTCATAAAAATCAATAGTGTTTCATAAACTGTCATCATTTTTTATCAATTTTGAGTTATATTTCAAAACATCTGTTAATAAATTTCAATCCACCCAGTTTCCATAGAGACCGAACAACAAACATAAATGAGACATGATTTTGATGAGCCTGAGGAGGATCAGGTAGTGTTATCAATATGCATTATGCTGAAAAATCATTTATCAAGAGGAAAATAAACATTCAACAGAACTAGACACAAAAATTAGAAATAAAATAGCTTTGCAAAATGGATAAAATTTTAAAAATATCAAAAATTAAGGAAGTAAAACTTATAATTTATGACAATAGTAGTAATTATAAAGAGTTTTTAGCTTACACTTATAAATAGGTACCTTATAAATTACTACAGTAAACCATTCTTATCTAAAAATTCATGGCATGGTTGTTTGATCACCAGCCAGCAGTATTCCAGCTGAATTCAGGATAAGAACAAGTAAATAGACAATAAATCAATTTGGTTTGTTTGTTTGTCTGAATGATGTTTAACGCTACTTTCAGCAATTTGTCAGCTATATAATGTCCTATGAAGCCAGAGTACCCAGAGGAGACACCCCATTGTCCGTAGGAAAACTAGCAATCCTTATCAATTGTGATTGGAGTCGAGAACACCCTGCCCGCAGTGAGACTCGAACCCACAACCTCAGTGTTGACCACGTGATCAATACTAGAGGAACTACCTTAACCACTCAGCCACTGAGACATCAAAATCAATTTGGGAAATGGGATAGAGCATTGGGCAAACAATCCTGAATGCTAAGCTGAAGTCAGGAGTGCTAATAGGGAAAGAAAATTTTGTGTTTCGTCGCACCTACAATGAGCAAACTCTTTAACTTAATCTACAAGAGAGATTTTTATTATGCAATGTGCAAACCACTTTCCAAACATGTTACACACTATGATCTGTGGTATAACTGGTCACCTCCTAATAAGTGATCATCATCTATTCCCCACCTAGGGAAGTGTTGAAGAATCTGCGTATCAAGCCTGGTAGGAACCCTTCCTGTACAGAAGGAAATTAATGGTACCCTTTTATCATATTCATGATGTGGTAGAATGGACGATGAGAATAAAAGCATGGAATTTTGAGGAAATAATTGTTTATGATGAACATTCACACTTTAGAAGCAACTAGATATCAGTGAGATATTATCCATCTATGTGGCCCCGGCAACCTTGAGGTTAAAATGTTAAGGTAAAAGGTCATTAATTATGGTATGTGACATGTTATACAATTATAGCCTTTAAATTAGGTGCATATTTTTCATATCGACTGTATTTAAAGGCTATAATTTAAATCAAAAGATAAAAAGTTATAGCCCAGAAATTATTAGTTTCAAATGGATGGACACACAGACGGACAGACAGACTTATCACTATAGGGCAGATGCCAATAATTGGCAGGGCCCTAATTATTGCTTGGAAGAGAACTAGAGAAAAATAGAATAATACTGCAGAGTTATTAATAGTCTAAGGAAATTTGGTTCAGCAAAAGTCTCACGTAATATTTATTATGGCAAAAATAGTTGTCTGATTACCCAGTTAAACTCATATAATGGAAAAAATGTAATTGACTACATTTTCAAAGGTCATAAAAAGCAGCTTGTCAAAATAAGTCATCTTTGATATGTTGAATGCATGTACCATAATTTAAGGTAAAAATGAACACATTTCCTGTTATGTCTAGTCAGATCAAGACTTAAGATCAGTACTTAATTCACAGAAGATGATATTTTCATCTGATATCTCACCCACAGTGACTGCGATATGTATGGCAATATGCACGATTTTCTATAGAAAATGGAAAACAACTTAAAAATGAATTATTAGTTTTCTATTTCAGATTGCAAGGAAGTTCAACAGAAGATCTAATAATGCTAGAAATTGATGCATCATTTAAGTCTAATGCAATTTATTTACTAAGCTAGACTTTCTTGTGAAGTACAAATCTATTATTACTTGGATGACGTACATTGGTGACCATATTTTAGTCTTATGGGACAATTTTCTGAAATCATGGGATATTTGACTATATTTAAGATAATTAATAGTAAAGTTATCTATAGATGTGATTATCGATTGTACCTGTTGCTGCTGTAATATCTGTTATTGAAAAAGATGAGTCTTATCATCTTGAAAGGTTATTACAAAAAAAAAATCAATTTTGCAATGCTCTTACTGATAATAGTATCAAAAGATGAACAAATATCACCTGAATGTTTCTTTAATTCGTATCTTCCAGGAACTTAAGCATATAAAGATCGCCTTCAATTTTCTAAAGAATTGTCATATAATTAGCAGAAACCAATTAGTTTCAGTGCAATGTACTAGGAAAAGGGATTATTATAACAGTGATAAAGAAAAATGATTTTGAGTTCAAAGCAAAAAAAACTGTACCTTTATTTGGAAAAAAAGTCCAAGGGAAAGCCAAACTTAAACCTTCAAAAAGAAAGTGCTGCAGGGTCATCAATGTTAATAACTTTAACTGAGAACAATAATCCCACAAAAGCCAGTATCAAGAACATAGGGAAATGACTGGTTGACTCAGAGAGGGCCAATACTGGTCGATTCAGAGAGGACAATGACTGGTTGACTCATGCACTGAAATGACTGGTTGACTGTACAGAGCAATGACAGTCTGACTTATAGAGAGGTCAGAAACTGGTTGACTTAGAGAGGGCAATGATTGGTTGACTCACGGAGGGCTATGACTGCTTAACTCAAGCAACACAATGAACTGGTTGACTTAGTGAGGGCAGTAACTGGTAGACTTAGAGAGGTCAATGATTGGTTGATTCAGGCACCACAATGTCTGGTTGACTAAGAGAGGGCAATTTCTGGTTGACTCCCACACCACAATGTATGGTTGACTCTGGCACCGAGATGTCTGGTTGACTCGGCATCAGAGTAGTATGTCTAAGTGATTATGACATGTATAATTGCAAACTCTTATTTCCATTTAAATATAAAAATCTAACCTTGCATCAAATACATAGAAGACATTGGAAAGCATGCATAGTTTGAAGAGTTCTGTTTGCCAAGGTTTAACTGAAACTTTGCACTCTGACTAAATTTAAAATTGGTCTACAATTCAAATTTTGAGAAAGAAAAGAATTTTAAGAGCATTTCAGCCAATGTGCATTCTGTTTTTAAATGTATTCTTTAACTAATATTAAATAAATGACAAGGGTTATAATCTTAAAATAACATTGTAATTCTAAAAGAAGATTTGTTTAGGCAAAACTTGCTGTAAGTAGACCACAGTCTAATGATTTTCACTTTATCAATAAGACAAATTTGTATTTCTAACAAGTTTATATTTCCAAACCCTTCAAGGACTAAAACAATGAATTAACATGTAATTTTCTGCATTAAATAAACTTAAGTGTTTTTTGACATCAATTGATTAAAATGTCCAACAAGACTAAAACAGTATTATAACGGTTTTAGTTGGAGTCAAAGATCTTGTTTAAACAGTCCTCAAAAACCGATTACGTGTTTGGTGTGAAAATATCTACTTAGTTAAGACATAATCTTTAGTTTGACTCTGTAATATTTGCTTTTAAATTCAAACATTTAGAAAGACTACAAGTATTTTGGTTTATCAAAACACAGGACAATTCGTCTCCATCTACAGTACTACAGTACTTGTAATTTTTTTAACAGATCTGGTAAATTCCAGAAATGTTTCAAAAACTAAAGGGTACCAGTCTCAATACAAAGCTAGTCACCCACAGATGACACAGTGAAAATGACACAGAGGGTGAGAAGTTCAAGTTTCTTTCTTCTAATAATAAAAGGGTCATAAATGTCTCTAATGTTGATAAACATCATACCAAATATGTTTAAATGGAAAAGCCAAATTTTCTTCTTTCTGTTAATTTACTTATCATTACATGCTTAATTAAATAAAAGGGTGTCAACTTATTTTGAAATATTTTATTTGTTTCCCAAAGATGTCAAGAAAGTCAAAATTTTATGTTTACTGTTTGTGTTATTATACAAACCTGAAATTTTTCTGCACAATATATAGTACATTTTGTATTAGTTTATCATAATTTTTTCTTAAAATAATGTTTTGTGCCAACACCTACCCCTGAAGGTCTGGTGTGTTTGATATGTCGTGGTCTGTAACGTCTGTTATACCCATGCTGCTTGTAGATGGACGTGAAGAATCTGTGAGTATAACATGATATCCAGTGTCCTGAGGTATCATCAACTGCCGACCCAAAATTCTGAAAAAAAGCCAGTCAGAGATTGAGACAGACGGATGGGAAATGTAACTGTTGTAAGGAAGTCAACATGCTAGCTCTTTAACAATATTGTGGCAACAATACAATTAAAACACAGGTCCCGAGGTATCAAATCAAAGTTTGTTTTTACCATTGCTAAATTAACTGTTGATGAACAATCAATATTTTTAAACTATAGCCCCAAAAATTATGCAAAAAAACATATAGAATATTCTCAAATAAGAACTGCATTAATGTTCATGCAGTCTTTTACAGTTTTAAATCACAACAAGAAAACCAGTCTGCAACACTGATGTACTACTTGGCACATACTGATAAAAAAAACCCACATTTTAACGTTCCATCAAGGGTGAAATATTTGGCATCTCCATTAAAAAAGATTCAATGAAAAGGTAAACCTAAAGAAGAATGAACGAACGACCAAGTGAAAGAACTAACAAACAGACAAACTGAAAATCTATATGTCTACCAAATTTCGTTGGAGGGACATAAAAACCCAAAACTGTAACAAACCTTAAATGCGGAAACTGGTACTGCCATTCTTGACATTCTTTTCTGATATACTGAGGACCATCTAAATTATGTTCAAACAGTACAGAATCTATTTCTTCAAAAAATGATTGCACTGTTTTAGCAGCTTGTTTGTCAAATTCCTGGAAAAAAAACAAGTAAATTTTATCAAAAAACTAATAAGATCTGCAATGTAACATGGGTAAATGTTTAAAAATATTGAAGTAGTGGATCTTTTTTGTATACAGACTGTTATGTATTTCTTAGCAACAACATACAAAACAAATCTAAAAAGTAATCATAAAATTCACACCAATTGTTAGGCACATTGAGTTTACACTATTAAATAATTAATAATAACTATAATAAGTTTTACTTCATCATCATTTGTATTATAACTCATTTACATGTAATAATATAAAAATCTGTGATACCTAGCCTTACATCAGAAATACTAAATTAAATAAAATTGTACAACGAATTACATTGATTAGAATGGCAACAAGTTCTATTGCAGTGTCTTACTCGTTAGTGCTTGTATACTTAAATATATAAAATACCCTTATCTAGACCCTAGCATTACATAACAAATATTAAAATAAACAAAATTGTAAAATCGATTACAATAGCATAGCAAATTATATTATTGTGACATTAATTAAAACCACAATAACAGGTGATGGCGAAATTAAGATGGATGCCATGATTATCACAAAATCATCATGATTTAGCAAAAATGAATCTAGACCAGTGGGGCTATTGTAATGGTATCAATAGGAAATATGATTCTTTATATTATCTCAATTATAATAGCAGATTTAAAAAAAAATTATTGTCAATAGGTATGGGTTAAATGATATACAGAACAAAAGGATTCAAATACTTTTGTAAAATAAGAAACAGGACCAAGATTATTATACTCCAATTACAAAACGTAACACATTATTTTGTCTTTGATTGTTTATTGCAACAACCGAGTCAAATCATTGAGGGGTCTGGATAGAAGAGAGAAATAGGCACAAAATACCCCGAACGATAAGGAATGGGGTGCACTCAACCTGAAGCATTTACTAGTGACAACCTTGGAGGTCACCAGTACCAACCACAAACAAAACTGGTTAAGATATCCTGATAAATTGTTTTAAATGACATTTAAACCTGTTCAAACAATTTAGTCATCACTCCAGCTGGTAGATCATAATGGTCTGTTGTCAGAAGCATATCCAGACATTACCAAAAGTTCTCCCTATATATACAATGAGGACCTGGACCAAATTTTGTTAAAAACACAGTGCCCCCCCACCCCTCCCTCTCCTTTGGTTGTCTTAATAGGTAAATGTTCATCATCATTGACACTGAGGTGCTGACAAATACAACTTTTTTGGGGATATTTGTTCTAGTGTTTGTTTTAATTTTTTGTTTTTTGCTCAAGTTCATTTTAAATTTGTTACATTAAAGGTCAGTTGACCTTTGAACTTTTACTTACATCCCATGAATAGGTAGAATCTGTGCTGCTTCTCTCTGTAGTATTTCCTGTCCATCCTATTTGTGCTGAGGATGCTGTACTCTGTGTCTCTATTACTGTTGGAGATGATCTCCCACTACCAGAGGGTGTACTCTGATAACTGCAATATAAATAAACACATACGTCAAAGTGATAATAAATTCCAACTAAGTTTGTGGGTCGAACCGTATCACAGGCACAGTGTGCTTGATTCCAACTTTAATTGACAAGGATTGCTAGTTTCCTGCTAAAGATCAAGGGTTTTCATTGGAACACTGGCCTTCTTCCCTTATAAAAATTAAACGTCATGAATATTGCTGAAAATGGTGTTAAACCATTAACAAACAAAAACAAGCTACTGAATGCCCAATGCGCACTTTTTCAGCTATCAAGGAACAGAACATGACTTACGGAAGCTTACTTATATGTGGTTTATGCTAGGTGTGTATGTTTATAGGGCTTCTGAATATCCTTAATGTTATGTTCTCTGTAAATGCTTTTAATAACTGCATTATACAAAATAAAAAAAATAAAACTTTTTTTCTTTTAGACTTGCTGTCATCCCCCACCCCCCCCCCCCCACCCCAGGTTTTCCGTATTGTGACATGATAAACCCTCAATAAAATGCATCCTTTATCCAGCATCTAGGGATGTGCTAGGCAGCTCTGTTTTGGGTTCATTCCAGGTCCCAAGGTAACTCACAGAATTGTTATGAAACTTTCTAAGAATCGAAAAATAAAGGGTTTTTTCTGGTACATTTGAAAAATCTCATTTCAGATGAAGGTGAAATCTTTCCAATGTTTTGTTTTCTACAAAAATTATCAAAAACATTTTGGAACCTCTATTTAAGACCAAAATCTTAATGTTATTACTGCAATTAGTGACACTAAGAACACACTGCATGATTTGAAATTACAAGATTGTGTTCAATTGTCTCACTGACACTATAGTATAGTAGTTCTACAACTGTAAGATTCAGTCTTCAGGGGGCTGAGACTTGAGTTTCAATAATAAGTCTCCAAATCAATCTAATTAAAATTAAATCTTTCATTTCCCCCCCCCCCCCTTTTTGCTATTGGTTGCTGCGACCATAGCAAAAAGGGGGAGCAAGAGAAAGAATTTAATTTTAATTAGATTGTCTCTAAGTTGGACTTGGTTTACTGCTATCAGATTCATTTATTGTAATTCTCATCGGCCAGTTTCATCCTTTTGGCAAATTAAAAATATGCATCAGTTTTATTATAATCCTTCAAATTGGATCCTTTTACAATTTTGGATTAATATTTCACGTTATGATGTGCAACTGTACAAATGAAACTTTAATTGGTAGATCTTATTTCTGTATCAATAAAGCTCATTCAAGACTTTTTTTGTTTGTTTGTTTGAATGTTGTTTAAAATATCATTAGGCTGGAGTACCAGAAGAAAACCCAGACCTGAAACCTGTGGTTATTTAAACCTATATAACATGAGGAAAGGTTCAAAAAAGATTTTGGAAAAACTCACATTTTTGGGGAATTTTCTTACTCATTTGGGAAAGAAATCAGGTTTCACACTGGTAATGGGCAGAATAATGGCCCCTTAGAACCCTGAGAAATGCTTCTCCAATTATTTCAGTGGATTGCATGCAAGCAATTTTGTTGATATTTTTATGGACAGTGACATTGTACATTCTGCAGTTAAATTTGACAGTGTCACAAAAACTTCATTAATTTCTCCTTTTACCTTATCTATAGAACTTCATTTATTTATAACATTCGAGGTTAACTATAGAGATTAGAGGGCAAACAAAGCTTCCAATCTTAATAGTTTTTTTTTTTAAAGTTTAATGTTATTAGCACCTAAAAGTCTGACCATTTGGTTGTTAATTTTCTCTGTAACTACTTGTAAATGTCATAGTAATGTGATGACGAAATTAACAACAACCTTCAAATTCATGTATATTACTTGACAGACAAAAACTGTTAGAGATAGATTGATTGAAATGAATGTGCAGTATTGTTTTGTCAATAAAGCAAAAATTAAAAGGTTAACTGATGTGGCACAGATGAAATCTTATGCAAAACAAAACTGCATTGAAAATCAACTTAATGTCAAAATGATTGCTCTCAGAGACACAATTACAGTAGATAAAATGTCCAGATAGGGGAAAAATAAACCTAGACATGAATGCACTGATATTACTACAGGTATTTTAAGGTTCCTTTTAAATTAGAAAAAAAAATTACAACAGAATATACTAAAATCTAAAATTGATTTGCTGCTGCTATTACACAACTTTTGTTTTACTATAAAATTTAGACAGAAAATATAGATTTATTTCATGCAGTTTTTGCTCCAGGCAATACATTTCGATTCTTATTTCAGGCAATAAATTCAATAAGGACACCAGGTGAAAATAAAAATGATCAAGTTTTTTCCCCATTCTGAGAGGAAACCATTGATTTTTCATCAACAACTACAACTTAAAAGCTTAAATCCAAAAGAAACAGTGAAATTAATTGCCTGTTTTTTCCATCAAGGTGGACACTTGTACATTACACTTATCAATCATAATAAACACTTTTTTCTTCTTTAAAGTCACGAATTTTTTGGTACAAAAATGTCAAGGTATTTTACTTACAATAAAACATTTTTTTATATTTATTTAAATGAAACCTTTGTCAAGTCATTAAAATTTTAGTGCAAAAATGTTAGGTGTGTCTTCAACATAATTACATGAAAATCTTTCTAAGAAATCTACAAGGAAGTAGCTTATAAGGATCCTACAAGGTTTATTTATATCACAAATTACATTTCACTGCAATAGACATCTGAACAATAAATACTCTTAAATTTCATCTCTTAAAATTGAGACACCATTTGTCAATTTAAATGATGCAAATTTTAAGATGCATAATAAGTTAGAGGTTTCTTTATAATGTAGTTGTGTGTCAAATAATTTGAATTATATATATATATATATATATATATATATATATATATATATATATATATATATATATATATATATATATAAAAGTCTAAAGAGTCTACCAACCAGCAGGCTTATTAAGTATCGGATCGACAAACATGACGATACGGCATAAACAAAAAATAATATACAAGTCTAGAAGATTATGCAACGATACACATGACGGTGTTTCTTGTCAAAAATTTAGACAAAACTGACCAACGAATGGCCTTAGTCATTGAATGTCAATATAAATAAATGACGTAAACAAGTCGTAACATATTGATCTTGAAATTTCTCATTTCCAACTTAACCCAAAATAGTTGCTTCCCAAGTCCGCCAGCGGGGGACGTGCCGTGCTGTTACTTTGCTTTGCTCAAATATTCCAACAAGATGTAATTAAAATTACCAAGTTGACAAATTCTTTACGCCAGACGCGCGTTTCGTCTACTTAAGACTCATCAGTGGCGTTTAACTCTAAATGCTTAAAGTATTTTTTCATTCGGTGATGGAATAATATAAGTCCACTGGGATCGTGTAAAAACACAATACAGGTAGTTCAAAATATTATATAAAAGTCTAAAGAGTCTACCAACCAGCAGGCTTATTAAGTATCGGATCGACAAACATGACGATACAGCATAAACAAAAAATAATATACAAGTCTAGAAGATTATGCAACGATACACATGACGGTGTTTCTTGTCAAAAATTTAGACAAAGACTGACCAACAAATGGCCTTAGTCATTGAATGTCAATATAAATAAATGACGTAAACAAGTCGTAACATATTGATCTTGAAATTTCTCATTTCCAACTTAACCCAAAATAGTTGCTTCCCAAGTCCGCCAGCTGGGGACGTGCCGTGCTGTTACTTTGCTTTGCTCAAATATTCCAACAAGATGTAATTAAAATTACCAAGTTGACAAATTCTTTACGCCAGACGCGCGTTTCGTCTACTTAAGACTCATCAGTGGTGTTTAACTCTAAATGCTTAAAGTATTTTTTCATTCGGTGATGGAATAATATAAGTCCACTGGGATCGTGTAAAAACACAATACAGGTAGTTCAAAATATTATATAAAAGTCTAAAGAGTCTACCAACCAGCAGGCTTATTAAGTATCGGATCGACAAACATGACGATACAGCATAAACAAAAAATAATATACAAGTCTAGAAGATTATGCAACGATACACATGTATATATATATATATATATATATATATATATATATATTAACTCACATACATAACATGACCACAAACTAAAACTAGAGTAAAAAAAACTGGGAGCAGTGCTCACCATTGATACCCCCAGCTTCATGAATTCTTAAAGGGAAACTTCGCGAAAAAATGAAAATTTGATATGTTATTCTTCAAATAAAAAGAAATATAATTGCCTTTTGATGTTTTCTTGTATTCTTTACCGTTACGCGTCTAGAGTGGTTTAAAGGTGGTAAAATTTTGTGTATGGGGGACGCCATATTGACAGTATTTTATCATGTGACTGCGTTTGTGACGTGATAAATGTAATTATCCAGTATATATGATAAATAATCCAGTTTACAAATATGTTTTTCTGCCTTAGTTCTTTGAAGAATATATAAACTTTGGCGATGACTAATGACCGGCTGACAACATAAGATTAACAAATACGTCTTAATGTTTTAATGCTCTTTGTTTTAATAAAAGTATTTTTTGCCAAAATTTTAACCTGTCTTTATTGAACTCAGATATAATTTACCTAAATAATAATTGTAATAAAAGATATATTTATATGATTATTTTTATATATATAATAAAATTCCGTGCATAATTTTGCACGTCTTGAAACGGCAGTTGTACCTGGACGTGAAAATGTTACAGGTAAATCATTACTCGTTTATGAAGGGTAATTAACAGAATTAGCAGGTAAACAAACAGGATGTTTATTGCAATTATTAGATCATTTGATGCCGACTTTGAAGTATGAATATTCGGACTTTTTCAAACGCTTACCAGATTTAAGGTTAATCATGTAATTCGAAATTAGAAAGGCACACCCCCTCCTGCCAAGACAGGTATGATTTGAATACACCGAGGTGTCAGAACACAGGATGTATATAAGATTTCGAATACCTTATAAAGATGCCAAGGCTGAGGAAACGTAAAACTTGCACGTACACTCAAATATACACAACATGTAAAAGTTTGGAAACGGTGTTACGCACACGCACAATAAATGTTACCAGTAATAATAATTATAACAATAACAATATTAATAATTAAAAATGTACTAAACGTGAAGTGAAATTTTGATGCGCGAAAACCGGAGTATTTAAAAAATATTTCATTTAACGATCGTTATTTCTTAAATAGTCAACTTAGCAAATATTGTGTTTAAACAAGTTTCGTTCATTAAGTTGCTTAATCTGATTAAGTTGAAAATATAATACGAATAATTTTGAATTTAATTAATATTTATGGACTTGTTTTCCTATCAAAACTGTGACTTTCTTTCCGTTTACCATTATTGCTGCTGTGGAAATAGTCTTAGGTCGAAGTCTTTAAATTAGTTAACTACTTGTTACACATGCAAGTCGGTTTTCTTGCTTATATATAGATCAGGAATACGAAACGTAATCTTTCCACAACATTGTCTTATAAATAATACAACCTTCTGTTATTGACCGTTTCGCGTTATTATCATACGACGACTTTTAAGGTACTTGGATGTCGAGTATCGCCATCTAGTGACGAGATGGTGACAAGATGGCGGACCTCCATATGTGCATTTTTTACACGGTAAATTCCATGCAGAAACTTAACCTCTGAAAATATAATAAAACATCAAGAGGCAAACGTGTTTCTTTTTAGTTGAAGAATAACATATCAAATTTTCATTTTTTCGCGAAGTTTCCCTTTAAAAATGCATGTGTTCTTAATTATAAACTTGAAACTTAATCTAGTGTAGGAAGAGTTGCAGATAAAACATGGGAACCCCCATCCCTCCCCCCACCTCAAAGAATAGCAATGTCCATTTTTTTCTATGGGAAAACCCAAATATCATTCCGATCAAAATGTTAAATATCAGGTGCACAATGGCGCTATGTGAAAAAGATGGGTATCCCCTTAGGTCAATGACAAAGTCCATGTTATTCTATGGGAAACCCCAAATATCATTCTAAATATCTCCTGCACAATGGCACTATGTGACAAGGATTCTGTGTAAGTTTCATCAATTCCATTCAGTGGTGTAGAAGGAGTTGCACATAAGAGATGGGTATCCCCTTAGGTCAAAGTCCATGTTTTTCAATGGGAAACCCCAAATATCATTCCCATCAAAATGCTGAATATCTCCTGTACAATGGCACTGTGTGTCCTATGTGACAAGGATTCTGTGTAAGTTTCATCAAATTCCATTCAGTGGTGTAGGAGGAGTTGCACATAAGAGATGGGTATCCCCTTAGGTCTATGACAAAGTCCATGTTTTTCTATGGGAAATCCCAAATAATATTTCGATCAAAATGCAAAATATTTCCTGCACAATGGCACTATGTGACAAGGATTCTGTATAAGTTTCATCAAATTGCAAATAAGAGAAAGTGTAACAGACGGACGGACAGACCGACAGACAGACACTCCATCACAATATACACCCCGCTTTTCAAGCCGGGGGTATAATAATTTCTGACTTGTAAATTTAGGGATGATTTACAAATGGAGATAATTTTACTTAAGATTTATTATAATGGTCAGTGTACAAACCCTGGTCAATTAACAGAAAGTTTCTTTCCATGCTCAGTATACAAATGTGGTCAATTTACAGAAAGTTTCTTTCCATGGTCAGTATACGACTGTGGTCAATTTACAGAAAGTTTCTTCCCATGGTCAGTATACAACTGTGGTCAATTTACAGAAAGTTTCTTCCCATGGTCAGTATACAAATGTGGTCAATTTACAGAAAGTTTCTTTCCATGGTCAGTATACAACTGTGGTCAATTTACAGAAAGTTTCTTCCCATTGTCAGAATACAACTGTGGTCAATTTACAGAAAGTTTCTTCCCATGGTCAGTATACAACTGTGGTCAATTTACAGAAAGTTTCTTTCCATGGTCAGTATACCACTGTGGTCAATTTACAAAAAGTTTCTTTCCATGGTCAGTATACAACTGTGGTCAATTTACAGAAAGTTTCTTTCCATGGTCAGTATACAACTGTGGTCAATTAACAGACAATTTACTACAACAGTAAGTTTACCAACTTTTAGTGCACTGCATACCATATGCAAGTGCACTAGTTTTTAAAGTTAAAATTGTAAAAACTGAATTTAAAATTCACATATGAATACAGAAATGTCAACAAATAAATAAATTATATGATATATAACTTTTTTTCAATAATTACTGTACTATTGGGATAAATATTATACAAAGCAGATTACAAATCTCATAAAACATATATTTTTGTGAGGGTGACATTCTAAAATGTGGCTCTGTTTAAACCTTTGTCCACATCAAATCTAGCATGAATTTAGATGGTATTCACGACAGTGCACTTTAAATGTAATCAAATAAAAAAATGTATGAGAAGTAATAAAGGAAACACATCTTCGATTTTCATCATTCATAACAATTTTCCAAGTCAATAAAGACTAAGTTATTTGAAATCCTGGTCCCGATACAATATCCTACACAATATTCAGAAAAACAATACAGACCATACGTCAACCATGAGCTCCATGAATGGATATTCCATAAAACATCCCTTGTTCCTTTTTAATATTTTCTAGCGGTGTTAAAAGTGTGACAAAATGCCAAAAACGTTTCAAGAGGTATTTCCTATCATGTGATATGATAGCAATTTATTACTCGGCTGGTGAGATATTTGTGAAGTTTTTGACATATTTTCAATAAAAAAATTAAAATCAACCCTTAAAACTGTTGAAATGATTAAATTTAAATTATAAACAAAAAAGTAAAATGGGACAGGCTTATGGTAATCAATATCTGATGTAATAAAAAATATCAACAGGGACTATTAGATAAATTGACTGATGTTTGCTTAACGTCCAGCTAGCAATATTTCAGCCATATTCCCAACCAGTTGTTAAATAAAAGATATCCTTAATCTTCTTATATGAGCTGACCATTGCTTTATTACAAAAAGTGCTGATGATATTTTCTAATCCATTGTCAATATTTAAACTGTAAAAATTATCCCCCTCCCAACCCCCCCCCCCCCCAAAGAAAAAATAAATAAATAAATAAATAAATAAATAAATAAATAAATAAATAAATAAATAAATAAATAAATAAATAAATAAATAAATAAATAGAGTAGAATTCATGCAAAAGCATGTTTAATGTCAGTATTTTAAAGAAACTGTATTTTTTCAATTAAATAAGTAATCAGGTTGAAGGCTTTAAATAATCAAAATTTGACTGTTTTCTTCAACATAAACATGCTTTGTTGAGACAAGCTAAATACTAAAGCTTGTGAAATAACTAGGTTTCAAAATGGAACTTCTAAAAAGAGATTTGAATGTTAAACTCTATTCTATTAGGAAGGAGGCATGGAAAAGCAGTTAACGTCCAGCGAAGTTAAAAGTCAAATGAATTTATTCACATTTATATAAATCTATTTCTTATTGATGCAGTGAAGTGAGAGATTTAGCTAAATCATTTTCTTGTTCTGTAACTTCTGCCTGGATGGTTAAATTTTCATGTACAAAGCTAATTCCCATCAAATGAGTTCTTGTCACAGAGAATCACATGGTTAATGTCTTCTTAATTTATAACTGTTTTTATCTACGGTATAAACCAAGGGCTACTAAAATGTATACTATTTCACTTTCCCATTTTTTAGTTACAAAATATTAACTTTGTGCATTCAGTGAATGTTCATAATTGTATATTTACATGAAAGTGAAACAATTTAACAAAAATACCAACCCCAAAGAGTAAACCATCGAACTCCAAAATGTAAAAATCTTTAGATATATTTAAAATCACACGCCATAACAGAGAGTAAATAAGTATAACTGATGATGATCTTAACAATACTATTTTAAGATTAAGTAATAAAATCTTGATCTTGGTAGTAAATACAATTTTATTGGGGCCAAAATGTCAGACAAAAAGAAAATAAACATCAAGCACAGGTTTCCACAACAAAGAACTATAGAAATAAAAAAAAAACTTGTTCATAAGGACAAGTGCAATTCACAGTTGTTTATTACAGTTTGTACGATTAAAAAAATGGGAAACTTAAAACCTGAAAAGTTGACCAGTTAGTTGTCTAGGTTCAGTTTGTCCCTCGTATATTTTGTATATTTAGATTTTTCTATCAATAAAAAACTTGTCTAGGGCCAGTTTGTCCCCTTGAATATTCTGGATTCTTCCATCAATAACCCATGACTTACTGTAAGAGTTGTTGCAAGAGGCCACATACCTGCCACCAACTTACTGTGAGAGTTATTGTAGATGGCAATAGACCTGCCACCCATGACTTACTGTAAGAGGTGTTGTAGGAGGCCACATACCTGCCACTGAATTACTGAGACATCTTTTAGAGTAAAATTACAGAATTAAAACCTTGCCGTATTACACAGAGTGACTCAAATGTTTAGTATTGTTTCAAATGTTATTTATCTTATTATACTGTTATATTTTCAACTCTACACCTGACAACGCAAGTAAATGACTAGGGCAACTACTTCTGAAGAAGGAAGAATATCTCTTTAGCCAGTATTACCCAACAAGAATCAACACGAAAGAAAGAGCATAGAAGAATACTTAACCCGTAACAGCAGAAACTGAACAAGATGAACATCAAGCTGTTAATGCCTACTCCACAACCATAAAATACTGAATGGATTGTACTTGGTTTTATGATATTTTTAACTTTATGGTCCTACAAAGAGCATAAAATTTTATACACCTGCACATATTTTATAAAGCAAGATGGTTGTTATCTAAGTGTCAAAAACCATATGGCTGCAGTTATTACTGAGAATGTATAATTCTGCAAAATAATAGCCATATTTCTAACAATTTATTATACCTTTAAGTGTCAAATGTTTTTTTTTTCCTTTATCACATAACAACATTGTCATTTTCTGGGAACTATTTAGTATACAAAAATGTGCTACTTTTTCACAAATTTTACCTTGTTAAAGCTTCACTGACTGTTTTTAAATAATCAACTGGCAAGATTTGTGCATTAGGATGCTCTGTAGATCTCACAAAGGCTGTTGTGGGATCATCTATAGGGCGTATACCTCTCCTGAAAAGACAGAAAAAATGTCACATTGAAAGCAAATTTGAAATCATTGGTGAAATCTGATATCCTAGGTTTTATAGAAAACCAGAAATTCCAAAAACTGACACCATCTTGGATGGTGTACATGTTTCATACAACATGAAGCAAAAGTGAAAATGATATACTGTATATATATTAAATATACATGAAAATACGTTATTTTGCAAAAAATAAGTTAAAGTTTAAATAAATATTGAGTAATTTTCCAAATTTTGTATTTTTGACAAAAAAAAACCCAAAATTGTAATACTCAATGTAATACAATTTCTAGGTTGATCCCACAAAAGTAAAACTTTAAAACTACAAAATTATGTATATTCCAAACAGCAACTCTTTCTCAATCCCCCACACCAAATATTGTATCTAGTAAAATGAATACACAGCTATCCATCATGGTATCATTTTAGTTAAAATTATTTACACAAAAAACTTTAGTTATTATAAAAAAGTATAAATACATATCTGTAATTTGAAAGTTTTACTATTACAGAGAAATTCCTCAAATAGTTAATAAATTGGTTTCATTTACAGATTGCAATAAATTTATGTCTAAATTTATGTATAAAATTGTGCTAAAGAATAAACATGAAAAGTAACCCTTGTACAAGAGCTAGCTGGTCTATATTTTATTAAAATACAAAATATTGATAATTTCTACTGCTCCAATTTCAATTTTAAAAGTTCTTGTTTTACAATATTGCATTGTAATATCAAATGTCATGGTAACATGAATAATATTAGAACAGATAGCTGCCAAACCTCACCAATCGGTAACAATCATGAATAATATTAGACTGCCATACATCACCAAACTGAGCAAGAATAATCAGCTTTTTTCTGACTGATTTGCCATGTTTAAGCTTAGTAATCAAACTATATATAGTAATTCAAGCATACAGGAAATGCTCATGTACATTCAAGGTCATATAAGAGTTTTCAAGTATATGGATAAAAATAATAGACAAAAATCAGTCTTGAAAACAACGATCTTACAGTATTGTTCATGTTCATTTCTGCTGCTTTTTTACCATGTTGTTTTGTCAACATTTTACAACTTGTATATGCTTTGTCAACATATCAGTTTAACACAGTGCACATTTCAAACTAACAAGATTTTGTAAAATGTTAAACGATTTTACCAGAAACATGACAGATCATGTTATAGTAAGAATGACTGTACTACCTTTACACCAAGATAAAGATGGTACAGGTTTTAAATCCACCACGAAAGAAAGTCTTCAAATGACAACAAAAATTTCTCTAAATAAACACACAAACAGGATGGCAACAAACTATTTGACATCATCCAAAGGAATAACTCTAACTATAAATAACAATGATATGACAGGACAACAGTACAATTAAACTTAACTGTACTAAAAATACTCTGAAACTTAAAATGTGTTTGTAGGTTAAATAACAGAAAAGTGCATACATAACACTTTATGAAAAACGTACATCTATTAGATTGTGTCATTTCGATAGAAAAACACTCTCAACAAAACCTTTAATGCTTTGAAATTGTGAACAAAAATCAAAATTTTCTATTTGCATTTAGGATGATCTACTAACACTTTAATGGTAAAAACGAAATGCTTGACTTATATGTTAAAATAGCCTCTAATCGGAATGATTTGAGCTGTGTCTGGGAGGCAACACAGAGGTATGTTCATCCTATGTTTACTTAAACTGAAGACAACAAATATAAGAAGTGCTCTAATGTCACAATCACTCTCTATAGTACATTTACACTTACAACAAGTTGTGTAGCTCAATAAAAATATATAAACAACATACATGTATGAAGTCATTTATTATCCAAGAGCCTGTACTGGTACCGTGACTGGTACACGGATACACTAAAGGTTTACTGAGCACATACATGCAAAAGTTTTGTCATGAATGCAAAATTTAATTTTATATTTATTGAGAATGTTGTATATATTATGTTTATTGTCCAAAACATATCTTTATGTTTATTATTTTTTTTTGTATTAATACCATTTACCTATTCATCTTGACTTCAATAAACTGATGTTAGGGATCCAGTCTAAAGAACTCAATTTGCCATTGTTAACAGGTTTATTAGAAAAAATATTGTGAATGAAATATATGACAGTCAATGCCTTTTAGGTGATAGAAACACCATTTTGTTCTGAAATTATATTCAGTACAAGTAATCAACATGTCTGTAATATATAAATCATTGTACCCCTGTTTTTTTAAAAACACCCATGAAAAAACAGTCAACACATGAGTGTTTATAAAAAATGTGTTGGTTGAGAACATTCAACTTCAAATGGGAAATAAATTATTACTTTGCAAACAAAGAACAATTGAAACAGCAGTAGTTTTTTGGCTTCTTTTACAAAACAAGACAACAAAAATATGAAAGTGTACAAAATGATTGTTATATTCTTAGATACTTGAATATTTCAGTTTATTCTGCCAATACTAATATTAATTTCATTTATGTTATTGTAGCATTACAAGAATCAACAAATTTGTGACCTAAAATCCATTTGCAGATAAAAATCGCAGCTAGCCCTAAAGGTATTATGACCCATTAATCAATACATAGACAGGAGATATAATAGAAGGTACAAAGAACAAAGAGTGGTATTTGTTACGTCTTTGTTAGAGGGTGCTTTTATACATGGCCACTCGACAACTTATGTCAACAAGCTGTATCCATAATAACTAGGAAGCGAGTCCGATATCGTTGGTCAATAACTACCGTATCTTATCACAGTAACAAACTGGCCAGCAACGGTCAACAATTATTTCCATTTAATCCAAAACAAATTGAATTATCTAATGGTATACTTAATTGACAGTCCAATAAATATTGACACCACTGACTTTTATTATATTCTACACATTTTGGAACCATGTCTATACATATAAAACTATGTAGTATTTATAATATGTAAATTTAAATCGTTTAAACAGTAGGACCATGACAATACAATTATATAAGAGGAATGTTTGTCAACAAACAAAATGCATAACCATATTACTTACAAAATCAGTATATTCAACTGCAAAAAAACTTGATGCATAATTTTCAGTAAAAAAGAATTAGATACAAATTTATACATTTTGAGTAAAGATATAAGTTACTTTTTTGCCCAGGCCTTTACAAATTGGGTTTTTTTTTGGAACTGTAAAACAAAAATGGCTTCCTGCAGCTGAGTGGTCTAGTTTGTCAGCAATCTACTATTGATGAGTGTGATTCTGACTTCAGGCTACAACCTTAATGGACAGGGTTGCCTGTTTTTTGGTTCCTAATCACCAAGAATTAAAGCTTCCCCTCCCAATAAAAAATGGATTCCATGATATAGCTGAAAAATTGCTTAAAGAGACAACAAATCCTATTTAAACATACACACAAATTAAAACGAATGACTGATTAATTGTTCTGTTGTAAATAAATGTACATATTAAGTTTTGAATGTGTAGGCATCCCTGATTTTTTTTTAACCATTAAAAAGGATATAAATAAAAAATAAATTTTCTGAAAAAAGTCCAAAAAACATCTGCTTTAGTTCTGGAAAACACAAATTATAGGCAAAAGAGATATTTAGCATAATATATATTTTATATTTGTAAATTTTATAATAAAATCTGGAATGCAGAAACATTTTAAGTGTTATAATTGCACATTACACTATTTTACAATTTTGTCCTATGTATTCTGATACCATCATAACAGTGAAGTATAACAGGGAGACCTTTACATATTGTAATTTATCCTAGCTAACCGTTTTTCCTATTAAGATATGTTATCTATACATGTTATCTAAGCAGATAAATGTGATAAAATAATTTTAATATCCTTTGCACAAGATTAAACTCTTCGATGGCAGGTCTTTACTATATACTGTACAACCACGAACACTACCTTCATAGATCCTGCATCATTACACAATTGACTTGATCACTCATAAATAACTAGTGACTCCCTCTTCTTCAATTTAACCCTACAATGTTGCACTTGTGCATGGTTTTGAACTTGTTACCACTGATTTTCAATGGTGTCATAAACAACCAGGATTTAAACATTTCATTCTAGTTGCACAAATTTAATACAGCCTTTTAAATTAAGAAACAAAATTTTGTTTCACTTAATTCACTCCTAAAGGGAAAAGAAATATTTTGCTATGAACTATCAGTTCTAGATGAAAGGCACTTCATGAAGGGAAGAATTCAGTTTGGTATACATGTGTACCTTCAGATGTCTACACCTCCCAATAAAGTAGATAGCTTTATATAAAACTGTTCAAAATTCAGGGTCAGGCTTTAACCATACAAATATCACTTAGTTTATTTTCTAATGGCTCATTATACAGCTGAAAAACAAATTTATATTAAAACCAGCAACTCCTGTGATCCTGTGATTTTAATTTTAAAAAACTGTATTCCAATGTAATTATACACATTTTTCTACATTAAAATGACAATTTCAGTAAATACCTTACATTACACAAGAAGCCTTCCAATGTCTGGAAGGAGTTGCTAAAAAGAGGATCTACATAAAATTATTTTAGTAAGATACTTTCATTCAACAAAAATGATTTATACAAAAACAAAACATGTGTTCACTTGAATGTTTAAAACTACATTAATCTGATAGTGGGGAACATACATAGTAATGACCAGTTTGTTGGTCTTCATAAAATATAAAATCTCAAAATATTGTTATTCAAATGAAGTAAACAACAACATTGAAAACTATCATTTTTTATAAATAAACTTAAAAACTATAAAATTACACCCAGTGGAGAGTGTTTTGAAATGTAGCTTTTGACACAGAGTTTTATGATAAATCAAATCTAGTTTTAAAAGAACTTAGAATTCATGATCATGGATCTGAACTAACCTTGACTAAAAATGTTTATACATGCAAACAGACTGGCAGAACAAAATTAAAAGTTGAGGCAAAATTCTTATCATAAAATGATAATATCACTTGCAAATTTTAATTTATATACAGAATGTCAGTTTTAATATTCATTTGAAATTCTACACCAGAATAAACTTGTGATTTTTTTTTCATAGCATGAAAAATTAATAAAAAACTTTAAACTAACATGGATCATAAAATATACAAAATTTATCATGTTCTAATTTCATAAATGTTTGGGATTTTTTTTTCTGCAAATAAAAAATGCTTAACATTTCTGGAACAGATTATACCCTGGTATATAATATAAAACAATGCACACAGAGCCTAATTATTTCTTAACATGGAATAAATGTTAAGCATTTGTCGAGTTCATGACATTTTAAAGTCTCCGGTGCATTTTTTTCTTTCTGTTCATAATGGCGTGAAACAAAACAACAAATGAGCATGGGATTAATTAACAAAATAATGACCTAATCACCCAAACAAAAAAATCGGAATTGTTGTTGGCCAATAAAACACTGTATAATGTTTCAACACTTATAAAAAATATCTGAAATCTTGTTATGTATAATAAATTTGTTCTGTCAGTTTTGGTTGATAATTTGACCCTAACCTCCATGTGACACCTTGACTACCATACTTATAGAAATACATTGACTTAATTAGTACATTGAAAATTATCACCAAAATAAAACAAATCCTCATTGAAAACTAGTTATATTCTATGATTAAATTTTATTTCAATGCTTGTCATAATGAATTCCAGGAATCATTTTTATATGTTTGTAAAAGGTACTAATATTTGTTTACAACTGGGTATAATATTTTCTTCAAATATTTCGTTTAAAGCATCTGTTTTAAGCAAAAACAGTTTTAAATAATACACAACTGACAGACAACAAAATTTGTGTGTCACAGTTACCTCAAAACAGTTCTATAATGAACACCATACCTACAGGCAAATTTATGTGTCACAGTTACCTCAAAACACTTATATAATGAATACCCAACTGACAGGCAAAATGTATATGTCGTGGTTACCTCAAAACCCTTATATAATGAACACCCAACTGACATACAAAATTTATATGTCACAGTTACCTCAAAACCCTAATATAATGAACACCCAACAGACGGGCAAAATTTACATGTCACTGTTACCTCAAAACCCTAATATAATGAACACCCAACCGACAGGCAAAATTTATGTGTCACAGTTACCTCAAAACACTTATATAATGAACACCCAACTGAGAGGCAAAATTTATGTGTCGTGGTTACCTCAAAACCCTTATATAATGAACACCCAACTGACAGGCAAAATTTATGTGTCGTGGTTACCTCAAAACCCTTATATAATAAACACCCAACTGACATACAAAATGTATATGTCGTGGTTACCTCAAAACCAATGAACACCCAACAGACAGGCAAAATGTATATCACAGTTACCTCAAAACCCTTATATAATGATACCCTACTGACAGGCAAAATTTACGTCACAGTTACCTCAAAACCCTTATATAATGAAACCAACTGACAGGCAAAATGTATATGTCATGGTTACCTCAAAACCCTTATATAATGAACACCCAACAGACAGGCAAAATCTATATCACAGTTACCTCAAAACCCTAATATAATGAACACCCAACTGACAGGCAAAATGTATGTCACAGTTACCTCAAAACTCTTATATTATGAACACCCAACTGACAGGCAAAATTTATGTGTCGTGGTTACCTCAAAACCCTTATATAATGAACACCCAACTGACATACAAAATTTATATGTCACAGTTACCTCAAAACCCTTATATAATGAACACCCAACAGACAGGCAAAATGTATATCACAGTTACCTCAAAACCCTTATATAATGAACACCCAACAGACAGGCAAAATGTATATCACAGTTACCTCAAAACCCTAATATAATAAACACCCAACTGAAAGGCAAAATGTATGTCACAGTTACCTCAAAACCCTAATATAATGAACACCCAACTGACAGGCAAAATTTATGTGTCGTGGTTACCTCAAAACCCTTATATAATGAACACCCAACTGACATACAAAATGTATATGTCGTGGTTACCTCAAAACCCTTATATAATGAACACCCAACAGACAGGCAAAATGTATCTCACAGTTACCTCAAAACCCTTATATACTGATACCCTACTGACAGGCAAAATTTATGTCACAGTTACCTCAAAACCCTAATATAATGAAACCAACTGACAGGCAAAATGTATGTCACAGTTACCTCAAAACCATTATATAATGAATACCCAGCTGGCGGTCAAAATTTATATTTCACTTCTTTTTGTTACAAATCTTTCAAATATAAAATAACAATGTTTATGTTCAATTTTAAAGATGCCAGTGGTTGTCAAAATGTCACCAAAGTCTGTTTTCATTTTATAATACCATATAGTTTTTAATAATAATTTCTTCACACAATGGAACTGGAAGATGGAAAATATAAAAGAAAGAACATAAATATTTTACATCTGAAGAATTAGTTTGGAAAAGAAGTCTGATATGAAAGTCATAAAAACGTTTGGAATTCTGTTTGAAAAAAACTGACTTCACGTAACATCATTACATCTTTTTGTCATATGTCTTGAAAAAAGAAGGCAGTGGTTGTCAAAACATCAACAAAATATGAAGTTTTTATTTTCTAATAATATAGTTTTAAGACTCCAAGTACAAATAAACTTGACTTGAATTTCCCATTACGACAATAGGAAGAGAATGCCCATTAGATCTTTAGTCTGCATTGTCTTTTCTACCAGAAAAGTTGGTATTTATAAGAAAGGTTGTTGTTTTGTTAAGGCTTTGTGAAACCAAAAAATTGTTATTTTAATGCACAGAATACAACACAGTGCTAATCCACAGAATACAACACAATGGTAATAATTTTCCATCCTCATCAACAAATAGACTTAACATATAAATGTTGACTTTTTGGGAGAAAAAATATTCGTCCCATTACATATAACAAATTTAAAATCACAATTTTGTGAACATCTGCAGTATTTTAATTAATAAATAACAAATAAATAAAGAAATAAATTTATTAAAATTTTAATAACCTAATTATTTTCTATTTTTACTTAGTATCTACATAATGCTTGTATTAAACATTTTAAATAACAATACACATTAAGCTTTAGGTAAAAATTGAAAATAAATTATAATATTTAATATTATTTATAATATTCTAAAAGAAGATTACTTTGCTTTATACAGTCAGGAAAAATTAAGAAACTACATCTTATTTCAAAATATTAATTTGAAATTTAATTTAAGTCTGTAATAGGGTTAAATATATATGAAATTCAATATTAATTTTCTATCAAATGTGAAATTTACAATAAAAATCTCACCTCCTATTGTGAATTTTGGCACTGACACAAACAATAGCCTTTGAAAGCCCATAATGATGAGAATATATAGGAAGACCAAATTGTCGAGAATGAACACTTGAATTCGTACTGGACCCTCGTGAGGGTGGCTTAATATCCAGCTTAGTCCATGGGAAATTATGATGCGACATCCCATTTCTCAGAGTCACTGTAGAGCCCATTTCTAAACTAACTTAAATTTCCTCATGTTACTTCACAGAATTTCCTTAATCAACTCAGAATAAGTTTATATCTACATTTCTTCCACATTGTACGGTTATTAAACGATAAACATCCATAAAAACACCTTAAACGATAAACAAAGAGACAGTTTGTCTTCTTGATGCAGGTGACTTTCTCACTCAATTATTACCTGTTTACAGGTAAACATCAAAGCATTTTGTCGGTCTTTGTCTCTTAAACAACCTCCCTTGACCATGTTAATTAACCCATGTTAGCTTGTCAAGATGTTGGCAAACAATCTTAGTTGACTTTTAACTTTTAGTTTCTCCACAGGTCTAAACAATGTTAGTGATTGGACAACAGCGACAGGTAAAATTTTTATGAGTTGAAATATGTAATAAAATTTTGAGACTTAATCTATGTAAACTAGTGGTTTTCTTATTTATCAGAATTACAAAGCTTTTATACCCTTATTGATAGCTTGTACCTGGACAATACACAATCACTTCTAAGTTATCTTCGCTGATATGGATGCTAGGGAGGGGCTTACCAACTAATTATCATACAAAACTCATTTTCGTTTTATTGAAATCTGGATAAAGAACTACATAGCATTGTGATATTATCATTGAAAAAAGCAGTAAATCAAAGAACTGATATTATGACAAAAAATGTTTAGTAGAAAAAAATAATTGCACACGATTTTCTAAATTAAGAAATATAAGGATCAGGAAGTAAAAATATATCACAGTAAAACATTTATTTAATTTGTTGATTTTTTCAAATTATACTGTTGCTAGGCAACAAAATAGCAGTAAGTTTGAAATCAGAGGTCCCCCCCCCCTACCCCTTCCCCACCCTAAAAAAAAATTAAAAAAACATTTAACATGATAAAGATTAATAATTTCATGCTAATAAATCTGTAAAACATACATCATTTTTATTGAACAGATTGTTAATTTTTTTCAGTATTGTAGAAAAATTTTTAAACATGTATGTTCATAACATAGGTATAAATATGATAAAAAATAAAAGACCCATTTGCTTTAAGACCAAAGGAAAAAAAAGGTTTTCTGAACTTAAGTAGTTTGTTTTTAATATTTAGTATGTATAATGTGTTGTAGGTATATTCATCTAAAATATGTAAACTGCTAAGAGCAGCAAGACAAAGGTACTGCAAGAACATTCAACAGCTAAAACATGGTGTCTTAATACAGGCCTCCACTTGCACTTCAACAATAATAATACACAAAAAATTTCTTTTATATAACTTAACATTCAAATTTAAAATTAAAGTAACAGTTCTGTCAGAACTATGCCAGATTCCTATTATTCAACATTACACAAACAACAAAGAGCAAATGAACTTTGACCTCTACCATAAACTGCAATTTCTTTAAAGTTTTTATAATTTTAAACACTATAATCTCCTATGGGACCAACATAAAGTAATCATTACAATATATTAAACACTTGACTTGTCCATTCAAAACCTTTTGTGATAGTGTTGTGGTATTCCAGATATTTTTAAATGACAACAAGTACTCAACAGAGATTTGTGTTGCACCCGGTAGTTTTCCTAAGTGATAGAACTCATCAATAATTTTATGTACAATTAAAATCAATTGAGATCTATAAGCATAGTCAGGTGATTCAAAGATTATTCATACAATGACTTATCATCTGTGGTTTAGCTTTGGTTCTAAAATAAAAAAGATTATATTAGAAATTATTAATTCAAAGCTGCAAGTGTTTTACTTTTATTTGTTTTAAACAAGTTGACACACTGCGCTTTTAATTATCTTAATTTAAAAATTGTTTGAATTAAAAATACTAAAAACAAAATTGGTACACAGCTGACTATGAAAAGTTCACAGGCATAATGGGGAATTTGTATAACCAGAGGTGCCCGGAACCTTTTTAACTGTTATTATGCTAATAGCTAACAAGTGTGGACACAGAAAAACGTCTCGCCTGCATTCCGCATCAGTAACGAAAATAAATTTCGTCATAAGCATTACGTAAATAGCATTAAATATCAGCAGCGGCCTGTATACAAAATATTGTCACCATACCCTGCATAGTTACAGGGGAACAGCCGTAACCCAAAAACTTTAACGTAGTCACTGGACCGTGAAATTGAGGTCAAGGTCAGGTGGAACCTACCAGACAGTCATGTACTATTCATCAGCAACCTATACACCAAATATTGTCATCCTACCATGCGTAGTTACAGAGGAACTGTTGTAACCCAAAAACTTTAACGTAGTCGCTGGACCGTGAAATTGAGGTCAAGGTCAGGTGACACCTACCAGACAGTCATGTACTAGTCATCAGCAACCTATACACCAAATATTGTCATCCTACCATGCGTAGTTACAGAGGAACTGTCGTAACCCAAAAACTTTAACGTAGTCGCTGGACCGTGAAATTGAGGTCAAGGTCAGGTGACACCTACCCGACAGTCATGTACTAGTCATCAGCAACCTATACACCAAATATTGTCATCCTACCATGCGTAGTTACAGAGGAACTGTCGTAACCCAAAAACTTTAACGTAGTCGCTGGACCGTGAAATTGAGGTCAAGGTCAGGTGACACCTACCAGACAGTCATGTACTAGTCATCAGCAACCTATACACCAAATATTGTCATCCTACCATGGGTAGTTACAGAGGAACTGTCGTAACCCAAAAACTTTAACGTAGTCGCTGGACCGTGAAATTGAGGTCAAGGTCAGGTGACACCTACCAGACAGTCATGTACTAGTCATCAGCAACCTATACACCAAATATTGTCATCCTACCATGCGTAGTTACAGAGGAACTGTCGTAACCCAAAAACTTTAACGTAGTCGCTGGACCGTGAAATTGAGGTCAAGGTCAGGTGACAGGTGACTGACTGGCAAGTACTCATCATAAGCTACCTCTGGACCAAATTTGATGGACCTAGGGCTTGGGCTTACAAAGATATGAAGCAAGATGTCAAGTGTTTACGCCGCCGCCGCCGCCGCCGCCGCCGGATTCCCATACATATGTCTCGCCTCCAGCGACTTTCGTCGCAGGCGAGACAAAAACACCAAAATGTGAAAAAACTCACTGAAATGCAATAACTCCTATATAATTAAAGATTCAATTGAAAAGAAATTCTGTACTTATTCTAGTTTTTAAGCCAACTGACTAAAATGCAAGAATCAAGAGTCAAAAGCTACTTATATGTACATATAGATCTTGTCTCGGGTATAAGTTTTATTGTTTACAGTTTCTCTTTATCTATATATAAGTATACAAAATAATAATGCCCAAAAAAATTGGAAAAAAGTCATTTGAAAGGCTTTAAATAATGCCCCAAATCTTATATGCCACTCTTCAATTTTCACTTCTTCAATGGGTTTTGAATATATTACATGTACATTCATTTTATCCTTATATTCTACATCTAGCCATTGGGGCAACGGTTGCTTGGCAGTGGTGAAGAATATCACAAACTTAATAACAGACATCCTAAGGATGATTTAGGCCAATTCTTGTGTTTTAAATTGGATAAATAGTTACATAGAAGACTGTTTTTCTAAACAGATTGATGAAACAAGTAAGTTCAATAACTCCAGTAAAAAGTCCGTTGACAATTTCAGTACACTTCTTTTGCTGATCATATTGGTGCTGTTTACATTTCTGTGAATCTATTATAGTTTTAGCTCAGACATTTGCAAAAAATTCATCCCAAAATATTCAAAACACAATTATTTAAGGACAATAATTTCCATAAGAAATTGCATGACAATTTTGGTCCATTATTTAAAATGTTCAAGATTTAAGACAACTTTTTGCATTTTACCCCCTATTGTAATTTTAGCTAATAGTGGCATGTAGGTTGGGCAGTGGAAATGGAAATCTAAAGTTTTAAAAAAGGGATGCAAAAGATGATATTGGTCACCATAGTTTAAAATGACAAAGTAGTTTCATAGAAGTTTTTAAAAAATAAACCATGATGCTGATAATGATAGGTCCACCAACAATTCACATGGACATGGCAACTTATATGGAATGAATTTTGCTCAGTCAGACCACACAGGGGAGATAATTACAGACATGATATACATTAGAAAGGTATAAGTATAAGAATATTATTAAAAATTTAGAATTCAAAACATTAAAAAAATCATTTTGTGAAATTTGTTGAAATTTAAGAAAAGGGAAAAGCAAACATTTACTCCATAAATATAGAAATACATCTTCCAACCAGCATATGTCTGCTCATAATGTAAATAATATAATTTCTTTGATACCACAAAAAAATGTGTCTGCTACAACTGAGCTCAACATTCACTTTCATAATGCATACTTTAAAATTTTAAATAGTTCACTTAAAATTAAATGTATAAAAATAAATGTGTCAGATATTATCTAACATTAAATAATAGGATAAGAAAATTTCAATAAGAAATAATTTCTATTTTATATTTGGGTTGTAACATGTAATTTGTGGGTACTAATACTTGAAACAAATTATTAAAGGGCCCATCAAGACAACAATTAAATCTTATTGAAAAACAACCCCCAACAAATTATACACCAGTTTGCATGAGAAATGTGCTCAAATATGCAAATAGGATAAGACACAAGCTAATTAAACGTATGAAGTCTTTTCCAATTACAATATGTTACACAAATATTGATGGAACAGTGTACATTGTAATACAATACAAATGTTTGATAGATAATTACAAATGTAATGTATATTCTGTATGTAAACTAAATCCTTTAAAACTATAATTAATAAGAGTTCTCTTGGTAAGAAAATAGCAGTTCTTTCAGTTCTTTGCCAAAAGCCACTTTCTAGTCATTTCAGATTTGCCTCCCTTAATCAAAGTAGTGCTGTGTGAGAAGGGAGATAACTGCAGGAGAATTGCATGAAATGAATAAACTAAATTGGGTAATTTATGTAAGAATAACTCAAAAACAATGTCAAAAATCATTTTAAATAGTACAAAAAAGGACCAACTGTTGTCAAAACAATTGTTATCTTAAACTTTGTACAATTTTATCTTTTTTTTTATCTTCAAATGTAATTTTTACTGGTATATACAAATCAAGAGCATCTTCTGGAGATAGCACCATAATTTTTGTTATTAATCATTAACACATTAGAAAATAGTCACTGTTAAATATTTGGCTAAACAATACACTCAACACATACAAGCTTTAAGATACACATTATGTACATATGATACACAAGTAGCTTTAAAATTTAGATTCCCCAACACTAGTTAACCTAAAAGTGCAGTTTTCATTGCTGAATATTTTTCCATATCAAACAAAAGTCTTTTTATACTTGAATTTTCTAAACACATTTCAGCAATGATGACTTTAGGATTTATAAAAAAAAGATAAAATATTAAAAATATTTTATGTAAATAATCTAGTTATTGAATTATTTTAAAATGCTATAATAACTATTTATTCAACAGAGTTTCCTTTAAACCCTAGTAAGGGTTAGTATTATTTTTTGCTGCCTTTCAATTTTAATTTCAATTTTAAATCAACATTGAAGTCAAGCACCCTGTGATTAATACCAATTCAATATCAAGGCTAACTCGAGCAGAACAAGGCTTCCATTGATAACCCATCACTAGATACATTACAAATTTATTATTAATAACAGAAGAACCTTACTAAATTTATTTTTTAATAATAACAAAGTCTAAGATTAAATTTTTAAATTGCAACAAGTAAAATGAATAAACTATTCAAAATTAAATGCACATGATGAGTTAACTGCACTTTTCAACACTTATCTGCATATATATATATATATGTATATAGGTATGAAGGAAACACTATGAATTATTACTTAGCATTTCAAAATAATTCAATTCTGGGTTTGAGTCTCACTGCGGGCAGGGTGCGCCCAACTCCAATCTTAATTCACAAGGATTATCAGTTTTCATACTGAAGGTCAGGGTTTTTTTCCGTGTACTGCGGCTTCGTCCCCCCAAAAAAACTGGATACCATGATACAGCTGAAAAATTGCAGAAAGTGGCATCAAACACCATTCAAACAAACAATTAAAATAATTCAATAACCAAACTATTTATATGAAATATACTTAATATTTTACCTTTTTTCATTAAATATTAAATATTTTTATATTGTTTTTGTTTGTTTGCATGGTGTTTTAACGCCACTTTCAGCAATTTTTCAGCTATTTCATGGCGTCCAGTTTTTATTGGGGGAGGAAGCCGGAGTACCCGGAGAGAACCCCCGACCTGCGGTAGGAAAACTGGCAATCCTTGTCAATTAAGATTGGAGGCGAGTACACCCTGCCTGCAGTGAGAATCGAACCCGCAATCTCAGTGTTGACAGACCACGTGATCAATAGTAGACGAACTACCTTGATCACTCGGCCACCGAGGCCCCCTAAATATGACAATTATAAAAAAATCTATCATAGGTCATTAAGATGATATCGTAATATAAAACACAAAAAACAAGTTTCTACATTCTGACAAAAAAATCTCGTCCAGATTATTTTTAAAAATTAAATTATTGCACTAAGGACAGATATAGATAAGTGAACACTAAATATGGACACAGCTTGCAGTTTTAATTAATCTAGCTTTCATGCAGAAATTAGATCAGTGACTTGAACTAAAGCCTAATTAACATCTTACAAACACAAAACAGAATTATTCCAAGTTACAATAGAAAAAATCTCACATATCTGGACTTTAAATCTGAAGTTACTATCTACGATTGCATCATTAAAAGGTAAACATAATAATATTTGTCAAGAATTTCCTGACCAAACTACTAAAACACACACTCTGTTGAGTTAAAGAACTGAAGCGTGTTATCCGAATGGTGTAAAAGTGTTAAATCCAAACATATTACGGCCTGGTACTGACATAAGATCATGCAATACTGCCATTAGTCGATATCCATTTTTACTTTGTATAGTAGATTTACTTAATTAAAGATTTAATTGTGTTTAAATCAACACTTTTATGACCTCTACATACATACAAATCACCATCAGTTAATTATAATCCAGGATTTATTGAGTGGTATTAGCTTCATTATGTCTCCAGGAAGTTTCAAAATGTCATTATCCAAGAACTTTTATACATAAAAACTGCATCAGAAAAGTACTTCAATACTGTAGATATTAAGGACCTTTCTTAATCTTAATAGGATACATTTCCCATAGATTCATAAGGAACAAAATAACTTGGACCTTAAAGTCCACATAGAGTTATTGTCTAGAAAATAAGGGACATGAAACATTTTGCTCATTCGTGCAAGTTTGTAAAAATTGTGTAAAGACTGAAGGTCTAGAACAAAAAAAATAAAATTACATTGAACAGACTCGTTCAAATGCCTGACAAAATGTCAAAGATTTTGACAAATTTCAGGAAATTTGAATAAGAATACTTTACTGGGACTCGATTATTTATGGCAGCATATTAATTCATTTACTATGTTAAGTACACATAAAGTCATATTCAAATAGGTCAGATGTGCAAATTTGATAACAAAACATAAAAGATTTGTTTTGTAAAACTTCAGTAATAAGATCAAACAGTTGAAACTGGACCAACTTTTCCCTGCGTCTAAATCCCAACAACAGACAACAGCTAACACTGTTCCAGGGTAGTTAGATAATGAAGTGATGGAAAGTCAACAATCTTTTTGAAAAATTTACAAACAAAATACCGAGCTTTTGTTGGTTCTATGTAAGTAGGGCCGGGAAGTACAAATAGTACTCCTGTTTAAATTCTTCCAACTAATTGACATAAGTATTGATTTATTCTCCGTATTTACTGCAATCAATAATTTCTATTACTTTATATTAAACTATCATCAATACAGTAAACAAACAGCGATCCTGAACAATTTGTTCTATGACTATCACAGTACTGTTGTGTCATTGTTACTATACAACAACACATTTTTCGTTCCATTTATTTTTTTTTGTGTGTGTATCAAATCTCCTCTCCTATCTATTAATTAGCAAGTACTGGCATTTAAAAATAAATATTGGAAATGATAAGTAATGCTTAACATAATTAAATCTATAATTTTGATATTTTAGACTATAAAATTAATAACGTCAGCATATTCAGGCGAGTCTGTTATTATTTGTTATGGTTTTATTAAATATGTGCTTTATTTAGGACTTGACGTAGGTAATATACAAACTTGCATCAATGGGCTTAACTGATCAATGTAAAATTGATACAAATTTATCTAAATAAAAGCAATACCTGATATTAAATGGCACCTGAAAAAAATTTACTTCTTACAAACTAATCAATTTTTTAAAATTGGACCAGGGTCCTTAAAATGCAGAAAATAATAATAATATTTTCAATAAATTCACCAAAATGTCAATAAGATCCCCCCAAATGAAGAATAATACATAGTGCAGTTCTGACAGTTGTTCTGATAGCTTTGAAGTGTCATGTTTATCTTCTTATAAAATTAAATATACAACAATGCAATGGACCTTTCTAAGTGAATCAACTTACAAAACAATTGTTAAACTTTGCACAATGTGCATATTTCTGTGTCATTCGGTACCATGTAAATAACGCTTAAACAATTGCAGTCCACATGAATTTCAATTATTTGTATAATTAAATTCTGCAATCATGATTTAACTTAAACTTTTGACAGCTATTACTGTTTGGTGTTGTACAGATAATGAATAACATGAAATATGCAAGACAACATACTAAAGGAACAAATACAGAATAGAACTATATGAAATGTACATTTAGGCCCCTGCAGCTGAAAATTAAAGGTTGATTTGTTGGTGCCCCCCTTTCCCCCCTTTTATTGACAAGCAACATGACAAGCAGAAATTTTACGAAAATTGATTGAAAATTAAAATCCTTTCGTCTTACAAACTTTCATTACGTGTACAAACATCCTACTAAACATTATATAAATGCTTTAAGTCTAAAAATTAAGGAGAAGACAGCTGGACAAGAATTGAACCCTGACTGACTAAGCTCAAACTGTCTTTAGTTTGAAGAATATTTTACAAAAATTAAAATCATATGGCCCTGCACACTTCCATTGTGTGTTCAATTATCCTATCCAATTATAAACGCTGTTGTTTCAAAGATGAAGAAGAAGATAGCTATCTGGCCTGCAAACTGCAATAAATCCAACTATCTGTAGTCTTAAGAATATTTCACAAAAATCAAAATCCTTCGACCCTACAAACCTCCATTATGTGTTCAAATATCGTACCAAAAAAAAATTTTTTTAATATCCTTTGTATCTGCACATCTACATTATGTTTACAAATATTTTGCAAAAAATAAATGTCTTAGCCCTAAAATTGTAGAAGTAAACTGCATAAGCCAATTTGAATGGATCAACACATCGACAGACAAGGGCAACTTTTTCGTTGCGGAGCATAATAACTAGGGACACATATACTATTGGGTGATCAATAAGGGGAAACATGTAGTATAGAAGCTTAATGACTGGGACACATATACTGTTTGGCTTATTGACTGGGGACACATATACTATTGACTGACTGACGGGGACACATATACTCTGGCTAATTCATTGGGGACACATATACTATTGGCTGATCAACAGGGGACACAATACTATTGGTTGATTGACAGGGGACACATATGCTATGAGCTTACTGACCAAGACACATATAGTATTGGCTTATTGATTGGGGACACATATACTATTGGCCGATAGTCAGGGGGACACATACTATTGGCTGATTGACTGGGGACACATACAGTATTGGCTTATTAAATGGGACACAAACAATATTGGCTTATTTACTCGCCACATACACTTTTCGCTGATTAATAGCCTGGTTTATTGACTGGGGACACATACGATACAGTATTGGCTTATTGACTTGAACACATATACTCTTTGGCTTATTGACTGGGGACACATATACTTATTAACTGGGGACACATATGGGCACATATACTTTTGGCTCATTGGGACATGTAGTATTGGCATATTGATAGAACATAAACTATCAACTTATTGACTGGATACTATCTGCTTCTTGACTGGACACATATACTTTTGGCTTATTGACTGGACACATATACTCTTGGCTTATTGACTGGACACATATACACTTGGCTTATTGACTGGACACATACTATTAGCTTATTGACTGGGGACACATATAGTATTGATAATGGACTGGGGATACATATACTATTGGATTATTGACTGGGGACACATATACTATTGGCTTATTGACTGGGGGCACATATACTATTGGCTTATTGACTGAGGACACATATACTTTTGGGTCATTGATTGGGTCCAGGCATATCTACCATTGGTTTATTGACTGAGGACAAACAATCTACATGCATTGCTGATTGATTGGGGCACATATTCTATTGGCTGATTGACAGGGGCACACATACCATGGTCTTATTGACTGGGGAAAAACATTCTAATGCTGACTGATTGGGGCACACATACTCTTCGCTGACTGACAGGGACACACATACCATTGGCTTATTGACTGGGGCAAACATAGTTTTGGCTAACAGACCTTATTTAAGGACACATGTTTGACCTCAAAAATGTATTTGCTTGGTACTGTAAATATTGACTTAAGTGTCATAGAACTATGAATAAAGCTCAATATCCAGAAAACATTTATTATTGTATATTTATGATAAGTTTATTGACATTTTGAAAGCAAGTATATATACATTTACAACTGCATAAGTTGAATTTAGTCAATACAATGTTTCTTTTCGTCAGACCATGTCAAATATCATATATAACTGAAAAGAAGTAAAGGTTCTGTAATATCACACAGTGGACATAATTGCAGATGTAATAACATTGCATTCATTACCTCACATCATAGTATATGAGCATATTCTTTTTTGCAGAGTAATGCAGATTTCATTTCATGTTTCACTGCAGTTATTGACAGAAACTAGACAAAGGTAGCTAAAATATTCTTATTCTCTCTGAATTAATGAAATAATCTGCAGGATAAAACAATTGAAAATGTTATGTGACTCTGACTTGCACCACATAACATGTTATTAATTGTTCTGATATTAAGAAAAAAAACAAAGGCAATTTCAACTGATAAAAACCTTGTAACTTTTTTGTCTACCAACAACCTAATAAACACTCATGCTTATGTCATAATTTTCAGTTTAACAGAGATTCCATAAACCTTTTCAATTAACCACTGAAATTACATCAACTGTTGATCCACCTTCCATCTTATGTCATGCACCTCTTTTATTTTCTGTTATCCACTGAAATTACATCAACTGTTTGAGCCACCTTCCATCTTATGTCATGCACTCCTTATTTTCAGGGGCCTCGGTGGCCCAGTGGTCAAGGTTAAGTTCGTCTACTATTGATCACATGGTCTGTCAACACTGAGATTGTGGGTTCGATTCTCACTGCAGGCAGGGTGTACTCGACTCAAATCTTAATTGACAAGGATTGCCAGTTTTCCTATCGCAGGTCGGGGTTTTCTCTGGTACTCCGGCTTTCTCCCCCAATAAAAACTGGATGCCATGATATAGCTGAAAAATTGCTGAAAGTGGCATAAAACACCATCAAACAAACAAACTTATTTTCAGATTACCACAGACATTTTTCATCAACCTGTTGTTCACTTTGGACCTTTATTTCACACCCCTCTTCTTTTTCCGTTTAACAGAGATTTCAGCCCCTGATACCATGTAAAAAGGCATTCAATTCTTTTATGCTCTGCCTCAGTTTTATCAGTGAAATAAAAAAAACACGTCATTTATAATATATGCAAATATATTCCACTTTCAGGTGGTTCAGTTTAACAATAATACAACACTATTTTCTGAACTTAGTTAGGAACTAATATGATACATGTATCATTTTTCTAACAAATACAATATCTTTTATTTCTGCTGTTGAGTTGAACACAAATACAATACCATTTTTTCAGTATGTATAATATAAAACATACTAACAACCCAGTAGGTAAACTCACGGATAAACATCTTATCGAGGAAAACTTTGCCCAAATTGTTTTGTAAGTTCTAATTATCTGGTACATCTCAATTGACGCCTGACAAAGCACATTATATCTTACAAGTTTTGACAATAAACCACCTCTTAAATGAAAATCAATAAAGTAAACTTCAAATTATGTAAGAAATGAAAGGGAATGTACATTTAGTGTTTACTTTAATTTGCTTACAAGTCTTTGGTGTTTGGTGATGTCATTCAAAACAACCCTATAAGTATCCATGTTAAAAACCATTTGTCTTTCAATTGAATCGTTACTTGTCATCAACATGCTAAAAAGTAATTTATGACAACTTTGATAACCTTCAGAAGCCCAATTATGTAACGAAAGTACGAGTAAATCAAAACTAAGTCAATATTCCACTTAAAGAGGCGTTATAAAATATGTCTGTGACACACATTTGACTTTTGCAAGATTGCTAAAAAGTTGACTTCTTGATCTTATATACAATGTATTTACACTTATTAGAAATTTTCTAAATTTAAAGGCAAAAAAGTCCAGCCCATTCAAATACTTAATCATCACAAAACCCAGACCTGGTCAGCTGCCTAAACACAAGATATATTTGACATTAGCTGTCTCCACGGTCTGTAGTTATGCCCAGCATTATAATTAACAATCAATGTCTAAGGGTGTTATGATAAGAAATCAACTAACTACATGTACATACATAAATTATTTAACAAATGGGAAGCACCGCAAATTCAAAACTCGATGTGTTTTTAATAAATTGCTTTCAATATGTTTTGAAAAAAAGTTGTGCAAAAACTTGTCTCTAATAGCATGACCCCATTGCCATTTAGCATTACTAAAACAAACATAATAAAAAGAAAGACGTTTGTTTTTTAGAAAACTTAAGCATATTGTTTGTAATCTAATCCTTACAGCAAATCATACAGGCCTAAATTATTGATAAAGACGATCATATTTATCTATGGGATTATTCTACTTTATTGATCTCATTTCTCAAGACAAAGATTTTCAAATAATCAATTTTAAGAATAGAAAATGTTCTCAAGTCTGTGTTAAATTTAATATTATTGTTTGTTCTTGCTTTTGAAAAAATCATCGCTCATGCCCAATGCTTAAATATCCATGGGAAACCTAATAACAATTTTACATAGAGAAAAACAAGAAGCACATGCAATGTTGTCAATGTAACAAAAAACATGCAATAATTTTTGTAAAGTTATAAGTTTCTAACGGAAGAACCGGAGTACATCCAACTGGAAATATTAAAAACATAGTCAAGCACACCTCTACATTCAAAAGCCAAAGCACACAATCTCACAAAATTCTGACAAAAACAACAATCTAAATTAAATCTTGAACTTGCTCCTTATTTTTCTTATAGTCACAGTGCCAGACAGATGTGGAATAATAACACCAATAGTTAGCCGAGCCCATTTTTGATTGGTCAAAACAAAACCTTAATCTAAGATGACCTGTAATGGGATTTTGTTAGATCTAAAAAGCGACAATAACAACCAGAGGCTCTGAAGAGCCTGTATTGCCCACCTGATTTATTTAGGCAATGAAAACGGCATTTCCTTGATGTTAAACATTTAAACTAAGTCTTGTAATTTTCAATTTTCTACTGGAATAAATAACATTATCTTTGTTAAGACCATCCCATGAATCTTGCTGTTTGGTTTCAACTGGTGGCCATTTTTACTGTCTTACTGGCATAAAAAAATTTGTAGAGGACCATCCGATAAATATTCCTAATGACTTTTTGGTTCGATTGGTTAACTGGTTTTAGAGCAGAAACCCTTATAAAATTGTTCCCATAGAGTCCTGTTTTACACAATGTCCTGTGTTGGTGGTCATTAAAATTTCCAATTGGCATAGAAAACCGTTAACCTTATAGAGGACCATGCAATGAATACATGTTGTAAGTTTTGTTTCTATTGTTAAACCAGTTCTATGTTAAACTGAGTCCTGCTGTGGTGGCAATTTTGAATTTCCAACTGGCATAAAAAACATAAACTTTATAGAGGACCAATCAAACAATATTGCTGGAAGGTGTTGCTTCGATTTGTAAACCGATCTTAGGGAAGAAGCCTTTAAAAAAATTTTCCCATAGGGTCCAACGTTAAACTAAGTCCTGTGGTGGCAGCCATTTTTACTTTCCGATTGGTATAAAAAACATTATAAACTTTATAGAGGACCATCAAAACAATATTATTAGTAAGTTTTGTTTTGATTGGTTAACTGGTTTCTCAGAAGAAGCATTTCTATTTTTTCTTTTTTCCCTTAGGGTTCTAAGTCCCATGGTGGCAGCCATATTAGTTCTCTAATCTGAATGAAAACACTTGCTTTATAAAGGTCCATCCAATCTAAGTTTAGTTTTAATTGGCCAATAGGTTTCAGAGAAGAAGATTAAAATGTAAAAACAGTTTATAGATGACGCTGACGATTCTTCAGGAAAGGTGAGCTAAAAGGGGAAAGCAAGTGCAAGATTTATATTTAATTAGATTGACAAAAGGACTATATATGTACTTGATCACTGCATAGTAATTTATTTTATATCATTTGCCTTCAAAGTGATATCCAAATAGATATAAGTCTACTAAGACCACCTCTGGTAATATGCTGGTCAAATGGATTATAGCAATTAAAAAATGTTCATGAACCCATACTTACTCTATGTACATGTATGTGTCCATTTCAAACTTGTTCAAATTTGTAAAGTTTTGAATAATTTTTTATATTTTTTTTTTTTGGGGGGGGGGGGGGTAAAAATAATTAAGAATAAATACACATATACCAGCTCAAAAACATTAAACTATCATTTTATAACTGGTAAAACATCATTTATGCAAAAACCTTCCTTTTTGTGAAAAAAAACTTTGGACTTTTAATTAAATGGATCCTAGCTGGCCTTCCAATAAAAGCTCCTGTTTTATCTGAGCAATAAACCTTAAATACATATTCAGCACTCAACTTAGCCATTTTACAATACTTGCATAAAATTACAAGTAGTAATAACAAGCAATATAACCAGTGAATAGTACAGTAACTGACAATTAAATCAGGGTCGTAAATCAACTTGAAATCAATTTTTATTCAATATCATTTAAGTTTAAATTCTATTTACCTTAAATGAAGAAGAAATAAGTAACATTTGTACAGAAAGACATTGTACCCATCTATATTTAGATGGATTAAAGTTGAAATGGTGCACATCAAACATTCCAATTTGAAAGATACAAAAACTCTGTTATGTCAAACACCATTCAGAAGTATTAAAAAGATCTTAATCTCATCAATGCAAATGTTTCCTGATTAAATACATGCATTCTTTTTTATAAAGGCCTGCATTTAAGCTCTCTTAAAATACTAACTGCTATACAAAAGATCAAAGATCTAGATAAGGAATACATAATCATTAGTTTCTGTGTCAATATAAGGTAGTTTTCAATATTAAAATGCCCTTATTTTACAACATTTATAAAAAAATAATTACTTGACACTTAAGACAGGGCAACCTAAACATATACTGAATCACAAGTCATTACAGACATTATCACATGGCAACCTGAACATACATGTATACTGGAACACGAGTCATTAGCAGACAATATCACATTGTAACCTGAACATATACTGGAACACGAGTCATTACAGACAATAACACATGGCAACCTGAACATATAGTGACACACAAGTCAGTACAGACATTATCACATGGCAACCTGAACATATACTGGAACACGAGTCATTACAGACATTATCACATTGCAACCTGAACATATAGTGACACACAAGTCAGTACAGACATTATCACATGGTAACCTGAACATATACTGTAATACGAGTCATTACAGACAATATCACATGGCAACCTGAACATATAGTGACACACAAGTAAGTACAGACATTATCACATGGCAACCTGAACATATACTGGAACACGAGTCATTACAGACATTCTCACATGGCAACCTGAACATATACTGGAGCACGAGTCATTACAGACATTATCACATGGCAACCTGAACAAATGCTGAAACATAATCCATTACAGATATTATTACATTTCGTAATTTTAGTTTCCGTTTAAACAATGTATCTTTCACTAACCCATATTTTATGATATTGCACGATTGTGAGGTTTTAACTATAAGTGATATTGCACGGCTGGCCATTTTAGTACAAGAATGACATCTAAAAATTGATTAGCCGTGCAATATCACTAGTAATCAAAGATTAGCCGTGCAATATCACTTGTAATCAAACCGTCAGTCGTGCAATATCACAATATGGTAAAGTTTTTCAAATATTCACTTAAAATTGTTTTCTGCAGCAAAATATCGACAAAATTTAACACTTAAAATCATATAGTGACCATGATAACAAAATGCATGATTATAAATTCTTGTGTATAAAACAAATTATTAAGGATATGGAAAAATGTACAGTGAAATGAAATAAAACAATTATGGCAGCTCAGTGCATGCGATATCATGTTTTATGGAACACGGTCGATATGTCTTTTAAGTGTTCCATAAAACATGATATCGCATGCACTGAGCTGCCATAATTGTATATTATCACAATTGGCATCCTGAACATATACTGGAACACAACTTTCATACTGACATTATCACATGGCATCATGAACATGTAACGGAACACAACAGTCAGATATTATCACATGGCAACCTGAACATACACTGAAACAAAATTCAATACAAACATTATCACATGGCAATCTGAACATATATAAAACATATATACTGAAACACAACAGTCATTACAGGCATTATCACAGGGCAACCTGAACATAAACTGAGAAACAAATGCTGCTACAGATTTTATCACATAGCCACCTGAACATATACAGAAACACAAGTCACTACAGACTATTATATAATTTGAACAAAAACACAAACAACCAAATCTAAGTATGAATCAAACACTGTGAATGACATATTTTTAACTGTTACAATATGCCATGGTGACATTTTTTTTAAAGTGACATTTCAACATATCAACACATATCAACTTTATATCAAGAATACTTATTACATTTATTTTTCGTATTACACAGGTTATGAGAAGCCTACATTGCATACAACTGCAAAGCAAGGTAAGCTACAGTATAGGTAGGTATGGCTACCTGCTTAAGCACTTGAGACCTTACCAACATCAAAGGTGACATTCACTTTGACACAGTACTAAATGAACATGAACACTACAGATCTAGCTACAAAGAAGACATATACTTGGTAATAGAATGAAAAGACAAAAAATAAGATTATTTCATGTTCTTGTTGTGTCTTTCAATTTTACTTATAGTACAAAATATTAAAAGAAATTTAAGAATCCCTTATACTAGTATGACAAATTAACCATATTTAACATAAAAAATACATAATTCAAAATGTCTTCAAGTATCATTAAAAATATAAAGATAGTTTTTAAATCATTTAATTTTAATATATTTAGAACTATATCCATCTAGACCTTCCTACAACGAAAAAAAATGTTTTATTGATTTAACATGTTGAATCAGCTATATAAAAGACCATATATTGATATATGTATGTTTTTGACACCGTAAGATAGCATTGAAATGTATCCTACATAAATAAACAACCATTCATACTTAATCTTAAAAGATATATAGCTCAATATGGAGGACCTTTATTAAGGTAAATGGCCAGTTTACTTCATGGCACTCTTAACACCAAGTCACAAACAGTGTTGACATACCTCATTAAAGTGTTGATTTATAAACCTTTTAAAATGACCACTTTATCTTGCTGACCATAATCAACTTGTTTTTCTATACACATTAAGTTCAAGAAGTCATTAAATGGACAGTTAACTTGTGTAAATGCCAAATGAATAAGATATTGACTACATGTACATATACATGTAATATAGAATTGTTAACAAGTTTTAAACACAACTGACTTGAGTTGATAAAGACTTTCAATAGTAAAACTTAAGTATTAGTATTATGCTTATTTATACAGGCTCACAAACCCAAGGGATCCATGGGACTCAAGTTAGTCCCTGGGAAATGTTTTCCATTTTCTAATACCTAGTAATGGACCTGAAATCGGTTCCTAGACAGATTTTAGTGAGAATAAAAAGTTGGTTTTTTAGACAGACCATTGATAGACTAAAGAGTTGGATTCTAGACTGATCTTGATTTCTCTACATATCTTAGATAAAATAAAAAGTTTATAATTTTTTATTATACAATTATATATACTAGTAGTAAACCTGATCTATGTAGCTATCAGATGAAGCTACATTTGGTTCAATAAAACCACATACTCTACTTGTTTCCAATACAAATTTTAGATAAGCAACTGTCCAACAAAGAAAGCCAAACAGAAAACAATTGTCATTTAAGAAAACAAAAAACATTATACATTATAAGCTTTGAGAATTTAACTGTAAAAATTAGAACAGGGAAAAATGATTAGAAAAATAATATAAGCCACCCTTTGTAAATATGAAATTGTATTTAGCAAGCATCCATTCAGCCATCAGTTGTTGGTTCTACAGAATGCTACTGTCTTTATTGCGTGAAAATATTTCCTGCATAAATTAAGCTGATCATAAACATATCTAGATATACATTTGTATATGGACTTTAAAATAATAAATGCAATAAATCTTAAATTTCAATAGAAGACATTCATACCTAGATCATAAATTTAATTTTACAGTTAGTGAAAGTATAAAGAGATATTTTGAAAGATATTAAAATAATTATTATGTTCACTTTTATTTCATTTCAAAAATAACCATTAGAAAACACATGAGGTTCTCTCTTTGAAGTTATGTTACATAATCTATACAGCCTTATGGCAGGTTTTTTGTACTCATAAAAGCAGGTTTTTTTGTATAAAATGTAGAGAAATATTTTATACCTGATATAATTGCAAAGTGATGGGAAATATACTTGATGGCCTCTGTGCTTAGTTACAATGTAGAACATAAAATGTTTCTATCTTTCATTTTAATTTTTTCTTTTATCTTTATGCTTTCATGTAGCATATGGTAAATGTAATTTGAATTTTGGCACAAGATACAAGATACTTTATTGTACTAAACAGGCCTTCAGCCCAGGGTAGCTACTTTATGCCAAAAAAAAAGATTAATTTTGTATATATCCTGGTTTTTACACAAGCGATATTATTTAAAGCACCCAAGGATTTGCATTTTGTTTATTAAAAAAGAAGCTAGAATTACAAACTGATTGTTCATTTCTCAGCCTGTTTCATTTCAAGTTTTCCTCAAGTTGCATATAATATTGGTCCATACATACAAATTTAAATTTTACATTTCAATAATCTTTTTTATAAAAAAACATGTAAAATGTACATCGATAGTCATCTATGCACTTTAGATTAAATCAAGGTGCAAAATTGTACCAGTAAATGGTTTGTTTACAGAGATAGATTTCTATTTTTCATGCAAAACGAATTAGATTACCAAATTATATAACAAACTCTAATTATTCGTTAAGCAGCACAATACATACTCTTTATAGCTGAACAAAGAGCCTAGCCCATAATGAATACAGTTATGTAATTCGTAATATATTCTGTATATACCTAGCTAATCCATGGTAAATTTAGCTGGGATAAAAGTATTAAAGGACTTAATCTATACTTGAGATTTTCTTTTGGCAAGGTTGTTACAAAAGATCTAACAAAAAACAACAACAAATCTGATTTGAACATTAAAATAAAAAGTTTTTTCTTTGAAAAAAATGTAAATACATTTCTAGTCTGGTATTATCTCTGTTTGTTTTGCCATTTTCATTACTTATTGTTTCTCATTTATTTTTTCTGTTACAAAATGAAGTTTTTGTTATCGCTACCCAAGACCTAGGCTTATAATATCTAAGAAGTGGAACTTTTTTGGACTTAATGTGCATGTTTAACTGCATGTAAAATACATGTGTAAGTGAGTTCTAACTTAAAAATCACAATTTTAAAATACATGTATGCAGGTACAGCCACGATTGTCAGCTGCATGATCTGGGTTTTAACAAGATCTAACCAGTTGGAGTAATATATTTCTCTCATAAGATTAAGGGTTATAATTAATTTTCTCTTTATTCAATTAGAGACATTACCAGGGGATGTAAGTTAACAAGTAAGACGATACACTGGTACTACTACATGTATACACAAATACCAAAAAAATAGCACAAATAAAATATAATGACAATTCAACAAAAAATATTCTGTAGTGTTTTTCTTTTTTAAACTAAAATACAATACTTAGAAAAATGCTGGAAAATTATAACAGGAACAAAAAACATTATTGTAAAAGATGTTGTATTTGATTTCATGAGATATCCTCAATGTCTTAACTAATTCCAATATTTTTTAAAGTTTTGAAAATTTTATACATTGGGAAGTGCTGCTTATATACATAAAATTATCTACCGAGTTTGGTATTAAATTTCATTGTTTTAATGACCTACCTTGGAGTGACTGGTAGCAGTGTATGAGGTCTACTACGCGGCGTGGGTGTAACACTTGCGGATCGTTCTGTGTATCCTATTCTCCCAGGCACGCTGGGCCTCGGGTTTAATCCTACTATTTCCAAATGTAACATGACAGAATGTATTCTGTTTCATCTATATATTTCTCTCTTCATGTCTTTGGTAGTAATAAAAATTTTCCTGATTTTATTCAAACTGGACTATTCAAAGACAGTATGTTTTCACAATTCAATATTTTCAGAAACTCTACTCCTACATGATTAAAATCCAATTGAAAAACATACAATTTCTGTACCTAAAATATATAAAATCCAATTTCTTCCCAAATCTAATAAAATTCAGCTATTTCACAGATGACATTTAGCCTCTAACAAATATATATAAGAAAGTTTTTAAAAATAAATTTAAGTTGTATTAGTAAAATGACTTGTAAAATATCCACACTAATCCGTTGAAATGTTGAGCTATAGGTAACTATTGTTCTTGTTTTCTACCTGAATTATCCTAACAAATTCCTACTGAATGGAACTAAGGTTCCCCAAAGGTAAATATACAGGTAAACATAGATCTAACCAATGTTTGTCAGGGCTGGCAGCACCTCTGTATACTAAGCTATTTAACTGGAAAATATTCCCTCTATAGTTTGACATTTAACTATCGAAGACGAGAAAATCTGATTGTCACATAGCAATAGAATGGATCTTCCTAAATAGGTCCATACAAACTCCGACCCCCAGTGTCGCTGAATGGATTATTGCTGTTTTAAAGAGCTACTTCTTCTATATGGATAACTATACATATTGACTTACAGAGCCATAAAATTGTAAATAATGTGAAAGGTTCACCTATAAATAAGATACACCCATGTGTTTATAAAACTATGTATAGAAATTTTGTATTTGATCAGCAATAGTTTTTCTTTGAAGTTCATTCTTTTCTCTGCATTCAATAGGTCCTAAAGAAAGTTATCAATTTTCTGCTTCTATATATTTGTATAAAAACTTTGTGAACATAGATTTTTAAAAATTCTATTGAAGAAGAAAAAAGGCATATCTTCCAACAGTTTCTTTTCATTTTAATTTGCAACCTTCTATTACTCTTTGACAAAATTTATTCACATTGAAAATGTATTGACCAACACTTGAAATGTTTCAGACTTTAATCGTTTTTCAATTTTTGTTTTGTATTGATTAAAATTTAGTCTGAATCCTTTTTTCTGTTCACATTTATAAGTATTTTGAAAGAAAATACCTTAGTTTCAGACTCTATATATGAAATCTTTTGCAGTTCTGATTGAAGTAGTATTTTTATAATGTCTATAAATATTAACCATTTATATTCATAACCTAAAACAAAATAATTCTCAAACACATTTGGGCATGTTTCATATGAGAAAACGGTAAATATTTTTTAAAATAGGAAAATCTGCCCTAGATACAGCTATTATTTCCAAACGAAAAAGTGACTCCATTACAAATACATGCCGTAGGAACGATGATTGGATAACGATGTAAGACAGGATGATCATCCATGTAAATATTTAGCCAATGGCAAAATCTTCTAAATTTTTTATTATTAGCAACAACCAAAATAAACCATAATATCATCAATTATAGAAGGTAAAATTAATAGGAATCACACTTGCTACTTAAATTCCCAATAATCATTGTCTACATCACTCCATAAGAAAAACAGTTTTTTATATGTTTTAACAAACCTGAAAGTCATGGAGTTCAAATAATTATTCTGTATCTAGACATTATTTTAGATTTTATTTTAATGAATTTAATGAAATATTATCATGTACATTTATAATTTTGGTACAGTAGCAACTGCTATACAAACAATGTCTCGGATTCCTAATACTGAGTTTTATAACAGTATGATAGAAAACCATACAAGTATTTGTATAGGCAAAACTTTTCAAATCTACTGCACATTACAATTAAAATAAATTTATATCTTATCCTGATGATCTGTCATTACAATCACATCAAATTACACAAAAATATGATTATTACACAATATAAATAAAATCTGTATATTTGTTTATCTTGTCAAAAAGTGCAATATTAGTATAAAAGATTCAGTGGTACATTTATATGACAACTGTACAGTCATTTGGTGCAAATTAATTAGGATAAACAAACATAAAGAAAAAACTTCAAAAACTTTATTTAAATGTATTTGTAGATGGGTTTAAGATATCTCTGCTATCCTTGGAATACCATGTCTAATTATTCTTATGTCATTCTTAATATAAATAGCTATCAGGAGTGATTTTTATTTGATAAGAAATTGACAGAAAAATATCTAGCATGCACATCTACCCCTGGGTACACAATGTATTGTTCCAGTCACCATGGCAATATATAGACTGTTGGTGCACCTAAATATAAATTGATTTTTGTTTTCCAAACAATGATATTATATAATTTGTAGCATTCACAGATTGTATGCTGTATTAAATGAATTGCTTTAATTAATTAAAGGACAAATTGAAAAATGAATCAATGATGCAAGATACTAGGCGCCATATTTTCTGGTAAAATTAATATCAACTTTTTCATTTTTACATCTTACATTTGATAAAATTAAAACTATTAATGAAAGACTTTAACTTATACTACCACATCCATTTATTAATGGCTTAAATACAGTTTTCGCTTCAGTGATTAGGGCATAGGCTTAAATAATTACAATAACATTTTTTTGCACAAGGGAGGTAATTTTGACCCCCCCCTCCTAATTTTTTTAAATACTTATTGGCAAATTATTTCCCAATAGACAAAAATAATATAAACTGTCAGATGCAATTTTTACTTACATCACACATTGTTTGACGTTATAAGAAAAATTTAGAAATTTCTTACAGAATTTAGCTTATTTATTCTTTAATCTATACAGTCTATTAGAAAATTTGTTATTTCTGTGCTCAACCCTTAGAAAATAAGCTGTGAAACTATTGTTTTTTTAATTTGAATTATGATTCATTGTATAAATAACTAACCATATGAACAGATAGAAGAAAACTGACAAATTATTTTCAGTGTACGTGTCCTGAACCCTTTTAAGTAAATTTAATCCATTATATTTATATATTCTAAGAAATCCCTTGGCATAAAATGTGCATATTTTGTAAATTTCTACATGGGTATACGTACAGGTCCAAGATTAGTATGTTTAATGACTGTCTGTATTAAAAACATCATTTAAAATTGAAGATTTATTTTAATCATCCTTAAAAAAAACTACAGACCATAAGCAAAGCTATACAGCCTCACAAAAGATATTATGAAATAAGTTACTTGTTTGTAAGTATTGACCATCATCTACATGTACTAGAAGTAAGGCAAAGTAGATTAATATGAACCTAAAGCTTGAATGTGCAGAATATGACTGTTTAAGGGCAGGGGGTGTTTGGACATAAATAGATTGAAGTGTACATGTATTTACATATTTTACTGTTTAGGGGCAGGGGGTGTTTGTAACATAAACAGATTAAACTGTATTTATTTACATATTATCTGTACATGAAGACAACTTTGAAATAAAAATAATAAAATGTCTTTAGGATTCCTATTTTTATTATTATTATTTTATATCTATCTTATTCTCAACACTACAACAATCATATTAAGACAAATATGTTTGATAAAAAAAACAAGTGTTATAAAGGTGAAAATACAAGGTTGAGATTGAGTAGATAGCATTGGTTTCATACAGATATATCCAAGCACATTTCTTTTCTCAAGCTATATACAACTTTCAATATTTGTTTTTTATAAGGACACCATGTGCTGTGAATTGAACCTTACTCAAGTTTTTAATAAAAAAGAAAAATGTGTGACATTTAATATAAAAGAAGTGACGATCTTTGGCAAATTGTCATATACATAGATCTTAAGACTATCCTATACAACAAATATTGCTAAAATTTTGACAAAAGATCAAACAGCTTAGAGTATTATATTGTGTGTTATAATTTAGCCAATGTATTTAGTCAAGAACAAGTTTGATTGTTACAAAATATCGTTTATAACAAAAAAGCAGTATTTTATGTTTTGTATTTTCATATAACTTGACTTTTTCACATTGATAAAAATTATTCTAAGTGTCAGATATTGATCATTAAGCCTTAAAGCCCTAAAATCTATTTCAAAGCAATATATTTCAGTAGGCCGCTTCATCAAAACAGGATTGATTTAGAATGTACCTATATATATAAAAAATTAATGAATATATTATTTCATTTATTCAGAATATGGGACCTTCATTATTAATAAGATGAAAAAACTAGGGTAAAGTTAATTTTCGACAGATATTTTTTATTCTAAATAGGTAAATGGATCGTAATGACCTTTAAGAATTTTAGATGTCGAAACATGTTTTAATTAGCTTTATTTACCAAATCATCAAATACAAATAACTGGTCCTGAACAATTTGTCAAGAATCGGCTGATCCTACCACAGATAATATATTTAAAATGGTAATGCCCTTTGACCTCTGAATATAAGATCAGGTGTCACCTCCAGCATTATAATTCAAATATTACTATTGTCCTTGTCTAACTCAGATATCAGAATACACAAAACATAAGTCACTAATGTTCTTAATTAACCCTTTGATGTAGAACAAATACAAAAGAACCGTTCTGGTCAATTAATTTCTAAACAAACGTACAGGTATTTAAAACAAACGAATAAGTACTGACATACAAGAACAAGACATTATATAAAAGATTTGTTTACCCCTATTACTACCAACATTATATTCTTTTTTTCTTTTTTTTCACATGGCAGAACAGGAGTATAAATATAAAGTGACAGGCTATTATTAAATCTACCATATTATTACATGGGAAATAACTCCAAAAATCTAACTTTCAGCCAAAAAACACATATATATCTAAATATTTAGTCTTACATAAAAAATAAATTCTCTATATTTTTCTGTAAAAATGGTAAATTTTTAAGAAGGTTTTAAAAAAGGGAGATAACTGCCTGTAACTAAACAAATTAATTAAGACACTACATGTAAGTTTATTTCACAACAAAAAATTGATTTGTTTGATTAAAATTGAATGTTGTTTAACAGTATGAGGGTAATGTTTCAGCTAAATGTATATTCAGAATGAGAACAAGTTTACAAACAATTAAATCAATGAGGGATTTGTGTAATAATATGTTTTTTTAAGCAGGCTTCTGCAGCAGACAAACAAATAATCATGGCATAATTGGACATTTAAGAATTTATCTTGCATTAAATTCAACTGCTAAAAGAATAAAATTTTTAAAATGAAATTCAACTAATTCCTCACGAAGATTAAGTACACATAATTCTGTTCTAAATAAGCAAGTAAAATTTGGGTATTTCTATTATAATATTTAAAAAACAAATTTGTTCCAGTACTGTTATTAGTATGTAACAGATGATTATTCAGACCTCATGCTGGTTAAAGTCAAGGCTAGTGAACAACAGTCAGAATTTTTGGGGAAAGTTACTTCTTTTTTTATGCCGACATACATGTAGAGAAGTTTGGCATTTTGTTATTACCTTCATTTTAAGCTCTTTAAATTATTTGAGATAAGTATCAATGCAAGACTAGAACAAACAGTCCTCTTTTTTATAATATAAATACAATGTATATAAATATTCATGCCCATTAATATTCAACACTACAATGAAAGAGAATATGGTGTAAAAAACTGTACCGTAAAAAATGTTTCTTTGTCATTAGTACACAAGATGATTGAATATAAATAAAGCAGAACTAGAAGTGTAAAAAGACATTAAGTCTACATATAGAGCTATCATTAGAATAAGTGCTGAAAATTTCAAGTCAGAAATCGTCTAAACATGCAGTTTTTTCATGTTTTTCATTGGTGTAATTATATGCATTTTAAGGTTGCAGGATAAAAAACAATATTTGCAAATTGTCAGAAAATATATACTTTATTAGTACTCACATGAAACAGGTGAGAAATGCTTTGGAGAAGCTCGCTTGTCTACTTGTAGGGTTCCATAAAATTAATAAATCTTGTAATTTCCGACAGTGTACAAATAATGTAGGGGCCTCGGTGGCCGAGTGGTTAAAGTAGTTTGTCTACTGTAGATCATGTGGTCTGTCAAAACTGCAATTGCAGGTTCAAGACTCACTGCAGAACTCTAATTTTAATTGACAGGGATTGGTCAGCTTTTTTACTTAATGTCAGGAGTTTTCTTCAACTACTTAGGCTTCCTCCCCAATACAAAATAGATGCCATGATATAGCTGAAAAATTGCTGAAAGTGGCAAGAAGCAACATTCAAACACATATTGTATATGATAATATGTATTTGATATAAATACACTTTTACAATTCATATTTAACTGACTGAAATCAAATATTTTGAAAATGACAGCAAAAATACTAATTTTTATAATATTTAAATCTTTGCAAGTAATTTGACACAAGCAGCATTGCAATCTCTGGTACAGAGTTCATGTCCACTCTGGAGATTGTCATATTTTCTTATGTTTCTGTTGTGTACCAGTATCCCCTCATGTTTTTATACTTTATGTACAAAGAAAAATACAGAGGGCAACAGCCTAGTCTGTTTTGATTTTTCACCTTTGTTAAAAAAGGCACTTAAACATTATAAACATATAAAGCTGTGACAAAATAAGATTTATGAGCCAAAATGGCTATACAGTTGAAAGGTGAATGTTCAAAATAACAGGGAGAATTCAATTGATTGATTGATTGATTAATGGTGTTTAACGCCAGAGCAGCAATATTTCAGCTATATTCAGGCGATGAACATGAAATGGATGATAAAATGAACATGAAATGATGATGAATGAAAATGGGATGGGACACAAGGAAAAATAGGGGTAACGGATTTTAGATTGCCACTGGCAAATGGGAGGATGGATAGGGTCGGGCAATTTAGCCTCCTGTAGCAGGATCGAAATCTCTACTCATAGCGAATACTACAGCAGCGTTCTTTAACGTGCGAGGAACGTGGCAACTTCCCCCTCCAGATGAATAAGGCAATGTGGGACTTTTTTAATTTAAGAAGACTTTTTCACATGAGTTGCCATCAGGGTCAGGGTTCAAGCTAGATCAAATTTATAGGGAGGTCACTTTTTTAGGCTGACAAGAAGTGAGGATAGAATAGGGAGAAGTTGGGAAAAGTGTCATATTTTGTTTTTTAATTAAGTGTTGGTTGGTATGTGCATTTTAATTTTTATAAAGTGTTTAATTTGAGCAGTTTAAATTATGGAGTATCCATGCAAGACCTGAACAAATAGTTTGATTAACTAATCAGTCTTCTTTCATTGCACATTTCCATAAATATTTAAAAAGAATCAACTGCCACAAAACAGTTCAATAAAAATAAATATGTCTTTCAAATAAGTACACAGTTTAATTGAATTATAAATGAAGTAGAACTAGAAGTAAAAAATGACATCATTGTCAAGCATCTAATATTATGTATTTAATGTATTAGTATTACAAGTATTTAAAAGGATTGAAATTAAATTTTTTAAGGTAACTGCCAAGATACTAATTTTTATTGTGTTTTAAACTTTGCAATTATATTAATTTTAACCTGAGCAGCATAGCATTTTTATTCTCCCCAACCTGGAGGTCATACCTGCTCAGAAAATTTTCATATTTTTCGTTTGCTTTGAACTGCTATTCGCTTGTTTTTTTTTTTAAACTTTAATTTATGTATATAAGTAAAATTAAGACAGGAACAGCTTATACCGTTTTGAGTATTACACAGCACTTTGTTGATACATGTTAATTGCAAATAAACATCATAAACATAACACTGTGACTACAATATGTAATATGACAATTTCTGACCAAATAGCAAAGCAATTTAAAGGCAACATATGGCAACTGTTCAGAATGACAGGGCAACTTTAGCTGTTTTTGAAGATTAACAAGGCAAAGTGAGACCACATTAAAGCAACTTATTCACTCAAGTTGCCATCCAATGCAAGCCCTGTTACTGATTTGAAATTACTTGAAATTAAAAACATCCCCCCCCAGTTGCCATCCAATGCAAGCCCTATTACTGATTTGAAATTAAAAACATTCACCCCAGTTGCCATCCAATGCAAGCCCTATTACTGATTTGAAATTAAAAACATTCCCCCCCAGTTGCCATCCAATGCAAGCCCTGTTACTGATTTGAAAGTAAAAACATTCACCCCAGTTGCCATCCAATGCAAGCCCTGTTACTGATTTGAAAGTAAAAACATTCACCCCAGTTGCCATCCAATGCTAGCCCTGTTACTGATTTGAAATTAAAAACATTCACCCCAGTTGCCATCCAATGCAAGCCCTGTTTCTGATTTGAAATTAAAAACATTCACCCCAGTTGCCATCCAATGCAAGCCCTGTTACTGATTTGAAAGTAAAAACATTCACCCCAGTTGCCATCCAATGCAAGCCCTGTTACTGATTTGAAAGTAAAAACATTCACCCCAGTTGCCATTCAATGCAAGCCCTGTTACTGATTTGAAAGTAAAAACATTCACCCCAGTTGCCATCCAATGCTAGCCCTGTTACTGATTTGAAATTAAAAACATTCACCCCAGTTGCCATCCAATGCAAGCCTGTTATATGTTTGTAAATTCATTAACTTCTCCATCATTTACTCAATACTCAATACATACGACTCATTTACAAGAGTCCTGGGCCCATCCCTTTCCTATCAGTTTTTGCAGTTATTTGTGTTATTAAGCCCTATGCTCATCCCTTTCCTATCATAATAAAATACTCTTTTGCAGTGATTTGTGTTATTAGGTCATCAATATGATTCTGGACTCGCCACAGCATATCTTATAAGTACATGAATTTCTTTTAATACATGGAATAATTCTGGGACTTACCTGCATCTTCATTATCAACTTCTTTCTTCTAATATAACATTGGATGGATGGACTATATGTCAATATTTCTAAACAAGTACTAGTACTTATGTTTTGGAATGAAGATACACCATTTTCTTGTTTAACATAACTTAAGCTTGCTAGACTGGCTCAATGATACAACTTACAATTTCATGTACATATATATACACAATTTTTGTCACAAATTTCAACATAAAAACTCCAGGACACAGTACTAGTCCTCTCCTTAACCTATTTTGTTTGTTTGTTTGAATGTTGTTTAATGCCACTTTCAGCACTATAACATGGCATCCAGTTATTATTGGGGGAGGAAGCAGGAGTACCTGGAGAAAACCCTTGACCTTTGGTATGAAAACTGGCAATCCTTGTCAATTCAGATTCGCAAGTTGAGTTGAGTACACCCTGCCTGCAGTGACTCAAACCTGCAATCTCAGTGTTGACAGACCACATGATTAAATCTAGACGAACTTCCTTAACCACTCGGCCACTGAGGCTACCTAACTATTCTGTAAATTAATTATGTTTCCTAACAAACTGCTAACAATCTAATTAAAGGTTAATCTTTACTTGCTCCCCATTTTTCTACTGTTTCCATGTGGAAGACCTAACATACTAGTAGTCCCCTTCTTGTCATATAGACATATTCTGGTAACATACATGTATATCATTAGATCATGTGACATACATGTAATATTCCTACCACATGACATAATACAGGACAACAAAAGTCACCAGAAAAACAGGGAGCAAAACCAAAATACAATTTTGATTAACATACTTAGTTAAGGCGAACAGTTAATAGGACAGACAGACCTGTATTTCCTAACCCACATCCAATCCTTTGATTATACTAGGATATTCTGTACTAATTTTTCACAGCCATACATGCCCTCTGTTTTTTGCTTGCATTTTGTATTATTACAAATAGTCTCTTTGTATTACAAATATAGAATAGAAAAAAACACCATTACTCTTTTAGATATGCTAATACAGCTGAAGTTCCATCAGTAAAAACAAAAAGGTATTGTTTAAAATCTTTTCGTTATTTTTCAGCTAAACTGTGGAATGAGCTACCAAACCACATAAGATCAGAAAACAATAAAAATCAATTTTCAAAATTACTGAATAGTAGGAATGGTAGCACATGCCACTGTAATGCCTGTATTTAGCATGTGCTGTTCTAGATTAGTGCCTGGCTTGTTTTTATTTGCTTATTTTTATCTCGCTTTGTTTTTATGTATCATTGTGTTATGCTAGTTCTTGACAGAGTGTGAGTGCCATGTGTTTGTTTTTAACTATTTATGCCAAAAAATGCTTAGCTTTATAAATGTCTGCGTAATTTTTACTTTCTCTTTTGATCCATGTGCTTCCTTTTAATATGTAGTGCTTTTTATGTAATATTATAGGTATGTCATTGTCTATGTCATGTTTTACTTTCTCTTTTGATCCATGTGCTTCCTTTTTAACATGTAGTGCTTTTTATGTAATGCCATATGTATGTGTTTGTTTATGTCATGTTTTAAGTCGATAAAAAGCTCACTAGAGCTTATGTTATTGTAAATGTTTTGCATAATCGACTATAAATAAAGCTTATTTGATTTGATTGGTTGATTTGAAAAAAGTTCCCACATGTCACCTTGACTTTTGACATTTTACTAAAAGAAAAAAAAACGACATTCAAAAGGCTGAGTAAATTAACTGTGGAAAATATGTGATGAGTTCAACTAGCACCAATTTGGATCTACAAAAGGACCATACGCTCGACAAAACGCTTTAAGCAGTTTTCATTTGTCTGGCTAAAAATTCCACCGCATAAGTATAGATCCGTAATTGTCTCTTGCTACAACATTATTTCAATTAACACCAATCACTTCTCAGTGTGCAACTTTTTTAGATATCAGATCTTATTATCGTATCATATAGTAACTTACACAGTCACTTCCAGTGGAACTGGTTTCCGGACATATCTTCCTGTCATGATCATGACTGCTGAATTTCTGTTTGTACTTCACTCTCTTCATTTATATTTGTGATTAATGTGGAGTTCATTTCTATTAATTTTAACCAAATAGTTATGGCACTGTTCTGTCCGCTTTGTGGTATGTTTCGATGTATACACTACCCAAAGACAAAGTAAAAACACATTCAGCACTAAACCTGTCAAATTTTAGATAATCTGAGTCAATTGTGCCGATAATGTATTTAACAGAATGGCCAATCTTCATTGAAATCGTGAAAAAACGAAATCATTGAAAAGTTACAGTTGTCCTTTGCAGCTCTTCTCCCGTATCGAATCAAAACAAATAAAATGTCAGACTTTTTCCCACAAACCCTTGCGGTTCCTTCAATATATCTAATTACCAAACCTCTAAATACTAAAAACGCACAATAACGTAAGCGTAACTTTAGTAGTATTCACATGTAGAATTTTACCAAACAAATAAAATTCATAAAGGCATGTTTTCGTGCACATACAATTTTATTATTGGCCACATAAATAAGTAAGAAAAGCAGACGACAACGGCGGAATTTAAAAAACCATGGTTATTTTCAAATTAAAGAATTTAATAACAGGGTTTACTTTGTCAACGATTTAAAATAACAAAAGATAACCCATCGGACGAAATTGATTGTCTTTGGCATCATTTTCTGTTTCAATACTGCAGCATTTTTTTCTAACCGATATTTTTTCTACTCATCGACCATGGGTTTGCACAGATAAGATAACTTTATACTTCCGCTTCCGGTGACAGTTCGGACTGAAAATTTCTATGCCCAAAAAGTGAAAAATTCAAGTTAAACAGGACAAAGTAAAGCAATTTAAACCATAAACATTTTTAAAATAGGTAAGGTAGGACCCTATAGGACCTATTCAATTAGAAAATTCAAGCCACAAACATGAAAGATAGTGATAAAAACGACCGTACACCTGCAACAACAAACCAAAATGGCGGATTAAAACCCAGACGAGGTAGACCCCCAACTCAAATAGAAGTTCACGAAATAACTCTTCATCTAGACCAAGTTCTCCTGCCATTCTATCACCCAATAGATTCAATGCCCTACAAAAAGATGATGACAATGATAAAACTTGGACTTGTGAAAACTGTAAAAGACTTTTCTCAAACCCAGATGCAAAAATTCTAGAATGCCAGCGCTGTAGAATACATTACTGCATCAAATGCCTTAATAAATCAGATGAAGAATACAACATACTAAGTAGCTCAGACTCTATGTGGTTTTGTGGCCCGTGCAAAGGTATAGTTGAGAGAAACATTATCACGGACCTGAAGATTGAGGACAGGTGTAATGAGATAGTTCGTGAGTTTGAACAGAGCATTAATTGAGATTGATTTAAATACAAAATGTAATGAATCTGATGTCCATAAGATTGTACAAGATGAACTTAATGCACAAAATGAACTTAATCCAAAGGCAGATAGTGAAAACACTTTAACAAATCCAGGAAACACAGTCACTGATGTAATATCTGAGATAAATGAAAGAAACTCGAGGAAAAATAACCTGATTATTTACGGTGTAGAGGAATGTAAATCAGAGGACAGAGAGGAGAGGAAAGAACACGATGCTAAAGTGGTCCAAGGTATAGCTACTACCTGCGGCATAAACATTGAGGATTATCATATTGGTAAAATTGTGAGGTTAGGAAAGTATGCTAAAGAAAAAACTAAAAGACCAATGTTAAGACGAAGTGACACGCCCGGCTTCAAAATAGATATTCTGAGAAATGCACATAAGTTGAGGGAAGAAGAACAAGAGTATAAAACAATAACATTGAGCCATGATATGACTAAGACAGAAAGGGAAGAGGAGAAAAAACTATTTGAAGAGTCAAAAAACTTAACAAAGGAGAGTCAGGGAAAAGCAATCTACAAGGTTCGAGGTCCACCAGGAGCTCGGTGAGTAGTAAATGTGACCAACAACACAAGGTAAAGTATACTAGAAAGAAGAAATGTACAAATGTAGATAAGAATGTAAATTCGTTTGATGTTTTTAACAGTTTGCCTTGTTTTTATACAAATGCGGACCAATTTCGTAACAAATTCAGTGAATTTCAGGCTAGAATTACAAACTATAAACAGATGATTATTGGCATAACAGAAGAAAAGGCAGGCTAAAAATAATATGTATGACATGAACCCAGCAGAATTTAACCTGGATATTATTGGAGACTGATCTATTCTCATTAAACATTGATACAAGAATTGGTAGAGGCATGTTGCTTTAATTATATTCACAAAACTCTACAAGCCAAAGAGGTGTGTATGGAGACCGTATTCGACGAAAATATATTTGCCAAGATAACACTAAACAATAACGACAGACTACTAGTCGGTTTGCTATACAGATCGCCGTCAGTACGACACGACTATACCAATCATGACAATAATGCAGATTTACTGAAAATCATAAATGAATCAACAAACAAGCATTTCTCACACCCTGCTGATGGGAGATATAAACTACCCTGATATAGACTGGGAGGTATGGAATACCAAAAATGACAATATAGAATCAGAAGAATATAAATTTATGCAATGTATTCAAGACAATTTTCTATACCAACACGTTACCAGGCCAACAAGATGGAGGGGATCGGATACGCCACATGTACTGGACCTTATTTTTACCAATGAAGAAAACATGATTAGTGACATTGAATACTTGAGTCCACTAGGGAAGAGCGATCACTGTGTCATACAGTTTAACTACAACTGCTATACTAGACTGAAAATGAACAATAGAGAGCGAATGTGTTACAACAAAGGAAATTATGTTGACTTTAATAAGGAAATGGATAATACGAACTGGAATGCAATACTAAATCCACACGATCATATAAACTGTAACTGGAAAAAAATTTATGGAAAAACTAAAACAAATGGAGAAGAGGCCTAGGTACATACCGAGTCGTAAACTGAAAGTATCAAACAAGAGAAAAAGTGAATTTCAGATAGACAAAAAGACATATGAAAAAATAAAGGAGAAGAACTCACTACATAGGAAATCTGTCACAACTAAAGACCCAAAGGTTAGAATGCAGTACAACAAGGTCAGAAACCAAGTTAAAACATTAACTAGAAAACTGAGGAAGAAACATGAAATTGAACTAGCTCAGAAAGCTAAGAAAAACCCAAAAGAGATATGGAAGTATATTAAATCCAAATCCAAAACTAGAACAGGGATAGGAGAACTACTCACTGATCAAAACGACGAAAAATCACCAAAAACCGATGATGACAAAGAGAAAGCTGAGATCCTTGCCAACTTTTTCTACCCATAAGAGATATTAAAACTCAAATGGAAAATTTAGAAATAACGAAAGACAATATATCCAAGATACTAAAAGGATTGAAAATTGACAAATCACCTGGTCCAGACAGGATTCATCCAAGGGTGCTTAAAGAACTTGCAGATACAATATCAATTCCACTACATTTGATATTCATGCAATCATTAACAACTAAAACTGTTCCAAACAGATGGAAGGAAGCTCAAATCAGTGCGATTTTCAAAAAGGGAAATAAACACATAGCTGGAAATTACAGACCGGTGAGCCTCACATCCATAGTTTGCAAAGTTATGGAAACACTAGTGCGAGAACACATCATTAAACACATGAAGGTTAATAACTTCTTCACTGATAGACAATACGGTTTTATATCTGGAAGGTCGACGTCCCTACAACTTCTCAATGTACTAGACAAATGGACAGAAGCATTAGACAAAGGAAAATCAGTAGATGTCGTATATATGGACTAAATGAAAGCTTTTGATACCGTACCACATAAAAGGTTAATGAACAAACTGACAGCTTATGGTATAAAAGATCCAATACTCAGCTGGACTAGAAACTTTCTGTCCGAAAGAATCCAACAAGTCTCAGTCAATAACGAAAACTCATTATGGTCAAACGTTACATCTGGAATTCCCCAGGGATCCGTTCTTGGACCGCTATTGTTTGTTATATTCATCAACGACCTACCAAATTTAGTAAACTCTTATGTGTACCTATTTGCAGACGACACTAAGATTTTCAACACCATCAGCGACAAGAATGACATGGTACAACTTCAAACAGATCTTAACAAGTTGAACGACTGGAGTGAGACATGGCTATTGAAATTCCATCCGGACAAATGCAAGCACATGCATATTGGTAAACCAGGACCTGAACCTGATATCAAATACACCCAGAAAACTAAAGAACTTGAACAGGTAAAGGAGGAAAAAGACATTGGTGTGGTTATTGACTCAGAACTGAACTTTGATAAGCATATCAGTGATAAAGTAAACAAAGCCAACTCTATGTTTGCACTACTGAGAAGGACATTCCAATTTCTAGATGCGTCAACTTTCGTCCCTTTATATAAGACACTTGTACGAACTCACTTAGAATTCGCTAGTTTAGTTTGGCACCCGTACAAAGCGAAGCACTTGGATATGATAGAAAATGTTCAAAGGAGGGCCACAAAACAACTTCCTGGTCTAAAGGACATGACATATCCTGACAGATTGAAGAAACTGAATCTACCAACTCTCAGTTTTAGAAGAACACGCGGAGACATGATAGAACTATACAAGATATTAAATGGGAAATACGACCGAGAAGCAACAACATTTGTTAAACTTTGGAAAGACATGTCAGTAAGAACAGGGATACGGGGAAACAGCTTAAAGATCTATCCACAAAGAGCAAGGACTGAACTACGTAAAAACTCGTTCACCATCAGAGTAGCGAAAACCTGGAACATTCTCCCAGAGACAATAGTTACCGCACCAACAGTTAACACCTTTAAGTACAGATTAGATAAATTCTGGAAGAACCAAGAACTCTTATTCGATGACCACAGAACTAACATCACCGGAAGTGTAATCGAATATGAGCTAGAGACTGGTATAAAGGAAGAGAATTCCTGAACCAGTAAAACAACCTAAGTAAACCAAATCAGCAGTCCCCAAGTAGGAAAACTAAGTCAACAATCATGATTTATAACAAGACAACATACCGTGATAACACAATAATATTGACAATATTTGAGTATGAATATGACAATTTGTAATGCAATATTATACAATTAATTACTGCTTTAGTGGTCAACAGTAGGAAATAATGGACCCCAAGACCTAGAACGAATAATCGTATCCTTGTTTTTTTTTAATCCGACAAATCACAAAACTAACTTCGGATTATAACGGCAGTAAAATTCGGCCTACCCAAGACCGGCCTGGACTTGAGGTCAGGTCAGCGAGAATCCAGGTCGAGGGTCCATTATTTCATGTTGTTGACCACTAAAGCAGTAATCAATTGTTTTATTATACCGAAATAAACTTCTCCAAAAGTCAACATATGTCATGTGACAAATATTGACAAGTCAACATTAGTCACATGACAAATATTGACTTTTGGAGCAGAGTTGGTAGTCATGTCACAATTGAAATCACATGTTCAAATATACCAATAGAATAGACTATATTGTAATATTCATGAGGTATAATAAATTAGTAATGAAATATAAGTATAATTATATTTATGTATTTAATATGTATGTCATTTAAGTGGAGTCAGACAGCATGGAACAAGGTATTGGCGCAATAGAAAAGACAAGGAATAAGGGGCACCAAGCACCAAAAGACGATGCTACAAGGAATAGCCTACTTGTACCCGATGTTTGTTGTCCACAAAGGATTCCAAGAGACGATGCTACAAGTAGTTACTTACTTGTGCCCACCGTGGACTGCTTAGACTACATTTGTGAAAAATATTATAAACAAAGAAACAAAATTAAAAATTTTTTAATATTATAAAAATTAATTCACTTGTATGCTGAAGACACACAACAAGGGATGCCATTAGACGATGCTTTAAGTGTTCTTACATGTGTCCAGTGTTATATGTCTTGATAGTCAGTGGTTTTATGTTTTTTCCTTTTATGTTGCAAAAACTATGCCATAGTTTAAATTTAGCAGGTGCCTAAGGCATCGAGAACAACTTGATTTTCATTACTAATTGTCCATATTAGCTTATTATTATCATTTAAGTTTGAAAAAAATATACTATTTGATATTAACAATGAAATTAAATTATGTCGCAATTCAGAGTGAAAGTTACAATGGAATAAAACAATGAATTTCCTCTTCAACCTGTTTTGAAATGCACTTGCGACGAAGTCTGTGTTGCCGCAGTATACCGTCGTACATTCCTTCTTCTATTTATCATGCCAGTGGCGGATCCACGTGGGTGCCAGGGCTTTCCGTATGACACAGAATACTTGCATATTAAATGTGCCTATAAAACCCCGTTATTAAAAAAAATGTCCAGAGGGGCGCCTAAAGTTCAGAGATCAGTGTCCCCCTTACTGACAATTCCGGGATCAGCTTTACTACTGAACGCAATGTCTTATATTCTTATATTTCTTTGACACAATGTTTAGATAGCCTCGTTGAATAATAAATTAGCTAAGATTATCAAGGTTCGTACGTTTTAATTTATTTGAAAAATTACGTCACATGTGTTGTTACTGTCCACCCTTGACCTAGCTGGTCTTGATATCTATTCATTGTCAGTTTATTATCAAACAATTATGCATACATTGAAATATTTAGTAAAAATCTTAGAAAACCCGTATTTTCAATAATTTAAAGGGCCATAACTATTTGAATATAATCTGATCAGAACTTGTACAAATTTACCGTAACAGCTCGTCTTAATTTTTTCATTTGTATACAAATATAAACGTGATATGTGAAAGACTTTGAAAAAATGTTAATATTATATGAAAAACATGACGAAGGATCAGCTCAGGACGGTATCGAGGTATGATAGGAACTTCGAGCTGTTCCTACGAACTGAAAGGACTAGGCTCAGTGATTACGTAGATGTTCGTGAGAGGTTGTAAAAGATTCGGCTACCTCATAAGTAGACGACGGAGAACTATTGGAAGGGGGTAGACATGAAACTCGCACACAGCAGAGGTTCAAAACTATGTAAAACCAAGATTCGACCCAACGGTTAGATGCACTGGTTGTTATTGGCATAAAAAGACGGAAAGTATACGAGACCCGTTCACATGGAAACCTGGACGACGCACCACGTCAATTTCGTTCTCGAACCATACTACAAAGCAGCCTCTTTTTCTGTTGCAGAATGTTGTTTCTGTGTTTCTTTAAGTTGAGGAATTTGAATCATCGAACCCTTTGTGTCCGTGAGCGGTAGTTACCACACTGTAAAAATGGCGTTTAGACTTGGAACGTCAATAGAACATGTTTAAGTCTAAACGTGTTTAGGATTATGTTCTATCCCTAAACGTTTAACTATAAACATATTTAGGATTTTAATCATGTTTAGAGTTAGAACACTTAAGTTTCGTACATGTTTAGGGTTAGAACACATAATTTTCATTTTTCATTAAAGTGCGATGTTCCTCCTAAACATGTTTAGGAACATAATGAATTACACACATATGCCGGCTTGTAAATTTATCGGTAAAACGTTCTTTGATTAACTTACTCTTGTGTGTAAGGCTTTTATTATTTCTATAGCAGAATAGATATCTACGTTTGAAATATCTCATTCCTGAAGAGATGGGTCGGGTCCCGGTAGTGACCCCCCCCCCCATTCCCTCTCTCTTTCTCACTACGTAACGTGCCCCCTTTTCCTTTTAAACCCGCTACTGGCGATATGTCAAGTTTTGTCCATATTAAGTATCCAAGAACCTCAATCTAATTAAAATTAAATACGCAATAACAATAACAAAAAGGGGGAGCAAGTGAGTAAAGATATAATTTTAATTAGATTGCATATATTAGTCCCAGTCGTATCAACCAGAACACGCACAACATTTTAATTTCTACACGTATGTATAAATCAGGGACTAGTATAACTATATTTATACGATCCTGTATAAAAAATAAAAATTTCACGATCCAGAAAAAGTGTCGAGTTATCTCCCCGATAGATGGCGAAATAGTTTTCTTTGTTTGAAGTAGCCGCCAAAATGGACGTTGTTGAAAGAATTACAGACAAAATCCGTGATGAAACTTCAGCACCGGAAATAATCCTGCTGTTTGCTGAGAATTCCTTCAGTACTTCATCGATTACTGCCTTAGAAGGTTTGTATTATCAAATAAATGCTGTCAGAATCTGAATTTCATTGAAACAAACTATCATGTAACATCATGTGCCCCGGCTATTTATCGCCATATCGGCTTGCAGTACACGAAATGAAAGTACAATACCACATAACATACAATAAAGCAATATGTATATATGACAAGAACATGCACCGTATTAACAAATTCGCTGCACATAACAGTGGGGGGGGGGGTAACTTTTACACAAGTGCATTTGCTCAAATACATTCAGTCATTGACTTGAAGAAAAAAGTTAACATGTATACTATGTCATGTTTTATTAGATAATGTGCAGCTTCCTTTTACAGTACATTCTGACATCAATTCATGACACTGATAGAATTGATTTTATCTATTTTACATTTTGTTTTTTTAGCCTATTCTTTTTACTGGCTTTAAAAAAAATAAATTTGCATTTCTTGCATAGAAAAACAAGATATGGGTTGATTATTGGAACATTGATAAAGAATGAAAACAAGTTTTTTTAGTGTTTAAACCGTACTCGTATTAGATTTCATATATTTTTAGAGGCTTAGGACAAAGAATTGGCGGGATGAACATAAAGAGATTTTGAGACTGATGAAGCAAGAAATGGATACAAGAAAAAAAGATTTTCCATTAATTACAGAAGTGAAAGTAAGAATGGTTCTTTTTTGTTTTCATTTGTAACAATATTTCCCTTCTTTAGTCTCCCTCCTTATGTTAAATTCCTTTTTCTGTAAATATCATTAATATTTTGATCAAGGATAATAACAAAGATGCTGATAAAAGTTTGCTTGCATTTTGTTGTTAGTTTTTTATGTATCTGGCTTGTTTTGTATGCTTTAAATATTTTTTATTCTCTTTTAGGCAACTAACCCAAGCACTGTGAAGACGACAACACCTTGTTTTGTGATTGTAAGAAACAGACACAAAAATTAACACCATTTATGTGTATTGAATCGATATAAACAACATAAAAAAGCCATAAAAGTTCTTATACTTTTCTTCGTTCTGGATCTCTCTTGTCCTTAGTGCCACCAGCTATAGGGTTCAACAAATCGCACTACTGAAAGACAGTTCACATTTCCATAGAGTTGTGTGATAAAGTTTACAACAAAAGAACAATCATCAGACAGATGTGAGGAGGACAACAATTGGTGCTGAACTTGAGTCATGTACAACATACAAGTTTTGACTTTAAATTAGGCCGCTATTTTTCGTATAGACCATATTTAGAGTGATATTTAAATGCTACAGTTGTTATACATGTATTTTTAATTGCAAGTTTTTATCTGTATATATTGTAAAGAAATTTAGTTAAATGTTTCTTTTGATACGATTGTTTTGACAGTTTGTTGTCTTAAGAACCAAAATTTCACATTTCATTTCAAAATTGGCTTAAAATATAAAAATATATATTAATTCAATAAACAAATACAAAAAATTAAACTTTTTGAAATTTTAAAACGCTCCATTATTTTAAACTGACCGAAGATAACAACTTTCAAACTGGAAATAGATACAAATGAATTCTGAATAGCTGTTAACAATTTGCGAAAGGAGAATTTATTATTATTTAAAGAAATTTAAAAATAACTGCAATATCATTTTTTAAAATTTAATTTGCAATATCACTTTTGTTTTTCATTTTCTTTAAATTTAATTTTGCAATCACTTTTCTATCAGCCATTTTTTAAGAATTAACCTCATAATAGGGCATGTCGTGTCATGGGGTTTACAGTTTACACAAATCAAATTTCTTTAAAAAAAAATTTCAATTAATATATATATTACCAAATGAATATATTTTATTACTGTATGGTTGATATTTGCTGTAACATTTTCACAAGTATGAACTTTATGATTTGATGTGTGAATCTCACTTTTTATATTGTAATGGGTGTTAATGAGTTATGTTTTACCCATTTAAAGTGTGTGCAAGGATTTGTTAACTACAAATATTTTTTCACCTTTATTGTTATATTGCCATGTTCATTGTTCATTGTCATTTTGATTCTCAAAAAATGCATATATGATGGCATATATACGTAGTGTTTTTGATACATTCTTTTTTAGAATAAATTTTTTCTAATCTTATGTTTAATTTTAATAGATTTGTTGTATTGCAGAAATTTACATGCTTGAAAACAACTGTAGTAACTTATACATGTACATTTAAAAATAAAATATTAGACTCAATTTAATTTTTGTGTTGCCTTTTTTAACATTTTAGCCAGTATGTTTAGATCTGTATGAAGAGTAATCGTAAATTCTCCAAATATTAAATGAGGGTCCTCAAACAATTTGCTGAACATTCTGTAAATTAAAAAAACTAGTTTGACATTGAAGCAGAGAATGACTATACAGGAGGAAAAACCCAGGAATTGCAAGTAGAACATGTTTAGGGTAAAACATGTTCTCAATCTAAACACCAGCTAAGACCTAAACATGTTTAGGGTTAAACATGTTCTAACCCTAAACATCTATGCAAACCTAAACATGTTTAGGGTTAAACATGTGCTCAAGTGAGAACACAAAAGGCGTTTAGGTTTATGTTTAAACTCTAAACACATTTTTTACAGTGCAGTTGTACTCGGTTCAATAAAGTTCTGCCATCTCTAAGGACAAACGGTCGATCAGCTTGTTCGTGAGACTAGCATTTGTTTTTAATACATGAACGTTAAACTGTGGTCAGAATCTAATATTCCGATGCTTTCAGAAGACTAACTAAAGTATCTATCGGTAATTTCGACAGGCGCTAAAGAATGAGTTTTCGCAACATGAAATGCGAAAACTCGTTGCAATCAAATTGGCCAAGTGCCTCCAATAATCAGTTCTTTTCTCCTCGACCTAACAGCACCGACTAACAGTTGACAGATTTGGTTTTCAGTATATTCATTATTTGATTTCGAGTCACTGATGAATAAGTAAGTTGCGTCATGGCTAATCACCAGGTATTTATATCGTCTCATTTGGTTTTTCTTGAAAAAGCACCGTTTAATAAGATATTTAAGCCAACATATTAAGCTGCTTACGAGGGATGGCCGAGTATCAAAAATTAAAATGGTTAATGCTGTAACATTGGGGAAGAGATCCATACCTGGATTTTTTGTAAAGTTTTGGTATTAAATACCAGAAAGGGAGATTACAATCTTCGACTATGATATGGAGAACAAAGAATGCCAACACTGTTTTGTGATTTTCAAGAATCTCCTCTTTAAAAAGCGTAAGTGGATGTGTAAGCAGGATTGCCAAGTGAACTCTCCATCTTTTATTTATAAAACATGTTTACCAGAAAAACGATTCGTCCGTGCCTTTCTCGCTTGAATTTGGTTGCAGATAGTTTTTCCAATTTTGAATTGAGTGTACAGTGATTCTGATGAAATGATTATTATATACACATGCTACTGAATAGTGGTATATGTTTCCCGTTGATTTAAATCAGCATACCAACTCACATAATACAGTAATGGAAGCGGGAGGTTTGGCATATCTTAAAACCTGGTTTAACCAAGAATTTCGTTTAAAATGCTTGCGCCAAATCAGAACCATTGCTGTTGTTGCTATATTTTTGGTTGTTTGTTCTGGATGCAGTTTTCTCGGACGTTGATTTGTGGCTTGTTATTTTTGAGTTTCCTCGGTGTTCGGTATTTTGTTTTTCCTTCATTATCAGAATGCTCTACTTTCTGATTGGTAACATATAAAATTTGTGGACAAACCATATGCATTCCAATGGGTACAAACTGTGCTCCCCTTTCTTGCTGACTTGTTCCTCTATACGTTTGATAAAGATTGTATCCAAGGACTTTAAAACAGGACAAAAGCCTTTATCTTCACCTTAATCTCACGTTTCGCTATATAAGGTCATATAGATATCGTACTTATGTTAAATAATAAAAATTCGGTGACTTTGTTAATAGCATCGACTACCCCCCATTGAATTTGAAATAAGGACACAACAAAGAAAGCTATGTCTGCCAAATAACTGATAAAACTGGCTTGACTCATCATATCGTTTGAAATGCCTTTACAAAGCCTGCTTCATAACAGGATGTAGTATATATAAATTCAGTTGCATTTCAAAATAGGACTTTTAGCCCGTTGCTTTAGAACTATACACCAGTCACACACTATGTACTAAAATCGCTAGCTGTAGTAACACTCAATTCAGCTGCATAATTTTATAGCCTTTAGCATAATACACCACAGTTGCATGATATGTAATGAAAGACAGACAAAGGCAGTAAATACCAATTTAGCTGCATAATAAATGGGCCTTTAGTCCAGTGCTTTAGTAAAATACACAAGTTACACATTGGCAGCAGTTACAAAAAATTCATATCAAATAAGACTTATATAACAGAGGCACGGACTCGATACAGAAGGAACTGACTGCATCAAGTCACATGAGAAACAGACTGATGAGACTTGAGTTTAATACACCAGTCACAAACTATGATCTCAAGAGTTTTAGTCTAACAAGCCAGTCTCAGACTATTTGCTAAAAATCCTGAAACGCTGACAGCAGTTAAAAAACACTTTAGAACTCTCCATCTTTTATTTATAAAACATGTTTACCAGAAAAACGATTCGTCCGTGCCTTTCTCGTTTGAATTTGGTTGCAGATAGTTTTTCCAATTTTGAATTGAGTGTACAGTGATTCTGATGAAATGATTATTATATACACATGCTACTGAATAGTGGTATATGTTTCCCGTTGATTTAAATCAGCATACCAACTCACATAATACAGTAATGGAAGCGGGAGGTTTGGCACATCTTAAAACCTGGTTTAACCAAGAATTTCGTTTAAAATGCTTGCGCCAAATCAGAACCATTGCTGTTGTTGCTATATTTTTGGTTGTTTGTTCTGGAGTTTGCAGTTTTCTCGGACTTTGATTTGTGGCTTGTTATTTTTGAGTTTCCTCGGTGTTCGGTATTTTGTTTTTCCTTCATTATCAGAATGCTCTACTTTCTGATTGGTAACATATAAATTTTGTGGACAAACCATATGCATTCCAATGGGTACAAACTGTGCTCCCCTTTCTTGCTGACTTGTTCCTCTATACGTTTGATAAAGATTGTATCCAAGGACTTTAAAACAGGACAAAAGTTAAGCCTTTTATATCTTCACCTTAATCTCACGTTTCGCTATATAGGATCATATAGATATCGTACTTATGTTAAATAATAAAAATTCGGTGTCTTTGTTAATCGCATCGACTACCCCCAATTGAATTTGAAATAAGGACACAACAAAGAAAGCTAGGTCTGCCAAATAACTGATAAAACTGGCTTGACTCATCATATCTTTTGAAATGCTCTTACAAAGCCTGCTTCATAACAGGATGTAGTATATATAAATTCAGTTGCATTTCAAAATAGGACTTTTAGCCCGTTGCTTTAGAACTATACACCAGTCACACACTATGTACTAAAATCGCTAGCTGTAGTAACACTCAATTCAGCTGCATAATTTTATAGCCTTTAGCATAATACACCACAGTTGCATGATATGTAATGAAAGACAGACAAAGGCAGTAAATACCAATTTAGCTGCATAATAAATGGGCCTTTAGTCCAGTGCTTTAGTAAAATACACAAGTTACACATTGGCAGCAGTTACAAAAAATTCATATCAAATAAGACTCATATAACAAAGGCACGGACTCGATACAGAAGGAACTGACTGCATCAAGTCACATGAGAAACAGACTGATGAGACTTGAGTTTAATACTCCAGTCACAAACTATGATCTCAAGAGTTTTAGTCTAACAAGCCAGTCACAGACTATTTGCTAAAAATCCTGAAACGCTGACAGCAGTTAAAAACACTTTAGTTACGTTGCAGATGGGCTTTTAACTAATACTCCAGTCACAAATAAGTACTGAAGACAAATTACTGACAATCTAGCCAAATGTACCACAGTAACTGACTATGTACTGAAAACACAGGCTGCAAAAAAAATTAAGCTGTGTAACTGATAAGCTGTCAGCCCAAAACACTACAGAACGAGTATATTCATAAGATACAGATAATAGTAGAAATCATTTCAGTTGTATGAGATGAGCCTTTTTGCTTAATACACTAAATAACTGTCCAAGTCCTGAAAACATGCTGCAGTAAAAAAAATTAAACTGCATACCAGAGGAGTCTTTAGCCAAATACACCAGTTACAGACTGTACAGAAGAAATTGACTGCATCAAGTCACTTAAGCTCTAATTTGAGGAGGCTTTAGGTTAATAAACCATTCATAAAATATTACCTTCAGACAAAGGCTGCTGTAGTTCAAGAGCTTGAGCTGTAAATTAATCTTTGACTTACAAGCCACAGTCAAAGACTATGTATCAACAATCTATTATCTAAGATCCACTCTGATTACACAAATACTCCACAGTCATAAATTATTTTGGCAGTTTCGCTCAAAGTATTTAATTCTTTTTCGTGTTTGGTGCCTGATCACATTAACTTCTTGATTCAATAATAATAAGTGACAAACTAAATTGCACGTATGCAGACGTTTTACAAATACCAAGATCTGTTAGTGACCACGACGCTTCTATTATGTTCTTAAAGTGTGCAAATTGCAAGTCGACGTCATTTCAAAGAAACGTTTGGTTATATGATAAAACTGATTTAAGCAAATTTAATGATATGATGGACTCGGTTGATTGGAATGCACTTTTGGGGGCTATTGATGATATTGATGAAATGTGTGGTATATTCTATTACTGTTTTTATAATATAATTCAAGAATGTATACCATCAAAAAAGGTCACCATAAGAGGTCATGATAAACCATGGTTCAACAATGAAATTAGGAAAGAAATCCGAATAAGAGATAGACTTCGTCAGAAAGTTCTCAAATATAATAGAATAATCGATACTCTAAAATATAAAAAAAAAACAAAGAAATAAGGTTAATAACATGAAAAAAGGTTCAAAAGAAGAATTTCAAAATAACATAGACAATTTTATTCTGGAAAATGCATCTAATCCAAAAATATATTGGAAAATCATGAAAATGTTGATAAAATCTGAAAAAAGCTCTTATAATATTCCACCAATCAAGAATACTATAAATGACCAATCGCTTGGTGAAATGGCATACGAGGACAACGAGAAATGTGCGATTTTAAATCAGTACTTTTGTTCCATTTCAAAACTTGATGACGACAACGACAAAACTCCAGATAATGAGATAAAAACTGATAAAGGAATCTGTAATATTTATGTAGAAGTAAGTGAAATTATTGATATAATCGATGTTTTGAACCCCAAAAAGGCATCAGGACCTGATAATTTTAGTCATAAAATGTTAAAAATTAGTCCATATAAAATTGCTATACCTCTACAATTTATATTTAACAAGTCACTTTCACAATGTAAATTTCCCTCCTGCTGGAAGACTGCAAACGTGATTCCGATCTTCAAGAAAGAAGAATCTTCACTACCATCAAATTATCGCCCCATTTCCCTCATTAGTTTATAAACAGGTTTATAACCATTTGGCAATGAATAATCTAATTTATGAATATCAGTCAGGATTTCGCCCCAAATATTCTACTTACAATTACTAGAACTTTACAATTGTACACTTAAATGCACTTGAAAAGAAAGAAATCAACTGCTTCGTATTCTGTGACTTTTCCAAAGCCTTGGATAAAGTTTGGCATAAAGGCCTATTGCACAAAATGAAAGCTTATGGGGTAAACGGAAATCTACTGAAATGGTTTGAAAGCTATCTTAATGGAAGACAACAAAAAGTTATCATCAAAAATGTTTCATCTCCTCTTTGCAGTCTTTCAGCCGGAGTTCCCCAAGGGTCTGTACTTGGACCATTACTATTTATTTTATTTATTAATGACATATCTGAAAATCTCATATCCCTCACGAGACTATTTACTGACGATACATCGTTTGGTTATTCCCATTTTGAAACACAACAGATCAAGTATGTCATTGATCAAGATTTAAAAGAGTTAGATCTATCATGGTCCAAAAAATGGCTGATGAGTTTTAATCCGAATAAAACTGAAGTCTTAATGATTTCTAATATAGAACCCCCCAATCTAGAATTCAGTTTGAATGACCAAGATATACCCGTAGTAAATACCCATAAACATCTAGGAGTTACTTTCAGTTGTGATGGAAAATGGAATTCGCATATAGATAACATCTTATCAAGTGCTGCACGTCACCTCAATATTATGAGGAAATTAAAATTTCAAATTAGTAGAAAGACTCTAGAAACTAGATATTTGGTGTATAATAGACCAATTTTAGAATATGCATGTGAAGTTTGGGACAATTGTGGTACTATTTATACAAATAAAGAAAGAATTCAATTAGAGGCAGCTAGAATTGTCACAGGGTTACCCTTATTTACAAAAACCGAAAGAATTTATTATGAAGTAGGGTGGGAGACTTTAAAAGATAGAAGGAATAGAAGAAAACTTCAAATTTTTTATATTATTACCCAAAAGATTGCCACTCCATACTTATGTGAACTTATTCTCCCCTCAATTCAAAGTATAACTGATTATTCTCTCAGAAACGGAGAGGACATTATTGTTCCATTCTGTAGATTATCTCTAACTATTGATTCTTTTATTCCCTCTACAATACGTGAATGGAACAAACTAGACTCCTCTATCAGAAATGTAGATTCAGTTTCAAAATTTAAATCGATTCTTAAATGTAACAGTGTTAAAAACAATGTACCTCCTCATTACTATTTTGGCCCAAGAAAACTAAATGTTATACCAACTCAGATGAGATGAAATGCGTCCTTCTTAAACTATGATTTGTACACTGTTAACATAATATCAAACCCTTCCTGTAAATGTGGCAACAGCCAAGAAACCCAGTATCATTTTTTCTTTGAATGTACAGAGTATTCGGATCTGAGAAGAGACTTATTTACCGGCTTAAACTGGTTACCAAACAATACAGCTGTCAACCAAAACCTCTTATTAAATGGCAGAAATAAATTTTACAAGACGAAAATGAAATGATATTTACTAATGTTTATGAATTTATAAAGAAATATAAACGATTCCTTGTTTAAAAGAGTAACCATATCATCTAGCGACAACAACACACGAAGCGTCATCAACTCTTCTACAACTCTTTAATTCCTTATCCTTTTTCCTGTCATTGTTCTGATTATTATTTCTTTGTTTTTGTATAATTGATTCTATCTTTATTTTTTGTATAATTGAATGTAATTCATGTTATGTCACCATGTCCATATATTACTTGTATCATATTTTAAACGGAGAAGACTTCATAAGTATGTATTACTTGTGTCTGATCCTGTTTGTTCATTGTACAAATAAAATATGTTTAAACTAAACTAAACTGTTTAATATTTTCACTCCAGTGTATGATAGGGTAAGGTAAATATATATATGTATATGCAAGATACCTATTATTAAAATTATTGCTATTTTGCAGTATTTTCCTTTGATCTTTGTGTGCGGTATTATCCCATCTCACTCTACTAGCGTGAGATGGGCTCATCCCAGCTCGCTGTCAAGACCGTTAAGTAAATGCTATGATATCACAATGTTACAAAACAGCGATAAACTGATTTACATTTTATGAAACTCGATGCATTTTCTCATTGTCTCATCCCTAGGCTGTCACCCTTCCATGAGATAATGACTGCAAAACGCATCTCGTTTAAAAAAACGTTAAAAAAACTATAATTATTTCCTATTATTTTCCCCAGCTGCGATTGATTCATGTGCATTCATTGGATTGTTTTTACAATCGTTTCCTTTTTAAAGTATCATTATAATTGTGACTGAACATAAACTAAACAATTTTTCTATAGGTGACAGCAATAATTAATTTTCAGCATAATTTATGTGTCAACAAGCTGAGCTACATTTAACACACTCAATAATCATTGCCACAGTTTCTAGATGCCTTAAATCCAAATGAAATGTGAACATTTCAAACATTTATATTTCTTGTCATATGGCAATGGATTATTAACAGATGACAATAAAAGCACTCCACCTACTTCTGTTTTGATGAAAACTTTATACACAACTGCATATACTGCAAAAACAAATACTCGCTCTCACTTTTCATTAGTGGTGTACTTAATTATTATTCAAAACAAGTACCATAATGATACTGTCATATGGCTTTGCAATTTTCCACTTTAAAGTTTTGTATGGTGTGTACTAATCAAAACTATATGGTCAATTAAAACGCTGAATACATATCCTTTTTCTACCCTGATTAAAAAAACAACAAAATGATTGTATAAATATTATTTAGTGATCACAGTCATTTTACAATTAACATCAACAGAGTTTATTCATGTTTAGTTGGAGATTTAACAGTAATTGGTCTACTGTCTTTTTTATTGAGCTGATCCTCCGAAGCGTTTGGCGTTGGTGCATTCCAGCCAGGCATTTTCTTGTCCCAGAACTGAGTAACTTTATCTTGTATACCACCAGTCTCTTCTCTCCATTCTCTCTGCCACTGTCGTAACTCTTGCACTTCTGGCTCTCTTCGTATCTGAGAATAGTTAACACAATCTTTATAGAAACAGTTTTAATAAGAGTTGATTTGTCAATTTACTTAAATATCACAAGTCAAAACTGTGATAGACTAATTTATGTGCTACATACAATTTCATGGATTTCAATATAAACAGTCCAGGAAATTAAGCCCACACAGAGTTTAAAGAGTCTGACCATAGATGCTAACCTAACTTTTTTTTTGCCTAAGCAGACCCTAAATGCAAGCATTGCAAATTTTAGAACATAGTAATGAACATTTAGTGTTCCCATAAATATTGTTGTCATTTCTAAAAACATTTCTGTACAACATTGGTATACACCAGTATATAAATGCACATTTTCTTGCAGCAAATGTTTAACATATTTTTTTCTTAGAGTCCTTGCTAGAAACAAAAAAATACATCAATATGAAAAAAAAAGGTAAATAATTACCAGTAAACTGATATCAATATGTTTTTGTTTCAAAATTATCTATGTACAAAGTACAAAATTCCGTTTTATTACTAACCAGAAAACCTCTCCAGTAATTCTGTATTATTTGTGTTGCTTCTTCCTCAGTCCAGATTAGGGATAATGGCAATGGAGGCCTAGGACTATAAACAAAATATAAAGATTATCTAAAAATAAATACAAGAAATAAGAATCAAAGATACCCAGGAGTATTCATGAAAAGGTGGATTAACAAAAAAAAAACAAAACAGATGCACAATACAACCAAGTAGCTCTTATAATAAACACACTTCAAAACTTGCTTTAACTAACCATGGTAAACATATGAAAAATGAACTTTTTTTTTGACATCACCCTTACAGTCAACATACCTGAGGACTTATTTTTAAGGGAAAAATCATTTTCAATGGATAACAGAGATATCAAGTCTCCCCAAAAAGCTGGGATTTCATTAAAAACATCTACACATTAAGCTACTGGAATAAAAGTTCTTGATTACATCTAACAATTCTAACTTACTGATCTTTTAACCACTCTTTTACAAATGGTATTTCCTCCAATTTAACATTTTCTCTGTCTTTGTGTAAAGGATTTTTTCTACAAATGAAGATAATGTAGATTTTGAACAATTATCTTAAAACACAGTGGTAGGTGGTTATAGTCTTTTAACAAATAATTTATTAAAAAGTATGTTCTAACAAATGATTTACAATGTGTATATAGATTTACCACAAGCATCATAGAATATATACAGTCTGAATATCATGGAAGCGTTGGCAGTGTTCTGCATCAATTCATTTTTCATATTTTCTTTGCCTGCATTTGACACTGCTTAGCACAACATAATTGTCATATCAGTTGTCAAAACAGTTGACTAAATATAATTAGTGACTGATCACCATAACTATAACTGAAGTCATAACATATTTCCTGAATTATAGATTGACCGGAGCAATGAAATTTGATAAAACCCTACTTTGAATCCTCTTCTGTAGACCAGTTGTAAAATATCAACAAATCCATGTAATACAAGTTTCCTGTTATGCAGAAATAAATAAACTGAATGGTTTGGTTTGGTTTGGTTGATGGTGTTCAGCCACTTTCAGCAATTTTTCAGCTATATCATGGCGTCCAGTTTTTATTGATGGAGGAAGCCTGAGTACCCGGAGAAAACCCCCGACCTGCAATAAACTGAATGAGAGTACTCTCTATGTATATTGTATAACTTCATTTCAAGACTGCTCCTTAAACCATAATGGAATGAATATAACACGTCGGATAAACAAGCTTTTCAACCAGCATTGTATATACATGTACCATATATATATTTTACTAAGAAATCACTCTATATTTAGAAATATATAGCCCCAGTGAAATGTCAAGTGAACATTTAACAAAAACTGTACTTACTTGTATAAAACTTCTGTTAAGTAGTCTAATGCATTAAATTTAGTTCTTTTTCTCTGAAAATGTGAATCAAAATGATGTAAGAAATATACATTTCGAAACTTACATGGTTTTTACATTAAATTGACTCTCTGAGGTATTACCATTTAAACTATAATAAAATAAAATAATTGATAATATTAATATTACTAACAATAAATTTTTACAAAGTATCAAATGTTTGATCTTATTACTTTAAAGGGAAACTTTGCAAAAAATGAAACTTTGATGTGTCATGCTTCAAAAAAAGACAACTTTTTGCCTTTAATGTTTATTATATCCTCCACTGTTATGCTTCTGTAGTGGACTAAAGGTGTAAAATTTCGTATATAGGCTGCCATATTGACAGTATTTACCATGACACTGAACATTGTGATGTAAGAGAATACAATATCAAGTGAAGATGATAAATAATCCAGTTTAAAAATATGTTTTTCTGCCTTGTTCTTTGAAGAATATAAAAAATTAGGCGATATTTTATGACCAGCTGTTTCCCTTTAAAGATTATTTTATAAACACTTTATGACCAGTCAGACTCAATGATTTTAATGTGTTTTTAATAAAACATTGTACACTATACCCTGTTTAGGTAACAAATAAGTCCCTATAATAATGATCTTAAATTTTAACAGATATGTCTTGAATTTTAAATTGCCAACCTGCTGCAGTGGTCTAGTTGATTAGTAACCAAAAAAAAAAAATAACTGAACATGGTAAAGATGCTCAGGGTTCAAAAGACATTGTTTTTGTCTAATTGCATTCTACATGTTGGCGAAGTGCATGGCAAATTCTTTTATCAATGTTTCAATGGTATATAAATTAGGGAACTGTTAAAAACAATAAGAGGTAGCTTATGTTTGTGTTAAGATGACAACTAAAATGATAAAATTAATTTACTGTTGTCAATAGATAGATGGTAATTTAGATTAAATAATTTAAAGATCTTTACACCTAGCCTTCATCTGGTTTTATTGCACTTGCATAAAAAATGGAGGATAAAAAAGAAGCTATTGTATTGTTTCCACATGTTTGGTCATTAGTTGTTTCTTGCTTAAATGCAACTCTGAGTAAAATATAAACAAATCAGTATTTCTATAAAAAATGGACATAACCTTTCCTCAGAAATTATTCCTCAATGAATTCTTAACTTAGTGGTTTGTTCTCAATGAATTCTTAACTTAGTGGTTTGTTCTTATCCATGAAGACCACATAAATTGGTATCTCATTAATAAAAATAAAACCACAGTATAACTCTTTTAGTCTCATTTTTCTTAACTTAATCTAATCATTTTAATATTTTTCCAATAGTTTACATAAAATTATAATATAAACCTCTAAACATTTTTCTTTTTTCGCCTGTCTAAGCATATCTTCTAATGCTGGCAACAACCAAGGGAATATGTAATGTTCTAAATATTCTCTAGGACTACCTGCAATTAAAAGATTTAAAAGACATTAATGAAGACTGTTTCATATAACCTTGTCCAAAAAAAACATTGGCCTCATGTGACACTGGCAATTATTTATCTGTTTTTCACAACTGTGAGACACTGATTACAAATTTTACTAATATTTGACACACAAAAAATTAGATTAAATTAGCAATTAAAATCATTTACAGATTATTAGTATATGTGATCACAATGCTCACTTGAAGTATTGTTATTTTGAGGTTCATTACATCCCCAGATTAAAGGGGATGCAGGACACGATCCACAATCTTTTGTGACAATCTCAAAAGAGATAGAACATTTATGGTAAATTTAATAATAATATCTTTCATTATTAACTCTTAATTTCCTTAAATTTTAAATAATGAAAGTCTTATACCTATACTTCAATTTATAAATGATTCAAATAAAAAGTTGTTAGACAAATGAGTTAATTAGGTATTGACAAAAATAATGACCAGAGGCTCTTAAGAGCCTGTATCGCTCACCTGATTTTATAGGAAATGAAGATGGCATTTCCCTGATGTTAAAGTAAGTCCTGTAATTTTCAATAAACTTTCATTAGGACCATCCAAACAATATTACTAGAAAACTTTGTTTCATTGGTTAACCGGTTGTATAGAGAAGATTTTTTTTATTTGCCCATAGGGTCCTACATGTATGTTAAACAAAGTCCTGCGGCGGTGGCGGCCATTTTGAATTTCCACTTGCCATAAAAAACATAAACTTTATAAAGGACCATCCAAACAATATTGCTAGTAAGTTTTTGTTTCCATTGATTAACCGGTTTCAGAGAAGAAGCCTTTAAAAACTTTTTCCCATTGTGTCCTATGTTAAACTGTCCTGCGGTAGCGGCCATTTTGAATTTCCAATTGCCATAAAAAACATAAACTTTATAGAGGACCATCCAAACAATATTGCTAGTAAGTTTTTGTTTCCATTGATTAACCGGTTTCAGAGAAGAAGCCTTTAAAAACTTTTTCCCATAGGGTCCTATGTTAAACTAAGTCCTGCGGTAGCGGCCATTTTGAATTTCCAATTGCCATAAAAAACATAAACTTTATAGAGGACCATCCAAACAATATTGCTAGTAAGTTTTGTTTTGATTGGTTAAACGGTTTCAGAGAAGAAGCCCTTTTAAACTTTTTTCTCATAGGGTTGAATGTGTAACCAGTCCTGCGGTGGCAGCCATTTTGAATTTCCGATTGGGATAAAAAACATTAACTTTATAGAGGACCATCCAAACAATATTGCTAGTAAGTTTTGTTTCCATTGGTTGACCAGTTTCAGAAAAGAAGCCTTTCAAACTTTTCCCATAGGGTCCAATGTTAAATTAAGTCCTGCGGTGGCAGCCATTTTGAATTTCCAATTGCCATAAAAAACACAAACTTTATAGAGGACCATCTAAACAATATTGCTAGTAAGTTTTTGTTTCCATTGATTGACCGGTTTCAGAGAAGAAGCCTTTTAAAACTTTTTCCCATAGGGTTCTATGTTAAACTAAGTCCTGCTGTGGCGGCCATTTTGAATTTCCAATTCCCATCAAAAACACAAATTTTATAGAGGACCATCCAAACAATATTGCTAGTAAGTTTTGTTTTGATTGGTTAAACGGTTTCAGAGAAGAAGCCCTTTTAAACTTTTTTCTCATATGGTTGAATGTTAAACCAAGTCCTGCGGTGGCAGCCATTTTGAATTTCCGATTGGGATAAAAAACATTAACTTTATAGAGGACCATCTAAACAATATTGCTAGTAAGTTTTGTTTCCATTGGTTGACCGGTTTCAGAAAAGAAGCCTTTCAAACTTTTCCCATAGGGTCCAATGTTAAATTATGTCCTGCAGTGGCAGCCATTTTGAATTTCCAATTGCCATAAAAAACACAAACTTTATAGAGGACCATCTAAACAATATTGTTAGTAAGTTTTTGTTTCCATTGATTAACCGGTTTCAGAGAAGAAGCCTTTTAAAACTTTTTCCCATAGGGTTCTATGTTAAACTAAGTCCTGCGGTGGTGGCCATTTTGAATTTCCAATTCCCATCAAAAACACAAATTTTATAGAGGACCATCCAAACAATATTGCTAGTAAGTTTTGTTTTGATTCGTTAAACGGTTTCAGAGAAGAAGCCCTTTTAAACTTTTTTCCCATAGGGTCCTATGTTAAACTAAGTCTTGAGGTGGCGGCCATATTGGTTTACCAATCAAAATAAAAAACACAAACTTTGTAAAGGTCCATCCAATGAACATTATGGCCAAGTTTGGTTTCAATTGGCCAAGTGGTTTCAGAGAAGAAGATTAAAATGTAAAAAGGTTACAGACGCTGACGCCGCCGCCGCCGCCGACAATGGACGCAAAGTGATAACGATAGCTCACATGACCCTTTGGGTCAAATGAGCTAAAAATGAAACTTTTAACAAGTCAAGGGAGGTCATTTTGACCAAAAAATACCATTCTTAGCACTTTTTGACCAGTTATTTCCCAATTGACGAACATTTAACTCAAAAACCCCTATTTTTCTTTACATCACTGAAATGTATACCAATTGCTTGACATTAAATCAAAAATTCAGAAAATTTAATTGGACATTATTACATGATATATATGTTTGCCTTTTTCCTATTGGTCTAAACCAAAACGCGTGACTTTCCATTTCATATTATATTGGTTTGCAAAACACTCATTCTACTCAATAAAAAACCATATTGCACTCTCGTGAGAAATTTATAAATGAAAATACCTAGCACGTGCTTTTTCCCCCAACGGAAATATGATAGCCAATCAAATCTTCCTTCTTAAATCCCCTAAACCAATCAAAATTATCGTTCTGACTGATGTTTGGATTATGTTGTTGTTTGTAAACATGGTAATGTCATCCAGTGAATGTAATACGGATAGTTCTGGTGCTAATAAGAGAAGATTTGCAGATATTACTAACTTGCAAATTAATGAAATCATTAAGAAAAGAGATGCTGTAAACACTTGGAAATCGAAAGATCAAGCGATGAGTTTTTTAATGAAATATTTACGTGAAAAGGACATGTCGTTTCTCTCCGGAAGACCCTCGGAATTGTACTCAAATCTTTGTAAATTTTATGCAGAAGCAAGGACTGAGGATGGGACATTTTACAAAAAATAATCAATGCAAACATTTCGTCATGGATTATTTCTATGTTTATCGATAACCATTATGAAAGACAGTCACTTTCCCGAATTAAAAAAATTGTGTATATTCCATTTCTTGACTCAATAAATTATGTAATAAAACAATTACTACACTTTAACTTGATCAATATGAGGTTTTATGGAGCAGGGTAGAATAATATTGAACGAGGTTTTCAATATTATTCTATCCTGCTCCATAAAACCTCATATTGATCTTGTTCAAGTGCAGTAACTGTATAGAATTTTTGTAATCTATTATTTTAGTGATTTTTTATTCTCTTCTCTGTTTAATCTATTAGAAAATTTAAAATTTCAGTGCTCAGCCCCTCAAAAATAAGCTCTGAAACCCTTATATTTTATTTTGAATTATGATAACTTTTACAAAAAACTAACTATATGGCCAAATTAAAGAAAATTCACTGACAAATTATTTTCAGTGAAGTGTCCTGCATTCACTTAAGCTGACTTTGTCAAAAAAACAATATCAGTTTTCCTGAGATTTCTTTTGAGTACTCCGGCTTAACTTCCTCCTCCAATAAAAACTGGATGCCATGATATAAATTAAAAATTGCTGAAAGTGGCATTCAAAAAAACTGAAACAAACAAATCATACCAATATATCTAGTTCCTCCTACTGTTTACAAGAGACCTCATTTTACTGCCTTATCTTAATAAATAAAACCGGTAGTTAAGTGGTTCTTTACAAAGGAGCCTAGTGTATCCCTAGGTGGCAGATACTGGATCTTATTAGTGAGAGGGAGGGGCTGTCAGGTTATAACGTTAAAACATAGCTGCATATAAAAAATGCAACATTCATTTCACATTAAAGACCTTTTTGTAGATGTCCAAAAAAAGACCAGAGGAGGCCAAATGTAGCTGCTAAAAATACACTATACATAAACTTACATTTGTCTTTGTTAGGAGGCTGTGGTGGAGGAGGGGGTGGTGTTGCTGGGGGTTTCTCTGTAAAAGCAAAACCTGCACAAGCTGGATGTGATGTAGCCGGGTCTATATCTGTTATGGGATCTACATCAGCAGAAATTTTTTGGTGCATTTTTCCATAGAAGACAGGAGTATGCTTAGCTGGATCAAAATCTATATATTCTGTTCGAACAGACTGGTTATCATCTTCTAGGAATGGTGGTTGTCTTGACTTGAAATCTAAAAAAGAAATATTTAATATTATTCAAAAAATTTCTTCATATGTCATATACATGACTAAAATTGTGTTCACTTAAGTTAAGTCTAATGTACCTGATCTAATAATTACTTTTATTGTGAATTAAGATTGTGCTAAAATGTTGAAAAACACCTTAATTTGTCTTGACATTGGTACTATAAAGGATATATATATTATTACTGTTATTGAAGAAATAATTCATTGGGGGCACAAATATATACTGATTTTACCACAGGTTGGCACTTCATGACGGCATTTATAAATTTTTGGCATAAAGGGCCATCCTGTTGTAAAATCAATGTATATTCGTGCCCCAATGAATTATGATATTCAAATAGGACATATATATATTCACTTTTAACAACACTGTAACCTATGACTTTCAGAATTTTCAGCCATTTGGACACAAAAGTCCCTAAAATATGTAAAAAATCTAACTATGAAATCCCCATAAAGTGTTGTATAAGGAGTATATATTTGTTTTACCACAAGTGTGGACTCAAAGCATTTTAGGCACGACATGTTAGAATGTTTAATTATTTTTTTCACCGTTCATGTACAGATAATATCAATGCAGCACAAATAATAAACATAAAAAGCTCTAGTTAGCTGAATCTATCAGTGAAAATTTTATTTTTAATTGTTGAATATAAATTTTAGGGATTTTCATGGGTAATATATCCACCCATGAATTCAAGAATTGAACAAAGTATTAAATCCTTGGGTATTTAATTAACTCATTCACTATGAATTTCATATGTAAAAAAAAACTATTAGAACCAACTGTATGCTTTTAAGTAAACGAGTTTGTTTTGTTTTTCAAATTTGAAACTAAAGATTTAAGCAGCATTTTTATGTTTTTGGTCAATAAGAAAGAAACTAGACATGAAAATGTATTATTCTAACAATAATATGTATACAAGGTACTCCGTAATTGTTAATGGTTGTGTATGTTACATGACCCTATTTTATGTGTATTTTCCTCCATAGAGAGGATAACCATGAGTTATAAACCAAGAATAATTTTTAATATTATCATTTTAAAGTAAATTCATCATTTAAAAGAAGTAAAGATAACTAATCAAACTACATGTAGTTTTTTAGGTGTAAAATGACTAGGAATCACGAAAATTACTTGGTTAGTAATCAAAGCAATTATTTTATGTCAATACAGCAATCTATGAGTTTGAAAAAAAACCTCACAATTAAACAATATTTTAATGGTTTTTGTCACTGGTCTTTAAGTTATTTTAAAATTACTGTAAAAACATGTCTATTTATTTCAATACAGGGCCAAATGACCAATACAAAAAATGGGGGATGCGAACAAAATCCCTTCTGTGTAATATAGCAATAGCAGACAAAATCTCCCCTGTAAAATTTTAAAGGCGGACAAAATCCCTCCCGAATCTAATTATGATAATACCTATAAGTATTGTACATCTTGGTTCATGTGTTAATAAAGGAACTGCAGCATTTGCTCCCTTTTAGTATTATTACCAGAACAAACAATTCAATTTATTGAACTAAATTATGCCATTATTTTACTAAATTATAACTTATTTGTAAAAGCCATACCAGTTTCAATTTCCTACAAGAAGTTCAGAATTTTTTGCTAAATTAAGTGATATTTGTTTGATCAATGCAAGTCTATAAACACAATAGTTATTAACAAGTGTGGACACAGAAAAACGTCTCGCCTGAATTCCGCATCAGTAACGAAAATAAATTTCGTCATAAGCATTACGTAAATAGCATTAATTATGAGCAGCGGCCTGTATACCAGTTATTGTCACCATACTATGCATAGTTACAGAGGAACTGTCCTAATACAAAAACTTTAACGAAGTCGCTGAACCGTTAAATTGAGGTCAAGATCAGGTGACACCTACCAGACAATCATTTACTATTCATCAGCAACCTATATACCAAATATTGTCATCCTACCATGCTTGGTTACAGGGGAACAGCAGTAACCTAAAAACTTTAACGTAGTCACTGGACCGTGAAATTGAGGTCAAGGTCAAATGGCACCTACCAGACAGTCATGTACTATTCATCAGCAACCTATATACCAAATATTGTCATCCTACCATGTGTAGTTACAGAGGAACTGTTGTAACCCAAAAACTTTAACGTAGTCGCTGGACCATGAAATTGAGGTCAAGGTCAGGTGACACCTACCAGACAGTCATGTTCTAGTCATCAGCAACCTATACACCAAATATTGTCATCCTACCATGCATAGTTACAGAGGAACTGTCGTAACCCAAAAACTTTAACATATTCGCTGGACCGTGAAATTGAGGTCAAGGTCAGGTGACACCTACCAGACAGTCATGTACTAGTCATCAGCAACCTATACACCAAATATTGTCATCCTACCATGCGTAGTTACAGAGGAACTGTCGTAACCCAAAAACTTTAACGTAGTCGCTGGACCGTGAAAATGAGGTCAAGGTCAGGTGACACCTACCAGACAGTCATGAACTAGTCATCAGCAACCTATATACCAAATATTGTCATCCTACCATGCGTGGTTACAGAGGAACTGTCGTAACCCAAAAACTTTAACGTAGTCGCTGGACCGTGAAATTGAGGTCAAGGTCAGGTGACACCTACCAGACAGTCATGTACTAGTCATCAGCAACCTATACACCAAATATTGTCATCCTACCATGCGTAGTTACAGAGGAACTGTCGTAACCCAAAAACTTTAACGTAGCCGCTGGACCATGAAATTGAGGTCAAGGTCAGGTGACAGGTGACTGACTGGCAAGTACTCATCATAAGCTACCTCTGGACCAAATTTGATGGACCTAGGGCTTGGGCTTACAAAGATATGAAGCAAGATGTCAAGTGTTTACGCCGCCGCCGCCGCCGCCGCCGCCGCCGCCGCCGGATTCCCATACATATGTCTCGCCTCCAGCGACTTTCGTCGCAGGCGAGACAAAAATCACCAATTAAGCACCAAGTGAAACAAACAGTTATTATTACTAGTATGTTATTAAAAATCTGGGGGTTTTGTAAATATATGTATAGGGTCATTTTTCAAGGCTTATTTCTTTATTTACAAGACTATATGGCGTGAACATTAAAAAAAAAGAATTTTAAAAAATCTTATTCTGGGGGGATTTTGTCCATCTTGAAAATTTTACAAGGGTAGATTTGTCCACTTATGCTACATTCCACAGAAGGGATTTTGTCCTATGTGAAAAAAAAAGATATACAGTCAGAACCAATTGGGCCAGATCGTCAGACGTCTTGCTTAGTGTTACCCAACCTTTTCTTTTTCTTTAAGATTAATTGAAAACTTTGAGATACGTATCAATTTAAAGATTACTAGTGTGCATGCATGATACAGAGTGCTGTTAACAACTATTAGTACATACATGAGATTTCGAGATTTAATTAGTACATAGAGCATAACTAGTGTTAATAGTACTCTAAAATTAATCAAATGAGTCAGCATTAACAAGTGGTAGCATGTTCCTTGGCTTTAGTGATTCTGTGTGGAAAAAATTTCCATTGCATCTTTTGATGTTTGAATTTGTTTTCACATTGTTCAAGTCGGATGTCGGTGGGCACTATATTTGATGGTGTAGCAACAAGGAAGTGAACGATTTTATAAAATATAATTTATCCGGTTTTGAGACGTGGTTCTACTATAGTGCTAGCTAGCCCGGGATTTATAGCATTAAATTACAGAACAGAAACAAATTGTATGTTGTTATACGCTACTTTAGTGACGACTGACGGTTAATTAATGTGTATAAAGTTAAACTTCATAAAAATTTTTTTATAAATGTCGTAATTTCTTAAATTATTTAAGTTGCTTTATCTTGATTGCATAGAAGAAAAAACACCTTTGCATATTTCTTCCCATAAATTTTTCTCAGGAACTTTCACTATCACCGCCATGTTGTTTATTATGGTCTCGTCACACTTAAAATCTATGAATGCTCATAAAAGTAGATCATAAATATGAAGATTTCAATTGTTACAGTTAAAGTAAAATACATATGTTAGTGATATCATTTCATTTAAAACCATAAAAAAGGTGTATTTATATGATCAGTTTTAAATTTGCAAATATAAATTTAATTTTTATATGTTAAGCGCAATAATTTCGTTGCTAGTGATTTCGTTCGGAATCTATCGTTTTTATTAAACTACAAGATAGAATACGAAAGAAAATGCGGGAAATTTATAATACCTGGGTCCATCCGTAAAGATCAAATCATTAATCTTTTAATCTTGTTTAATATTTTTGATTATATATAATACATGGTCAATAAAAAAACAGATGCGACGAAATCACAATTGAATTAGATTTGTTATTTTAGAAGAACAAATATTACAAGAAAGTTTTGGTCTTTTTTCTGCGTTTCGGGCCCCAAAATGTCATTTCCCCTTTACAACTGAAACAGGTAAAAAAAATAAAGACGGTGATTTTTAAAAGTGTGATTACATAGAAATTGAAAGATTACATTAATTATAACAATTTGCCCTAAAACGACAGTTCAACATAACGAGTTTCATGGAGACTAGAGAGATTTACATTTCGAAGTGTTACTGTTTCATAATTTTACAAGACAACTTGCCCAAAAAAGCTTTTTTCCTCATCATGTGGTCAACAGTTTGCTTCCTTAGCCTTAGACTTAGGAGTGGTAAGGTAATCACATCACACAATTCCTTTAATGCCTTCGAGTGGATACCATCTGGCCCTGGTAATTTTGGGGTGCCTAGTTCCTTAGTTTAAGTTTTAGTATTTCTTCGTTTGAATTCTCTCTATACTCTAGTTCTCTACCAAAATCGGTTAAATCTCTAGAATTTCCACCTCAGGCTCTTCTGAGAATACAATACTAAAGAATTCTGCCTTCTCTGCATCTGATTTCATAATCTCAGAAGACCCTAGTTATATAACATAAAACCTCCCATTTCATGTTTATATTTATCATTTTCATCTGACTTTTACATTTTTTATTATTATTTGAAATGTGAGGTTTTATCTGTCAGTTGATTTTTCTCGGAGCAAAATTTTTTCAGAAGTTCTGCATATTTTAACATGTGAAATAACATGAAACTAACATAAACACAAAGACTATACCTGTTTTCAATGAATTAAACTATGTTCAATTAAGTAATCCATGTTTAAAATATAGAGACGAAATTTTTCTGCAAGCTGACATTTTGAATTTAATGGTTAATCAACTTTACGGAATAAAGTTACAGTAAAACTTCGGTAGCTCGAACTCGGATGGCTCGAACACCACCGATTTCTCGAACTGTTTTTAAAGTCCTGACATTTATTTATATATATGTTTGTACAAAAAACCCCGGTTTTTCGAACACCGATTTCTCGAAAACTCGAACTCATTTATAGGTCCGTTTGATAGTAAACTCATGTTAGTCCCATCAATAACTCGAACTAAAATTATAAGTGTCGGTGCGAAGCAATAAACTTCAGGTACAGAGGACGTAGATAACAGAAGCCATAACAATTAACACAGGTATCTCAATTAAAAAATAATAGATAATAATTATGTCATGACTGGTGATTAGTTTGAACAGGCAAATAGACATTGTTTCTTTAATTAAAAATATGAAATGTACCAAGCGGATTAACAAATCCAATGGAAATATTCCAATCAAAAATAATTTACTACTTTTGTTGACAACTGTGGTTAAATTGATATTAAAAAGTAAATATTAAAGCTAAAATAATTTAAGAAAAATGTGTCGGCAAGAAATATTGTGAAAATTGTTTACTTAATTTAACTGCGATTGATATACCGAGTACAAACGGGTTTTTGCGCAATAACGGAAGTAAATAGTAAGCGATCTAGAAATTTCAAATTTCACAAACTATTACCCCTAAAATAACTTTATTCATGACAACATTCATGAAGTAAACATTTGAATACATTTAAAAAGAATTTTAGTTCCCAAAAACAATCATACAGCGTGTAGGAAAATTAACGAGCAACTTATAAACAAGATCGGTCACGGTACACGGTACGGAACATATACATTTCCGGAGGTTGTCCAACTTCGGTGGCTCGAACAACCGATAACTCGAACTATTTTTGGCGACCCCAGCGAGTTCGAGTTATCGAAGTTTTACTGTATATTTAATGGCGAACAAATACAATTTGTCGCAATTGCTACACATGGAATATTCGTTTCATCAAAAATGGAGCCATAAGATAGATTTAATTGGGGTCAGCAATTGAATATAATGGGAGTTAAGGGACACCTCAAATAAAGCTTTAAACAGGACTTTAAAAATCCATGATATACTAAGGTAAGACAATTTTTAGAAAATTTAGATATTTTTCTTTAAGTTTAGCGCAGTTTGCATGGTTGTACAAACTTTTTTCATATCAAACTTAACGTAAACATTCCGCACGATTTTCTTGCGGAATTTGCGCACGGGAAAATGCGTTTAAAGATGAAACCTCGAATTTCACTAAAAACATAAAATATCAATATCCGATAAAAAAATGTTGAAATAAACATGAAATCAGAGGTTTTATTAATGGAACTAAGAAGACCTGTCTTGGTTATCCCTTTTTAGCTCTTTTATACCAGATTTTGTTTTTCTTTTTGAATTTGCATACTGCCAAAATTATTTGGTGTCGGATTTAACATTTTTTGCTTTGTCCTTTTCCTTGTTCATCTTGGCCCTTTATATTTCTCACTGTCCCTGGCTTACATGTATCTCTGCCAGCATCTGTGTTTTTTTTCTAATTTTCTTGGCTGTTTTTTCATCTATCTTAAACTGCTCTTCAGAATTTTTGTTATTGAGAATTTCTTCCCAGTTTATGCATAGTTTTTCCCCCGTTTGTTCATAGTTCCCCTTGAAAAAGTTCCATTTCTCCTTTTTGGCTAGGCATGCTTTGTAGTTGAATTCTAGTCCACAATGGTCGCTTAACCTCCGAGTGGGTCTATATACTTTAATCTGTAATCATGTCTGCTTCATTTGTAAATATCAAGTCTAATATACAAGACTTGGAATTTTCTCTGAATCGTGTACATTCTGATACATGTTGGAATAAATGGATTTAAAGTGTAACAATATACATCTGCTCTATAGAGCTTTAAAAACTGACATACATAAGTTACACAATGCTTTTGCAGATTAAAACATATTAAATGGCAAAGCAAGGCACATTAAAGGCATAACCAGAAACATAATATGCATAGCAATATATAAAAAACAAAACACATAGCAAGGCATAACAAAACAGCACTAAATGCTATATGAAACATATTTTCTAACGCAGACAAATAAATGAAAATTATAAAGCATATCTGGTTAAGATAAATAACATAAACAAACATAACTAAACTTCACTACAATTAGCTCCTACAAAAACTGCATGAACATTGACTCACCCTCCTTCTTAATTCCCCAAACTCTTAAAACTGATCAAATATCACTTCATCCCTGAAAGTTTGAGGTAAATTATTCCATACTTTAGATGCAGCATTGCTAAATGAGTGAAGCCCATATCTGGTAGTTTTTACCCCCTTGGGTTGTTGAGAGTGTTTTTGTATCTGAAAGAATATGTATGTTGCTTAATATTAAGATAACCGAGATTAAAGAGAGAAGTTTCCATTTAAGATTTTGTAAGACTGTTCAGCTAAAGATCTTAGCCTTATTCTGAGTGAAGGTAGATTTGATCTGTCCAATAATAACTGTTCATATGTACTTGTAGAATCACTGTATATAAATTGTAGAGATCGCTCTTGTATTTTCTCAATCACTTTGTGTTGGCTTCACCACAGAAATGCCATACTAATGGACAACAATTAAAATTATTTGTGTTTATGTGTTGACCATAATTAAAATTATGTATTCAGATTTGGATATTTAATGTTTCTTTATTGAGGGCAAGGGTTGCCAGTTTTACTACCGAAGGTTGTGGGTTTCCTCCTGGTACTAACTTTCTCCCCAATTAAAACTGGAGGCCATGATAGCTGAAAAATTGACGAAAATGGCATTAAACACCATTCAAACAAACAAACTTTATTGAGGAATGATTTTCAAGTGTAATGTACCAAAGCAACTGATTTACACTTTGTTTTAATTTAAAAGTAGAAATTTTTACTTAAAAATCTTGATGGCTGGTGGATAATATATGGTTAGTATATTTCTCTATCAATGTAAGGAAGGCCAAAACCACATGAACCACTTAATTATACTGAATTGATAATCCTATAACATGCAGGCGTTGATTTTGAGGGCATATTTATCATCCTAACAAGTTACCTGTGCAACAAAAATGGAGAGAAAAATGGGGAATTGTGGTGCAATTTCATAATAAATATTCTGTATATGCTCTATTTGAACATGACTAATGACTACATGTATCAGTATTATTTGTATATTTTTGGTACAATTTTAGCTTGAACCAGTGCAATGTTTAGAAACATTGTGGAAAGTTTTAAAGGTCTTGTTGATGTAGCAGCAGCAAATATCAATCCATATACAGTACAGAATGTTAAACTTGAGGAGTACAGAGAGTAAGTTATACTTCTTCAAATCTAACTCTGCTATGAAGTCCAACCTGTTTTATAAAATTATTGGTCAAGAATTGGTTTTCACAACAAATTACATGGTCGTTCCTTTTAGTGTTTTATAATTTATTAGAAATACAATTCAAAACACGAAAAAGTGTGCCTTGTTGTTAAGTGTGGTAGGAATATGGCAGAAACATGCTGTAAACTCATTGGCTAGTGCAAAAAGTATTGGCATTTGATTTACAGAATTGATTATGAAACTTACTGCTTAATATTCAGCTGATAGAACTGGTATATCCTTACATTGGGGCTTCTGTGGCAGAGTGGTTAAAGTAGATTGTCTAGTATTGATCATGTGGTCTGTCAACACTATAATAACAGTTTCGAGTCTCAATGACTGCAGGGTACATTCGACTTAAATCTTAATTGAAAAGGATTGCCAGTTTTCCAACCAAAGATTGATGGTTTTCTCTAGCTGCTCCGTCTTCCTCCCTCAATAAAAACTGGACTCTATGATATAGCTGAAATATTGCTGAACATGGCTTTAAATTACATTCAAACAAACAAATGTCCTTACATTTAAGATGGGTTTTGGTTCAGAGTTTAATTAATACTCTCAAATGGTATATAAAACATAGCTGCAGACCAGTGCAAATAATTTGTACCCAATACTCCCTTCAATGCTTACTTGTTTATTAACGTTCTTGTACTGAATATAGCTGAAATACGGCTCACTGTATGTTAATCATTGAGTCTGTTATTGAGATATTTAGCATCTTTATTCAGCAATGAGGGCTGTAATAGTGGCACTTATAATTTGCTTATTAGTTTCATTTCTTTTATTTCAGTATGATTAAACGTCAGGAAAGTGGACATCTAATTTTATACAAGAAACATGGCTGCTACGATTGTGTAGTTATAAGTACATCTACTCCAGTGAAAGTGTGGAGGTTTGTCATTTTACTAACAGTCGCAGGTGGGGAAAACAGGGTACCTATTTCGTGTAATCAACTCTTTCTACATCTTCAACCCAAATTGCTGAAACTTCCCGGAAAGACAGCACACAATGCAACTGTGCACATGCTGTTATGGAATTCGGTGAATTTTTCCCAGTTTATACATTTGGGAAATTCATCATTATACCCCAACAAACTTGTTTGGGGGGGGGGGGGTATATAGGAATCACCCTGTCTGTCTGTCCACATCCCGTGTAAGCGCTTCGCCTCCTAAACCGCTTTACAGATTTTTATGAAACTGTACATGAAGGAAGTACATCATATGTAGATGTGCATGAAGGATTTTCCTCGCTGTCGGATATTATTCAGGGGAGATAATTAGACTTGGACTTTTTAAATATAGTATTCAGTGGGAGACCTCGTAAGCACAACTCCTCCTAAACCTCTTAATAAAATTTAATGAAACTTAGCATAAAGGAAGTACATTATATGTAGATGTGCATGAAAGATTTTTATTGACCTCGGATATCATTAAGGGGAGATAATTGGACTTGAAAGCGAAAAGGGGGGGGGTATCGCTTTGTGAGTGTGCTCACAGTCCACACTTGTTTATCATCAAATTTTACAGAAGATGGTTCCTATTTTATGTGCTGGTAATCAAATTATAGTGATTGAGATTAGGATGTGCCCTGCACCATAGAGCCATGTCCAATTTGAATATCACATTCTATCACTTGTATATGTTTGCTGCATCAATACTTATTATTGTATTGTCTAAGCATGGGATCAAAGCAGCTTGCATGTCTGAGCAACAAAGTTATAAGGAAGTAGAGCATTTATTCAATTTCTTAATAAAATTCACTTGCTTCATACTCTGGAATATTTTATGTATAGGGTTAAATGCTTATTTTCAGTAATTAATGTATGTATGAATGAGGTTGACTCACTCACAAACAAATAAATATCCGAAACATTCGAAGTCTGTTTATGATAAGTTTGTGAGTCGACCTTGTTCATACATCGATGAATTACCAAAAATAAGCGTTTAATCCTTATTATTCTTCTAAAATTGTTTTTAAATATTGACTATCTTTTCTTAACATTAATAAGTGTGTTTCGCCTAGGAATATACACAACAAACTGATAAAGAAGAGCTGGTCAGTTTGGAGGGAATAACTGGCACTGACAGCAGATATATTTTACGATTTTTACTGAAAACAAAACTCAAAGAAGACAGAACAATAAACAGTATTTTCGTGAATTACATATACATGTACTAATGTTCCTCATTGTACCAAGGTTTACATGTTATGTCATGTGTGACATCATATCTTTTCAAACGCAACATAAACCTAGCTAGAAGTTCTTTCTTTAATACGAACAGGAAAAACAAAAAAGTTATCATTGTTAGATGGATTTATCAGTGAAAATGAAAGAAGTTGAAACTTGGGGTTGGTGGCAAAGTCATGATTCTTGCTCATTTTGTTAATTTGTTGTGACTGAGAAAATAGAAGGTAGACTTACTGTTTATTTAATGGAAATTACTAGAAATGCAAATTTTTAAGTATTGTTTATATATTCCTTCCTACTCGAATTTGGCTATTTCCTTTCATTCAGCAATGAATCCAAAGCAAATAGTACTGTTAAAATATTTTCTTGTATGTATTTCTCTAAACAAATGATTCTATTATAATAATATACAGCTGCTTCAATGAAATAAATTTCTGTTTAAGCCATACATCGCTCAATATTTTTATCGCCAAAATTTGAGTGTACTGACTTAATTTTATTGTCTGAAGCAAACATGGCCGCCATATTTGTTTATGTTTAGTAGCAAATAATAGTTCCTCAACAGTCCTTATCAAATTGTGAATGGATCTGGAAATAAGTGGTTTAAGGCCTTTTGACAATTAAGAAAATGACTTCAGTATAAACGTAAACAAATGTAAGATAAGAATTATTGAGAAATAAAGATCCTATTTAAACTACCATTGGTTTTCAGTCTGCAGTGTTGGTCATACTACTTAATGAAGTAGGCTGTGAAAAAGTCCATTTGCCAGTATGTTTCTGATGATCTAAATGTATGCAAAGTACTTACTGAAGTAGACCAATGAAAAGAGTCCATTTCTGTTTCATTTAGTCAAGTGCAGACAAATAGAAGGTGATAAAGGTTATATCAAATGATTGTGGTTTTCTTTTACAGTTTGTTCAGACTTACTGGTGATGGTGAAGCTTTTGCACAGTTTTCCTTGTATGCATCCAGATTAAATGTATTGATTGATAAAACAAGCTCATTGTTCCTGGATAATAACCTCCAGAAGGCTTCAGACATCATACGAAACTACTCGTCATGGACACCTATTCATATAGCAGCATATTTAGGCCTTTATGAATATTTCAGCCAGCCTGACACAATAAGGTAAATACACCACAATATAATTCTTTATCAGTCAAGTAAAACATGCCATTAAAAATTAATTTCTATAGGTTTTATAAGAATGTGTTTTGTTTTTATACCCCTGCTTCAAAGAAGAGGGTGGTATACTGGTTTACCACTGTCCATCCATCCTTCTGCCATCTTTTCCTCCTTCCGTTCTCACCTTAACTTTCGTAACAGTTTTCTCAGCATCTACTTATCACAACCACTTGAAATTTTATATGTGACCTTATCATGTGGTCCTATATTGTGAGTACCAATTTCAGGTCTGTCGCATATATACTTCCTCTCTACCAAAATAGTCAATTCATTGATGTGAATAGCGGGGGTTTACTGAGCAGTAGCTAAAAGGTTCCTAGTTTTTTATGCCCCAGCGACAACATGTCGGGGCATTAAGTTTTACTCATGTCCGTCCGTTCGTACATACGTCCGTACGTACATACGTCCGTACGTCGGAACGAATTTCCGTCAAGCTTTTCTCAGAAACCGTACATGAGAACAATGTGAAATTTGGCATGATGGTTTAGTATCACAAGTTGTACGTCCTAAACAACTTTCAGACCTGTCGGACAACTACTTCCTGTTTGGGACTTCATTTAGTGGGGGCATCTGTGTCCCATGGAAACATTCTTCGATTTTTTAACTATATGATGGCCTCCAGATTTATTGGAGGAGGAAGCTGGAGTACCAATTAAAACTGGCAAACCTTGTAATTGACATGTAGCTTTGGAGTCGAGCACTGCCTGCTCTCAGTAAGGCTCAAACTTACAACCTCATTGATGACAAGCCATGTAATTAGTTGTAGATGACTAACAACCATAACCACTGGGACACCAAGGCCTCTGTTTCATTTTTTAGTTTTTTTTTTGTAACTAGTTTTAAGACAGAAGGATGAATAAATATACAAAATTTGTACATAGGCAGAAAATATAAAATGTATTTGTACTTAGAAACTGTTTTGCAGCAATGCAAGTACAAATAAACATTATATTTTCTTACAATGTACAAATATTGTTTTTATCCTGCAATACTTTATTATAATGTAAATGTAATACAGCAATGATTAACAGGATATATATAACTATTCATTAAACAATGTCACATGGATGAAAAGATTTCATAGAAATCCCATAATAGTCAAATAACCTTATGATGACCTTTTATAATGTACATGTATTACAATAAAAAAATGAGCACATATGAAAGTTTAAATTTTGCTTACATTGGTTAAGTTCTATAATACCTTGTATACTAATAAACATTATAAATATTCTAGCCAGATCAATGGAAAAACTACCACTACAGAATCAACACCCCTGATGATTGCCATCAAAGGGAAACAGATTAAATGTACTGAATACCTGTTGAAGTTGGGAGCCTCTCTACATTTACAGGATAACAGTGGAGAAACAGCCTACCATTATGCTGTCAGACATGAACCAAAATGTATTCCAGTAAGTCTGTAAATTTGGTCAATGTGAGTAATATTGGTGTCCATTGACTATGAGGAGCTACAGTGGCCAAGAGGTCTGTGTAGCCTTATTGACTTTGAAGCCTGACATAAGGCATGGTATATTCCAATCTCCACACAAAGGATTCTGGGTATACTATGTCAACCTCTGCCACACATTGGTTGACACCGTGAGAGATATATCTCATGGAGAATAAGCTTCACGTCCAAACGCAGTATTTTTAATGTAAAACTATTTCAAAAGCATATAAATAGACTATATAAAAATTAATAAGATCTCATGTGGTATTTTACACACATCATTCCTTGTTTACAAATGTCATGGAAGCCGACAAATGTAGTCCTGCAGTAAACCGAGTATGACGTGTGGCAGAGGTTATATCTGGGAATCAGTTATGTTCTCTGTGCCAAAGAGTGGGTGTATTGCACTCTAACCTCAGTTGAAGAGGATTGCCAGTTTTTGTGCTAAGTTTAAGGTTTTCACCAGATTACTCCAGAGTAAAAACATAACACAATCAGAAATTGCTGAAAATGGTACTTTAGCTTTCTCTCCTTAGTAAAAACTTGACACCATGATAAATTGCTGAGTGGCATAAAATTTGTTAACATGCAAAAAAGAAAATCCATGGATTGGACGATAAAGTAGTTGAGATGGTATTTATACCATACTATATTAGTTAACATAATGAAGAGCACATTCAATAAATGCAATGGATAAGATTTTTTTTTTTGTTATAAAATAATGCAAGTGCATAATATATTTTTGACAACTTGAATCTGTTAATAATGTTTGTTTCATTACATCAACCTTGATATTTTACATGTTAATTTTTTCAGTGTTTTTATGATAGGTAATTCCATGTAAATTATATATTTAGAGAAGTTATTATTTCTTATTTTGTGTTGGTCGTATTTCACAATGTTTTATTTCACAGATTTTGTCTCAGTATGACAGAGATGAAATTAAAGATTTTTTTAACAGTAAAGGAAAGACAGCTCTGTTCATAGCTTGTGAGGAAGGTCTGTCGGAGGCTGTTGAAAATATACTGCATACTGGAGCAAGACCCAGTGTGTCAGCTTGTGACTTGACACCTATACATGTCGCAGTAAAAACAATGAATCTAAAGTGAGTTTGATTAAACAACAATCAGATAAAAGACAAGAACAGATCTCTATAGTTGAACTATCTTTAAAAAGTTACACGTTGGGTTTATTACTAATCAGAACATCTCTGTCATTTTTGTCAAAGGTCTAGAAAGTGACCTCGAATGCAGAGGATCTCCATTTTGAAGTATTTTCAGTTGTTATCAATGGATCTTTTACTTCATGACTTCATTTTTGACATTTCGTTTAATTCATTTGATTGGTTCGTGAGTGACTGTAAGCTCATTACTTATTATGACAGATTGTAAAAAAATACTTCTCCATCAAAATCAAGGCTATTGTTTACTTTTAAAACTTAAAATGTTAGGAACAGTGTGTTTTAGTGATCAGAATAATAAAATAAATAAATAAATACAAATAAAAAAATCTTCTTGATCAAAAATATGTCTGGGAATGAATTGTTTGTAATGTCAGCAGATATAATTTTTAAAAATACATTGATTAGATGTTTGCTTTTTGTCCAATGAGTAGTAAGGGGTTGGGATGGGACATAGGGAATACAATTTTGACTGCCACTGGAAAATTATAGAGTATGGGGTATGGGTGGAAAATGTAGCCTTTTGTAGCGGTTACAATGAGTCTACTGTTTTTTTATGCCTCCGCGACGACATGTCGGGGGGGGGGGGGCAATAAGTTTTACTCATGTCCGTCCGTCTGTCCGTCCGTTCGAATTTCCGTCAAGCTTTTTTCAGAAACCGTACATGAGAACAATTTGAAATTTGGCAAGGTGGTTCAGTATCACAAGTTGTACATCCTTAGCGACTTTCAGACCTGTAGGACAACTGCTTCCTGTTTGGGACTTCATTTGTACGTACGTTTGTTCCGTCAAGCTTTTCTCAGAAACCGTACATGAGAACAATTTGAAATTTAGCAAGGTGGTTCAGTATCACAATTTGTACGTCCTAAGGGACTTTTAGACCTGTCAAACAACTACTTTCTGTTTGGGACTTCATTTAGCGGGGGCATCTGTGTCTCAAGGACACATTCTTTGATTTTTTTAATCTACAAAGGGGTCTTTATCGTGCAAGGAGCATTGCATTCTCCAATCACGTCACCCACTACAGTCCATTGCCAGGCTTTGCCTTTAATGACCTGACAACTCCCCAATTAGAGGGTCTACCTTATTTCGCAACCCTGGGATGCGCTGAGCTGCTGTGTGTGTTGAGCACTGGGAAACCTCCCAGTATGGTCCCCCATAAAAAAAGACCATTAAAAATGGTTCCTGATTTTTTTGTGTGGAAAATCTTCAGCTATATAGCAACCAAAAATAAATAAAAGATGTCAGTCTACAATTTGAATGCTGAGAATTAAATCTTTGGTTGACAGTGGCAACATTGAAATCTTAGGTTGACATCAACAACATTAAAATCTTAGAATGACATCGGCAACATTTAATTCTTAGATTGATGGGGGCAACATTTAAATTATAGGTTGACACTGGCAACATTTGAATCTTAGGTTGACAGTGACAGCATTTAAATCTAAGGTTGACAGTTGCAACGTTTACAGTGTTCCAGCTAGGATTTGTAAATAGAGAAGGGCACTTTTTAGAGTATTTGCATATTTTTGTGTGTGATTTCAGTTGTTGCACTTTTGTTGTTATTATTTTTTGAATAAGTGTTCTGTTTGTTGTTTTGTGACTTTGTTTTCATTTTAAAGTAATTTTTAAATATATTTGTACATTTAATAAATTGAAAAGTGACTGCCAAAATACTATTTGTTGACTGCTAAAATACTTTTTGTAACTGTGTTTCAATCTTTGCGGTTGTAACTTCAACACAAGCAGCATTGTATTTGCAAGTTCCTGAACTAAGTTCATATCTGCTCCGGAGATTTCGGTATTTTCAGTTGGTTTATACTGGTTTCCGCAAGTATTTTTACCAAATGCTATTTGAACACAGGCAGTCGGGTACCAGCTTTCACTTTTTGTTTTAAAAAATGGCAAATATTTGAAGATATCTCTTGCAAATGGCAATAAAAAAGGTTTTAGCTATTGCCGATCTGGATCATAATTAAGCCAAATGACCAAAAAAAAAAAGTGACCACACAAATTTTTTAGGTAATAACATTTTTAAAGTGTCAAAACTTGAAATGTTACAGGTGTACCAGTCCCACTGTCTACCACTAATTTTATATAATCAAAATCATAAGGAAATGGCAATAGTCTAATGAGTTAATTAGGTATAAAAACACTATAATTACTGTTAATTTTAGAAAGAAAATTAATTGGAGAAAGAGTGATAAGGGGCGCCAATCAGGACACAAGGCGCTTGAGAGGGGCACAGGGGCATGGTAATTTTATGGCGGGGAGTGGTACCCCACTATTTCCCCTTAGCTGGAACACTGATTTAAATCTAAGGTTGACAGTGGCAACATCTAAATCTAAGGCAACATTTGAGTCTTATGTTGACATTGGCAACATTTAAGTCTTACTTTGACAGTGGCTACATTTAAATCTTATTTTGACTTGGCAACATTTAAATCTTATTTTAACATAGGCAACATTAAAATAGAATGACATCTGCATCTTTTAAATCTTAGATTGACAGTGGAAACATTTGAATCTTTGACATTATCAGCATTTAAATTGTAGCTGAACATTGGCAACATTAAAATTTTAGAATGACATTGGTAGCTTTAATAATTGAAGATTAAAATTTGAAATGTTTAAATCTTAGGTTCACATTGGCAACATTCAAATCTTAGAATGAAACTGGCAACATTTAATTCTTAGGTTGACAGTGGCAATATTTAAATCTTATGTTACATTTAAATTTTAGGTTGACATTGGCAACATTTAATATTGGAATAACAGTGGAAACATTTCAATTTTTGACATTGTCAGCATTCAATCGAAGCTAGACATGGGCAATATTTAAATCTTAGGTTGACATTGGCAACATTAAAATCTTAGAATGACACTGGCAACTTTAAATAGATGTAGATTAACAGTGGCAACATTTAAATCTTATGTTACATTAAAATTTAAGGTTTACATTTGAAACATTTAATCTTAGATTGACACTGGCAACATTTAAATCTTGACCCTGGCAACATTTACAACATTTAAATCTTGACACTGGCAACATTTAAATCTTAGAATGACAGTGGAAACACTGAAATCTTAGACATTGATAACATATGAAGTGTAATGTAGTCATAATTTTGGTTGGTGCAAAAAGTTCAAACAGAAGAAAATGCAAGTTTTTTTTTAAATTGCTTGTTGGCCTTATCATCAGTATATTATACCTATTATTGTCACCAAATGGAATTATTTTGAATGATTTTTAAGTATGTTCGTTTTTTTCTTCAGAAATATGGAACTTATATGCGAAAAGTATGCTGACCAGCTTTTTACTAGAGATCAGAAGTATGGTGGAACACCTGTTCACTGGGCTAGAAACAGAGAAGTATGTCATTTTCAGTTAATTAATAGCTTTATAAAACATGAATATTTGTTTAAATTTTGAACTTGTATTTGGTATCAATACAGAAGTGTATAAGTAAACCTTATATACCCAATTGTATTCATAGATACCAATTTTCATGGTTTGAGACAAATATACAGTATCAAGAATTCATAATTGAAGGATTTATCATAAGCTTCTATTTTGAGACCAGGAAGCTATAGTTTATTCTCTGTTAATCAGCAAAAGTAAAAACAAAAAAATATTTTTAGGTTACTTTTGTGTCATATTTAATCAGAGTCAACATCATCAGCCTTGCTGTCATTATCCCCATACTTTTCTTTAATCTATTACTTTTTCTAATCTGTTCATTGAAGTTTGACAAAATTTGCTCTTCTATTAGGAAGCAGTAGTTTTTCAGTATATTGGATTTAGCATAATCGAATGTCATTTGTCTTTAATCGAAAAAAAGGGTCACATATTTTTTTCCACAATATGCTACTATGTAATGTTAGAATTGTGCTTTGCTGGCAAAATGTAACTTCTTAGGAGAATAATAGGTTCTTCCATACGTTTTTGGGAAAGACCGGTTGATCTTTAACGAGTGATAGAAATTTTATGTCTTTTCGCTCGTGGAGCGCAGTGGAACGAGCTAAAAGACATTAAAAATTTCTATCACGAGTGAAAGTTCACACGGGCTTTCCCAAAAGTGCATGAAAGTACCTATTTCTTCCGTAAACCAACAACTTTCACTTTGCTATATCCTATAGACTCTCCATTGTTTTATACTCCATTGTCTCTGACATCCAATCAGAACGCCGGAAACAAGAACGTCATAGAAGAACGTTGTTATGCTTTCATAGCAATGTTGCTGTTTCTGGCGTTTTGATTGGATGAAGCAGCAAGTACAGATGTGTGCGCGTGAGCTCATCTGTACTGGGTCATCTGTACCAGAAATCGGCCATTTACGGAAGAATTGCATTTCCTGAAATAACTTGTTTTTATTTTCATAATTTTAATGGGCTGTCTGCATCATACAATAAAGTCTGAATGCAAAGTGAATGACTTTTGTATTTGTTTTGATTGTAGTGCATTGAAAAGCTATGTAAGTTGGGATGTGATGTTAATGTTATGAGTGACACAGGGCACACACCACTGCATATAATGATGGTGAAAAAACGTACAGAATGTATTATGGAGTTATTAGTGTACGGTGCTGATACGAGGATTGGGGATGTCTATGGAAACACGCCTCTTCATTTAGCTGTTGAGGTATAGTTGCCACAATAGTGACAAATGAACAATTGCTTTATTTGACTTTGTAATTAATTTTAACTGATCACTATTTAGTAGGTGAGTTGTAGATTCAAGCCTGACTGTGGGCAACATGTACTAACTCTAAACTTAATTTATAAGAATTGCTAGTTTTCTTGCAGAAGGTTGAGTTGTCATCATGTACTTTGAATTTCTACCCACTTAAAACTGGTCTTGAAATTGTTGCAATTATATAGCTGAAAACTGTCAAAAATAGGCAGAAAATCTTTTAATTCAATGAAGTCAATTAAAGAATAGTTATTAACAATAAAAATACCTTGTATGTTTGTTTGTGTAGAATGTATGTGTTCAGTTTAAAGACAGGGTTAAAGAGGTCACTACTAAAAATACTTGGCTTGCTGTTTACATTTAAATTTTAGAAGTGTTTAGATAGAAATGTATGTCATAAGTTTATTTTAAAATTAGAAGTATAAAAAGGACAGAACAAAACTGAATGTTTAAAACTTAAAATCTTAATCATGTTTATATTCCACAATCCATTTTGACATCAAATATAGTCCCTAACTTCACACACATTATTACATCACATTTCAATCATAAAATGAGAGTCATCATCGCTGTCATATAGAATCATTGGTTATAACATTCATTATGACGTCAAAAAGTAGGTAAGACAAAAGTACATCTTGTATCACATATATAGATGATACAAGGTTTTGTATTTTTCAGATTTGGACAAAATACATACATTTTCCTTTATACCAAAATGTCACATTTTTGCAGTAAAACATGATAAAAATGACATCATTCAAAGACTTTTAGACCATTATCGTTGTAAAAATGTGATGAACTAATAATCAGCACATGATGAAGTAGATTGTTTGCTTGTTTTAATGGTGTTTAACTCCACATTCAACAATTTTTCAGCTATATCATGGCATCCAGTTTTTATTGGGGAGGAATTTGGAGTTCCAGGAAAAAACCCCAACCTGCAGTAAGAAAACTGGCAATCCTTGTCAATTAAGATTGGAGTCGAGTACACCCCGCCTGCAGTGAGACTCAAACCTGCAACATCAGTTCTGACAAACCATGTGATAAATATTCTTAACCACTCGGCCAATGAGGCCGCCAACGTTGTAGATGTGACTTATGGCTTTAAATTTGTTTTAGCACAACTGAAATACATTAAATTATGGATAATTGGAGAATCAGTCTGTTGTTAGTGCAAATTTTTTTTTCAGAATGATGATGTAGATTTAGTAAGACTGTTTATAGTGTTTGGTGCTGATGTAAATATGAAAAACAAGAAAAATCAAACTCCAAGACATTTGGCTGCTATATCCAAAGAAAAGAACAGGTAGAGACTTAAAAAGATATTAAAAATATAAGTTCATTGGTTCTACCGAACAAATGAGAGGCTTTCCACTTATTGCATAAATGACCTTGACATTGACTTTGGCTATATGGAAATTGAATCTTCTTTTCAAAATAAACAAAAGAAAGAAAAACCATTCGTATATCTTTTGAAATAAAAAAGGTAAAAAAATAGGACGTTAATTGTGATAAATGACCTTGACTACCAAGTGTTTGATATTTGCATATTCAATGCTTTAAAAACAAATCATTTACTTGTATTTACAATTTTATATACACGAAAAAGCAGAATTTCCAAAAAATATTATTTGACCTTGACTGCTGTCAATATGACCTTGACCATGCTGAGGGTCAATAAAGGACCAACAGTGAAGATCCTTTGTCAATATGTCTTATAATTATGAAGAAATGCGTATTTATCATAAATACCCAAATTTATAAGATGACCTTGACCTTTTACCTTGTTTCTATTTTCAAGGTCAAGGGTCATAACGGTCTTTGGTGAAGTCCCCATGCCTCTACTATCAATAGTTAATAATTTATCAATGAAAAAGTAAATATCAATGGTTGTAATGGGAGATAACTCCTATAAGATGAAGTCAAATCCTTTTCCTTTAAATAGAAAAAAGTTGCGCATTTATGAGGCCGACATTTTATCCGTTATAAGTTATAAGCTATCTTTTACCGTTTCAAAGAAATAGCGATGACAAGATAATGTCAAAATTTCAAACGTGACCTTGACCTTTGACCTTGTGTCCATTTTCAAGGTCAAGGTCAATGATGACTAATGATATAAGGTTTCATATAAATATCTGTCATAGTTACTGAGATAACGCTATATACACTATATTTAATTGATCCAGGGGAGATAACTCTTTCAAAAGTCAAATCATTTATAGTGACCTTTCAAGACCTTAATATGATACACATTTTGGTAAAAGATTTATTTCTGTATCTCTTATGGTTCAGGAGGAGAATCGCACACACCACAGTGTCAAAATTTAGAATGTGACCTTGACCTTTGACCTTGTGACCTTTTTCAAGGTCAAGGTCAATGATGACCAACTGTGAAATATCTAGTCACTGTCATCTCTGGTTCATGAGTTACTATGGTACAAAATGTACTTCCAATAAATAAGGGGAAATAACTCCTACAAGGAGTCGTCAAAATACTTTGCGCGATATGTAACAAATTGTCGCGATCAATAGCTGAGCATTTTGCAACAACTTTCATTGCGAAATCTTTTACGGTTTAAAAGTTTATCTGCACACAAGATTTTTATGACAGGGGAAATAACTCCGTAAAGAAAAAGTGTTCGGTGTGACAGGGTTAACTGCGAATGCGTAATGTCTCATACATTCATAGTACAAAATGTCTTTACGACATGTCGCGAAACAAAATTTATAATGGGATAACAAAACTTGGCGGAAGAATAATAAGAATAATAATAATAATAATAAGAAACAGACAAAATGCAATAAGTCTTTCCACTGGAAAGTGGAAAGCCTTAATGATAGAAATTGTGTGATATTCAACTGAAAGATTAATACAGAACAAGTCAGAGTTATATCATCAATCGTTAGTTTTTCTGATAAATATGGACACAATTTGTATACATGTTTTAGTCAAAAAGTTGAAGTATCACAGACTGTTTACTACAAAAATATATATTTTCTAGAATGGTAAAGTGGCAAACACTTATTTGCAAAGCCTATTTGTTATGGGAAATCTTGCTATTAAGAGGTTTTTGCAATTATATGAAAAGGGGAAAAACTCAGCTGACTTCGTTAAATGCAAAAATGTTTAGCTCTATGTACAGGTGATACATACTTCAGACTTTTCTCCATACATTTTTAATTTCTTTCAAAGTTAAATAAAATTAAAATATCTTTTATGTTGTTATTGTCCCACCATTTCTTTGTACTGTGCATGGAAATTTATGGGGTTGTTGACATACACAAAGGATCAATATTAAATATGTAAACATACATGTGATATCTCATGGCGTGAGACAAAAACTCAGGCAATTCTGAAGGTCCCCACGCTCTCATGGCATGAGACAACGATCTCATGCAAAACAAATAATGTAAAGAAAATTGATATTATTTCTGCACGAGGCATGTTGCAATTTCGTAAGCCGCCATCTTTGTTTACAATAGATTTTTCATTGAGCGGTAGATAAATCCCGAGATTATTGAAATTACACTATTGATTATTTTGGGTGTTACTAAATTAAGGAATATGGTCAAAACTAATTGGAAATAAAGTGACAATGTTTTTTAGGGGTAAATACAAGGTAGGTAATTGAGAATTAGTTCAATGACAAAAATAATTTTTTCTCATTAGTGAATTAAGAATTAGTTCAAAGAAAAAAATAATATTTTTTAAAGTTTATTTTGTACAACAATTTCTACTATGAACCCATGATAGATTTATAAGGTCAGCTAAATGGGAACATTCATGTACATAAAGCTGGCTATAATTTTCATATAACGAATATTACAAAATTCCAGATTTACAACTTCCAAAGAGCTAAAACTTGCAGAAATACTTCAACTTTTATTCATTTCATGAGTGTCGGGTACAGTCCAAGAGAGGACAAACATATCCAATACAGGCTCCACCAAGAACAACAGAGAAGAATCATAAATATGGTTAAACAATAAGATGAAACAACAATCAAAATCAATAATGCTAATAATAACGCAAAATCAGGGTTGACTAAAAATCTCACACAAATCATCATCAAATCTCACAAAAAAATTTAGTCCAGTCTCACACATTCGACTGAGAGAAATATCACATGTATGTATGTAAATGATAAGGGACGTGAAACAATTCACAGTATTTTTTAAAGTTAATTTTCTTTGATATAGTAAGAACCTATTTAACATTAATCATCATAAATAAATTCAAATATTCAAAACAAATTGATTATTTATCTCACCTTATATGTGGAGATTGATAATCTAAAAATAGACAAGACTGTTTTACCTGTGTAAATCAATGTGTGTCTGATCATTATCTAAATATTAATCATAATTCTGATAAATAAATTCAAATTTTGAAGCAAACTGTTGTTTATCCAACCTAACTTTTATGCAGATTATTTTAATGTAAAATTGGACAAGATGTCCCTTTGCACATGTACATCACCTATAAATTTCAAAATGGTGTACAGTCTTACCTTGGCAGAATAAGAAATAAAGTTATACAAAACTTTGTTATAAAAATTAAAATTATTTAAAAACAGCAAAATGTATGTTTTTTAATATTTTATTTACTAGTAATAAAACCAACTAAATAGCAAAACTTGTAGTCATATAATTATTACTGACATGGACGATAGTTCTTTAAAGATAAACACACACATTAATTTCTGTAGAATTTTAAAATTTGGTAGAAATGGAAAACAGTTTATTAAATATTAAATATAAGATAATAGCCAAAAAATAGTTTTATAAAAATAAATTATGAATATCAGCCAGATTTTCTTTGTCAATGTGCTGCAATTTGGTTTTTCTTGTTATAATTTCAATCCACATTTTACATCACCTTTTACATATTTATTCTAATCATAATGGTAATATATGTTTGTCTTTATGTCACTCATGTACAAAGTTACAAATACCTGATCATCACCCCGTAGAATAAACTGGACCACATAATACAGCTAAAATTTAATGAAAATGCAAACAATCTTTTGTCTTCACGGTTATTAGCATGATTTCTATTTTTATTTTAGGGATGATATTCTATATATGTTACATATTTCTGGTGGCAAAAGATGTGGTATTGATGTCAAAGGCTGTTTGAAAGGATGTGTAATGGAAGGGAACTTTGACGGTACTCCAGATGAAACAATGAAACACGTAATGACGATAGACAAAGAAGGCATGTACTTTGTAGACATATATTTACTCCACTCAGTGAGTAAATAACTGTTTTTACCTGATCTAGAGAATATGTTAATTTTGGTGTATATAGATCTGTAGAACCATGACCTAGTTTGAAGAAAATGATCTATCCAATTGATCAGCCAATTTGGTCTGAAGTGTTTGTTCTATTTTAGCTATTTACAATTCAAAGCTGAAATGACAGTGTTTGTAAAGAACAAAATCATGAAATATGTTGCCTGTGTAATATTGTATTAATAATAGGTTTAAAAGCCAAGCACACATATTCAACCAAAAGCGAATCCAGTTGTCAAAATTTCACTAATTACCAGAAGTGTGTCAACAGTCAAGAAAAAAAATATTTCATTTTGGGTTTTTAGTACAGTATTTTCTTTTTAAAATGGTTAGACATATGAATGTTTTTATAGAATTTTACTAAATGCTAAAATTTTATTTTTCAGTTATTATAGATGATATGTTGTCGTCATTCCAGGATCCTGATCGGGATATAGATACAACAATTAATTTACAGAAACACAGAGTAAGTAAGAAATTATACGTCTGTTATTTTTAAAGTTAAAACTGAAAACACTGTTTTTTCTATAAAAAAACTATACATTTGCCAGTTGGGAAGCTAACTGCTCATTAGGGCTCTGACTCTTTGTGGGGGAGACACTATAGTGATCAGGGGCCTCGGTGGCTGAGTGGTTAAGGTAGTTTGTTTACTTTTGATCACGTTGTCTTTCAACACTGAGATTACTGGTTTGATTCTCACTGACAGCAGGGTGTACTCGACTTCAATCATAATTGACAAGGATTGCCAGTTTTCCTACTGAAGGTCGGGGGTTTTCTCCGGGTACTACGGCTTCCTCCCCTATTAAAAACTGGACACAATGATATAGTTGAAAAATTGCTGAAAGTGGCGGTAAAACACCATTCAAACAAATAAAACAAAAACTATAGTGATCAGTCTGTCTGTGCATCCGAAACTAATTGTGTCCAGGCTATAACTTTTTTATCCTTTGAGGGTAGCTTTTAATATTTGGTATGTGTGTAGATAATATCTAGGTGATGTGTAACATACCATTTTTGATGACCTTTGAACTTGAACAATGACATCAAGGACAGCTGGGCCCACATTGATGGGTACCATCTCACTGATATCTAGTTTATCATATGTTTGCTATAAAAAACAGTAAGTTATATAATTTTGATTCAATTATAAGAAATTTATAATTTATATATAATTACTTTTGCCATCTGATTGCGATATGTAGATTTCTTATCAGGTATTATAAACATGATAGACAATTCTGCATTGAGTTATAAGAGAATAGTTATATTAATAGGTACTCTGTCTTGATGGAGGTGGGATAAGAGGACTGGTCCTGATACAGATGTTACTGGCTATAGAGGAAGCAGCAGGCATTCCTATAAAGGACTGCTTTGATTGGATATCGGGAACAAGTACTGGAGGACTACTGGCACTGGGTATAGCTACAGGTTGGTTGGTGGTATCAAGTGTGATTTGTAGGCGTTACCTGCCTATAAAGGGTGTCCTAGGTTTTTACATTTGCCTGTAAAGGGTGTCCAAGGGATGTTTATCTACCTGTAATGGGTGTCCTAGGTTTTTACATTTGCCTGTAAAGGGTGGCCAAGGGATGTTCATCTACCTGTAATGGGTGTCCTAGGTTTTTACATTTGCCTGTAAAGGGTGGCCAAGGGATGTTCATCTACCTGTAATGGGTGTCCTAGGTTTTTACATTTGCCTGTAAAGGGTGTCCAAGGGATGTTCATCTACCTGTAATAGGTGTCCTAGGTTTTTACATTTGCCTGTAAAGGGTGACCAAGGGATGTTCATCTACCTGTAATTGGTGTCCTAGGTTTTTACATTTGCCTGTAAAGGGTGTCCAAGGGATGTTCATCTACCTGTAATGGGTGTCCTAGGTTTTTACATTTGCCTGTAAAGGGTGACCAAGGGATGTTCATCTACCTGTAATTGGTGTCCTAGGTTTTTACATTTGCCTGTAAAGGGTGACCAAGGGATGTTCATCTACCTGTAATGGGTGTCCTAGGTTTTTACATTTGCCTGTAAAGGGTGTCCAAGGGATGTTCATCTACCTGTAATGGGTGTCCTAGGTTTTTACATTTGCCTGTAAAGGGTGACCAAGGGATGTTCATCTACCTGTAATGGGTGTCCTAGGTTTTTACATTTGCCTGTAAAGGGTGGCCAAGGGATGTTCATCTACCTGTAATGGGTGTCCTAGGTTTTTACATTTGCCAAGAGGTGTTCAATGAGTTTATATACTTCATTTTTATATTGTTACAGAAAAGAAAGGAAAACATTTTTTCCAGTTTCATGAAATAACATTTAGACCATTAACAAAACAAAGTTGGTGTTGCCCATATTGGGAATTTATCAGATTTATTCTTTGTATTTGTATTTAGGTAAACCATTACCATACCTTAAAGGTCTGTATGTCAGATTAAAAGATGAAGTTTTTAAAGGATCTCGTCCTTATCCTGCAGAATTCTTTGAGACCATGTTGAAGCAGGAACTTGGAGAAACTAAAGTTATGACAGATATCAAAGGACCTAAGTATGATTTTGTTAATTGTTTGTAGGAACATTAATATATATTTAAATGAAATGCCATTTATTATCTATATAAAAACTACTCATACCTAAATATTTAGGACTTCTACAGGTAATTTAAACTGTCATCAAGAAGAAATGTCATTGTGCAATAGCTTATCAATATAGAATACACTGTATAACATTGATATTAATGAAATACAGAGGTTTCCCAGTGAAATCAATTCTGGTAAATCAGGTGTTAAATAAATTGAGTTCTTTCAATCCCTGGAACTGACATCACAATGTATGTCCTTAACGATGTCACTTGTAAACCTTGAAGTGCAAGAACATTCAAAACAAAGTTTCTCCAAAATTTTGACGATATATTAAATATTTAGATAATAAAAAGGATAATCAATAAAGCATTGTGCATATTGAAAATAAGATCACTCATGCTGAAACGCATTCAGAATAAACAAATGCCTTAGAGGGCACTCCTGATAATATTCACAATCTTGCTAAACATGCTTGACGAGTTCTGTACCTTTGGTATTATTTTCACTTAAAACCTGTCTTTAAACTGAAATGCATGTATCTGTAAAGCAATGATCACAAACTTGAAGATTGTCATTACAGAGTTATTGTGACTGGAGTGTTAGCTGACAGACATCCTTCACAGCTACATCTGTTCAGAAGTTATCATCCTACATTGCAGACATATCATGATGAATCTTGTCCTAAAGATAGACTAAAGCCATCAGCACCTGAAGGTAAGGTATAGTACTTACTAAAGTTAGTCATCACAAAAAAAAAAGACTTTAGCCTCCACCAATCGAGGGTGAGGTCTAGTACATATTTAACATAGTCATAAAGGTAGACTAAAGCCTCTTGCACCCAATAATAAAGTATTTCTTAAAAACAAATTGAACATTGGCTTATAGTTGATACAGAGATCCCTTAAACCTGAAAGAAATATTGAATATGTATTTAAGTTTCAACCTGCTATAATGGACTTGCTTAAAGCATCTTTTCCAACTTTTCCCGACTGTTTTATTTAGATTCAAACCTTCCATTACCTGTAATTCTTATCTCTGTGGAAGCCTTTTATTAACTGTACTTGATAGCAGTATCTCTGGTTTTAGCATAATACTGTTTGCAAATAAAATATTTGAGATTTATATTTTCAATTGTTTTTAATTTATATTTTGTTTGATTTCTGAAATAAAATTGTATGTGTTGTAGAACAGTTAATATGGATGGCAGCAAGATCAAGCGGAGCAGCTCCAACATACTTTAAACAAGCAAAAGCTTTTGTGGATGGTGGTATGATAGCTAATAATCCTACACTTGACACACTTACAGAGATCCACCAATATAACTGTGGACTTAAACTTAGAGTAAGTGGATAAACATTCATTATACTAAATGTTGACATATTTTTGGTGATTGTTTTTGTTTGAAAAATGAAACTGCTTACCGTGTATGGTCCAGCTTTCTCTCTTTTTGTAGATCCAAAAAGTTGCAATTTTCCACAGTTATTTGGAGTTTTGAAATGAGGCGGATTTTTCATTTTGATAGAGCAACTTTCTATAGTAAAGTTTGACCTAAATTACAACGGAACTGTATGTTTGGAAGAGTCCATTGTTGTCTCTTCAAAATCCTTCAGGTAATATCGTCTGCAGTTATGGCGGGAAAAGTCTCACGGTTTGTTCGAATACCATTGAACGTTACAAAGCAGATGATGTTTTTGAAAACAACGCTAGGTCCCTTTAGAAAATCAAATGGCTGACTTCCTATGTAAAATTCCTGTAGGAAATGTCAAGGACGATTTGGGATTTGTCAACAACAAATGCATACTATAAAATATGGACGTGTTATCGTGAAGAATTGTTTTAAATTGGATTTGAACACTACAAAGGTACAATATGGAATAATAAAATATGCAAGCAAAACACTGGGCGCAAGAGGGTGTAACTTTTAGTATAGTATATTGTTGGCTTAAAATAAAACTACTGCTTTATCCACAAGAACATAATTAGATTTGATGCAACTACTGATTGATTCCACTGTGGAAATGTACGAGCAGACACACTAATATAGCGAGAGCTAGATCCTAGAGCTTCACGGCACTTTCTATGGTGACATATTGGAGATACCCTCTGAATGTGGTTTGTCGGGTTATAATATGGAAAACCTAACTGTTTATCATAGTGTGTGATGTGTTTGAAGAGTATGAAGCCCCAGTTTGTATTTTATGTCAAATTGCATAGTACCCCTACAAATAGAGAATTCTCTGGCCCTATCCAGATTATGCTATCTTGACATTTCAGTCAATTAATAATGCTGATAATGGTTCACAACAGTCGCTATTGCTTGTTTGTTTATTTGAATGTAATTTAACGCCACTTTCAGCAATTTTTCTGCTAAATCTGGCATCCAGCTTTTATTGGTGGAAGAAGCAGGAGTACCAGAAGAAAACCTTTGGCCTTCGGTAGGAAAACTGGCAATCCTTGATAAATAAGATTGGAGTTCACCATGCCTGCAGTGAGACTTTAACTGGCAACCTCAGTGTTGCAGACCATGTGATCAATAGTAGACAAACTACCTTAACCACTCAGCCACCAAAGTAATTACTGTTATTTTTAATGTATATATTCATGTGGACAGGAATAGTATTATTTGTATTATTTTTAGGATTATTAATGGTAAGAAAATCTTTTATTTATGTTTTTTTTATTATTTATCCTTTTTTATTTGAGCTGTTTGTAGTTCTTCCTGTTTGGTCATATTTTGTTGTCACTCAGCAGTTATAAAAAAAAGGGGGCTTCTGCAGTTGAAAATCCTTATTGCCTGTCATTTTTATTGAATGGTGTTTAAGTATTACATTCACCTCATGTACTTAATCTGACCAATGGTGTTTAAGTATTACATTCACCTCATGTACTAAATCTGAACAAAATAAGTGTATACACTCCTTCACCTGGTTGCCTGGTGCAATATTTTAAATTTACTCAAGTTTAATTGGTTGTTTAAAATGACATTTTTTTGCTAAATGTTTTAATGTTCGTTCCGTTGGAAATGTCAGTCAGAATGCAATTTAAATAAAGAAGCTACCTGCTTCCTGTTTTCTGGCTCTATATTGTAACTGACTATTTGCTGTAGAGTTATTTCCAAAAACAAGACATAAAAGCATTTTTTGATATTTTTTTTTTATTTGAATTTAATTAGCAGATGATGGACCTTACGGCATAATGTTTTGTATCGGAATTACATAAGTTAATACTCACATGAGTTTTGAGGTATTCCAAATGTTGAAAACCTGTCAATAATTTTACCAGATTCATTGCTGGTGACCTGACTGTATATTCAAACCGGAAGTCTGTATTAAGAATATTTGGTCAGAATCCCAGACTAATACACTCCTAAATAAATTTATAACTGAACAATCAGCAATCATTTTTTGCTTTTAATTTTTTTTTTCAGAATGAAGGCCATCTTATAAAGCCTATAGGATGTGTAGTATCATTAGGGACAGGCAGGATACCAGTCAAACCAGTACAGAGTGTAGATGTCTTTAGACCAGAGGGTATCATGGATGTTAAAAGAATTATAAATGGATTTTCTGGCTTAGTTAATATGATGGTGGACCAGGTGTGTACTAGACACATTTAAAACTCATGAATAATTTTAAGAAGACCATTGTCTTTGATAGTTTTTTTTTATGATCGGCATTAAAATTGGTATTGATATTTCTAGTCAAATACAATATATATTACAACAAAGAAATTGCAACTGTTAAATTAAACCTCACAAAAACCACTTTAATAATGTAAAAAAGTAGTCATAGAGTGGTGCCAAAGCCTGCAGCACCTGGTAAGGTATAGTACTTGCTGAACTAGTCATAAATGTATATATGTATAGATCAGATCAGATTCATTTTATTGTCTTGGTTTGATAAAAAAAGGGTTAAAAGCATGAAAAGTAAATTATAATGTCCTGTTTGTTCACCAACTACAATGAATTAGATCGACACCAGGGGTCTGGAAGGTTTCCCTGCCCATTTCGGTCATTTTTCCCCCTAAGAAATTACCAAATTCCATGGTAGTGAATATTGGTCTCCGGTCGTTTCCTAACGAAACTTGTTTGCACGTCGGGTCGATTCACCACGATAATGTGAATAAGCGGGTTGTACCATGGAAATTATGGGATGGCTCCTACGATGTATGCATCATGTGAAAAAGAAAATATATGTAGCGATACATTCTCCTGCCTAAAAAATCTTTATTGTAAAATGACGTTATCTATGCAACAAAATAATGGGAAATGGCATTATTTTGATGAATATCCCGGGGAGTTTTCCGTTAACCGGAAATAGGAAGTTGTCATCTAATTGCCCGAAGTTCGGACCCGAATTGAATTTATGCGTTATTCTGCGATCAATGCTCTTTGCAAGTTTTTATTATTAAATGAAATAATCATTTTTGTTCTCATTATTTTCAATGAATGTTTATTCAAATTGGTTTTCTCTTGATTTATGTAACGTTTAGTCACATTGGCGCTTGCATAGTGTACAATTTTGACTGCACATGTTTTTCATTAAAGTTGCACGTGTACTGTAAATTAAGTTGTCTTTTATCCTAGCAATGTGATATAGAAACAATCTAATATATTCAATCTCTGTTGCTTCAAAATGTTGTTGCAATAGTATGTTTACGATATGGATGAAACAGATCTGTCACCTGTTGACCTTATTAGGTAATCACTGGTCGGTGGTCAATAAACACATGTCAGCGACAGGAAATAGCCTTAGGGTTTAAATACAAATATTTCTGCATAGCACAAATTGAAGGGATTAAATCCAATAAATGAATATTGCATGTAAAATATTACTTTTTAGATGTCCGATTTGAGCAAATCGTTGTCGGTCATTTTAGTGTAAATTTCGGTCATGTCCGGCAAATATGACCGTTTACAGACCCATGATCCACACATATTTTACATGTTATGCTATAAAAACATTTGCTAACATTACACAGGCATAGTTGTATCAAGAGTGAGTAGTATTTAAACTACAGTAGACTCAGGGTAATTGGATATCAAGTTTGTCAAGAAAAAATATCTGATTTGACATTTCAGGAAATCAAGTATTGATTTTGATGACGTAATAACATCAAACATGTGTTTCAGTTTTGGTACCCCTACAACAGTTGTACATTGTATTACCATGTTTTTGTTTGATAATAAATGAATTGAACCGTTTTTAATTGTTTATTTGTTATAATAATGAATTTTGACATTATTTTTTTCTTCTTTTTCCCCAAAGATATGTGTATTCTTTGTTCAGAACTCCATCTTTGTTGTTTACATTATTTTTATGGTTACAGTGAAACATGTCTTATCTGTTTCTTTGATCGTTGAATAAGTTCTATGTGGACCATTTTATTTTTTATTTTTTATTTATATTTCTTCGTAAGAAAGAAAACGTTTTTTTTAAATTTTTTATTTATAAACAAAAATAGAATTATAATAATAAGCACTACCACAAAAATATTATGTTGTTTTTAATTTCCTCGTACTGTAAGTATCGGTTAATCTTTTTTTCACTGTACAATAAATCTAGTTTTAGCCATTATAATCTCTAAACAGTTGATTGACCTTTCATTCTTATTTCTCTTTTTATCCGAGTTTCAAAGGTTATTGATAAATATGGTAAATATAAACAGAAAAATAATTTGTTGCATCAAAAGCATTTACATTTCGATTTCACTCTTTAATCACAAAAGTATAATTTGAATTTTGAGACGAGTTGGTTGTAATGGCGTCTTAGTAAATCATGTAAAAATCATCAATGACCATCTCATCTGTTCTTACGGTTGGATCGTTTAAAATTTATGATAACTCAGCGTTATATTTAATAAAGTTGGAATCATTGTGAATACATGTACAGTTTGTATTTCTACATTCAGAAGGTGAAGAAATCCTTATGCAACAAGTTTGTTTACAGTCATGACATAATATGTACACCTGTACACACACCACATACATAAACTACCCTACAAACAAACAAATCTTCCTTTAACCCAATAACTTTTATTCATTCATGATTTTTGTCTCACCTGCGGCGAAAGTCGCTGGAGGCGAGACATATGTATGGGAATCCGGCGGCGGCGGCGTAAACACTTGACATCTTGCTTCATATATTTGTAAGCCTAAGCCCTAGGTCCATCAAATTTGGTCCATAGGTAGCTTATGATGAGTACTTGCCAGTCAGTCACCTGTCACCTGACCTTGACCTCAATTTCATGGTCCAGTGACTACATTAAAGTTTTTGGGTTACGACAGTTCCTCTGTAACTACGCATGGTAGGATGACAATATTTGGTGCATAGGTTGCTGATGACTAGTACATGACTGTCTGTCTGGTAGGTGTCACCTGACCTTGACCTCAATTTCACGGTCCAGCGACTACGTTAAAGTTTTTGGGTTACGACAGTTCCTCTGTAACTACACATGGTAGGATGACAATATTTGGTGCATAGGTTGCTGATGACTAGTACATGACTGTCTGGTAGGTGTCACCTGACCTTGACCTCAATTTCACGGTACAGTGACTACGTTAAAGTTTTTGGGTTACAGCAGTTACTCTGTTACCACGCATGGTAGGATGACAATATTTGGTATATAGGTTGCTGATGACTAGTACATGACTGTCTAGTAGGTTCCACCTGACCTTGACCTCAATTTCACGGTCCAGCGACTACGTTCAAGGTTTTGGGTTATGGCTGTTCCCCTGTAACTATGCATGGTATGGTGACAATATTTCGTATACAGGCCGCTGCTGATATTTAATGCTATTTACGTAATGCTTATGACGAAATTTATTTTCATTTCTGATGCGGAATGCAGGCGAGACGTTTTTCTGTGTCCACACTTGTTTATGTTCATATCTATTTTTTTTTTTAAACTTTACAGAAAATACTCCAAGTTCAAATGACTCCGGCTATCATGATTGAAAATAAAAGAAACAACAGCAAAAGATAAATATTTTATTGATATAAAACACACCATTCTGAAAAACTCTATTGATAAATACAATATAAAATTCTTGTAAAACATTACAATATAAAAAAGGGTAACATAAAGTGACAAAGTACAAAAGAATGTGAATGAAATTCCAAACTTCCAGTCCATACGATCTCCTGAAATACAAAAAAATATCCGATTATCATACAAATAGACAACATTTTGGGCGAATATTCTACCCTATTTGCCGATATATCCAATGTTCTGATATCCTAATTCCCAATAAAAAATACATAGCAAAATAGGAAATGGTTTGGTGTTTTGAAATTCAACCCATTTGCCGATATATCCAAGTGGACGATATCCAATTTCGCGGAGACTACTATAATGGTTTGTTCTTTTTTTTAATAGATTTCCAGACTTACAGTTTTTTTTGTTTCAGGCTACTTTGTCTGAAGGACCTCCTGTAGATAGATCTCGGGCCTGGTGCAGTATGTTAAACATTCCGTTCTTCAGATTTAGTCCACGACTCGCTGAGGATTTCCCATTAGACTGCCACGATGACAAGTCTATTATACAGATGATGTGGGATACTCAATGTTATATTGTAGCAAATAAATTCAAGATTGATAAACTAGGAAAATTAATTAAAAGTATTTATGATGCAAAGAATCTATGATATTGATAAAGTCTATGTTTCATTTTAGAGGTCTATTTGATTTCTACGCATTTACAATGATGGTGAAAGTTATAAGGATTGAAATAGTACCATTTCTTTTTGGTAGTATATTATACCTTACAGGAATGTTGTAGAAACCTATTAAGGCAGCCATGCTACTAAGAATAAACAAACTTGTAACCCATTTTTTACACAAATGCTGAATGTATTCTAAGTACATGTATAAGTATAACCGATGCGAAAATGTTATTGTTAGATGTAAGCTAACTTGTACATTCCATAAATTTATTATTGTTTAGGTCATTAAATTTATTTTATTACTTAATATCTAAATCAAACGAAGGAAATGGACAAGTTGTTAGTAACTCATGGCCACCAATGTTTGCTCCCATGTTGTTAGTAACTCATGGCCACCAATGTTTGCTCCCATTCCCATGTTGTAAGTAACTCATGGCCACCATTGTTTGCTCCCATGTTGTTAGTAACTCATGGCCATCAATGTTTGCTCCCATTACCATGTTGTTAGTAACTCATGGCCACAAATGTTTGCTCCCATTACCATGTTGTTAGTAACTCATGGCCACCAATGTTTGCTCCCATTCCCATGTTGTTAGTAACTCATGGCCACCATTGTTTGCTCCCATGTTGTTAGTAACTCATGGCCACCAATGTTGGCTCCTATGATGTTAGTAACTCATGGCCACCAATGTTGGCTCCCATGTTGTTAGTAACTCATGGCCACCAATGTTTGCTCCCATACATTATAATGCCTATATACACATGTTGCTTGCTGAATCAATCAACCTATATACATGTGTAGCTGAACAGGACGATTTTTATCATATCACCTATTTATATTTTACATATGAATTTATATACCTTTGACAAATTGATCATAGAAAGTTTTTTCTTTGTTTTATAGACATGTACATGTTCTATATATAATCAAAAGTAACCAGTTCACTGTGATATAATTTTTCTTGCTCATTGATATAATTATGCTTACTGAATATGAGATTATTTGTTATCAGATAATGAAAATTTAAGAGAGTAAATAAATAATAGTGAAAATACTAGTTGAACATGTGTAGTGTTCTAGGTAACTAATGTAGCATTATATAAATAGAAACTAGTTTATGACAAGGTTGTGATATCACCAATCAAAATGGTTTTCTTTTACAATTGTATATATTTTTTTGTATAATTTTTATCAATTACAATTTTTTTCCATTTATAGTTTGATTTTTCAGAGACAATCTTTAAGCTAACTATCTGTACTTTTCTGCACTTACTATTTGTCCAATGGCATCACAGTATTTGGAACATTTTGCAATGGCAGATATTGGATGATTCTAACCAAGTATTGACTTTTCAGTTTTTGTACTATTATACAAGTGTATGATTTTATCATGAACTTAAAGAACTTAAATTAATTCTTAAATCGATATTTAGTATCCAAGGTAAACAAAATAGCGTCCTTCAGTGCATCATTCAGAAATAGGGACCGGTGTTTTGTCTGTAGCAAGGATTTGTAATTTAATCGAGTGAGATTTTATATAAAATATAATAGGAATAAAAAACAGGGTTTCACTTTGCTCATTTTTCTATTAATATCTACAGAACCAAGATTCCTTTGGTACTATGTTTTGTATATTCATTAAAAAAATGGCAATGACTATTATAATTATAATTAGTAAACACCGTTCTTTTAAGAAATTATCAATATGCAAACTCCTCACAAACTCAAAAACAGTGTTTTATTCTATAATAACCTGGTATATGGATCTATTGCATGCAGTGGTATGATATCGTGAATACCGAAAGCAAATGAGACTTGACCTTACAAAGAAATGACCAAAGAAATTTTACGTTTTAATCAAAGGAAAAACAACAAAAATTGACAGGCAGTTCAAGTATTTATTATAAAGACAATTGGTCTCTTTTACTGTTGAAATTACATATTTTTATTTATTCCTCTGCAGGTTTATTGATATATGTAAACCTTATTTATTAGCTTTAACACTTTAATTGTAACCATGCAGTTGTTGACAAAAATCTAATGATGGTTGTGATTAATTCCAATAATAAATGGCATTCTAGATTGATTTATTTGTATTCATATCATGCATCTAGAAATTCTTGCATTGATCCACATTATTATTACACATTCATTTTTTGTCAACAATAACAAAATGGCCAGATAAAAAATTGTTAAAGGAGCAACATTATTATAGCTATGCAGTAATTAGATGTTCATATTATTGCTTATCTATGTAAACTCAAGGCTAAATGAAATTATGTTGTATATTTTGGTTTTCTATGTATCCAGTAAAGATTTTTTATTGCTGAAAAGAACCCTGGATCTTAATGCATAAACCATAAAAATTAACATAAAGTTGTAACTTGGAAAAGTTTGTGTATGGCCTGTGTAGCCGAGTCTACATATAGGGATCACTATCCATAGTCTTGGGCCTTTATTGTCATTGTTTTGTTTATCCTCATCTCCTCCAAAACCTTTGAAGAATTTAAGCCAGACTTGCATATATTATAGACGGATAATATCTGCTCTTAAAGAATTTTACATGAAAAATTTTTGTTATAATTTTTTTTAAGTGGAAAGAGTCTTTATTTTTATTTTCAATTAGCACATCTTCCATCAAAGACTTGTGTCTATAAAATATATGTTTTACATTACAAGATTTTTTGTCATTGGGCATTGCAGTCAAAAAGTACAAAATTAGCCTCAGAAAATTACGTTTTGTATTTTTCTTAACAAATCATACTTAGCTATAAAGTAATTGTATATCATAAAAAGCTACACCCATGTATGCATCTACAAACCTTATGCTATCTACAATTATTTGATTAATGAAATCCAGCATTTAACGTTGATGACAAGTGTAGGCATTGAATGCCGGACATTTCCGCCCATAACAGAATCGACCCATACTAAATTGCCCATAACAAAATTGACCCACAATATATTATTTCAAGTAAACAATTATGGAAAATTTATATATTGAATTGTATTGTTGTCTTTTTATTTCTCTTTTTTTTTTGTATGTTCTGACAGTGATCTTTTTTTATTTAAATAAAACACTAATAAATATTTTTTCTCAGTTTTTATTCAGAGGAATATATAAAAAAACAAATAAGTCAAAAGTTATAATAATAATAATAAAACTGTATCATTATTAGTAAGTAAATTTTCTTGGCAGTAAGTTATAATAATAATAAAAAATCATATTACATATATTTCTCATTGTATCATTATTTTTAAGTAAGTACCATACTAGTAAGTAAAACTTATTTACAGTCATCACATTATTAAACAGTTTATTAAAATGAAGCAAACAACTTGAAGAAGACATGATATAAAATATTACTTTAGTCATTGTTGGAGTCGTATATCTGTCCACAATCTCTCAGCAAGTGGGAAGCTGAAATCACATCGTTTAATTAATAATAACTCCTAACAACATGCTAGTAATATTAGTATTAAAGTATTTTGTGTACGACTAAATACTTTAATACTAATATTACTAGCATTAATACTAACCTGTATTACAGATTCTGTGCTGCCACAGGTTACACATGTCACATTGGAGTGCATGTTGTCTAGTCATAAATTTACGGATACTTTCAACACATCGATCTCGATCCATGGTTAGCATGGAGACCCATAATTGTTTTGCCATCTTTTTATAATTTTTCGGTTGAAAATCAAAAACAATGTTCATTTTTAAACAATTTCTCAATTTCTCAGTACAGTTGGCCAAGAAAGCTAAGCTTTGTATTTTCTGTAGTGTTTTGCCAATTCATGTTTGTATCGACCATGCTATATCTTGTATGTGCTTTGTATGTGCGCAAATACAAAAAGATCAATCTTTCTTAAATGATTAAACAAATACAAAAAATTATTGCTAATTATAAAAAACAACAAAACTATTAACAAGTTTAATCAACGATATTTCCTTAAAAAATGATTGTTAAACAACAATATAATTAAATGATCACAACTACTATTAACAAATTCTGTTACAGGAATATCATTTAAATATAAAAATATTAATTTAAAATTTTATTTAAGTGATATATCTTACTTCAAATTTTATATATCTTTTTAAATATATAATATATTGTGGGCAGATTTTGTTATGGGCCGAAATGTCCCGACAACTAGGCGTTATTACTGTTAATCAGTTGTTGTGCTGTTTTTACCTCATACAATTTCCAAGGTTGACCTTTATTATTGACTGCAATTACTGTGTCAGATTGTCTTTTAAACATAACTATTACCAGTTCTGTGCAAAATACATGTCAACTTCCAAAACATTAAATGCAGGTCATGACCTGATTTGACTGACCAACTGGCAGGTCACATTTGACACATATTTCATGGCCACTTTGTAATCAACAAAGGTAACAAGTGTGGACTGTGAGCACGCTCACAAAGCGATGCCCCCACTACGCTTTCAAGTCCAATTATCTCCCCTTAATGATATTTGAGGTCAATAAAAATCCTTCATGCACATCTACATATAATGTACTTCCTTTCTGCTAAGTTTAATAAGGGGCCTCGGTGGTCAAGGTAGTTCGTCTACTATTGATCACGTGGTCTGTCAACACTGAGATTGCGGGTTCGATTCTCACTGCGGGCAGGGTGTACTCGACTCCAATCTTAATTGACAAGGATTGCCAGTTTTCCTACCGCAGGTCGGGGGTTTTCTCCGGGTACTCCGGCTCCCCCCCCCCAAACTGGACGCCATGATAAAGCTGAAAAATTGCTGAAAGTGGTGTTAAACACCATCAAACAAACAAACAAAGTTTAATAAAATTTCATCAAGCGGTTCATGAGGAGTTGCGCTTACCAGGGATGTTGACAGACGGACAGACAGACAGGGTGATTCCTATAAACAAGTTTGCGGGGGGTATAAAAAGTAAAATGAATCTTGGATCTAATATTCCCTTATGTATATCATAGCAGTTTACATGTTAAGCAGAACCTTGTTGCATTATCTGTCCATCAAGACCAATGTGGTTTTTTCCTATTCACTACATTGTGATATTCCAAAAATGGTGTATTTCTGTTTTACTGAATTTATATAATCTGCATGTATAATATTATTGTTTTTTTCTTTGTATATCATGTATATTGTCAATACAGTGCTCCCTCGTTATAATGCCACCTTTTGGACTTGGCATTTTTTTGGCATTATAAGAGGGTGGCGGTATTTCAGACTTTTGTATCAGTAAAGTTGAATATGTATAAAGACCAGGTTGGTCTACATTAAATATGTCACGTGTGGAACAATTTTGCATTTTTCGAAGAGCTTCCTGACGGCCTATAGAACGAATTATCGTACACTCGCTTGTTTGGCGAAGGTACGAAATTTAGTTCCATTACACGTAATTTAGCAGGGGGGGAGTGAATCACTCCGGCACTTTGATGTACAAACAAAGTTGCATATATGTTTTTATCCGTTTCGTGATTAAGATCGATCATTATAGTTACATGATTATAATTATTGCTGTTTTGAATAACCAGCTGTGCGTTATGGGTTTATTGACATTCGTGTCTGTTCAATTATGTTTACTACATGAAAAGCACTGAGAACACCGAAAATGGTGTGTTGCATCTTGCTAAAGTAGTATATGTAAATCACTATTTTTGCTACAGAATGGTTGTTACCGTATTAAATTAGCATGATTATCTTCAAATAAGTTCATCAAATGACCACTAATCCGCTGTTTACACAACAATTATGTTAATTGATTTATTGATTTTCTAGTCGGGGGATTAAGCTTAGAAAACGTGACCATGTTTACACACCAATAATTTAAACTAATTATGAGTAATGTATGTGTTTGGCAGTAGAAACGGGGGAAATTTTATTGAATAAAGGACTTCTGCAAATAAAAACTTGTGGCGGATGGCGATATGTGAGGGTGGCATTGCAACGGGGGAATTTTAATGGTTAAAAAACGGGACCATAGAAAATCGTGGCAATATTCGAGGTTGGCGGTTTAACAGGGGGCGATATACCGAGGGTACACTGTATTTCATATGTTTCAGTAGTAAACAATGTGACACATTTTTATTTATCTCTGTCATTATTGTTCTTTTGTGTTTTGAGCACTTTCTCTCCAAAATTGAACTTAATTTCTTGATCTTTCTCAATAATTGTAAACCTAGTTACCTCCATGTTATTAATTTTCTCGAATGATTTCAGAGCACATTATGAGTAGTAACTTTCTGAATGGCAGTAAACAAAATGGATGCAGTTGGCATTATTATTTATATGAAATTCTATTTATAAAATGTTGAGTTCACAATTGTATTGCAGTATGTGATGCATAGTTTTGTACTTTATAGTGAGTATTGCACTCATCCAATCAAATTTCAGAAATTACATTGGTAAATTTATTTAGTACGGGTAAGAGAGTCAGTAATGCCATTTTTTATTTCTAGTAATTAACTGTTGTGGTTGTTGGTTTTCAACTATTTAAATAATTGTAAAATTAAAACAAATCAAAGTATCACTATTACATTAATTTTTGTATTTTCCAAATCATAGTATTATTGCACCAGCATGTTTATCCAAAATAAAACGCATGTCATATATTTTGACCAATGAAAACAAGCCTTACCAATACAAGAACATTCTTAACCATCATTACTGTGATTCCATTTGTACCTTTTGTTTTCCTTGTTACTTGTTGATTCATGTAATATATTTTAACCAATAAAAACAATCTTTACAAATGGTAGAATGTTAATATAACCAATAAAAACAATCTTTACAACTGGTAGAATGTTATTAACTGACATTACTTTCATTCCAGTTGTAATTTTTGTATCTTAATTGTTTTCTTGTTACTTTTTGATTCATGACATTTTTAGTGTTTCTTATTAATGTTGTTGAATTTTTACTCAAACTAAATAAATAAGTTTTAGCAAAAACTTTGTTTTATATATAGATAAACATTGTTAACATCAATTTTGATGTGCAACATTTCAATGACATTAAAATCTCATGTGTATTTATATTCAGTTCTATCATATTTTCACATTGTTTTGCACGAACGTTGTGGGACATATAGATTTATGGTCTGTTCATTCATTGGTCCATCCCACCTTAGGTTTACCTTTGCCTTGAAGCTTTTTTTTTTATAAAGATGATTTCACATCTTCTTGAAATTTGATACTCAGTTACAAAATGATGACATCTCTTTTCTGGCAAAATTTGTAGGGCTGTGCTAAATGTTTCATGCTTGAATAGAAGGGGCATTTACCAATATATGAGACATCAGTGTTGTGGAGACACATTTTCCTGGTTTTTTTTTAAAACTTTTTGGCTTTATTTTGTTGTGCACAAGAAAGTTATTTCAATGCCATGATGTTTTGTTGGGACCCTAAGAAGAGAATGGAATATGTCTTATCCCAAACCATTTGGATTCCACACTATTTTCTTGTACAGTGTGTTTGGGTATTTTGAAATACAAATTTGCACTTTGACTTTGTCTGGTCTATACTATTTGATTTGACCTCAATTGACCCAAAGAGCATGTGAGCTATTATCATCACTTGGCCTTTGTTATTAGTTGTGTCAGCAGTCAACTTCTGACATTTCACTCTTCTTCAAAACAAATGGCCTAATGGAACCAAACTTGGCAGGAATGTTCAAAGATTTTACTTTTGGTGCTGATCAAGCATTCAACCTGGCTGTCAGGGCCATTAATGCATTCTAATTGGCTGAGTTTAAAAAATCTTCCCACAAACCACTTGGCCACTTAATTTGAAATATTGCAGAAATGTACCTATGTTTTTTTCTCTACAAAGTTTTTTTTGTGCCAATCCAAGATGGCACCAACTTGGAACACAGCTTAACTATGGGACATTATTAAAAAAACATACAAACAGCTTCTATGAAATTGTTCCATAATATCAAACCAAATTATTTTAGAAATGAAGCTTGGATAGTTATTTTTTTATTTTGCCGTTATCGAGCCAATTGGAAATTCAAGGGTGCAGATCAAAACGCCCCGTTTTCCGTTAAGAAAAATTTGAATATACATTTTAGATTTACATTATAATGATAAATATCCGATTCCGAGATGTATGTTTGTTTGATGGTGTTTAACGCCAATTTCAGCAATTTTTCAGCTTTATCATCAGTTTTTATTAGGGGAGGAAGCCGGAGTTCCAGGAGAAAACCCCGACCTGCGGTAGGAAAACTGGCAATCCTTGTCAATTAAGATTGGAGTCGAGTACACCCTGCCGGCAGTGAGAATTGACCCCGCAATCTCAGTGTTGACAGACCACGTGATCAATAGTAGACGAACTACCTTGACCACTCAGCCGACCAAGGCCCCCCTCCGAGATGAATGAAACATCTTCCTAATGTAATTTAACAATCAATAAAGCTTTATTATGTAACCTCAAAGTGGCGTTGTTTATATTACGTTCCGTGTTTCCTTATGAAGAACACTGATTGCTCATCAACAAAACAAATGGTTATTTTATCAGGTAGGTCATTTCTTTGATGAAGATTAACACAACGGTATGCATCTATAAAATAATGAATGCATAACAGATTGTGTTTTACTCGAGCCATTCTGGAATACAAATAAGACAATAACAGTAGAATTTAAAAACAATACATTCCATATATCCCTCAACCAAGACCCTATAACAGACTCGCACAGCAACCAGCATCAGTCTTATACCAGTAAGTGTATAATTCTTAACGTCAATAAAAGTGTTCAATTTAACTTGTTTTTTTTTTAATTTGCATAACTGCATACTGTATTCTTTGGGGACGTTTTTGTTGGATTGGGGGCGTTTTGGTGGGGGTGTTTTGGAAAATGGGGGCGTTTTGACTCGAATTCGAAATTCAACTTGGCTGCCATGTCTTCTAATGCATTCTGAATTTCAGAATTACGCAAATTTCTGACAAAATGCTTGACAGATTGATTTGAAATCTTGCAAAAATATACCTTAGATTGAGCTTTGCAAAGTATGTTTTGTCTGTTGTGCCAATCCAAATTACAAGATGGCTGCAACCGTTGAACACAGTTAACATAGGACCTTATTTGGAAAACATAAAACAGATTCTTTTGCCGAAACTTTTCCATACAATTAAACCAAGTTATGCAGAAGTGAAGCTTGGATAGTTATCTATTTTTTAGTGTTTCGAGCTAATTGGAGATTCAACATGGCTGCCAGAGCTGCTAATGCCTTCTGATTGGCTGAAATTTAAAACTAAAAACTAGTTTCCTGACAAAGTGCTAGCAGAGGGAATAGTGATATTGTTAGAAAAGTACCTTATATGATCCTCTACTAATTTTGTGTTGTGTTGATAAAAAAATCCAAGTTGGCCACCACTATGGAACGCAGCTTAACATAGGACCGTATGGAAGCAAACATACAAAGGGCTTCTTCTAGAAAACTGTTTCATACCTCAAACCTAGCTGTTCTATGAGTTAGGTTTGGATTGTTCTTTTATTATTTTGAGTTTTTCGAGCTGATTTAAAATTTAACATGGCTGTATTTCAAATCCCGAAAAACACATGAAATTATTACTCATCATCTTTAAGGGTATAAAATCAAAGCGAGAGGCATGCTATAGAGACATTATCAAAAGCTAGATATTAGAAACCACAAAGACAAGATTTATATTTGCTCCTTGAAGACAATGTCAACAGCCCAAAGCGATCTATAGTTACATTAAGAGCAAATGCACAGATTCATCAGGCGTGGCATCATTAAGGACGCGATTCCATAATTATGGCTAACATACTGAATGACCAATTAACCTCAGTATTTATAACAGAGGATAAAGACATTGTACCTAGAAACGGTGACAGTCTATTACCAGACATCACAATACATGCAGAAATAACTGCACCAGAATATTAAACCTAACAATGCAACTGGACCTGATAGAATACATGGCAGATTTGTTAGAGAACTCGCAAAGGATATATACATATATAACACCTATCTTGACTATCATCTTCAATACATTTATATCCCAAGGTATCATACCCGATAACTTGGAAAGAAGCTTACATCACACCACTATTTAAAAGCAGGAGACAGAAGTAGCTTCCAACTATCGCCCCGTCTCACTGACATCAATTTACTGTTAAACTTATAGTACCAGCATAATACACAATGGCATCATATCGCACCTTGAAAAGAATAACATTCGATCCGATTATCAACATCTATTTAGAAAAAGAGATCTTGTCAATCACAACTCATCATTACCAACAACGAGCTAGCCGATGCACTCAGCGGAGGAGAAACATGGACTGCATATTACTGGACTTAGACGAACAAGTTTTTTTTTCTTTTTTTTTTTTTTTAAGTCGGGTGAGCGTTACTGGTCTCAAGAGCCTCTAGTCATTATTTTCTAATGGCTTTCTATATTCACTTGATGACCGTCATCTTTGTTGGTCATAAACTTTTCGCATTATATTCTTCTTCTCTAGAAGCACTTGAATAAATGGGAACAAAACTTGACAGGAATGTTCAATGGGTGGTTATTAACAAAGTTTGAGCTTTAGTGTTAATCGTATACTTAACATGGCTGCCAGGGCTATTAGTGCTTTCTGTCATTTTCTGCAATATAACAAAACTTGTACGACAAAGCACTTAAAAGATAGATTTGTGACATTGCAGCTCAAAGTAACATAATCTAAATCTAAGAAGGTTACCGCCTTAGTAGCCTTGTTTAATATTCAATAAACACCAAAGGTCTAACTTTAAGTACCATCCATTAGACATCCCTGCCAAGTTTGGTTCAATTCAAGCAAAAGCGTGTAGATTCTTTATTCTAATGCAATTCTTGATGCAACGTCCATTCAGATTGGACAACGTTAAACATTTCATGGCATCAATTCCATGATTGACGCCATCAAATGTTAACGCAAGCGCAGACATTATTTCCCTTAAATAAAAAATTCTCATTTTAATCAGTTAATTTAGTTTTTTATGGCGTAGCATTAGAATGGTGATATGTATTTGAAGATTTGTCGGTATCAATCGGTGATTTGATGGTCGGAAATATCCGTTTACTGGCTTCGCTTACGCGTCGAAAGTTAACTCAATTTCCTACCATCAAATCACCAATTGATGCCTGTAAATCTTCAAATACAATACAGTTATCTCCTAATTAGTTCTTTTTTTGTGCCGAATATACATCCAATATGGTCAACGTCATGGAACATATTGATATGTTAGTACATCGTTTAATTTAACACAGCCTCTAATTCTAGTACTATCATAATCAGCTTGTAGTACCATCAATAAGCCCTAATGCAAGCACTATCAAAGATCCTCTTACATCAACATGAACCGAAAGCTGTCATATGATAGAACTATAAATACAATATTATGAAGCTGGCATCTTCTAGTATACTCATATGGGTAAAAGATTAAAAATTCTATTGCGGTAGCATATGTATCAGCCCTTATCAGTAGACCTTCAAAATAATGTCGTAATGTATAACATGTCAGCCAATATATCTTATGTACTTACTCTAAATATATCTATATATCTTGTTGGGTATATTTCTACAAGGCTCATAATTGTAAAATGTGTGTTAGCTTGCACTACCAGATGCACATTCTTGGCTACAAGTTTACTCAAACGTCTGCAGTTTGAATACTACTACCAGAATTGATTTAGTGGTGTTTTATACCACTTTCAGCAAGTTTTAGGTATGGGAAAAGGCGTGGGACATGGAATTCAACCCCTCAAATTGTCAAGTCTTGCACATTACTAAAAACAAACATGTCATTAAAAACAAATATTATCTTCACGGTCAAGCACTTGAACCTGTTACACGTGCAAAATACCTAGGGCTAGATCTTACCACAGAGCTTAATTTTAACACACACATAAGAATAACAACTAATGGTAATAAATCCCTAGGCTTTATCAAAAGGAACATATCACCTAATAACCAAAAAGTCAAAGAACTAGCATATAAGACCCTAGTCCGGCCCCAGGTAGAGTATGCTTCTACTGTCTGGAACCCATACACCAAAACAAACATTCACAAAGTGGAAATGGTTCAGAGGCGAGCAATAAGATGGAGATTAACCAAGACTACTCTCATCTCTCAGGTGTGACAGATATGCAGAAGAAAATGGGATGGAGGTCCTTAGAACACCGAAGACTTGATGCCAGAATTATAATATTTTATAAAATATACCATAACATCGTAGCAATAAACCTTCCTTCTTATATACAAAAAACAAACAGACAAACCAGACACATGCATCCTCTTTGTTTAAGACAAATTCAGGTCACATCAGATTACCATAAGTTCTCTTTTTTTCCTCATTGTATTACCCTTTGGAACAGACTGCCAGTTAATATTGTAATGCTGCCTGATCTTGAGCATTTCAAGCAGGCAGTGGCTGGGATCCAATACTAGTCATGTAGTCTTTGTTTTTATCTCTTTTACTTTTAATCTCTACCTAGCACTCACTAATATTTTAACACTTTTCTTAGCATTCTCGATTTTATTTCTTCACAAACTTACTAACCCTTCCGACGTGCACCACGTCCTGTCAATAACACTCGAAAGAGGAGTAGACAGTATCGAGAGATAGATAGATAGATTTTCAGCTACATCCTTACATCCTGAGTTGATTTGTGATGAATCTAAAATACCAAGTGAGAACCCTTGATCCTGGTAAGAAAAGCAGTCCTTGTCAATTAAGGTAGGAGTTGAGCACACTTTGCAGAAATCGGACTACAACGTGCAACTCTATATAGTTTTAGATGTGCTGGTTCGTCAATACATTTTGCTTTTTATAGTGTTGTTGTTTGATAACTGTTGTGTTTTCTTACATTCAACTCAAAATATAACTTTTCACTAGTATAGAAATTCAAATCTGCAAACTTGTATATTTATTTATCTTTTCTATATGGTCAAGTATCTTTATTTAACATATTGAACTATTATTTAAACCTCCAACGTCACATCAAGATAGGATAACTCAATAATAGATTTCGGAGTTTTCTCCCATTTAAAAGATGGCAGCCTCCATGAACACAAAATTATCGAAAATCGTGTTAGTTTATTTTAACTAGCCAATGATTAGTATCGGAAGCTTAACATACAAATATTTTGAAAACCTTTATGTATCAGTGGTATTTCAAATGTGTTTAAATGGTGACAATTTCAGAAAACTCGTTCATTATGTTGTCAAATATTAAACTTTCAAAATCTAAAATACTGAGATTAAAAAATATTGTTCATGGAAATAATGCACATCGAATATATTTGTTCAAATTTATTTGTTGTGTGTATAGTTAACAATATGTATTGAAAACACGTTTTTCGGGGGAGGGTTTAGAAAAAAATTGGGATATACAATTTGGATTTAATTGGCTGTAAACCTACCTTACAAATGTTTACATGCTAGTGCTAATAAAATTGGCAAGCACTTGATCAAATTGGCACCTGAAAAAGCAAATGTCAATACACGAAATATTGAAATTATAATTTAAAAAGAAATGGTTACGAAATATTTTATTTGATTGGGGATTCTTTGAAATTTACAACTGTAATTATGTTTGATAATCACATATATTATTGTTATAATAACTAGCGATAATTAGACATTTAAATTCATTTGAAAAAGTAACATTTTAATGTTATTTTTGTATAATAATATAATTTGTGGAAGTAATAACTCCGATAGTGTTTCGTCTTTAAAAGATTAAAAGGCCCAAACCCAAGCTGTTTTATTAGTGAGAAATTTCACTATGCTGCATGCTGTACTTTATGTAGCATCATACATGTAGGACATGTGACAAAAATAGGTCTTCACATAATATTAATAGTGTAATAGTGTAATAATTATTATTACCCCCTTGAAAGCAATTGTTTAAGTGTTTCCAGATGAACAGACTTTCAGTAAAAATATAAATAACATAAACTTATTCTTTGATGAAAAATTGTTGGAGTTCAATTCCTTTCTTTTGATTTAAATATAATTTTATCATGTCATACATATATGAGTGGCCATTCATATCAGAATTTTGTTATTTCTATCGCGTTACTTTTAAGAAGTATCGCGATACTTTGAAATTCAGAAAGCATTTATTATATACCAATTAGAAGAAACCTTACAGGTCTAATACGGTTCTAGTCAAATCTGGATAAATATATTTTTGTAGGTAGCCTTAATACTAGTGAAAATACATGAAAATAAACCCAATTTCACTATAATATATATCTCACATTTGTTTACAAGATAACTTGATTGTCAAAGTCGGATAACATAGAGTCTGCCTTAAAAACTCGTCTCTGTCTGAGCCCGGGCTACTGATAAGAGGGTAAACCTTGTTCCTTAAACAATCAGTGGTAGATGTTTGTATTTTGATTGGTTCTTTCTCAAGAGATGTAATAAAAAGTATCGTGTTACAAATGAAAAACAAAAGTAACGTGTTACTTTTAAAAAGTATCGTGATGCGTCTTAAAAGGAACGTGCTACTTCTTAAAAGTAATGCAAAAGAAGTTGAAACTACTTTCATCGCGATATTCTAAAAAAAAAAGATTGAAATAATGCAATTATGACATGAACGACCATTCATACTTACTAATGCTCTAATTTATTATAAATAGTTTTGGTAGCATTTAAGATATAACTTAATTATTGTCACTCTGGCTATGATTTTATAGTTCTGGTAGCATTTAATATATTGGTATACATCATTTGACTTTATCAGCTAGGTGCTGATTTGACCAAGTGCCGATCTGACTAATATTCTTTGATGCTATATCATAGATTTAATTGGTAAGAGGACTGGAATCTTGCTACTAGTACCTCTGGCAAATCGTAAAATGTTGCCTACTTGGCCCTACATACACATTGTTATACTCCAATACATATGATTTCCTGTTTACAATATAAATACTTGCATAAAAATGGTAACTTCCCACTTGGTCTACTCCCATTTGGTATACTCCCATTTGGTCTATTCCCATTTGGTCTACTCCCATTTTGTCTACTCTTGAATATTTATAATTCCCATTTTGTCTACTCAGTAAAATGTAACTAAGTTCAGACTTGGTTGTTAAATAAAATTATGGTGTATAGAGTTTGCAAATTGGTGTTGAATTGTTTAATATAGCTGTTTTTTTACATATTTATTTTGCAATAAGATATTGTTTTATCGATGATCCAAGTTTATGTTGTTGCAGAAACCAATTGACTGCAAAAAAAATTTGTCCACACTACAAAATTATAATAAATTCCATACTACTTATTAGTAAAAAATAATAATTTAATCATATGCAGACATTCAAAGCTGATTAAATTAAATGTGTTTACTCATTATGTTTTCAAACCTACTTTTACAACATTTTTATATTCTTAATTGTGTACTTTAATTTCTTTTCAATACCAATTTTAGACACTCTTCATATTTATATATTTTGGACATTTATTAATTAAAAAATAAAAAAAAAATATAATAAATTTAATGAAACAATTTTTTGCATTAAGCTTAGTTTCTTACATATAGTATATGTAGACGAAATGAGACACTATAATTTTTTTAGAGCAGTCTAAATGTGAATAGTCCAAATGGGAGTAAACCAACTGGGAGTAAAATAATTTTTTCTAAATAATTTTTGTTCTTAAATTAAATACAGCATATACATGTCTAAAGAAATAGGGGGGATGTATCTATAGAACATATTTCCATTATCCTTAGACAATATACATTTGTATGTGTAAAAAACTTACATGTACTAATTCGTAATGTTCTTAGGTAAAAACAAGATTAAATTATGGCTTCACATTTTATGCTGCAATTTACCTCAATGGCCGAATGGTTAAGGTAGCTCATCTACTATTGATCACATGGTCTGTCAACACTGAGATTGCGGGTTCGAGTCTCACTGCGGGTAGGGTGCACTCAACTTCAATCTGAATTGACAAGGATTGCCAGTTTTCCTACCAAGGCCATGGGTTTTCCACCAGCACACCGGCTTCCTCCCCCAATAAAAACTGAAGGCCACGATAAAGCTGAAAATTGCTGAAAGTGGCATTAAACATCAGTCAAACAAACAAACAATGTAATGTAAATTGCATTGGATTGATGAGAAGCTATTTTTTTTTACAATAAATTAATAATTCAATCAATCAGCTGACAAATGGTGGATATCAACAATATGCTGAAAAAGTTGCCTTCTGTCCTAACAGAAAAAGCATGGATTGTGTTTTTGACTTTAGCTTTAGCTTAAACTCTATAAAAATATCTATGTTGAAAACAAATACAACCTATAAAAAAAGAAACAACATGTTGTGATATGATATTAAAAAAACGAACAGAAATGGCAACCTGCTGAAACTCACACATACTATTTCCTGAATGTCATCATACTGTAAATTAAAGGGAAACTTCGCGAAAAAATGAAAATTTGATATGTTATTCTTCAACTAAAAAGAAACACATTTGCCTCTTGATGTTTTATTATATTTTCAGTGGTTAAGTTTCTGCATGAAATTTACCGTGTAAAAAATGCACTTATGGAGGTCCGCCATCTTGTCACCATCGTCACTAGATGGCGATACTAGACATCCAAGTACCTTAAAAGTGGTCGTATTATAATAACGCGAAACGGTCAATAACAGAAGGTTGTACTATAATATAGGGTTATTAAATGGGTGTTTTCATATTTGACCTGTATTATGTCCAAGGGAAGCTGTATTGGGTCGAGGATAGCTGTATTAGCCCGAGGCAACGCCGAGGGCTAATACAGCTATTCGAGGCCCAATACCGCTTCCCGAGGACATAATACATGTCGAATCTGAAAACACCCATTCAATGACACTTTTATTAACCAGTTGAGTAAATTTTAGTACCATTTTATCATTGACCAATAAAGCCAGAGACATATAATTATAATTATAATTGTAATTATATGTCTCTGATAAAGCTATACTCGATCCAAATCGGCTTCTCATGGACATAACAAATTATTAATATCAACAGCCCGCAGAATTAAAATATATTTTTTCCCCTGAAAATTATGTAATTACGCACAGCGAAACGAATGTGTTTGTTTTTAAAATGATATTTGTATATAAATTACCGGAAATGACATTCCTGTATTTGCCCTGTTTTTCTGTATTGAGCCTGTTTTTTTCCGTATTGGCCTTGTTTTTCTGTATTGAGCCCGTTTTTCCGTATTGGCCCTGTTTTTCCGTATTGGCCCTGTTTTTCCGTATTGGCCCTGTTTTTCTGGATTGAGCCAGTTTTTTTCTGTATTGGGCCTGTTCATTATATCCGTATTATATGGACAATTTCACATGTATTTTACACAACTGGTTAATAAGAAAAGGTAGTGGAAAGATTACGTTTCGTATTCCTGATCTATATATATGCAAAAAAAACCCAGACTTGTGTAACAAGTAGTTAAGCAGTTTAAAGACTTCTACTTAAGACTATTTCCACAGCAGCAACAACGGTAAACGTAAAGAAAGTCACAGGAAAAAAGTCACAGTTTTGATAGGAAAAAAAGTCCATAAATATTAATTAAATTGAAAATTGTTCGTATTATTATTTTCAACTTAATCAGATTAAGCAGCTTATAGAACGAAACTTTTTTATACAAAATATTTGCGAAGTTGACTATTTAAGAAATAACGGTCATTAAATGAAATATTTTTAAGTACTCTGGTTTTCGCGCATCAAAATTTCACTTCACGTTTTAGTACATTTATAATTATTATTATTGTTATTATTATAATTATTATTACTGGTAACATTTATTGAGCGTATGCGTAACACAGTTTCCAAAATTTTACATGTTGTGTATATTTGAGTTAACGTGTAAGTTTTACGTTTCCTCTGACTTAATTGGCATCTAAAGGTATTCGAAATCTTATATACATCCTGTGTTCTGACACTTCGGTGTATTTAAATCATACCTGTCCTTGGCAGGAGGGGGTGTGCCTTTCTAATTTCGAATTACATGATTAACCTTTAATCTGGTTAGCTTTTGAAAAAGTCCGAATATTCATACTTCAAAGTCGGCGTCAAATGATCTAGTAATTGCAATAAACATCCTGTTTGTTTACCTGCTAATTCTGTTAATTACCCTTCATAAACGAGTAATGATTGACCTGTAACATTTTCACGTCCAGGTACAACTGCCGTTTCAAGACGTGCAAATTTATCCACGGAATTTTATTTTATATATAAAAATAATCATATAAATATATCTTTTATTACAATTATTATTTAGGTAAATTATATCTGAGTTAAATAAAGACAGGTTAAAATCTGTGTCTAAAAATACTTTTATTAAAACAAAGATCATTAAAACATTAAGACGTATTTGGTAATCTTATGTTGTCAGCCGGTCATTAGTCATCGCCACAGTTTATATATTCTTTAAAGAGCTAAGGCAGAAAAACATATTTTTAAACTGGATTATTTATCATATTTACTTGATAATTACATTTATCACATCACAAACGCAGTCACTTGATAAAATACTGTCAATATGGCGGCCCCCATACACAAAATTTTACCACCTTTAATCCACTCTAGAAGCGTAACGGTAAAGAATACAATAAAACATCAAAAAGCAATTATATTTCTTTTTATTTGAAGAAAAACATATCAAATTTTCATTTTTTCACGAAGTTTCCCTTTAAGGTTTGAAATGCAAGCTCTTATTATTGTCAAATCCTGTTACATTGTTCACAATAAAAAAAATCATTGCAAAAATGTTTAAGTTTACATTGACAAACTAATGTGCATGTAAACAGTTATTGCAGCCAATCAAATAATGATTGGAAAGGTGATCAGAAGGTTATAAAATAATTTAATGCTTTTATTCTACAGTCAATATGTACAATATGGAGACCCATGGGTGATATTAGTTACACTTATAATGTGAGAATCAAAAATGTAATTATCTATTGTTTACAGTTGATGTTACCATAAGGATTTACTCGAATCATAACTTGAAAAACATTGAAGGATAGAATATAGATGAGCCAAACCTCACATTCAATTGATCACCCAAAGACGGCAAAATAAATCACCAAATATCACCAAAAAAATAGAACAGAAAGGAAACCAATGAGGACATAAACCACTGGTTTGAACCAGTTACATGAGAAGGTGGGTCGTTAAAGGAATCCAAACTTTAACCTATACTAATCTTCTTAAAAGTCATCAACATTTACCATAAGTATGATATTTACATGACATTTACAATCTCAATGGGAAGTCTACAAAGAAAATGTCTATCATCACCATTTTTACTTATAATTAAACGAATTGAGTGGTAATTAAACTTTCCCAGTCGGGGGTATATAGTGGTCCTCATGTCCGTCTGTCCTTCTGTCCGTCCGTTTGTCTGTTCACATTTGGTTTCCGGATGATAATTCAAAAAGTGTGCATCGGATTTGAATAAAACTTTGAAATATTGTTATATATCAGGTTGGTAAGAAGCCTATTGATTTTGGTCAAAATCAGTCAAATTTCAAGGTCGCAGTCCAAAAAAAACTTTAGAAATTTTTACCAAAATGTTGTTTCCGGACAATAACTCCAAAATTTTGCATCTGATTTAAATAAAAGGTAAAGATATTGTTATGTATCAGGTTGGTAAGAAGCCTATTGATTTTTGGGGAAATCATTCAAATTTCAAGGTCGCAGTCCATAATAAACGTTAGAAATTTTTATAAAAATTTTGTTTTTGGACAAAAACTCAAAAAAGTTTGCATCCGATTTGAATTGCTTTATTTATAATTCCTTGCCTTCAAAGTTAACTTGTAACTGCTGTTTAAATGGTTGTCACCCATTTGCTATGTATGTATTAAATATCTACCTATATAGATGTATTATTATTTTATATTCTACAGCAATGGATATAGATAAAAATAAATTGCTACCATATTTGATACAAGTAGAAGAAGTTGCAGAAGATATTCTGTCTGACAAGCAGCAGTTGACTGACCTTGACAGGAGAAGGAATAAAACAAGGGAGGCAATAAGGTTACAGATATTTATGTTCATATTTTTTGGTTATGTTTTTATTTTTCTAGTGTGTAATTGAAGTTGAATTAACACCAAGTTATACATTGTACTACAAGTAAGACAAATACAATTTTTGAATAAAAATTGTACTATTCTGTGTAATAACATTTTTGCAGCACCTATATACATGTATATCACAGCTTGTAAGGTATTCTTGTGTCCGGGGTTCTCTCCTAGTACTCTGGCTTCCTCCCCCCCAAAAAACTGGACGCCATGTCATAGCTGAAAAATTGCTGAAAGTGGAGTTAAACAACAAACAAACAGGTATTCCTGTTTGCAATGCCTACAGTGATTTTCTAGATTGGCTGCTCACAGGAAGGCTAATAAAGCATGGATATCTGACAGTCAATTTGGGGTCATTTTTGTGGACATTTTATTGTTGCTATCATTGTCACTCAGATGTTCATCGATATTCTTGGGTAACCTACTGTTATCAGTTTGCATTCATGACAACTGATTTAAAACTAAAGTAACACAGTGGGTGTCATCCTGAATTTAGCTGTAATACAGCTCACTGGATGTAAAACAAACAGCCAATCAATCACAATGGGTGTCATTAGTGAAGCAGGATGTGCTCACTCTTCTAAAACATGTGATACCACTCAATTGTTAATGTTGTAAGTTTGAGCGTTTACGGTTTTGTTGTATGTAAGCTTTCTTTAAGGTTTTGATTTCATACTTTGATTTTGTTCTTTGATAATGCAAAGTTATCTTCTAATTATTGAAAATTTTATTTTATTCTAATTGATCCTTGTGAGCGTTTTACCACTACAGTTATTAGCAAGTATCAGCTGACTGTCTTGTCCATTCTGATCTTCTCAGAAACATAGATAACAATTCACAATTTAATCTTGTCAGAAACAGGTAATAAATTAAAAGCAGACTTAGCAATCACTGTCAATAAACTGTCATATACAGAACTTCCTCATTTGATTTGTTTTTTTTATTGCTACAGCAATTTGATCATTTTTGGTCGGAGTGAAAATCTGGGTTATACTATGCTGAATGTTGGGCGGGCCGGTGGGCAGGGAAAACATTTTTCGTAACAGTTCTCAGCAACTACCAATCACATTCTCTTGAAATTAAATTTGCAGCATCAGCATGGCCTCCCATAACGTGGGATTCGATTTCAGGTCTGTCGCTTACCTACTTCCTGTTAACTGATTTAGTTAAATTTTAACGAAATCCGGCCATTTCCATCTTTGATTGATTTTTCAATTATATCCAGTTTTTATTTGCCTGACTAGATTACTCTGCATGAACTTACAACAAAACTGTAAATAATATTGATTTGCATATCATTTAGCAGGCAGCATTTCAGTTATATTCAGGATGGAAATTTGAACCAGTTAACAAACAACAAATCAGATTTAGGGTTGAGTGATTGCTTACTTGCTTATTTCTTTGGAATCCTCATGGAACAAAGGGCCTTAACAACAGTTCTCCAGTGCACTCGGTTCTGGCCTTTTTCAGTTCACTCATGACAGGTTGCAGTTCCACCTTGCAGGACTGTCTCCAGGTAGTCTTAGGGCAACTGACCACCTCTTCCCTTTGAGATTCCACACCAGAGCCTGCTGAGTGATGTCCTGTGGGTTTTCCACAGGTTGTGTCCAACCTATTGTCATTTCTGCCTGGCTATCTGCTGGCCAATGGGGTCTTGGTTTTTTTCCTGCCGCAGTTCAAAGTTCTAAATTTTGTCTGTCCACCTGATCCTAGGGATATTTTGTGAAGGCGGCCATTAACAAAAACTTTGACCTTATTGGTCAATGTGTTAATGACACTCCAGGTCTCTCAGCCATGGAGGATAGACAGGAATGTTGACTTCCAGACTGGTTTCAAGGTGATGAAAATGTCTATTGATTTCCAGTGTCTAGCTGAACCATGTGAGAACTGCCTGTTGCTGACACAATGCTGCCCAGTTAGGTGAAAGATTGAACTGCTTTCAGCTCGCTGTCTCCAATGGTGATCGTCTTCTGTTGCTTCTTAAACAATGTCATGGTTTCAGTTTCCTCCAGTTTTGAGGGCTTTGTGGGCCAGGTTGTCTGCATATTTTGGGTTTTTGGGTACATCAAAGCCATGTCATCTGCAAAGTCCATGTCATCAAGGCATTGAGTCAGGGGCCACTGTATTCCAGTTTTCCCTGGTTTGGTTTCCTGTTGCATCACTCAGTGCACCACTAACAGGAAGATCTTTGGGACAGAATGCATCCTTGTTAGACCCTTCTTCTCACCTCAAAGTCCTCTGTCTGATTGCCATTATTTGACTTGGCAGGTGGATCAGCATAATGAAGGTTTGAGGGATTCCACAGTAATGGAGGAGCCTCCAGATGGTTTTTCTGCCCACATTATTGAAGGTTGGTGGAAGTCAATGAAGTTAAGATACACTAGTGTTGACTGCCACTCCAAAGATTGTTCAATGATGATTTAAAGTGTTGCTTTCTGGATCTGTACATGACTTGTCTTTCCTGAAGCCAGCTTGTTTAGGTCTCAGTTTTTCATCCACTGCATATTTTAGCAGGTCAAGAATAATGCAGTTTAGTACTTTGCCAGGTACTCAAAGGAGCATAAGGCCACACCAGTTCTTGAAGGTTCTTGTGAAGTTTTACCAGGTGTCCCTTTTTCCAGTCTGCTGGTACTTTGTCTTCTGCAGCAGGGGCACCAGCATACTGGCTATAGTTGAAGGGTCTGACCTGAGAGCTCCTGGGGGAATTCCATCCAGGCTGGCTGCTTTCCCATTGTTCAGGGTCTTCAAGGCTTTGAGAATTTCTGCTTTTGCATTAGGGTTGGTGTCCACTTTCAGTGGCGAGTCTGCAGGTGGAAACTCAGGTCTCTCTGAAGGTGTGGGACAGGTTTGAAGGTCTCTCAAGTGGTCAGCCCATCATTGTCTCATTCTGCTTGTATGTACATTCCATGGTTGGCTTCTTTGCGGCTTTCACCAACCTGCATTATCTGCACTCCTGTAGAAGCAGATTCAGGTGCTAGTAGTTCTGTTCTGTTTTGGTAGCGAATTGTATTTTATGGGGTGGGGTTGCTAGCCCCATGCCCAACCTTCCTACTTTCTCACCAGGCTTGGGACCAGTGAAGGTGGAGTTAGGGAGCAATGGATTTGACTAATATACAGGAATATACTGCTACCAATGCATGTTGGGTAATGATGGACAAATGTGATGTAATGTAGCTGATACTATGAACCTACTGTTCAATAACTAAAAGGTAGCCTTTTATTGTGCAAGGTGTGTGGCATTCTCCAAACTATTGCCTATGAACAAGCTTTCCTTATTAAAAACTAACAAATGCCCATATAGTATCCCCTATCTGCCACTGAAGTATTAATTGAGATGCTCTTTAAGTAGAGCCCTGGAAACCATTCCACTGGGAGATGCATTGAACAGATCTGTGTGTTGACCCCTGGAAACCATTCCACTGGGAGATGTGCTGAACAAATCTGTGAGTTGCACCTGGAAATTATTCCATTACACAGCTGTAAATAATACAACTTTTGTCACTGCTTAGGAATATCATCTGATTTGGAACGGTTCATTTCTTTCAAGTAAAATAATAGTAGTATTAATTGCAATTTTAAAATCTATATTGTTTGCTTGTTATAATGGGGTTTAATGCCACTTTCAACAATTTTTCAGCAATATCCTTATTATGGCATCCGGTTTTTATTGTTGAGAGGTAGCTTAAGTACAGGTAACTGGTGAAAACTCCTGTTCTTCAGCAGGATAACTAGCAATCCTCCAATTTAGGTTATAGTCGTGCACACCTAGCCCACCTATGATTTTTAAATATTACCTACAACCACTTTGGACATGACAGATCTATTGTCTGATACTGTTTAGTTTCTTTTAATATTTGATCTCTTTAAGTATATGTAATACATATAATTACATTAATAGAATTCTGCTTGTTTTTGATTGGTCTAAAAACAACTTTTGGGTCATGATAAAGTGCAACAGTAGTAAAAAGGCATCAAAATGGAAATTTTTGTCCACTGCATGATTTCACTGCACAGTGGTCAGGCTTAATCCAATTCTGGTTTTTCTCTAAAAATAGAAAAACAAAATGTGTGGTAGCATCTTCTGTTTTTCTGATCAAGGATGGTGGTGATTTTGTTAATGTAATAAAACAATTACTGACATACAGTCGCCATCAGGATTTATCAGCCCTCAAAAATGTATATTCACCTCGTCTAGCTGCTCTGGAAATATTACATTTTCTCTGGGTGATACCATGAATTGTACTACAGTAATGGAAGCGATAAAACCTGGTTAAACCCCCCATTTCTATTGAAATGCCTGTACTAAGTCAAGTTCATTGCTGTAGATGCTATGTTTGGTTGTTGGTTCTGGATTTGCTGGTTTCTCCGACTTTTGATTTGTGGATTGTCTCTTTTGACAGTTTCATCGGTGTTCGGTATTTTGTTATTACCTTCATTTCTTGCATAATATCAATATATTATCCATAACTTCACACTATTAATCTAATGACCTTGAAAGAAAAAAATCCATTTTTGACATTTTTTCAGAAATGTTGGCATGAAACTTCCTTAGAATGGTTCATTAGAAATTGTATTATTTGAATTGATCATTTCAGAGTGGTACAAAAAGACAAGTCTTTAGTCAAGACATGGGTTTGTTTTGGTAATCAGTTCATAAAACTACCCAAACAGAACACCAAGAAATTATTGGATAAAGGTTTGTAAATATGACTACATATAAAATTAATTAAGTACATGTAATTTAATTTATGTGTTAATCAACAGAGGCTGAGGCCTTTAGAAGAACTTTAAGTGCGATGTTTAATTTATGTCGTCATTAACAAATATGCTTGTCAGCTATTAACATCCGGCAATCCATGTATGAAAGCCTTTGTAAATGTTTTACAATTTTCATAGCTTTTGAGAAACATGGTAAATGTTGTACATATTTCTAACATCTTTCATTCCCCCTCCCCACTTATGTTTTGTGTGTCACAAGGATCTGGAATTCTATTTTCTGATTTTTTTTATCATTTTGAACAATTGCTGTTTCTCTTCATTTGTTGTCTGGTTACCATAGCAAATCTGTTCTGCTTGGCTTGTGATTTCAATATTGGAATTCTCTTTAATGTACCTGTATATATTTTTTTATTGGAAGAATCCAATAAAAAGCATTCAATAAATGAAAGTTCTATTATGCATTACAATTTTTTTGTTTAAATTGTATTACGCAGCACAATAACAATATATTTTCAGTTGTAAACAGTACATGACAAATAAGTTCTGGTCTGAAAACCTCCAAGGTCAATAAATAAAATTTTAGCTCTAATTTAAAAAATGTGCTTTTGACAGTTTTATTTAATTGAACAGTATGATATGAAAAATGCAGTATAAGCCCAATGTTTATTTATAATTATGTTTTCTTGGTTGACAACGAGTCTACTGGACAAGGTTGGTTTTTGACGGGATTTGTTAATGGATTATGTCAAAAATTAATATATTGTACTGTATTATCAGACAGACCAGGGATTTAAGTGATAGACATATTTGACAACATTAATTTAGTTTCCACATTAATCATATTTCTTTTAATTATATCTCAAATAATCTATTAAATCAGTCAAATTCAGTTTTCTTTATTAGTGTTTATGGATTTGCATTAAGTTATCATTTTTAATTGTAAAGTCTGTACTAGTTGTTATCGCCAGAATTAATTAGTTGCCATGGTTGACTACAGAACCACAAAATACTGGTAGGTAGATCCCTATCTTGATGAGTCCCTGTTTTGATCGTAATATAATTTAAAGTAAGTGTTCAAGTGTGATACAATATAACATCTAGAGATTGTTTCCGTGTGTATCCAATAGAAAAGCATTTTACATCAAACTTATTTAGGTTATTGGTTTTGATGTGAAGTGTCTTCCGCATTATTGAATAGCTTGGCATATTCATACACATTTGACCTTAAACCAGCATTTAGATTGAAGTAATCAGCAGTATGTAAACAGTCCTTCAAAACAACTTAATTATATTGTCTAATGCTTGTATTATTTTTTGACAGTATTTTTTTTTAAGAAATGTTTTGCTGTCAATTATGATTGAAGAAGTTCACAAAAATATGAATCATTCTAGAAAATTATGATATTTGCTGTCTTTCTGACAGAAAACCAATTGCCCATTTTTAATGCTGTTAGTTAGACAAACCGCAAAGTGTTTTTTCCATTATTTGTCAAATTAACTGTAGAAAAACTTTCATATCATTATACACAGATTGTCCAAAGTGTCTGCCATTGAATTTTTTGTTGTTGGAAAATTATTAACAGTAAATAGTAAAACATCAGTTAAGTTATAAAAAAAATAATTTTTGGTTTGTTTCAAAAATGTCTTTTGCTGTATGTCAGTTTTAAACTCCGTTAATAATTGGCCTGAGTTTGATGTCAATTCTGGCTTTTTTTATTATATGAAAATTTAGTCAGATTTTACCAGTAAAAAATATTAAATGCAGATTATATTTTTTCTAATGTTAAGAAGAAAAAAAACATCACCAGATGTCAAAAATAATAAAATAATATCTAATTAAACTTCGGATATAGAATATCAATTTGTATTTAGTGTAAAGTGGAAGGGTTAGTAAAAGTTATTTCCCAGCATACAAAATCCAATTAATTTCCATGACAAATCATGCCCAAAGATCATTTTGTAATATCCATCCTTAGTCATAACCTCTGAAGGACATTCTTTTCTCCCAACATTAGATAAATAAAAGTCCTGGTTTAGATGAACATAATACAATGTGTATGAACCATTAAATTTAAATAGTTTTACAAAACCATTAAATTAATTAACTGTACCCCCTGTAATATACCTTAGCAAGTTATGTTAATCTCAATAATTGTTTTCAAAATTAAATCAAGCCAGTCTGTTCCCCTAATTTGCGTAATTAGTAGCATGCTAGACTTGTCTTTTTTGAGATCATTAGATCCAGTCTTTCTAGATCCCCATTTTGGCATAACTAGTAGCATGCTAGACTTGTGTTTTTGAGATCATTAATCGATCCAGTCTTTCTAGATCCTCATTTTGGCATAAGTAGAAGCATGCTAGACTTGTGTTTTTGAGATCATTAGATCCAGTCTTTCTAGATCCCCATTTTGGCATAAGTAGTAGCATGCTAGGCTTGTGTTTTTGAGATCATTAGATCCAGTCTTTCTAGATCCCCATTTTGGCATAAGTAGTAGCATGCTAGACTTGTGTTTTTGATATCATTAGATCCAGTCTTTCTAGATCCCCATTTTGGCATAAGTAGTAGCATGCTAGGCTTGTGTTTTTGAGATCATTAGATCCAGTCTTTCTAGATCCCCATTTTGGCATAAGTAGTAGCATGCTAGACTTGTGTTTTTGAGATCATTAGATCCAGTCTTTCTAGATCCCCATTTTGGCATAAGTAGCAGCATGCTAGACTTGTGTTTTTTAGATCATTAGATCCAGTCTTTCTAGATCCCCATTTTGGCATAAGTAGTAGCATGCTAGACTTGTGTTTTTGAGATCATTAGATCCAGTCTTTCTAGATCCCCATTTTGGCATAAGTAGTAGCATGCTAGACTTGCATGAGGGCGATCATTAGATCCCATTTGTTTAGTTCCCCTTATTGGCATAATTAGTAAGCGGAGATCATTAGACTTTTAGTCTGTTTAGATCTCTTTCTTGGCATAGTTAGGGATGGTAGTATGCTAGACTTGTCTGGGTGAATCATTCTCTTTAGCCAGGGATTAAGGAAGACTAAAGGATCATATCGTAACCATTGACTAGCGATGATGTGTATACATATCAATAATTGATTCAGTAAAACAATGCAGGTGTTTATTTCATTATAATAAACCACTAGTAACAGTACGTCAGTAGATTTTGTTGGTTTGCAAATTTTCAGTCTTTACAGACTTGAAAAAATATGCTATAGATGTTAATTTCAAATAATTGAAACCATAAAGAAATTAATCAATACCATTTCATTGTTTAGTCTTTATTTGAATTGATAATTATTAGATTTAAATATAATTCAACGCAAACAAGTCTCCGTTATAAAGTAGTGTTTTAGACTACTAATGGAATCTCCAGATACAACGGAAATAAGTTGACATCGGTATTTTTATAAATAATTTACATTTTCCTATCACAGATCCAATAATTTAGATCAATAATAATCCCTTCTGTTTATAAACTGTGAAGTTTAATGCCAATATTGCATTTTGAGAAATTTATTAGAGTTGTCAGTTTCATCAGATGAAACCCTGAAACATATTAGTCTGAAACAATTTTATAGGGTGCTTAGGTGTAAATTAAAGTGTGATGTCATTTATTCAAACATCAATATTTTAAAGACCAAATAAACCTGCTTTTCCACTTTTTTCCATCATAACACCTTCAATTGTAAATTGTAAATTCATTTGGAATAGTTCATGCATGGCTTGCCATTTTCAATTAATCTGATGATATTTCAAGCTAGATAGTGTCTTTGAACACCTTGTCACCATATAAGTGTGAAATCATTAATAAGGGTAGAATTTAATTCATCGTAAACTTATATTGACAGAATTCAGATTGCCACATATACAAAAAATTGTATTTATTGTAGTAAAATGACAAAATTACGAATTTCAGGACTTGAAATGTATATCAAAAGTGAAGCAAGTAAAATAAAATATGTATGTAGTGTGACAATAGATTTAAATTTATATATAAATAGGATATTTTACTTTCTCCTCCTCTTCAAATTTTCTAAGAATATTGATATGTACAAAGTTTGCTGAAATATTGTTGTCTGTTGTCCAAATAATTTTGTCTGTGGTTTTCTATTCTGTTGTCCAAATAATGTTGTCTATGGTTTCTATTCTGTTGTCCAAATTATGTTGTCTATGCTGTCTATTCTGTAGTCCAAATTATGTTGTCTATGGTGTCTATTCTGTTGTCCAACCAATGTTGTATATGGTGTCTATTCTGTAGTCCAAATTATGTTGTCTATGGTCTCTATTCTGTAGTCCAAATTATGTTGTCTATGGGGTCTATTCTGTTGTCCAAATTATGTTGTCTATGGTGTCTATTCTGTAGTCCAAATTATGTTGTCTATGGTGTCTATTCTGTAGTCCAAATTATGTTGTCTATGGTGTCTATTCTGTTGTCCAAATTATGTTGTCTATGGTGTCTATTCTGTTGTCCAACCAATGTTGTCTATGGTGTCTATTCTGTAGTCCAAATTATGTTGTCTATGGTGTCTATTCTGTTGTCCAACCAATGTTGTCTATGGTTTCTATTCTGTTGTCCAAATAATGTTGTCTATGGTTTCTATTTTTTTGTCCAAATAATGTTGTCTATGGTTTCTATTCTGTTGTCAAAATAATGTTGTCTATGGTTTCTATACTGTTGTCCAAATAATGTTGTATATGGCTTCTAATCTATTACAAATAAAGTCAGTGTATGTTTTGGTAGTGTGTCAGCATTACCTAAAACAGTACCAGTTAGTTTACTGTTTTACAGTATCAGTTGGTTTACTGTTTTACAGTATCAGTTGGTTTACTGTTTTACAGTATCAGTTGGTTTACCTGTTTTGCAGTATCAGTTAGTTTACCTGTTTTACAGTATCAGTTGGTTTACTGTTTTACAATATCAGTTGGTTTACTGTTTTACAGTATCAGTTGGTTTACTGTTTTACAGTATCAGTTGGTTTACTGTTTACAGTATCAGTTAGTTTACTGTTTTACAGTATCAGTTGGTTTACTGTTTTACAGTATCAGTTGGTTTACTGTTTTACAGTATCAGTTGGTTTACCTGTTTTACAGTATCAGTTGGTTTATTGTTTTACAGTATCAGTTAGTTTACCTGTTTTACAGTTTACTGTTTTACAGTATCAGTTTGTTTACTGTTTTACAGTATCAGTTGGTTTACTGTTTTACAGTATCAGTTGGTTTACTGTTTTACAGTATCAGTTTGTTTACTGTTTTACAGTATGAGATGGTTTACTGTTTTACAGTATCAGTTGGTTTACTGTTTTACAGAATCAGTTGGTTTACTGTTTTACAGAATCAGTTGGTTTACTGTTTTACAGTATCAGTTGGTTTACTGTTTTACAGTATCAGTTGGTTTACTGTTTTACAGTATCAGTTGGTTTACTGTTTTTAGTATCAGTTGGTTTACTGTTTTACAGTATCAGTTGGTTTACTGTTTTACAGTATCAGTTCGTTTACTGTTTTTAGTATCAGTTCGTTTACCTGTTTTAAAGTTGGTTTACTGTTTTACAGTATCAGTTTGTTTACTGTTCTTAGTATCAGTTGGTTTACTGTTTTACAGTATCAGTTTGTTTACCTGTTTTTAGTATCAGTTGGTTTACCTGTTTTAAAGTTGGTTTACTGTTTTACAGAATCAGTTTGTTTACTGTTTTTAGTATCGGTTGGTTCACTGTTTTACAGTATCAGTTGGTTTACCTATTTAACAGTATCAGTTTGTTTACCTATTTTACAGTATCAGTTGGTTTACTGTTTTACAGTATCAGTTTGTTTACCTATTTTACAGTATCAGTTAGTTTACCTGTTTTACAGTATCAGTTTGTTTACTGTTTTACAGTATCAGTTGGTTTACTGTTTTACAGTATCAGTTAGTTTACCTGTTTTAAAGTTGGTTTACTGTTTTACAGAATCAGTTGGTTTAGTGTTTAACAGTATCAGTTGGTTTACTGTTTTACAGTATCAGTTGGTTTACTGTTTTACAGTATCAGTTTGTTTACTGTTTTACAGTATCAGTTGGTTTACTGTTTTTAGTATCAGTTGGTTTACTGTTTTACAGTATCAGTTGGTTTACTGTTTTACAGTATCAGTTGGTTTACTGTTTTACAGTATCAGTTTGTTTACCTATTTTACAGTATCAGTTGGTTTACTGTTTTACAGTATCAGTTGGTTTACCTATTTTACAGTATCAGTTTGTTTACTTATTTTACAGTATCAGTTGGTTTACTGTTTTACAGTATCAGTTGGTTTGTTTGTTTTACAGTATCAATTGGTTTACTGTTTTACAGTATAAGTTGGTTTACTGTTTTACAGTATCAGCTGGTTTACTGTTTTTGGTATCAGTTGGTTTACTGTTTTACAGTAGTAGTTGGTTACCTTTTTACAGTATCAGTTTGTTTACCTATTTCACAGTATCAGTTGGCTTACTGTTTTTAGTATCAGTTGGTTTACCTCTTCTTAAAGTAGGTTTACTGTTTCACAGTATCAGTTGGTTTACTGTTTTACAGTATCAGTTTGTTTACTGTTTTTAGTATCAGTTGGTTTACTGTTTTTAGTATCAGTTGGTTTACCTCTTCTTAAAGTAGGTTTACTGTTTTACAGTATCAGTTGGTTTACTGTTTTTAGTATCAGTTGGTTAACTGTTTTACAGTATCAGTTGGTTTACTGTTTTACAGTATCAGTTCGTTTACTGTTTTTAGTATCAGTTGGTTTACTGTTTTACAGTATCAGTTGGTTTACTGTTTTACAGTATCAGTTTGTTTACTGTTTTTAGTATCAGTTGGTTTACCTGTTTTAAAGTTGGTTTACTGTTTTACAGTATCAGTTGGTTACTGTTTTACAGTATCAGTTGGTTTCCTGTTTTATAGTATCAGTTTGTTTACCTATTTTACAGTATCAGTTGGTTTACTGTTTTACAGTATCAGTTGGTTTGCCTATTTTACAGTATCAGTTAGTTTACTGTTTTTAGTATCAATTGGTTTACTGTTTTACAGTATCAGTTGGTTAACCTATTTTACAGTATCAGTTTGTTTACTTATTTTACAGTATCAGTTGGTTTACTGTTTTACAGTATCAGTTGGTTTGTTTGTTTTACAGTATCAATTGGTTTACTGTTTTACAGTAACCGTTGGTTTACTGTTTTACAGTATCAGTTGGTTTACTGTTTTACAGTATCAGCTGGTTTACTGTTTTTGGTATCAGTTGGTTTATTGTTTTACAGTAGTAGTTGGTTATCTTTTTACAGTATCAGTTTGTTTACCTATTTCACAGTATCAGTTGGTTTACTGTTTTACAGTATCAGTTGGTTTACTCGTTTACAGTATCAGTTGGTTTACTGTTGTTAGTATCAGTTGGTTTACTGTTTTACAGTATCAGTTGGTTTACTGTTTTACAGTATCAGTTGGTTTACTGTTTTACAGTATCAGTTTGTTTACTGTTTTTAGTATCAGTTGGTTTACCTGTTTTAAAGTTGGTTTACTGTTTTACAGTATCGGTTGGTTTACTGTTTTACAGTATCGGTTGGTTTACTGTTTTACAGTATCAGTTTGTTTACTGTTTTACAGTATCAGTTTGTTTACTGTTTTACAGTATCAGGTGGTTTACTGTTTTACAGTATCAGTTTGTTTACCTATTTTACAGTATCAGTTGGTTTACTGTTTTACGGTATCAGTTGGTTTACTGTTTTACAGTATCAGTTGGTTTACCTATTTTACAGTAATCAGTTTGTTTACCTATTTTACAGTATCAGTTGGTTTACTGTTTTACAGTATCAGTTGGTTTACCTATTTTACAGTATCAGTTAGTTTATTTATTTTACAGTATCAGTCGGTTTACTGTTTTACAGTATCAGTTGATTTACCTATTTTATAGTATCAGTTTGTTTACCTATTTTACAGTATCATTTGGTTTACTGTTTTACAGTATCAATTGGTTTACTGTTTTTAGTATCAGTTAGTTTACTGTTTTACAGTATCAGTTGGTTTACCTATTGTACAGTATCAGTTGGTTTACTGTTTGACAGTATCAGTTGGTTTACTGTTTTACAGTATCAGTTGGTGTACTGTTTTACAGTATCAGTTGGTTTACTGTTTTTAGTATCAGTTGGTTTACTGTTTTACAGTATCAGTTGGTTTACTGTTTTTAGTATCAGTTGGTTTTCTTGTTTTACAGTATTACTTGGTTTAGTTAGTTTACCTGTTTAAGGTATCGGTCTAAGTATACTTTAAGGGACCCACCACATTTTGAGGACCCAATCATCCTACATTAGGGTAAGGGTAGGTTAGGCTTAGGTTTATAAGTAGGTGTAGGGTTAAGGTAAGTTTTAAATGTATGTATAGGTGGTGGGTCCCTTTAATTATACTTATGCCAAAGTATCAGTTCATTTAACTGTTTTACAATATCAGTTTGTTTACCTGTTTTACAGTATAAGTTGTTTACTTGTTTTACAGCATCAGTTGATTGAAATATTTTACAGCATCAGTTGATTGAAATATTTTACAGTATCACTTAGTTTACCTGTTTTACAGTATCAGTTAGTTTACCTGTTTTACAGTATCAGTTGGTTTACTGTTTTACAGTATCAGTTGGTTTACCTGTTTTACAGTATCAGTTGGTTTACCTGTTTTACAGTATCAGTTAGTTTACCTGTTTTACAGTGTCAGTTTGTTTACCTGTTTTACAGTATAAGTTATTTTACCTGTTTTACAGTATCAGTTAGTTTACCTGTTTTACAGTATCAGTTAGTTTACCTGTTTTACAGTATCAGTTGGTTTACTGTTTTACAGTATCAGTTGGTTTACCTATTTTACAGTATCAGTTAGTTTACCTGTTTTACAGTATCAGTTAGTTTACCTGTTTTACAGTATCAGTTAGTTTACCTGTTTTACAGTATAAGTTGTTTACTTGTTTTACAGCATCAGTTGATTGAAATATTTTACAGCATCAGTTGATTGAAATATTTTACAGTATCACTTAGTTTACCTGTTTTACAGTATCAGTTAGTTTACCTGTTTTACAGTATCAGTTGGTTTACTGTTTTACAGTATCAGTTGGTTTACCTGTTTTACAGTATCAGTTGGTTTACCTGTTTTACAGTATCAGTTAGTTTACCTGTTTTACAGTGTCAGTTAGTTTACCTGTTTTACAGTATAAGTTATTTTACCTGTTTTACAGTATCAGTTAGTTTACCTGTTTTACAGTATCAGTTAGTTTACCTGTTTTACAGTATCAGTTGGTTTACTGTTTTACAGTATCAGTTGGTTTACCTATTTTACAGTATCAGTTAGTTTACCTGTTTTACAGTATCAGTTAGTTTACCTGTTTTACAGTATCAGTTAGTTTACCTGTTTTACAGTATAAGTTGTTTACTTGTTTTACAGCATCAGTTGATTGAAATATTTTACAGCATCAGTTGATTGAAATATTTTACAGTATCACTTAGTTTACCTGTTTTACAGTATCAGTTAGTTTACCTGTTTTACAGTATCAGTTGGTTTACTGTTTTACAGTATCAGTTGGTTTACCTGTTTTACAGTATCAGTTGGTTTACCTGTTTTACAGTATCAGTTAGTTTACCTGTTTTACAGTGTCAGTTAGTTTATCTGTTTTACAGTATAAGTTATTTTACCTGTTTTACAGTATCAGTTAGTTTACCTGTTTTACAGTATCAGTTAGTTTACCTGTTTTACAGTATCAGTTGGTTTACTGTTTTACAGTATCAGTTGGTTTACCTATTTTACAGTATCAGTTAGTTTACCTGTTTTACAGTATCAGTTAGTTTACCTGTTTTACAGTATCAGTTAGTTTACCTGTTTTACAGTATCAGTTGGTTTACTGTTTTACAGTATCAGTTGGTTTACCTATTTTACAGTATCAGTTGGTTTATCTGTTTTACAGTATCAGTTTGTTTACCTGTTTTACAGTATCAGTTAGTTTACCTGTTTTACAGTATCAGTTGGTTTACCCGTTTTACAGTAGCAGTTGGTTTACTGTTTTACAGTATCAGTTGGTTTACTGTTTTTAGTATCAGTTGGTTTACTGTTTTACAGTATCAGTTAGTTTACCTGTTTTACTGTATCAGTTGGTTTACCTGTTTTGCAGTATCAGTTAGTTTACCTGTTTTACAGTATCAGTGAGTTTACCTGTTTTACAGTATCAATTAGTTTACCTGTTTTACAGTATCAGTTTGTTTACCTGTTTTACAGTATCAGTTGGTTTACTGTTTTACAGTATCAGTTTGTTTACCTATTTTACAGTATCAGTTAGTTTACCTGCTTTACAGTATCAGTTAGTTTACCTGTTTTACAGTATCAGTTAGTTTACCTGTTTTACAGTATCAGTTAGTTTACCTGTTTTACAGTATCAGTTTGTTTACTGTTTTACAGTATCAGTTGGTTTACCTGTTTTACAGTATCAGTTGGTTTACTGTTTTACAGTATCAGTTGGTTTACTGTTTGATAGTATCAGTTAGTTTACCTGTTTTACAGTATCAGTTGGTTTACCTGTTTTGCAGTATCAGTTAGTTTACCTGTTTTACAGTATCAGTTAGTTTACCTGTTTTACAGTATCAGTTGGTTTACCTGTTTTACAGTATCTGTTGGTTTACTGTTTTACAGTATCAGTTAGTTTACTGTTTTACAGTATCAGTTTGTTTACCTGTTTTGCAGTATCAGTTAGTTTACCTGTTTTACAGTATCAGTTTGTTTACCTGTTTTACAGTATCAGTTTGTTTACTGTTTTGCCGTATCAGTTAGTTTACCTGTTTTACAGTATCAGTTTGTTTACCTGTTTTACAGTATCAGTTTGTTTACCTGTTTTGCAGTATCAGTTTGTTTACTGTTTTGCAGTATCAGTTAGTTTACCTGTTTTACAGTATCAGTTTGTTTACCTGTTTTACAGTATCAGTTAGTTTACCTGTTTTGCAGTATCAGTTAGTTTACCTGTTTTACAGTATCAGTTGGTTTACCTGTTTTGCAGTATCAGTTAGTTTACCTGTTTTACAGTATCAGTTAGTTTACCTGTTTTGCAGTATCAGTTTGTTTACTGTTTTGCAGTATCAGTTAGTTTACCTGTTTTACAGTATCAGTTTGTTTACCTGTTTTACAGTATCAGTTAGTTTACCTGTTTTGCAGTATCAGTTAGTTTACCTGTTTTGCAGTATCAGTTAGTTTACCTGTTTTGCAGTATCAGTTTGTTTACTGTTTTGCAGTATCAGGTAGTTTACCTGTTTTACAGTATCAGTTTGTTTACCTGTTTTACAGTATCAGTTGGTTTACTGTTTTACAGTATCAGTTGGTTTACTGTTTTACAGTATCAGTTTGTTTACTGTTTTACAGTATCAGTTTGTTTACTGTTTTGCAGTATCAGTTAGTTTACCTGTTTAACAGTATCAGTTGGTTTACTGTTTTACAGTATCAGTTGGTTTACTGTTTTACAGTATCAGTTAGTTTACTGTTTTACAGTATCAGTTTGTTTACTGTTTTGCAGTATCAGTTAGTTTACCTGTTTTACAGTATCAGTTGGTTTACTGTTTTACAGTATCAGTTGGTTTACTGTTTTACAGTATCGGTTAGTTTACTGTTTTACAGTATCAGTTTGTTTACTGTTTTGCAGTATCAGTTAGTTTACCTGTTTTACAGTATCAGTTGGTTTACTGTTTTACAGTATCAGTTTGTTTACTGTTTTGCAGTATCAGTTGGTTTACCTGTTTTACAGTATCAGTTGGTTTACTGTTTTACAGTATCAGTTGGTTTACTGTTTTGCAGTATCAGTTAGTTTACCTGTTTTACAGTATCAGTTAATTTACCTGTTTTACAGTATCAGTTGGTTTACTGTTTTACAGTATCAGTTTGTTTACTGTTTTGCAGTATCAGTTAGTTTACCTGTTTTACAGTATCAGTTAGTTTACCTGTTTTACAGTATAAGTTGGTTTAACTGTTTTGCAGTATCAGTTAGTTTAATTAATTTTTTTTTTATAATCTAATAGAATTCTATTTAATGTGCTGTTTTTAACAGTTTGAAAGCCTTTGGCCTCTACTAGGTGCATGGCTATTTCTCATATCCAGCTAAAATAATGATTGAAAAAATTGATCCATCAGTATGCTTATACAAAATGGGAAATGTACAGATACCAGTATTTAAATTTTAAGTAGAGATCAATTTACTTGCATAAACCCCACTCTGATAGTTGTGTTTGTTGTGTTGTCTGTTAGCCTTTGCTTTAAACTTCATTCTTGGGCGGTTCTTTTGATTGTGCTTCATGATCATATCATTAACTTGGGACTACTTATTTTCCAGTAGACAAAAAACCTAAAACTCACAGCCCCCTTTTTCCTTTTTTTCCATTCAAATGTATACCAATAGCTTTACAATACAACAAAATTCAATAAAATGTCATTGAACAGATTTGTTTTAGTCAGTTGGTTTTTTTTGCTTATTCTTCTCTGTTGAGAAAACTAGAATTTTCATTGCTCAATCCTCTTAAATTATTTCTGAGACAAATGTTCATAATTTGACTTATGAATTCTTATAAAAAATATAAAAAAAACTATAAGGATGAAAGACTTATAATGACGTCACACAGATCAAGGTATCAAGGTATGAATGACAAATTTGTGTTAGAGTCGTTCTTTTAATTACTGTAAATTTGCAGAACACTGTTCTGTAAACTTTCAACATGTCCGTATTAATGACAAATACTCGCCTTTGGCAGATGTTATAAGTGGTGTACCACAAGGTAGTGTCCTTGGCCCTGTTTTATTCGTTACTTTCATTAACGACTTACCTGACACTGTATCTGGTCTAGTGAAAATATTTGCAGACGACTCTAAAATATACTCTTCTGTCATTAATGAAGAACAGCATCAAACATTACAGAACGATTTAGACAAATTGTGTGATTGGTCAAGAAAATGGAAACTTTCTTTCAATGCAACAAAATGTAAAGTCATGCACTTTGGAACTAATAATAGTGAAGAAAGATATACAATGTTAGATAATTCAGATAACTATGTTCAAGTTCAACAAGTAATTGAAGAAAAAGATTTAGGAGTAACTTTTGAGCCCAACCTGAAATTCGACAAACATATTAATAATTCAGTTAATAAAGCTCAGCGTGTTTTATCCATGATTCGTAGTTGCTTTGATTATATGGAAAAAGATATGTTTTTAGTCTTATATAAATGGATAATACGTCCGCTACTGGAATATTGTACACCAGTATGGTCCCCATATTTGAAAAAAGACATACGCAAGATTGAGAGCATTCAGCGTCGAGCTACAAAACTGGTTCCAACAGTGAAAAATCTCAGTTATGAAAATAGATTAAAATCTATTGGTCTTCCAACTTTGGAATACAGACGTGATCGATATGACATGATCCAAGTATATAGAGCACTTCATAAAATAGATGATATTAAATAGCAAAATATGTTTACTTTATCAAGTAACCAAACCCGTGGACACCAATTTAAATTAGTCAAGAAGAGATGTAACACAACTCAGCGTCTGAATACTTTTTCTATGCGTATTGTAGATCAGTGGAATAGCCTTTTAGAAAGTACTGTTACAGCCAAATCTATTAACATCTTCAAAAGTCAATTAAACAAAGAAAATTGGAATGCGAAGAAGTTTACTCCAACTTAACTGTTTTAATCTGTATTGCTATGCAGTGGACATATTTTTGATATTTGTTATGAGCTTTATCCGCCTAATGAACTGACTTTTATATTCTATAGTATTTTATCACTTTACCATTCTACACGAGGAATTACTCAACTCTACTTTGCTCACCATTTGCACAAAACTTAAATTCAACATGCGCAAGGGTTTTATAAGTTGTTATATAACTAGTTTTCAAGCGAGGTGACTATAGAAGTCTGAAGACTTATAATGACGTCACACAGATCAAGGTATCAAGGTATGAATGACAAATTTGTGTTAGAGTCGTTCTTTTAATTACTGTAAATTTGCAGAACACTGTTCTGTAACCTTTCATGACAGAGCTTTTAGACAAAGTCAGGAAAAATCTAGGTTTAGGTATATTTTAAAGATAATTAAGTAATCACAGAAATCTAATATTAGTTTGAAATTGTTTTCAATTTGTTGAATATGCAATCAGTGGATCCAACAGTGTATAAAAATAGTCCATTATAGAATCACGCTGGGACATGTTTGTAGTGCAATAGTCCAGTTACAGTTCTATCCTGTTTTATTGACAGTGTAAATCTAATGCATTCAGTCACGTAATTAGTTGTAGAGGATAGACATGATTGACTGATATCGCCATATGTTGCCCTTCCCAGAACTTTTATGATTTTTCATATATTTTTATAATTAGTTATGGTCTTTGTAAAATGTGACCACTTCTTCAGAACACTATGTTTAAAGCTGTAAAAGATCTTGAGAGCAAATTTGTACACTTGTTTCAGTAATGGCCCATTTTATTCTACGTAATTGTTAGCTACTTCAATCAAAATGCTTTGATTGTTCATGTGATTCTGTATGACGAAGTAAACAGATATTTCTGTGAAATCAAAATCAGTGATGGGATTTCTAATAGGATATTGACTGTCTTTGTTTGTACAGTATAATATCTGCAAATCAGCTGAATTCATTGCTTGTTGGAAACTGTTTAAAAACTGTATCTTAAAATATATTATTTCTTCTACGTTTGACATTTAGACAGCAATTTCTGGTTCTTATGCAATATGAAAATATTGTCTGTTTTATTATATATTTGCAAAATGAACTGAATTTTTTTGTTCATTTTATTAATCATTCTATGTAAATAATTACCTTGTACAATGTTTTGGAAATGCTTTATCCCGATTTGATTACATTTCTCATCACAGTGTTTTTTTGGTGTTATGTACAGCTTTACATTTTTAGTTATAGTCAGTTAAAATCAAAACAGGTAGCTGTTTTAGGGATCTACTTGATGTTTAAGATCCTGATGCATGTTTTAAGCATTAATTAGTCTATAGGTTTGCACTCTGTCAGTCCGTCCGTCCGTCAGTCCATCACACATGTTTTCGGGGCTTTTTTTATAAATGTTTGCAGAAAATGAGCTGATATTTGGTATATGAGTCAATCATAATGAGTTGCAGATCAAGTTCGAATAGTATAATGGTATCGTTATGGTCTAATGTTTTTTGACAAAGTTATGGGCCTTGGACTTGGAAAATTAAAAAAAAACAGTTTTCTGGACTTTTTTTTCTGAACACTTCCAGATATTAAGCTAATATTTATTACATGTATTTGGTATGTGAGCCAACCATGATGATTTACAGACCAAGTTTGAATATTGTTCCGGTCCAATGATTTCTGACAAAATTATGGCCCTTGGTTTTAAATTTAACAAATCATTCATGTCAATTCTACAAGCAAAAAATTTGTGATTTTATCTCAGTAGATATTGAATGCCGCCATCTTTGTTTACACGTCTGCTGGATTTAATCTGGACCATGCAATGCAATAAACATTTTTCTAAATTTGAAAGTCATATAAGAATTATCCCAAAATAATTGTTATGTCTGTTAGTAAAGTGCTTTTCTTTCTTTATGTAAATAATGTATTGGCAACAATTTAACAATGTAAACTTCTAAGAATATATCGGACATGCTCAGATTACTCACTTTCTGTTTTTGTTTTTGATTCTTGACTTTTGGTTCTTGTTAGTCAATCATTTTTGCCATTTTTATTAAGAAGATGTAATCATACCTTGTCAAGTTGTTTGTAAGTCCTGCACACACAAAAAGCTGAATATACTAGACAGCCAAAGTAGGACCTTGACAGGATGGGTTTTTTTTATCAGAAAGACTAACTTTTAGAAATAACACATGATGTAACCAGCTGTATATTATTTGTTATTTGACTGTTGGGTCACAAAATACACAAAATACGGCCTGTGAAAAGGAGGTCAAGTATATCTAATATATTCTATTCTCTCCTAATGTCTGACAATCAAGAGGGTTATTATCAAATGAAGTTGAATTTATGTGATTTTATTTATAAATATTTTTTTCATTTTTATTTTGACAGATTGATATTAATGTCTTCAATCAAGTTAAGCCTTTTTTCCCATATTTAATTGTCCTAGTGGTTTATTATGGTTTATCATATAACAGTTGTTTGTTATATTGGAAACACCAGACAATTGGAAATTGTTTAAGTACTTTTGATACTGAGTATTATATTGAAATATTTTTATTTGTCTATTAGCTTTCAAAGACTTTAAGTGCTTTTGTTTGCCCGTCTGCCTGATACATCATCAATATTTTATAACTATGACATTTAATGTGCTTTGATGGTTTCTTTCCATGAAAAATGTCTAATAAATCAAATGATGTAAGCCCACTGATGTAGCTGTGACACCATTTAAAAGATAAATTAAACCTAATCTGAAGTCACTATACCTCAAATAAAATAAAATATGTAAAATATCTGATTCCCTCAGGAATTTCCAATGACTTTGTGTCTGAATTAATCAGTTATTACAGAAGTCTTAGAGTAGTATAAGTGCTGACTTTTGTGTTGATTGTTGTCTTTTTTTTTAAAATAAGTGTGAAAGCTTTACTATTAAAGTCAAAATTTGTTGATTTTACTGTTAAACTTACGAAATAATATAATTATATCAAAAAAAAGATACAGAATAACAAAACAGATGGGCTTTATGTACCTTACGATAAAAGACTTGCATACAAAATAACATAACAGACAGCCTTGTATGTAAAAGGCGTGCTCGTCTTAATGGATGGTATTATTAAGAAAAATTTCCATTTACCAGACATTAGATCTTTTTATTTGGTTAACTTACGATCAGTCATTTGCGTAGGTACTTTGGACTTATTCTTTTGGGAGCAGACGTTTACATTGTTATAGGTACAAATGAGAATGACACTATCAGGAATGACCAAACGACAGCTGTGTAATGATCATTAACCATAATATCAAATCAGGAAGGGACATTCTACTGTCCAGAGGTAATAATGGCTGTATTAGGGTAAGCTGATTGATGGAAATATTATCCTTACATCTTAATGAACTTGCCATGAATGTTTACTGTACTTCATAATGTGGGCTGTTTTCACTCTAGTAGTAGAACTGAGGGGGAGTGAGGAAGAATGGGTTTTAATTTCTAGAGAAAAATATTTCATCACAGAGTATTGTAAATCGTAGGAAGGGGCTTGATAATCTGCATTTAAAAAGTTGCTAGATGTCTCCTGCTATCGTTTATTATAAACTCTGAGGAGATAATAAAGAAAATCACTAATCTGGGTGCCGTTTCATAAAGTGATCGTTAGCTTAATGTGCACGTTATCCCATTTTAATTGCATGGGATAACGAGCACGTTAATTAGCAATCCCTTTATGAAACAGCACCCTAGGATTTATTTGTTGGTTAAAATATAACTGCAAACATAGTACTGTAGTTTGTTGTGTACATTATGCATATGTTTGTACTGGTAAAGAATTGTATGATATTCGTACAAAAACAATTGGTTCCATTATCACAACTTTAACAGGCCTATTCTACTGCATGATATTCGTACAAAAACAATTGGTTCCATTATCACAACTTTAACAGGCCTATTCTACTGCATTATATAATACAGCATTTAGCCGGCTGTGTACTCTGTAATCAAGTTGGTATACACAGCTAATAAAAGTACAGAATTATGTTCCTGGGTCATGTAGGGAAATAGGGTATATTCTGTTTTTTCTCAAATATTTATGGTATGTTTTCTACATGTTTCTATCAATATCTTTGTCAAGTCTTTTAATTCATATATACAATAAGTTCAACACTTACAGCCTTCCATTGCAAAGCTACAATGTGTATATAATGATACAAAACCAGGTTTTATTTACTATTTCTGTGTGTGAAGCTATGCAATGTCCTATCCATACAAAACCAGGTGTTATTTGTTGACTATTTCTGTGTGTGAAGCTATGCAATGTCCTATCCATACAAAACCAGGTGTTATTTGTTTTGTTGACTATTTCTGTGTGTAAAGCTATGCTATGTCATATCCATACAAAACCAGGTTGTATTTGTCTGTGTGTGCGGTTATGTCATGGCATATTGTCTCTACCAAGATTGCACAGATCTTGGCTGCTGATTTGGGTCAAACTGTTCTGCTTCAGATTAATCTTTTTATAATTTTCCAAAAGACACTTGGATTTATATTTAAAATTTTTTAATTTAAAACCCCTACAAGATCCTGTATTATTAATAGTTATTAACCAAATGTAAAAATCAAATTTAATTGCATCATGCTGGAAATATTTTTTTGATAATGTTTATTGCAGGTACCTGTATCAAGGTCAATTACCAAATGCATCGGTTAAAATGTGATGATACTCTTAAAGAAAAGGCTCTCTTGTGTATAAAACTATATGCATGTTAAATCTTTTCAAATTTCTTGATGAAGGTCAGGCTTTACTGCTTCTTTCCCCAATAAAACTTGATAACATAACAGAGCATGATGATGCTGAATGTTAAATATAACACGAAACAAACAATCAAATGGGCATTACTGATTTATATATTGTTTGAAAATTAGAAAAGACTATTTTTTTTATAAATGTTTTGTAAATGTACATTGATTAATTTGCTTAACCCATTCATTCTGATTTTCACTTTGTAACCAATTGGCATTGCTGTAAAAGTATATTGGTTTAGACTGGTTTATACCAGTTTTGGTTCAGTCTACTTTAAGCTGGTTTTGTTGTAAATGAACACAGACACATTTTCCTGTTTTGAAATGTGGTTTTTGTTGGTAAAATTTCTGCTGTTAAGATCTAGTGAAAAAATTAAGCTATAAAGCCAGTACAATGTAATATAAGGTAACAGAAGTTTATATGGATCTTGAGATATAATTTTATACCCACTCTGCTAATATTTACATTTGTTCTATATTTCTACCATTATATTTCACATTTAGTGTTTTGGTACTATTGTTAGTTAATTTTAATCAATAGATTGCTATATATTTTGAGAACCACATTAACAAATTGTAAGCATATAAAGATAATTAATATGCAATGAAATTGATTTTATTGGTTTTATATTTCTACATGATCAGTGATGTTATTTCACTGTGGACTGATAGCACAATAAAGTTTTATATTCAAGTTGTATTAGGGTCGGTCATGTTCTCATATTGCATGTTTTATGTGGTGCTTTAAAATAGAAGTTCATGTTTCTTTAATATTTTTCTTTTATATATATCATTTACAATGGTTGCACAAAGCAATTTAATTTAATTGCCAAACAAAAATTATAGCACATGCTTTTGAAATTTCTAAATTTGTAAAATTTCCTGACATAATTGTCTCAGTTCTGTGAAACATATTTAAGGCAATAACTAAGTTTTGGATCTGAATGATTGTTGACTTTAAGGGTGATGCTTTATTGGAACAAACTTATATTTGCGACAGAAAATTATTAGTCTTATAATAATAACAATATTTATGTTTTAAAAACCTTTAGAAGAGATTCACCATTGTGATTGTTGCAGAATATGCAAAACTTAACATCCAATCAAATGTGATATAACATCACTGTACTTTCTTTTCAGCCCACCTGACCCTTTGATCTACTCTCATCACCATCAGCCATAATCTTTTCACATTTTAATCTTCTTCTATAGAGTCTTGCAATAATTTATTGCATAATTGTTTGTAACCATATATAAATAAATACTTAATTTGATTTTAAATTATGTAAATTAGTTTTAGAAGTCTTTGTTTTTTCTTTACAAGTTTCTCAAGATGATCTGTGTTTATGCATATATAGATATTTGGCTATTTTCAGACTCATAGATGAGGTTGCAAAATTGTATGTTTTAACAGTACAGGACTATTGATTTTATAACTTACATGATGCGCAATGAAGTTATTTCTAAAACAGATAAAAATATTTGTTGCAGATATAAAAAGCTTTCTAATAATTCAATTACAATTACATTGTACAGCATATATATGGACAACGTGTTCTCAGAACAGTCATAACATGCCTCCTTTGATTATACAGTGACATTCTACCATGTTTATAATTTGTCTGCTAATTAGAAATCAAAGATGGCTGCTATCAAAGTATATCTTCATCATCTTAGTCTGATACATACAAACAGCATTTCTGATGCTTTTCTACAGACAGAATTGGTAATAGGACTGAATAATTATGATCTTCCTGTAGAAACTGTGAGATTATTAAGCCAATAAAAGAAAAACAAAAATCATACTTGATTAGTAAAATGCTCCTAATAATAGACCATGTTGGTTATTATGCTGGGGAAAGTATTAGTCATTGTCATGGTGGAAACTTGCTTCTGTTTGTCCTAAATGTATTTTGCTTGTTATTTTGGGTTCATGAAAAATGGATCATAGTTTAACAAGTGACTCTTTTGCAACAGTTTTTAGCTCACCAGAACAAAAAGCCCAGGTGAAATTCTTATTTTCATTTTTTTTTTGAGAAATCTTCTCCATGGGGACTGCTAAGCCAATTTAAACAAAAGTTTGCCAAATCATCCTCTGTGTGTTTTTTTCATGCTTCAGAAGCCATTGACCTACAACAGTAGGTAGTAGGTAATAAAAAATTAGAAAGAAGGGCTCAAAGAATATTTGTCTTATTTTTAAAAAAAATTATAACAGAAAGAGGAAAATGAATCAAAAGGATCAGTATCTACCATTCATTTCATTGGTCTAAAGTCATCAATCTTTATACAATTTATTGTTTTAAAATTATGGTTTTTATGCACTTTTTGTTTTTAACTTTAATAGATAAAGAAAAATCTAAACACCATAAATGATGTGGTTTATCTCCCCTTTATATGTTAGATCTACAAATATGTCAAGATAATCAAATTCTTCTTAGAATTAGTCCTCTTAAATGACAATTTTGAATCTTTCTTTTAAGCTAACCTAGACCGAAGGTCCAGGTAAGCTTTTGCCATCACTTGGCGTCCGTCGTCCCTCATCTGTTGTCTGTCGTCTGTCATCCGTCCTCCATCATATACTTTTTCAAAAATCTTCTCCTCTGAAACAACTAGGCCAATTTTTTTCAAATTTGGCCACAGTCATCTTAGGGTTCCTAGTTTCAAATTTGTACCCAGGGTGTTGATCAACGGACAAGATAGCCGCTGTTACTAAAAATAGAACATGGGTGTCAACACATGTTTTTGATCATTATCTCAAGAATTAAAATAGCTAAAGAGAAAATGTTGTTTCATACTACTAGCACATTAAGGTCTACAATAGTTGCTATTAGTGTGAAGTTGTGTATTGTCTTTCTGTAGGAGTTGTTGCCCAAATGTTTGGTATTTTCAATATAACACTATCAGAGCTAGGGAGGGACTAAATGGCAAAAATGATCAGCAATTTAAGTCTTACAATTCACTTTTATTGGTCTAAAATTGTCAGATGACTCCTTATATGAGTTATTGCCCTTAAATGACAATTTTTTATGAAATTTTTCATTTTTGTCCTGTAATTTAAAAACCATTACCATTCCATTTTTTCATGTAATTAGAAAACTATAATAGCTAGAATGAAAATGTAAATTGCACAAATGATCAGCAAAGCAAGGCTTACAAATCATTGCTTATTCCAAAATTACAAGATGACTCTTTATAGGTCTTATTGCCCTTTAATTACAATTTTGGAGAAATAATCATTATTTGTGTTATAAATTAGTCTATAACTCACCTAGAGTAAAACTATAAATTTCTTAATTACCCTAAAGGACAAGCCCTACAAATCATTTAATTTTCAGAAATTGTCTGATGTCATCTTAAAGGAGTTATTGTACTTAACCAAAACGTTTGAAGAAATGTTAAGTTTTTTCCCAGTAACTTAAAAGCTATAACAACTAGACTGAAACTGTAAATTGCAAAAATTTTAATATAGTTGACATCATTTGTGTTCCAGGTGAGCAATTACAGGCTCATGGGAGCCTCAAGTTTGTTGTTTGACTCGTCTTGACATCTGTGGTAGATAGAAAGAAACTAAATAATATAAACAATCAGCAAAACAAGATCTATTAAAATGACCTAAATTGTCAATCAACTCTGTAGGAGTTATTGCCCTTAAATAACTACTGTTTTCTTCTTTGGCTGTTATTGTTAAACTATAATAACTTTAACCTCACAAATGATCTACATATAAGACAACATATCTAAATTTATGAATTGATCCATAAAGGAGTTATTGTCTTTACATGACAAATTTTACCATATTTAATGTTTTGCATTAATATTATAGAGAGAAACATACTGTAAACAGCAAATACAATCAGCTAGAGATTTACAAATAAATTGATATTACTTAAATTGTCATTGCATTGGTCTCCTTTTTTTTTGTCCATACATGACTAAAATGGATATTATATCATAAGACCCACAAATAATGCAATAAAAAAAAATTTCAGCTATATCAGGGCATTCAATTTTTATTGGGTAGGGAAGCCAGAGTACCAGGAGAAAACTCCTGACCAGCACTGCAATAGAAAAACTGTCAAGACTTGTCAATTAAGATTGAATTCCTATACACCCTGCCTGCAGTGAGAAGTATAACCCCCAACCTGGGTGCTGACAGATCACATGATCAACATATGATCAACATTAGATCTAACTACCTGAACCACTCGACCACAGAGGCCCCTTGGTGCATAGTTTAAGATGGGACCCTATGAGAAATTTGAACACATTTTATTTGTCAATAGTTCATGCATCTATACAACTAACAAAGTAATCTGGTGGAAATTATGACTTAAATTGTTGATCAACTTCTTCTCAGTTATTCCCCTTAAATGACAATTTTTTATCTTTTTTTTTTGCATATTGACTCGTCTTTATATCTGTTATAGATAGAGAGAAACTGTAAATAATATAAACAATTGGCAAACCACGATAAATAAAAATGGCCGAAATTGTCAATAAACTCATTGTAGGACTTAAATAAATACTGCTTTCTACTATGGCTATTATCTTGATAACTATAATAACTATATCTAGATAATTATCTACAAATAAGTCAACATGACTGAGGTCATTAATCTATCCTTTAATGAGTTATTGTTTATACATGACAAATGTTACCCTATTTGACATTTTTAGCTTGACCACTTTGGAGAGAATGTTTAAACAACAAATATGATCAGCAATAGGAGATTTGCAAATAAATTGACATTACTGTCCCTGTTTTGTCTATACATGACTAAAATGGATTATACAGCATAAGACCCACAAATAATGCAAGTTAAAAATTATGGAAAGTCTCAACTGCCCCAAACCTTTCATGGCCACTTTCAGAAATAATGGTTAATGACCAAAACAACCAACAAAATGGCTGCCCTGTTACTGTTGGAGACTTATTTTCTAACAGATTTGAAGAAAACATTTTGATCAATTTTATGACCAACCCATTTGGAATTTTACTTAAATGAATAAAGAAATCTTCAGTTATTTGTCTACTACAGAGTTTGTGTTTGATATATAAGGGGAGCAATACTGGCAATGAGGAACTTGTGGACAAATTTGTTAATACATCTATACAAATAACCAAGTAATCTAGTAGTGTCATGTTGTGTCTCCATTACTGTTGTTTTTTGTTGTTAGATTCTGTTCATAGTACATGGTATATGTTTGGTAGTGTTACTGTAGTGGATGTCTGTTGATGCAGTACATGGTATATGATATATGTTTGGTAGTGCTACTGTAGTGGATGTCTGTTGATGCAGTACATAGTACATGGTATATGTTTGGCAGTGTTACTGTAGTGGATGTCTGTTGATGCAGTACATAGTACATGGTATATGTTTGGTAGTGTTACTGTAGTGGATGTCTGTTGATGCAGTACATAGTACATGGTATATGTTTGGCAGTGTTACTATAGTGGATGTCTGTTGATGCAGTACATAGTACATGGTATATGTTTAGCAGTGTTACTGTAGTGGATGTCTGTTGGTGCAGTACATAGTACATGGTATATGTTTGGCAGTGTTACTGTAGTGGATGTCTGTTGGTGCAGTACATAGTACATGGTATATGTTTGGCAGTGTTACTGTAGTGGATGTCTGTTGATGCAGTACATAGTACATGGTATATGTTTGGCAGTGTTACTGTAGTGGATGTCTGTTGATGCAGTGCATAGTACATGGTATATGTTTGGCAGTGTTACTGCAGTGGATGTCTGTTGATGCAGTACATAGTACATGGTATATGTTTGGTAGTGTTACTGTAGTGGATGTCTGTTGATGCAGTACATAGTACATGGTATATGTTTGGCAGTGTTACTGTAGTGGATGTCTTTTGATGCAGTACATAGTACATGGTATATGTTTGGCAGTGTTATTGTAGTGGATGTCTGTTGATGCAGTACATAGTACATGATATATGTTTGGCAGTGTTACTATAGTGGATGTCTGTTGATGCAGTACATAGTACATGATATATGTTTGGCAGTGTTACTATAGTGGATGTCTGTTGATGCAGTACATAGTACATGGTATATGTTTGGCAGTGTTACTGTAGTGGATGTCTGTTGATGCAGTACATAGTACATGGTATATGTTTGGTAGTGTTACTGTAGTGGATGTCTGTTGATGCAGTACATAGTACATGGTATATGTTTGGTAGTGTTACTGTAGTGGATGTCTGTTGATGCAGTACATAGTACATGGTATATGTTTGGTAGTGTTACTGTAGTGGATGTCTGTTGATGCAGTACATAGTACATGGTATATGTTTGGCAGTGTTACTGTAGTGGATGTCTGTTGATGCAGTACATAGTACATGGTATATGTTTGGCAGTGTTACTGTAGTGGATGTCTGTTGGTGCAGTACATAGTACATGATATATGTTTGGCAGTGTTACTATAGTGGGTGTCTGTTGGTGCAGTACATAGTACATGGTATATGTTTGGCAGTGTTACTGTAGTGGATGTCTGTTGATGCAGTACATAGTACATGGTATATGTTTGGCAGTGTTACTGTAGTGGATGTCTGTTGATGCAGTACATAGTACATGGTATATGTTTGGCAGTGTTACTATAGTGGATGTCTGTTGATGCAATACATAGTACATGATATATGTTTGGATTGTGTTCCGGAGTGGATGTCTGTTGGTGCAGTACATAGTACATGGTATATGTTTGGTAGTGTTACTGTAGTGGATGTCTGTTGATGCAGTACATAGTACATGGTATATGTTTGGTAGTGTTACTGTAGTGGATGTCTGTTGATGCAGTACATAGTACATGGTATATGTTTGGCAGTGTTACTGTAGTGGATGTCTGTTGATGCAGTACATAGTACATGGTATATGTTTGGCAGTGTTATTGTAGTGGATGTCTGTTGATGCAGTACATAGTACATGATATATGTTTGGCAGTGTTACTATAGTGGATGTCTGTTGATGCAGTACATAGTACATGATATATGTTTGGCAGTGTTACTATAGTGGATGTCTGTTGATGCAGTACATAGTACATAGTATATGTTTGGCAGTGTTACTGTAGTGGATGTCTGTTGATGCAGTACATAGTACATGGTATATGTTTGGTAGTGTTACTGTAGTGGATGTCTGTTGATGCAGTACATAGTACATGGTATATGTTTGGTAGTGTTACTGTAGTGGATGTCTGTTGATGCAGTACATAGTACATGGTATATGTTTGGTAGTGTTACTGTAGTGGATGTCTGTTGATGCAGTACATAGTACATGGTATATGTTTGGCAGTGTTACTGTAGTGGATGTCTGTTGATGCAGTACATAGTACATGGTATATGTTTGGCAGTGTTACTGTAGTGGATGTCTGTTGGTGCAGTACATAGTACATGATATATGTTTGGCAGTGTTACTATAGTGGGTGTCTGTTGGTGCAGTACATAGTACATGGTATATGTTTGGCAGTGTTACTGTAGTGGATGTCTGTTGATGCAGTACATAGTACATGGTATATGTTTGGCAGTGTTACTGTAGTGGATGTCTGTTGATGCAGTACATAGTACATGGTATATGTTTGGCAGTGTTACTATAGTGGATGTCTGTTGATGCAATACATAGTACATGATATATGTTTCGATTGTGTTCCGGAGTGGATGTCTGTTGGTGCAGTACATAGTACATGGTATATGTTTGGTAGTGTTACTGTACTGGATGTCTGTTGATGCAGTACATAGTACATGGTATATGTTTGGCAGTGTTACTGTAGTGGTTGTCTGTTGGTGCAATACATAGTACATGATATATGTTTGGCAGTGTTACTGTAGTGGATGTCTGTTGATGCAATACATAGTACATGATATATGTTTGGCAGTGTTATTGTAGTGGATGTCTGTTGGTGCAGTACATAGTACATGATATATGTTTGGCAGTGTTACTGTAGTGGATGTCTGTTGATGCAGTACATAGTACATGGTATATGTTTGGCAGTGTTACTGTAGTGGATGTCTGTTGATGCAGTACATAGTACATGGTATATGTTTGGCAGTGTTACTGTAGTGGATGTCTGTTGATGCAATACATAGTACATGATATATGTTTGGCAGTGTTACTGTAGTGGATGTCTGTTGGTGCAGTACATAGTACATGGTATATGTTTGGCAGTGTTACTATAGTGGATGTCTGTTGGTGCAGTCCATAGTACATGATATTTGTTTGGCAGTGTTACTGTAGTGGATGTCTGTTGATGCAGTACATAGTACATGGTATATGTTTGGCAGTGTTACTGTAGTGGATGTCTGTTGATGCAGTACATAGTACATGGTATATGTTTGGTAGTGTTACTGTAGTGGATGTCTGTTGATGCAATACATAGTACATGGTATATGTTTGGCAGTGTTACTGTAGTGGATGTCTGTTGATGCAGTACATAGTACATGGTATATGTTTGGCAGTGTTACTGTAGTGGATGTCTGTTGATGCAATACATAGTACATGATATATGTTTGGCAGTGTTACTATAGTGGATGTCTGTTGATGCAATACATAGTACATGATATATGTTTGGCAGTGTTACTGTAGTGGATGTCTGTTGATGCAATACATAGTACATGATATATGTTTGGCAGTGTTACTATAGTGGAGATCTGTTGGTGCAGTACATAGTACATGGTATATGTTTGGCAGTGTTACTATAGTGGATGTCTGTTGATGCAGTACATAGTACATGATATATGTTTGGCAGTGTTACTATAGTGGATGTCTGTTGGTGCAGTACATAGTACATGGTATATGTTTGGCAGTGTTACTATAGTGGATGTCTGTTGATGCAGTACATAGTACATGGTATATGTTTGGCAGTGTTACTATAGTGGATGTCTGTTGATGCAGTACATAGTACATGATATATGTTTGGCAGTGTTACTATAGTGGGTGTCTGTTGATGCAGTACATAGTACATGGTATATGTTTGGTAGTGTTACTGTAGTGGATGTCTGTTGATGCAGTACATAGTACATGGTATATGTTTGGTAGTGTTACTGTAGTGGATGTCTGTTGATGCAGTACATAGTACATGGTATATGTTTGGTAGTGTTACTGTAGTGGATGTCTGTTGATGCAATACATAGTACATGGTATATGTTTGGCAGTGTTACTGTAGTGGATGTCTGTTGGTGCAGTACATAGTACATGGTATATGTTTGGCAGTGTTACTGTAGTGGATGTCTGTTGATGCAGTACATAGTACATGGTATATGTTTGGCAGTGTTACTGTAGTGGATGTCTGTTGATGCAGTACATAGTACATGGTATATGTTTGGCAGTGTTACTGTAGTGGATGTCTGTTGGTGCAGTACATAGTACATGCTATATGTTTGGCAGTGTTACTGTAGTGGATGTCTGTTGGTGCAGTACATAGTACATGGTATATGTTTGGCAGTGTTACTGTAGTGGATGTCTGTTGGTGCAGTACATAGTACATGGTATATGTTTGGTAGTGTTACTGTAGTGGATGTCTGTTGGTGCAGTACATAGTACATGGTATATGTTTGGCAGTGTTACTGTAGTGGATGTCTGTTGGTGCAGTACATAGTACATGATATATGTTTGGCAGTGTTACTATAGTGGGTGTCTGTTGGTGCAGTACATAGTACATGGTATATGTTTGGCAGTGTTACTGTAGTGGATGTCTGTTGATGCAGTACATAGTACATGGTATATGTTTGGCAGTGTTACTGTAGTGGATGTCTGTTGATGCAGTACATAGTACATGGTATATGTTTGGCAGTGTTACTGTAGTGGATGTCTGTTGATGCAGTACATAGTACATGGTATATGTTTGGCAGTGTTACTGTAGTGGATGTCTGTTGATGCAGTACATAGTACATGGTATATGATATATGTTTGGCAGTGTTACTGTAGTGGATGTTTGTTGATGCAGAACATAGCACATGATATATGTTTGGCAGTGTTACTGTAGTGGATGTCTGTTGATGCAGTACATAGTACATGGTATATGTTTGGCAGTGTTACTGTAGTGGATGTCTGTTGATGCAGTACATAGTACATGGTATATGTTTGGTAGTGTTACTGTAGTGGATGTCTGTTGGTGCAGTACATAGTACATGGTATATGTTTGGCAGTGTTACTGCAGTGGGTGTCTGTTGGTGCAGTACATAGTACATGGTATATGTTTGGCAGTGTTACTGTAGTGGGTGTCTGTTGGTGCAGTACATAGTACATGGTATATGTTTGGCAGTGTTACTGTAGTGGATGTCTGTTGATGCAGTACATAGTACATGGTATATGTTTGGCAGTGTTACTGTAGTGGATGTCTGTTGATGCAGTACATAGTACATGGTATATGTTTGGTAGTGTTACTGTAGTGGATGTCTGTTGATGCAATACATAGTACATGGTATATGTTTGGCAGTGTTACTGTAGTGGATGTCTGTTGATGCAGTACATATTACATGGTATATGTTTGGCAGTGTTACTGTAGTGGATGTCTGTTGATGCAGTACATAGTCCATGGTATATGTTTGGCAGTGTTACTGTAGTGGGTGTCTGTTGATGCAGTACATAGTACATGATATATGTTTGGTAGTGTTACTGTAGTGGGTGTCTGTTGGTGCAGTACATAGTACATGGTATATGTTTGGCAGTGTTACTGTAGTGGATGTCTGTTGATGCAGTACATAGTACATGGTATATGTTTGGCAGTGTTACTGTAGTGGATGTCTGTTGATGCAGTACATAGTACATGGTGTATGTTTGGCAATGTTACTATAGTGGATGTCTGTTGATGCAGTACATAGTACATGGTATATGTTTGGCAGTGTTACTGTAGTGGATGTCTGTTGATGCAGTACATAGTACATGGTATATGATATATGTTTGGCAGTGTTACTGTAGTGGATGTCTGTTGATGCAGTACATAGTACATGGTATATGTTTGGCAGTGTTACTGTAGTGGATGTCTGTTGATGCAGTACATAGTACATGGTATATGTTTGGTAGTGTTACTGTAGTGGATGTCTGTTGGTGCAGTACATAGTACATGGTATATGTTTGGCAGTGTTACTGCAGTGGGTGTCTGTTGGTGCAGTACATAGTACATGGTATATGTTTGGCAGTGTTACTGTAGTGGGTGTCTGTTGGTGCAGTACATAGTACATGGTATATGTTTGGCAGTGTTACTGTAGTGGATGTCTGTCGATGCAGTACATAGTACATGGTATATGTTTGGTAGTGTTACTGTAGTGGATGTCTGTTGATGCAGTACATAGTACATGATATATGTTTGGCAGTGTTACTGTAGTGGATGTCTGTTGATGCAGTACATAGTACATGGTATATGTTTGGATTGTGTTCCGGAGTGGATGTCTGTTGGTGCAGTACATAGTACATGGTATATGTTTGGTAGTGTTACTGTAGTGGATGTCTGTTGATGCAGTACATAGTACATGGTATATGTTTGGATTGTGTTCCGGAGTGGATGTCTGTTGGTGCAGTACATAGTACATGGTATATGTTTGGTAGTGTTACTGTAGTGGATGTCTGTTGATGCAGTACATAGTACATGGTATATGTTTAGCAGTGTTACTGTAGTGGATGTCTGTTGATGCAGTACATAGTACATGGTATATGTTTGGTAGTGTTACTGTAGTGGATGTCTGTTGATGCAGTATATAGTACATGGTATATGTTTGGCAGTGTTACTATAGTGGATGTCTGTTGATGCAACACATAGTACATGATATATGTTTGGCAGTGACTGTAGTGGATGTCTGTTGATGCAGTACATAGTACATGGTATATGTTTGGCAGTGTTACTATAGTGGATGTCTGTTGATGCAGTACATAGTACATGATATATGTTTGGCAGTGTTATTGTAGTAGATGTCTGTTGATGCAGTACATAGTACATGATATATGTTTGGCAGTGTTACTATAGTGGATGTCTGTTGATTCAGTACATAGTACATGATATATGTTTGGCAGTGTTATTGTAGTAGATGTCTGTTGATGCAGTACATAGTACATGGTATATGTTTGGCAGTGTTACTGTAGTGGATGTCTGTTGATGCAGTACATAGTACATGGTATATGTTTGGCAGTGTTACTGTAGTGGATGTCTGTTGATGCAGTACATAGTACATGATATATGTTTGGTAGTGTTACTGTAGTGGATGTCTGTTGGTGCAGTACATAGTACATGGTATATGTTTGGTAGTGTTACTGTAGTGGATGTCTGTTGATGCAGTACATAGTACATGGTATATGTTTGGCAGTGTTACTGTAGTGGATGTCTGTTGATGCAGTACATAGTACATGATATATGTTTGGCAGTGTTACTGTAGTGGATGTCTGTTGATGCAGTACATAGTACATGATATATGTTTGGCAGTGTTACTCTAGTGGATGTCTGTTGATGCAGTACATAGTACATGGTATATGTTTGGTAGTGTTACTGTAGTGGATGTCTGTTGGTGCAGTACATAGTACATGGTATATGTTTGGCAGTGTTACTGCAGTGGGTGTCTGTTGGTGCAGTACATAGTACATGGTATATGTTTGGCAGTGTTACTGTAGTGGGTGTCTCTTGGTGCAGTACATAGTACATGGTATATGTTTGGCAGTGTTACTGTAGTGGATGTCTGTTGATGCAGTACATAGTACATGGTATATGTTTGGTAGTGTTACTGTAGTGGATGTCTGTTGATGCAGTACATAGTACATGATATATGTTTGGCAGTGTTACTGTAGTGGATGTCTGTTGATGCAGTACATAGTACATGGTATATGTTTGGATTGTGTTCCGGAGTGGATGTCTGTTGGTGCAGTACATAGTACATGGTATATGTTTGGTAGTGTTACTGTAGTGGATGTCTGTTGATGCAGTACATAGTACATGGTATATGTTTGGATTGTGTTCCGGAGTGGATGTCTGTTGGTGCAGTACATAGTACATGGTATATGTTTGGTAGTGTTACTGTAGTGGATGTCTGTTGATGCAGTACATAGTACATGGTATATGTTTAGCAGTGTTACTGTAGTGGATGTCTGTTGATGCAGTACATAGTACATGGTATATGTTTGGTAGTGTTACTGTAGTGGATGTCTGTTGATGCAGTTTATAGTACATGGTATATGTTTGGCAGTGTTACTATAGTGGATGTCTGTTGATGCAACACATAGTACATGATATATGTTTGGCAGTGACTGTAGTGGATGTCTGTTGATGCAGTACATAGTACATGGTATATGTTTGGCAGTGTTACTATAGTGGATGTCTGTTGATGCAGTACATAGTACATGATATATGTTTGGCAGTGTTATTGTAGTAGATGTCTGTTGATGCAGTACATAGTACATGGTATATGTTTGGCAGTGTTACTATAGTGGATGTCTGTTGATGCAGTACATAGTACATGATATATGTTTGGCAGTGTTATTGTAGTAGATGTCTGTTGATGCAGTACATAGTACATGGTATATGTTTGGCAGTGTTACTGTAGTGGATGTCTGTTGATGCAGTACATAGTACATGGTATATGTTTGGCAGTGTTACTGTAGTGGATGTCTGTTGATGCAGTACATAGTACATGATATATGTTTGGTAGTGTTACTGTAGTGGATGTCTGTTGGTGCAGTACATAGTACATGGTATATGTTTGGTAGTGTTACTGTAGTGGATGTCTGTTGATGCAGTACATAGTACATGGTATATGTTTGGCAGTGTTACTGTAGTGGATGTCTGTTGATGCAGTACATAGTACATGATATATGTTTGGCAGTGTTACTGTAGTGGATGTCTGTTGGTGCAGTACATAGTACATGGTATATGTTTGGCAGTGTTACTGTAGTGGATGTCTGTTGATGCAGTACATAGTACATGGTATATGTTTGGCAGTGTTACTGTAGTGGATGTCTGTTGATGCAGTACATAGTACATGATATATGTTTGGCAGTGTTACTATAGTGGATGTCTGTTGATGCAGTACATAGTACATGGTATATGTTTGGCAGTGTTACTGTAGTGGATGTCTGTTGATGCAGTACATAGTACATGGTATATGTTTGGCAGTGTTACTGTAGTGGATGTCTGTTGGTGGAGTACATAGTACATGGTATATGTTTGGTAGTGTTACTGTAGTGGATGTCTGTTGATGCAGTACATAGTACATGATATATGTTTGGCAGTGTTACTGTAGTGGATGTCTGTTGGTGCAGTACATAGTACATGGTATATGTTTGGCAGTGTTACTGTAGTGGATGTCTGTTGATGCAGTACATAGTACATGGTATATGTTTGGCAGTGTTACTGTAGTGGATGTCTGTTGATGCAGTACATAGTACATGATATATGTTTGGCAGTGTTACTGTAGTGGATGTCTGTTGACGCAGTACATGGTATATGTTTGGCAGTGTTACTATAGTGGATGTCTGTTGATGCAATACATAGTACATGATATATGTTTGGCAGTGTTATTGTAGTGGATGTCTGTTGATGCAGTACATGGTATATGTTTGGCAGTGTTACTGTAGTGGATGTCTGTTGATGGGAATGTGTGGTATTTTTTTTCTGGATAATGTGATATGCCCTGATATAAAACTGATGCTTATTCGATACTTCTTTGGTTTGGTAGGAATGTCTTATTTTACAGTTGTTAATGTCTTCTTGAACTTGTATCATTAATTTTGTTCTCCTGAAGACTTAAATTTTAACAGCATGAAGCAAAGAGAAAAACACAACATTAAACCCAAACTAGGAGATAGAAATAGAACAGACCGGAGATAGAAATAGAACAGACCGGAGATAGAAATAGAACAGACCGGAGATAGTAAATTACCTGCAGATAATTAGATTTATGATCACAGGTATAAGTCTGCAGCATTGATTAGAAAAATCTTGTTCCAATTTCAGATGATTGCATTGATTTGCCTTTTATAAAACTGGAACTGTTTCTGATATGGATTATTCTTTCATTATAAATGTCAGGTCGCAGCTGTTGTTTGACAGATAATGGAATTAATGAAATTTAAGAACAGTATATTTTGATTAGCATCTCATTAAGTATGGTGTAAATAATGACATTACGACAGTCTAAGTTACACTAAGTTTGGAATGACTTTTTAGGTTAGTTTATAACTACTCTTGATGTAAGGTGACACCTACCTGAAGGGTTATAGTTTTTGTTATCACTTTGCATCCTTTGTTGTCACCAGTGTCATCATGGTTGTCTGCAAACTAAAATTTTAATTTTCTTCACTGAAACCACTAGGTCAGTTGAAAACCAACCAAGGCAGTGTGTTCATTAGACTGTCCTTGACAAATTTTATGGTTTTTTTTTATTCTTATCAGAAATCCAAAATAGCCACCACAGCAAGACAATTTAAGGAATGCTAGTAAATGTTTTGGTCATAGTAGAAAAATACTAAAATTTCTGTGATTTAAAAAAAATGCAGTAGCTTACAGAGAAAAAATGTACACATGTAACCACAATTTACCCGAGCAGAACACAACATAGGTTATTACTGTTGTACATAAAGTAGGGTACACAATCCTTTATATAGAACCATTCATGGGAAAAACTTGAATGTCTTCTTCTCACAAAATGCCAAGTTGATTGAAGCCATATTGTATTTGAATGTTTAGTAAATGATTCTCTGCAAAGTTTATGGATGAGTCACCACTGAAACAAACTAATAAGCATAATTAGTTGATGGTTCTCCACAAAGTTTATGTTGGTTTTGCCAGTCAGAAATAAAAAATGTCTTCACAGGACTATGTTCAATATAGGCCCCTATAGAAAGTTTGTTCAAAACCCTTCTTCTTAGAACCTGGTGAGCTAATTTGAAACCATATTGTTTGTGAATGTTTATTGCTTTGTTCTGTCGAAATTACAAGATGGCTACCATTGCAATAATTAATTTAACATAGAAACCAGTATTTATTGAATGATATTCTGCAAAGTTTAAATTGTTTTTTCCCATAGAAATTGCAAATAGCCATTATCTCAGAACTAGGTTTAACATGGTTGAAAAAAACTCTCAAAATCTTGTGAATGATAAGGCTCTTAAGAGCTGTAATTAGAGTTTCAACCAATCAGAAGCAAGACTTTCTTTGGTTTCATTGGCTCAGTGGTTTGGAATAAGAGTAACACTTAAAAAAAGTTATCCATTATGACAACCATTGTAATATTATATTAATTCATTATTGAAATATAGCTACAACAAGCTTCAGAACAAATGATTTCCTGCATTGTGCTTATCCAAACTTAAACCAGCATCACAAAATTTTACACAAAGTAGTACTTTATGGCAGGCTTAGTGTCACAATGTATTTATGTGTTTCAACATCTCTGATGGTATAATATCAAGTAATTAAGATATTGTAGATATATTTAATTTAATGGATAGAAATGTTCATGGTTTAAAATCAAGTTGCTGTTCAGAGATACATAAATGTTTGTATTTATAATTTGCTTCTACCATAGCTACCAGGAAATAATATTTTGCTGAGTTAATGGTTGGCCTATCCCACAGAAACTTTTTTTATGTGAAAATTGGATATGTGCTTCAAAATCCATGCTCAAAAGTGCTACTTGACTGTCTGAAAGGTTTAGTATCATAAAAATTGAAGCGCCAAGATTTTTTTAATTATAACTAATTATTGTTATCATTTGTGTATAGATATTAATTCATTTGCTTGAAAGATCATCTCAATCAGTCTGGGTGAATATTAAACTTCACAAAAGAAAATTAATTGAATCCCTTAGTGTTAGAACATTGGATGTCAATGAATATTATACAGAGCCAATAATGGTTGTAACAAATTAGACAGGCAGATAAATCTTAAGATTAGTTTGTTTCAAAATGTCTCACTTTGTTTGTTTTTTTGTTTGTTTTTTTTTTATAGCCCTCGCAAACTTGTTTGGGGGGTATATTGGAATCACCCTGTCTGTCTGTCCATCTGTCCACATCCCTTGTAAGCGCAACTCCTCCTTAACCGCTTGCTGAAATTTAATGAAACTAAGAATAAAGGAAGTACATTATATGTAGATGTGCATGAAGGATTTTTTTTGACCTCGATTATCATTAAGGGGAGATAATTGGACTTGAAAGCAAAGCAGGGGGTATCGCTTTGTGAGTGTCCTCACAGTCCACACTTGTTTATGTTTTTTGTTTGTTTGAATAGGTTGAAACAAGGAAATCACTGTAAGAATAGCAATCCCAGGAATATCATGTAAATGCTATAACATATATACACCATAAGCTGGTGCAGTAGAAATAATACTTGCTTGTGGCATAATTTAAAGTTTAACCTCGCTTCAATTTCAAGATATAGATCTTAATATTTGGCGGGATTTAAGCTCAAGGTAACTGCAAAGGATACAATAAAATAAAATCATTAAAACATCAACTGTCCAACTTTATATATTAATGTTTTTGTCTTATAGTCAAAATAGAATGACCTGTCAGGTATTTTCTACCTATTGTGCAATCAATTCCAAAAATAGATAACAGCTGTTTAGAAAACTGCTTCAGTCTGTTTTCTTAAAAGCTCTTAATCAGAAAGAGTTGGACATTTAAATTGCAGCTATTCATGTGTGACTTAGGTGAAATAAATCTTAACTTGATTCACTTACATTGTATTTTATGACAGTATTCTTAGTAAGAAGCTTAAATTTACCAGAGTCATGCTTGAGTAGCTGCAAGCTGCAATTTAAATGTCCAAGGGATTACTGATGAAGAGCTTAAAAGAAAACAGATTGAAGCAGTTTTCCAAACATGTTTTCTGTATTTAGAACTGATTGACCAATAGGTAAAAAATACATAGTATTTGACTATAAAAGAAATGGAATAAAATCATGTGAATCACAATCCTTGTCAATGCAGCTCACTCTGTCTGCATTATGGCAACCTCAGTGTTAACATGTGGTAATTAAAGTAAATGACTAACTACCTAAACCACTCAGCAACAAAGTCCCCCCTCCCCCCATCAAGCTTTTGCAAGTAGCAAGTTCTGTTAAATATCTAAAAGTTACAGCAATAATAATAATTTAGGTTTATTTAATATGTTTGATTGCTAATAGGAAACAATAATGAAATTAGAGGATACATTGTTTTTAAAACTTTGATTCTTATATTTAATAGAAGTTTTTTTGTAAATTCATAAAGTTGGTATGAAATAGATTGTCTCCTAAGTTATGAACAAAAAAATATTAAAGTAAACTTGGTAGTAGTATCCCACAGTGACTGCCGTGTTATCCAAGGTCAAGTAACACATTACATACGTTGTGTTACTACAAATACCCAGAATGCTTTAGTGTGTGAAGGAATGGCACATTGGGTTGTTAATTGTTAACATCTGAGGATGATTTGCTAAGTAAAATGTACTGATTAACCCCTCACCAAGATGCTATGAAATTGTGTCTTCAAAAGATTGTTTGGAACAGATTTCTAATTGCCTTTTATTTCCACTAATTTAATGTTATTTTACTCAGGTCCATAAATTAAATGTCAGTTACCTCTACTGACAGCCAAACATTTTTTCATAAATATTCTCATTGCATGTAACAATGAAAAAGCCTGTTTTTAAGGCAAACTGACGGGCAAACTATTTGTGCTATTTTAACATGTAAATCTCAGTTTCATCTTGGGCTGTACAGAGTTGTCATCAACCCTCATTAATCAACTATCTTGATGGGCAATTAGTTTTATTACACCTGAAATAACTACTTTATTTGGTAAACATGCAGTCAGTGTAATACCAAGACGTGTTTAACCTTCCCAAGTACAAATCTAGATTGCGTGAGACGAAATCCCAGTGAGGTTTTATGTAATTTTCAGAACGCAAACAGCTTGGTTTGTCTAAAAGTTTCCAGTAAACATGTTTGTGGTACCAACTAAATCACCTGTGATTACTAATGATTTATTTTGCTATATATACAAGCGTTAAGTTTTTTGGAGCAAATATTGTGGGAACATTATCCCTTAAGCCTTATCAACATGTTTTCTAATTACGCTATTTAGGCTATATCATGATTTCCCTCAGGATATTACTGCCCTTCATTTATAATGCAGGATGATGCTGTTATGTTTATTTACCATCCCAAGTATTACTGTGTAATTACTGACATCTGGTAATATTAAAGTTTTATGAGATGTCTGACAGGGTAATTTCCATATATACAGTCCAAGAAATGGTTTATTGCCTCTTCTGGCCAGGTGATATGATAATTAAATTCAAGTTTTCCCAGTCATAATCAGTGATTAAAGTTCATGCCTATTGTGAGTGTTTCAGTGGTCATAAACTATTAGAAAATAATAGATAAATGCATTATACATATCACTATAATGATAGTTAACCATTGTAGCTGGTAGCATCTAGTACATGTGTTCTCCAACCCCTGACTTAAATGTACTTTGTTATTTTGTGGAGAAAAAAAATTCTAAGAGGCAAAAGTTAGTCATGGATTCCACAACTACATGGACCATGTGTATTTATTAAGTAAATCAAGGTGCAGTGTTTTAACTCACTAAAATCAGCTATTGCATTATTTTTTCTTTGTCATCTATTTGTAAGCGTTCATTTTAATCTTCTCAGCTAAAACTGCTTTGCCAGTTAAAACAATTTTCATGAATGGTCCTTGTGTGATGTCTTGCTACTGTTTGGTGTTAATTTAAAAAAAAATTTCTCTCCTGAAAGTTCAGATCAAAATGTCGTGTAATTTGGTACTTATGTATGTTAGCTTGTGTACAAAGATTCCTGATATTGATTGGACAAAACACATGACCAGAGTGGGGAATTGTTACTTTGATTGGCTGAAATATTTTAATTTTTTTTTCTTAAACTAAAAACCAATCAAAACTTATTAAATTTAGTGCTACTCTTATGGATTGAAGTATAGTGGGTTCTTGGAAAGATTCCTGTTTTATACTTATGGAATCATTGTTTCTGATGAGCAGAATTTTAAAAAGTTTTCTTAAAGCCTAACCTTCACAGAGTGGATTGCAGTCCTTAATTTTCAGCTGAGGTTCAGGCTCTGTAGACCCTCTAGTTTGTCCATAGGTTTATTTTCAGCTGAGGTTCAGGCTCTGTAGACAATCTAGTTTGTCCATATATTTATTTTCAGCTGAGGTTCAGGCTCTGTAGACAATCTAGTTTGTCCATAGGTTTATTTTCAGCTGAGGTTCAGGCTCTGTAGACAATCTAGTTTGTCCATAGGTTTATTTTCAGCTGAGGTTCAGGCTCTGTAGACAATCTAGTTTGTCCATAGGTTTATTTTCAGCTAAGGTTCAGGCTCTGTAGACAATCTAGTTTGTCCATAGGTTTATTTTCAGCTGAGGTTCAGGCTCTGTAGACAATCTAGTTTGTCCATAGGTTTATTTTCAGCTGAGGTTCAGGCTCTGTAGACAATCTAGTTTGTCCATAGGTTTATTTTTCTACAATAGATCTTTAATTATATCAATTTAACTTTTATGGAGATATGAAATGCCATTTTTGTATCTACAATTGGTTGTTTAGTAAGTTTTGAAACGTTCATTTAATATGATTTCTGGTTGATACTTTAAAAAAAAATCTTTTTTTTGATAATTCTTGGTTTGGTGAAAGTACACATATATTTGATGAATTGATTGGTAAAGATCAATCAATTGATTTACCCTATATTCAGCTTGTAACATATCACCCATCGTGTTCTTCTTTTAATAATATACAATTATTTAAGACATTTTTGTTGTGTTGTTCATGTTTATAATTTAAAAAAATTAAATTATTATTTTTTAAAAAGCTCCTGCCAACTCCTACGGCACTTTGGGACATGTTTAAATACTAACATTACATAATAAGTTCATACCTTGTGAAGTTACAAATTGCATTGTTTGTGTATATCCTCATTTATTGTCTATGTGTGGGTGGAAACGTTATTGTTGAATAAATTCTAAGGTGTTGTTTAACTTTTTTTTCTTCTTGAAATATTATGACATTTTAATTGTTTGTACTTAAAAGGAGCCATATTTAATGAACAATTTACCAAGAACTCAACAATTCATGATTTTTTTAGTTCAAATAATATGATTCCTAAAATTACAGTGAAATTGCTTACCTGTTTTCTATTCCAAGAAATGTCATTTAAGTAATTTTTACAATTCATTTTTAAATTATAATGTAATATATTCATATTCGAAAGGCATTCTGGCCTTATATATTTACTCTACAAAATTGTTCCAAGAAAAATCCTAAACATTTACTCTACAAAATTGTTTCAAAGAAATGTCCCATTCAATTTCTTCTATTGTTATATAGGTTGAATTTAATTTGAAAAATTTAAGTCAAGATTTTTTTTTTGGCTGCATATTTTTATTTCATGACATGTCGTAAAGACATTTTGTATCATTGACAATTTGGATATTACTATTTTGCACTTGACCATGGCACATTGGACACCTTTTCTTGATCTCACTTAACACTAAAAACCTTGTGTGCAGATAACCTTTTAAACTGTAAAAGATATCATAATGAAATTTGTTCAAAAATTTTCAGTGATGACTTTTAAAACTTTATTACTTATTACATAAAGGTTTTTGATGACTTCTGATAGGAGTTGTTTGCTCCTTGTCTCTCAGGTTCAGAAAATAGCTTTCTTCCATGTGAACCAGAAGTGATAGAGACTTGGGGTCTTAACTATTGGTCATAACTGACCTTGTCATTTATGAAGGTTGCAGAGTCAATGGTCAATGTCACATTCTTTAAATATAAAACTGTGTATATCCTTACTTGCAATAATTGTTAACCTGTTTACCCACAACACTGGAAATGTTCATTTTACACGTATATATTGAACAAAATTAACCACAATCATCAGTCATATTTTCAAACTGTGGCAAAGGGTTCATATCTGCTCCGGAGATGCTCATATTTTAATTTTTACATTATGTTGTTTGCAGATCACCTTTCATGCTTTTAAGTGTCATATATTTTTAATTACCTTTTTGTAAAAATTTTCTCCTGTAGTTCAATAATGTATGTATGACAGATATTGACAAAAGGTCTTCACTTATGTCCATTGTTGACCTTGTTAAGGGTCAGGGTCAATGTCAGAATATTTTTTTTCTTACTCTCTGCTTCCAAAATATTTTTTTCATCGAAAATCATTTTCAGAATATTTTTTTAGGAAAAAACCAAGCCCCCCCCCCCCCCCCTTCAAGTTAAATGGTCGGTCCCTAATGATGGCGAGTTTGCACTTTTGTCCAAATATTCTAATAAAATGTTTTCAAAATGTTATCAAAAAATAGCTCTTATATCTGATGCTTCAGGAATCCACTGGTTAAATATGTTATGGCTGTCACAATACTTAGACATCAGAAATACAGGGTTAACACCAAATATTTATATATGTCTACGACATTTAAGCCCAACATTGTAAGATTTTAATACTGTCAAATTTGTGCTTACCCTCAGCGGCATTTGAACTCCCAATGTAATTGTTCTGCCACTGTGGCACCCAGTGTTACATAAATTCAGTAACAGCATTTAACCTTAGGTGTATGATATAAAAATCAGGAACATAGTATGCTTGGTCTTTTTTAATTATTTTTTGTTGAAACTCATTGAACTTGAAGCATCCCATTGATTGTGTTCTTCAGATACCTTAGAATTTTTTTTTATTTTAGTTAACTATTCATGTCTACCTGTGAAACACATTTAATTAAGTAGTCATGTCAAAGTGCAACTACAATCAGTAACTCATTTCTTTGATGGCTAGCATTTCTTAGTGTATTTTGAGAGTGTACATACATGACATACCTGCCAAAGTAAACAAAACCATCAGCACCAATTGGTTTGTTTTGTTTATCATGTCTATTTGGCCTCTTGAGTTGTTGATGGTTGTCTTTAAATAAACTTTTTTTTATGTAACTTTGGTGTGTTGGTAAAAATTGTGCATTATATCCAACATTAATAAAACAAAAATAACATATTGGTAGGAGTTAAAATTTATGTTGTTCTGCAGTTTGAAAATTACTGTGAAAATTATGTCACTGTGTGTCATTTAGATAAATGGATGTGTCAATGATATTCTAGATCTATTCAATAGGAATGACTAAAACATGTATATTCCAGAGTACATAATGTTTTTGTTGAAATGACTGTAGATTGAAAGGCAGTCAAGTGTCTGTAGCTGTTGCTTTTATACAACTTGGCAATATGGCCAAAAGTTGTTTTAGACTGGACTTATTTTGCGAAAGAAAAAATACTATTATTATAACATTTATTGTCAACAACAAAAATAAGATTTTAAATATCACAAACTATGATTAATGAGACAACATTTGTGTCATAACATAATGTGAGACTCCAAGCACTTTATACACAACACTTTGTTTGGGTTTGGTTTTTTTAAACTTGTGTTTTAAAGCTGTTGTAAAGCTTATTTTGTAACTTTTTGTACAAAAGGTACTCTTGAAAGGTCATTGTTTGTAACAAGTTTCTGTGCAGAGGGTCATTTCCCCCTCCCCCCCCCCCATAAAATAAATGTTGACTGCATGACCTAAATGACCTTAATCTTGTTCAATTTAAATCTTTTTTGCTTAATTTAACATCACAGAGCAATATATCGCCTATAGTAGAAACTAAGCTCGTTTTGTAGCAATCTGGTTTAAATGTAAGGATAGGCCTTCCACGGAAAAAACATGACTCACATATTTAAACATTTTTTTAGATAAGAAAAACAAACATGCACATATTATATTTACTGTAGAAACCTGTCACTTATTAAAAAGCTGACTGTTGGTGGTTTAAACATCCTTGACTACCGTAAAAATGGTCTTGCATGGACTTACTATTTAAAAGCTTTTACTTTAAACATTATTTATACCATAGATGTGACCTTGATAGTACTAAATATGTGAATTATTAAAGTGGTAAAATAAGGGTCACTGACTGGTCAAAAATAGAAATGACATTTTTTTCTAATGTACAAACACACATGAATACACAAAAGACAGGACAGTTGCTGCTTAAACATTAAAAAATACATAATGTTAACTTAAATTGAAATAATCTTTGTATGAAAAGCAGGAAATTTATGTTATGTTCTGCATTATTGAAAACTATTACCACGTTAACTGCATAAAATTAAAATAAATGTAAAACTGTAAAACAGTAGATCAGTTAGGCTAAATCTATACTAAAAAATTATATAAAACTCTTGTCACCTGTCGTCTGCTTTGTACAAGCTTAGCACTTGACACTATATTTGTTCAAATCTTTTATAATCACAACACGTAACATATAAAAAAAACATTATCCCATTGACATGATTTCTGTAGAATCAATTTGTAATTCCATTTCAATCTTTCTTTTACAAATTATGCTAAATATTAATTTCCACAACCTTCGACAATGCTTTCTAAATCTAGCATCACCAACATAATACACAAATATGTTAACAACATTATTCACAAAATAAGATCTGAAGAGAAGCGGCAGTAATCCCAGGACCAAAGGACTCGGTGGGAAAATGTCGTGGCGAATAAATGTAGAAATGGCATTTAATGTAAGATGCGGAATGTAACTTATCATATATGCTAAAGTAATAGATAAAAATATTTTGGTCACAGTATGCTTGGTCCTTTTCTTTCCATTTTCTATTTTTAAAAGACGATTCATTTTGAAGTGGTCCCTTAATTCCCAAATTATTCTTGTGTACATGAATGTCAAAACACCAAATATGAACACAAATATTATAAATACAATAGTAGCTTGAATAAACGGATATTGTGTAGATCTGATATCATCATCAGTTGAACAGTCATAACCAGTCACATTTCCCGGAAAACGTACCACTTTTTGTCCTTGGATAATAGCAGTTGGCCATGTCAAAAAGACAGAGAGGCCGATAGCTAGGAAACAGCACATCTTGGCCATTTTTAAAGACATTTCTTCACTAAATGGAAAACATATACGTCTGTATCTTCCACCAGCCATTACAGTCAAAACTAATGCAGATCCAAGTTTGGCAATGTCTCCAATAAACCTTGAAAATTTACAAAACCCTTCACTATAAAACATAAACGGGTATGCATTATCAACAATCTCTGATGGAATTGAAATACAGCATGCTAACAAGTCTAGCACAGCTAGGCACAAAATATAGCATCTAAAGTTTGTGGGTTTATACTGGAATCCATATACCAGTAAAATTATACTGTTACCTACAATGCCAACAGTTACCAGTATACAGAGATAAATAACAGTCGGAAGTCTCTGTCGTGCCTCATGGTCATTGTGTTCCTGTAATGTTAGAAATATCGTCTCATTTGAAGTATTCAACTCCACCATACTGCGATTTCAAATTACCTTAAATAATCTTGCAGCACTACACACTTTTAATGTCGACCTCTGAATACAGCTTAGTCGGCTCCATGTTAAAAATCCATATAAAAAATTTGTAATCGTTCTTTTTAAGTTTCGTTAAAAAAGATTTCTCATATATTTCTTCTATTTGTTAAAATCTCTTGTCAATATTGAAATTGAGATTAATTTCCGATTGCATTATGTAATATCAATGCATTTAAAATACAGGTATAGCAGTATATCACCTTAAATACACAGATTCTGTTAATTGCAGTTACCACTTATTTTGGTCAATAAATAATCCCGTTTCTGTAGAAGAAATTAGTCCATATCTATTTCCTGTGGATAAAAATTAATTTCCAATAAATACAAATAAACAATTTCACCTCAACCTCTTTATCAACTCTAAATATTAAGGACAGTATTCACACTGTTTAATAACTGTTTTCAGATAACATCCAATGATCACATTCAGTACAGTGTTGTCTTATCGGTGAAAAGTTTAATTCTGATACAGTACGTGGACACTAACATGAGTTAATTATTGGTTTATCCTGCTAAGCTATAATGTTGACCGTACCTAAGTTAAACACCACCCACTAATATCACAGTTAATAGGAGTGCTACAAAAAGTGTGTTAACATAATTTTTGATAGTAGTTATTACATGCATCTGTAGGCAATAATAACAGTACAAAATTTACTGGGATGACAAATGTTTGGGATCATTAATTTTTTTTAGGGTAAAACATGCAGAAAATATTTATTGTCCTTGTTTTATTTGTATTATTGAATAATATAAAGGGAACAAATAATATACATGTATGGGATTGGAAACATCCTGTTTGATTATGAGTGCATTTCAATTTTATTACCGTTGCACGATTTTTTTCTGTAATTAATGAGATTTGTATAATGTTAAAAGAGAAAAATAATAGAGTTGTAAAAGTTCATCATGGTATAAGTTAATGGCTGACTTCTTATATGGTTATGATAAACAATTCACACCTAGAATAGCCTGCAGATGTTACGTCATTATACCATTATGTAAGGATTATGCAAAGTTATAAGTTGTAAATACACACAATATTTGCACTTTTTCATGGAAGAATTTATTACAGGGTCAAAATCTGTGTCTTTCCCTTATTTTCCTCTTAAATAAATTTGTTTGCTTATACAGAGAAGAGAAAACTTTATATTTTGCAGTAAATGATTAAAAGACTGATGTTAGCATATTTATTTTAAGAATTGTCCAATCAAATGAAAGAAAAATTGTTATTGAAACATTATTAATGTAACATTAAATTGCACTTGCAGTTGAAATTATAATATGCCGCACATTAAATACCAATTAATCGATTACTGTTAATGTCCTTTTTTTGTCGTTTACTATTTTCGCAGTCCAATATAATCTGAAAAATAGTACCCACGGAAGTGCATAATTTATATTATAGCTTTAGAGTCACAGATTATTACTGAGGAAATATGTACCCATGAGTCAGTCAACTTTCCTTGATCTGTAAAAATTTGTACCCGCAAAAATATATATATTTACAGTATTATCTGCTGCATCTAATACCAATTAATTAATCAACTATAATATGCTGTGAATTAAATACCAATCAATCAATCTATCAAATATGATATGCTGTACATTTATCCAAATATTTTAAGACAAGATTCATAAAATCCTAATTTGACATGTTTCATGACACATCAGTCAATTTGTATAATCAGCAATATTAATGTTAAAATCAATAAAGATAGATAATAAGTGACAGATAGTAAAGCCTTTTATGATAACACACTAATACTGCATTGGTATATCATGAAAGATCTGTAATGTGACTGACAAAGAAAGATGATGAAACCATTTAGTTTAATTCTTATTGTAGTTCAAAACAAAAGAAATTAATGTTTTTGATAGAGTTCAGGATCAATATTCCCCTGAAAATATTTATGTATATATTTAGAAAAGAAGATAACACAGTAATTGTGGATAAAGTTCAGGATTAAGTAATTGTCTAAAAGCTAGGCCAACTGTACATTTTCATATTGGGAAAGGGAAGAGGGTGTGTGGCTAGGATTTTGAAAAAAATATTTCTCCACTCTTTGATTGAAGAAAATGTTAATTTTTAGATGAAACATAGAAGTGCCACATCACATCACAATCTTCCCTCTGCACCATAGATCCATCCATCTGTCATGCTGTACATATGCCAACCTTTCATGCAATACCTCAAATAAACCACTACTCTTGAAATTTAAAAGCATGCTATAAAAGCATTCTTTTGATTTTGACACTTTTATACATGGAAAATTGAATAACTGTCGTTCTTGTATGTTATACCATAACTCAGCTTGTGTAATTGTTTCAAACTTTTTATCTCTGGATTTTAGAATGCTTCTATTCAGTTTTCATAAATTTTGTTGTTCAAGTGTTATTTGGTATTATGATTAAAAATGACACATTTCTTAAATTCCTACAATGCAATATTTATATTTAGGCCAAATTTTGATGGAATCACCAAGTCTCCAAACTTGCACATAAATCATTAAGTAAGTGATTTTAATGATTTTTACACAAGTGGATTTTTATACTTTATTAATGCTATAACAAGATAAACTACTGAGTTTCTCGGTTCTCCTTTTAGGGGCCTCTGTGGCTAAGTGGTTAAGGTTTGTTTGTGTTTGATGTTTAAAAATTGCTGAAAGTGGTGTTTAACATCATTTAAACAATCAAAAACCATTAAAGATTAATTGATTAATGTGTAGTGATTAAAACTCATTAAAGAACAATTCCTAATGTATTTGAATAATGGGAGTTCACCTTTAAATTATACCATAACCTGCAATAATCTGGAAATGTATAAATTCCTATGCAAGCCTAATATGGAAATAAATAAATGTCACTGAAGAGTCATCATTACGAAGACTGCTTCAGGACAATAATTCATGTTTGTCTAAATTCTAGTGTTACCAAGAACAAATGGTTAAAGGGCTATTTTTATAGGTTAAAGACTTATTTATATACAATTAAATTACCATATATTTTGAAGAGATTAACATCAATTACTACAATGGCCCATAAGTGGCAAGGGACGTTGTATATTGATGAGTCTAGAATTATATAAGATCCTTTATCTAATTGATGAAGAAAGTTGTATGTTCATAGAAATCCTTGCCAAACAGAGTTCAGGATCAAAGATACTTTCTACTTGAGAAAGAAAATATAAGATTAGAAAATCATACAGACAAAAAAAGAGATATATTGATTGTTCCTTTTGAATACAGATCTTACTTGACAAAAAAAGGATACATTGATTGTTCTTACCTTGCGGTGATTTGACCATGTGACTTGGTCATGCTTATTCAGCATATAAATAGTCATTGTAGGCTTGTTATTTAACAGTTTCAATAATAATTTGAAATTTTAACTTCATTTTCACATAAATCATGTAAGAATATATATATATGTTACAAGTAAACAAGAATTTCTATAAAACCTTGATTGACTTACGATGACGATCAACCACAGATTGACAAGAATGAATAGTTAACATGGCAGTTTGAACAGGCTTTCAATTATATGTGAATTGTACTGTGTCATTGGGAATTAGCTCTATAGTGATATTGCAAGATATATTGTGTTATGATTTCATACAGGCTTGTTTTAATGTAGATTGTAATATTAAAAAATCATCTATTTCTCATTCAAAATATGTGGGAGAGCGTTGATTAATTAGTTTGTTTTTGTCTCATTTCTTTTTTTTATGTTGGATTGGCAATAAAAGCAGAGATATTTATCGATGTCTGGGACACCTGTACACATGGAACCATTTTTGTGCCTAGCAAAACAGGTTTCTAGAAAACACTGCAAATCCAGTCACAACTGGTATTTGAGTCCATGCTAACAAGTGTACAGCTGAACTGAAATGTAGTTATAAGCATTGAAAGTTCTATTTTGATGTTGTTATGTGTGATTATTTCTCTATCGACACTTATGCTAAGGGTTGTCAATTTTTTACATTCGTGTCTTGGCGTACATGTAGATAACAGTTAGAAAAATATTTTAATTTACAAAACACTTGGCTATGTAATTTCCATATGTTGATTGATTGGTTGTCTTTTGTTTTATGACCAGCAAGCATTACTTCAGCTATATTCAGGACATGAATTTCATAAGATATAAATATGTATCACACAGTTATCTCTCATACCTCAGATATAATTTATTTTGATCTTTGACAAACATACATTGGTAACATTTTAATCCAGCAGGAAACCAAATTTGATGAACCTTACTCATATCAACTTCCCCAACCTGCGCTTTTCATTTTCAATTGGTGCAGCAAGTTCTCACGTAAGAAAACTGAGAAAAATGTTATAAATGTGCCTACAATGTGTGCTGTAAATGCTGTATATATTGTCGCAGATGAGGTAGAGAGATTTGTGCTGAATTCTGGATTGCACATATTGTTGCCGGCGACAATTTGTGCAGGGAGACAATATGTGCCATAACACACCTGGCTTAAAGCAACACAGGAGTTATTTAAAATGAGGAAAACCTATCACACTTGGGAAGCTAGTGATTTCATTGACAGATTTAATTGGAGGTCATTTCTTTTCTTGTATCAGTGTTTGGACATGTTTCTTTGGATTGCAAGTCCTTGTCTTTTTTATGGCTTAAACTTTGTATTTATCTTTATATTTATTAGTGAAGGTACAACTATGTTGTTAGTCTTGCATCTTGGGAAACCCACGTCCGGCCGTGTTTTCCCTTTGATACCTCAGTAAGTGGTAGCAAAGGGAGAACGTGAGCGGACGTGGGTTTCTGACGATGCTAGCCTTGACTTTATTTTCTTTACCAGACAAAATTATAATTTCTGTCAACCATACAAATACACATTAGGAAATTAACAATAGATTTCTGTAATCATAGACTGTCTGGAATTTATTCATAGCACAGGAAATTGAAACGGACAGTAGATAGGATGTAGAATATTGACATGCTAATGAAAATCTTGATGAAAATGGTCCGATTATTATGATCTCTTTCTAATTAAGATTGATTAGTCTTAACTACTAAATTACTTGCACTACAACACCTTAGCTTGAGATGTTGTTATAAACAACAAGTTTGTTTTGAATACTGTAATGCTGGTGGGAGGTGAATGCTTTAGAGGTTGGACATAAATTTGTTATTGCAATATTTTTGATTGAGTTTTGGTTGATTGTGAATGTTTTATTGCAGTAGGATTGGGTATCTCATGGTCAAGCAGGTTGGAAGGGAACATTTTATTACATATAGTCCAAGTTGATTTATTGATTCATTGATTGTTGTTTTACATCCAGCAAGCAACATTTATAGTTGAATAGTTGAATGTTATATTCCAGAAGTTGGTGGTATAGATGGAAAAAAAGGTTTTTATTGCAGTATTTATGGTGTAGTTGGAAGTAAAATGTAATTTATTGAAATAGTTGAGCTATAGGTGTTTGGAAAATATGATATAGATGAAAAGGAAATGTAATTTATTGCAGTATTTGGGGTATAGGTGTTAGGAAAATGTGTTTTATTGCAGCAGTTGTGATGGGGTTTAGGTGGTTAATGTAAACATGAAGTTTTTATAATTATTTATAATATGGATGATAGGATTTTTTTCACTGTATTTTTTAATTGTTGGAAGTTCAATATTTACTGCAGTGTTCCAAATAGAGGTAGGAGGTAAACTTTGATTGCAGTATTTTGATAGAGGATGGAGGTAAATGTTTTTATTAGAGTTAAACAAGTGTGCTGCATTCTGCACACATATTTAATCTGAATGCTTTTGGGCAGGGGTGATAATATTTAATATTTTTTCAATATTCATAATGTGCCACTGATTAACCGTTTATTCTATTGACAGATATTTAATGTCATCAAAAGCCTACAGGAACTTTGTTTTGGTGTCCATGCACATCAATTTTTGCTAGCAAGGTTGTAAAAGACATAAATTGTTTTGTCACTTACCAGTTGATTTTCCAGAATTTATTTCACTGGGAAATATTGATAAGGGTAACTTACTGCCAATGTACTTACTGTTTCATCAGACAGAATATTTTAAGTAATATTTCTGAACAGGTCATATGATATAACATGGTTTGCGTCTGTTTACGCCTTATAAATCACAAAGCGGTTTATTAAGGGCTTAAACAGACCCAAGCCAGGTTAAAGAATATAACCTGTTCAGAAATATTACTTAAAATATTCTGTCTGATGAATCAGTTTGATTATAATTTAATTCTACTATAAATCTTGACAATTTTAATGGAAAAAGATTGATGACGTCATGGGACTATTTGAATTTTAAAGGCGTAAGTATAGGTCATGCGACGAATGCGAGTTATATTGTATAATATGGGTTGATACATTTGAATTATCCAATCAGATATCAGCTTATACAGCAATTTAAATGCGAGTTTACAAGCTTACATTTTAATGTCTAAATTTAAAGATATTTTGAAGTTGTTCTTTTTTTGTTTTTGTTTCTTTAATTTACAGGAATTGCCTAGATATTAATTGAAATATTTAATATAGTTATAAATATGCTACCTACAGTGTTTTCAATTTAAAAAAAATTGGAGTTAATTCAAGGATCACAGTTATTTGCAATTTCAGAGTAATTGTCTAAAGTAAAAAAACGATTTCGTGCAGTAAACAGTTTCATACTCCTGTTTCAAATTACCATGCATTTAATAAAAACAAACAGTTCACATCAAAATGAAATTAATTTTAGGAAGCAAAATAGAAACAGCCACAGTTAAAATCCTTTTAATTTTACCCCTGAAACAGCGTGTTTAAATTTATTCTGTATAAGAATCCTGATAGATTTTCTATTATCCATGTTTGCATCATTCCGAGTTAATGACTTACCATAATGGAAAAGTGATGCTATTATAGAGGCTCAGGAAGATTCGTGGTGTGAAATGTCAAAAGCAGTGATCTGAAATAATGTAGTATCAATCACTCTTGGACAATGATAGAATTAAAATGGCTCTGTTTTACAGGATTTTCACTTTATTGCGTTATGAAATATATCATTCTATTTGTTTCAGTACCATTGAAAGAATTTGTGCTTGTTAATGAAAGAATTTTCAAAAGTATTTGTAAAATTCTGTTGTTTTTTTTTTTTATAGAATATTGGTTTTATGAATTTTTTAAGTAAGAAAGTTGAATATAAAAATGTGAAAACAAGAGGCCACTTGTGTTTTATTTTTCAGAATAAATTTTTTTTTTGGTTTGGAAACCAGTAGAAAGATAAATGTTTTCTGTCATTTGAAATGTTTTATGTGGTAAATAGGATTTGGCAAAGGTAATTAATTTGATTAAAATTATTCAAACAATACAGACGAAATGATTAAATGAATAAGCATGAAAAACTCTAAACATTAAGTAAATTATAAAGTCTCACTTAAAAATGTCAAAACTTACCCAATAGTTTCATGAATCTCAGAAATTGTCATAACAAAGTGGCAGTTTTGTATGTATGGGAAACACAGCTCTTATGACATTATTTCCAAAATAGAGATAATAATAAGTAACATAGTATCATAGTATCAATTAATTGTGGAATTGTCTGTGGTCTGCTTTGTACATGTGTAATTAGTTTATAGTGGTTCTTAACCTCTATCATCTGCATTGTACATATGTAATTTGTTAATTATACAATAGTTGCTTATATAGAGGGCATTGTCATGATATCTTGACTGTGAAGGGAGTGTGGTATTGCCTTGGGCTCGAGCATTATCAATGTTTAACTGTAACGAGTGCTGCCAAGTAACATGACAATGCCAGATATATAAGTAACTATTATATTTATTTCATTGAACAATAAGGAGACGATGTGCATTTAGACTGTTATTTTATTTGTAGCAGTTAGCTGATTGATTTTAATGTGAGCCTCATGATATATAATTTTTTCATATTTTTCAGGCAATATTCAGTTCTTTTTCTGAAATGATAACACCAACAAGATAATGCCTTTGTGTCATTTTTCTGCAGATTAATTTTGCCAGCTAATTTTGTTTTACCCAATTGAAAGAAACATAAGTTTATTGATATGAATAATATTGGTTCTTAACCTCTGTCGTCTGCTTTGTACTTGTACATGTACCACGGGTTAATATTGCTCCATTAGATTGAAACAGAAATTCAAATCACTGAATAAAAAACATGAAGGTTTTGGCAGTTTTATAGGATCTTATTATACCGATTTAAGTTTCATACTTCAGCTGAGACTCTCTTTCCAATTATAAGTGATGTCCTGAATATAGCTGGAATAATGCTCACTGGGACAATAAACATTGAATGAGTCAATCAATCAATCTAATTATATGTGTCACTTAATTACAGTAACTTTTATTCAATTTACCAGTTTATACAAATCTCTATCTTTCAGATTTTGACGAACTTGACAACCAGATTTCAGACATCAGAAAAAAACTGAAACCAAAAGTCAGCAAATTAAGAGACTTGGAAAAGAAAGATGACATAAAAGGATTTAATCTTAATCCATTGTCCAAGGAGGAAATGAAATCGCTGGAACAAATCTTTTAACAAACAGAAATATAGTAATGTGGAAATTTCTAGGAACTTACTAATGAGAAGCCGTGGTCAGCCTTATAACATACAAATCTAGTCAATTGATGGGTTTCATGATTAAATTACTACATATTGTTCATCTGTGTATAAATCTATCAGTCCTAGTGAGAATATCAATTTTATATATTTTTGCAATTTATTACCATCAATTTATAGGCTATGATATGACACATTTAGCTCTATAGAATTCCATACAAACTGAATTTCCCTGACAGACTGTGACAGACTAAATATAAGAATTGATTCACTGTGGAATTATCGTTGATGAACTAGCTCAGTTCTTATCAATACCATAAGTAATTAAGAAATAATGGTGTTCCAAACAGCAACAGCAAAACAGTTGAATTTCATTAATTTTTTATTGTTATTTGTTTCTATGTAGTGAAATAAAGATAACTAAAAAGCAATCTTCCATGTCTTTGTTTAGTGAATAGTTAATGAAAGGCAAACACTAACGACCTTTCCAGATCTATAAGTTAATACATTTTTACATATTGTTGTACGGTAATTGACTCTGATTTTTTTCTGTGAATCATAGCAACCAACCAAGTAAAAGAACTGACAACACTGTATACCAACCCTAATCAGTTAAGCAGCTAGACATGCTCTGGTTGACAAGACTGTCATTGGTTCAATTAATCCTTATAATTATACATATGATGTAAATGTTATCTAAGTGTCCTACCAAGGGCAGCAGGTTTTCGGTGTAGGATGTTAAAAACTCCCCCAAGTCAATGTTATCTAGTCAGTTTTTCATTGCTTTAGAAGTTTCAAAACATGCTAGTCTTTCAGTCCTTGGGAATGACCTTCAAGATACTATATATTATTTTCAATGGGATAATAAATTGTTTGAGAGAATATGTTTCTAAATAATTTTTCAATTTTTGTTTTCTATCTTTTCAAGAAATTTTATGACAGTTAATTGATGTTTGTGAAGGTTAGCAATGCTAACAGAAATGATTTGCTCTAAAAAGAAATAAGTACAAAAGAAATAAATAAACCAGACATAAATTTTATAGGTTTAAATTAAATATTTTAATTTCTTTTCAATACTGTGTAACTCTATTGGTGAGTAACGTTGTCCATTTCGTATAACTTGGTATTTTAACCATGATGCAGCACTTGACTGATTGATGATGTTAATGATGTTAAATTATATACATGTATTCTTCCTTTTCAACCAACAGTTATAGTCAAAATATTTAACCTGTCAGGTATTTTCTACCTGTTGCTCAATCAATTTCAAAAGATAGATAACAGCTGTTTAGAAAACTGCTTCAATCTGTTTTCTTTAAAGCTCTTACTCAGAAAGAGCTGGACATTTAAATTGCAGCTATTCATGCATGACTCAGGTAACTTTACTGGAGAGATTGCCATATGTTTAATGCAAGTTAGAAGTTAAAGTTACCCGAGTCACACTTGAGTAGCTGCAATTTAAATGTCCATGCTATCACTGATGAAGAGCTTTAAAGAAAACAGATTGAAGCAGTTTTCTAAACAGCTGTTATCTGCATTAAGAACTGGTTGACTAATAGGTAAAAAATACCTGACAGGTCATTCTATTTTGACTATAACAATGAATTGAAAATATTATTTATTACTTGTAAAATTCTGTTCTTTGTATTTCTTTTTATTATATAAAATTAAAAACATAAAGGTTGTTTTCAATTGTTGGTTAGGTTATACTTTGAATTTGAATTGCTTTATGGTTTATCAGCATAAACCCTAAGTCGTCTGTATCCAATAATCTAACCAAAATTGAAAACAATCCTTAAACCAGATATCAGTGAGATGGTATCAATCTGTGGGCCCCACCAACCTTGAGGTCAAGGTCAAATGTCATCAATCGTGGTACGCCACACATTGCCTTGATATTATCTACCCACATTCCAAATATCAAAGGCCTACCTCAAAAGATAAAAATGTTACACCCTGGACATGAATTTGTCATTTAGAAAGCAATAATGTGACCTTAAAGTCAAAGTTCAAGGTCAAATGTGATCAACTACGGAATGTGACACATTGCCTTGATATTATCTACCCACCTTCCAAATATCAAAAGTCTACCTCAAAAGATAAAAATGTTACACCCTGGACATGAATTTGTCATTTAGAAAGCAATAATGTGACCTTAAAGTCAAAGTTCAAGGTCAAATGTGATCAACTACGGAATGTGACACATTGCCTTGATATTATCTACCCACCTTCCAAATATCAAAAGTCTACCTCAAAAGATAAAAAAGTTACAGCCCGGACATAAATTTGTCATTCAGAAAGCAATAATGTGACCTTACTGTCAAAGGTGATAAACTACGGTATGTGACACATCACCTTGATGTTATCTAACCACATTCCAAAGATAAAAAAGTTACAGCCGGGACATGTCCAAGGGACAGACAGACAGACTGCTCACTAAAGGGCATCCGCCACAAATGATACACCCATCTGATGACAAGAGCTAGAAACTTAATGGACGCATACTTTTTTCTGCATTTGTGAGATATAATAATATCTATCAATATATCAATAATGCCCCAAAATTTCAAGAAAATTTATGACAGATTTTTAAGTTTGATTCTGAAAATTTAAAATTCTTTCCCCCTTTTTAGCTCACCTGGATAAAAGGTCCATGTGAGCTTTTGCTATCACTTGGTGCCCCTCATCCGTCGTCTGTCGTCCGTCGTATACTCTGAAACCACTGGGCCAATTTTTTTCAAACTTGGCCACAATCATCCTTAGGGTTTCTAGTTTGTACCCAGGGTGTTGATCAATAGACAAAGATGGCCGCTGTTACTAAAAATAGAACATGGGTGTCAACACAGGTTTTTGATCATTATCTCAAAAATTATAATAGCTATAGAGAAAACCGTCACTTCAAATTGATCAGCACATTAAGGTCTACAATAGTTGCTCTTAATGTGAAGTTGTGTATTGGCTTCTTGTATGAGTTATTGCCCTATATTGACGATTTTTGACAAAATTTTTGGTATTTACAATATAACTTGAAAACTATAAGAGGTAGAGTGAAACTGTTAATGGCAAAAATGATCAGCAATAAAAATAAAAGCCCTACAATTCACTTAATTGGTCTGAAATTGTCAGATGACTCCTTGTATGAGTTATTGCCCTTAAATGACAATTTTTTATGAACTTTTCCTTATTTGTCCCGTAACTTGAAAACTATAACAGCTAGAGTAAAACTGTAATTAGCAAAAATGATCAGCAATACAAGCCCTACAATTCACTGTATTAGTCTGAAATTGTCAGATGACTCCTTATAGGAGTTATTGCCATTAAATGGCAATTTTTTATGAAATTTTCCATTTTTGTCCTGTAACTTGAAAACTAAAGCAGCTAGATTGAAACTGTAAAAAGCAAAAATGATCAGCAATAGAAGCCCTACAATTCACTTAATTGGTCTGAATTTCTCAGATGACTCCTTATAGGAGTTATTGCCCTTAAATGACAATTTTTTACGAAATTTTCCCTATTTGTCCCGTAACTTAAAAACTATAAATAGCAAAAATAATCAGCAATACAAGCCCTACAATTCACTGAATTAGTCTGAAATTGTCAGATGACTCCTTATAGGAGTTATTGCCCTTAAATGGCAATTTTTCATGAAATTTTCCGTTTTTGTCCTGTAACTATAGCAGCTAGAGTGAAACTGTTAAAAGCAAAAATGATCAGCAAAACAAGCCCTACAATTCACCATGTAAGTCTGAAATTGTCAGAATACACCTTATAGGAGTTATTGCCCTAATATGGCTATTTTTATGAAATTTTCCGTTTTTGTCCTGTAACCATAACAACTAGAGTGAAATTATACCTAGCAAAAATGATCAGCAATAAAAATTACAATTCACTTAAATTTGTCTGAAATTGTCAGATGACTCCTTATAGGGATTATTGCCCTTAAATGACAATTTTTTTTATGAAATTTTCCATTTTCGTCCTGTTACTTGAAAACTGTAGCAGCTATATTGAAACTGTAAATTGCACAAATGATCAGCAATAGAAGCCCTACAAGTGATTGCTTTGTCCAAAATTGCAAGATGACTCTTTATAGGAGTTATTGCCTTTTAATGATGAATTTGGACAAATGAACAGTTTTGTAACTGTAAATTTCTAAATTTCCCTGAAGGACAAGACCTACAAAACCATTTAATTTTCAGAAATTGTCTGATGGCACCTTATAGGAGTTATTGTACTTAACTAAAATTTTTGAAGAAATGTTTAGTTTTTGCACAGTAACTTAAAAGCTATAACAACTAGACTGAAACTGTTAATTTTAAAAATTTAAATATAGTTGAAGTCATTTGGGTTCCAGGTGAGTGATTACAGTTCAGAATTTTGCGAAAAATAACAGGAACTTCACATCTATAAAAAAAAAGCATTCCCAAAATTATAAAAATATAAAGTTTTTGTGTTAGAGTATGAAAACTACCCCCCCCCCCCCTTTCTCCATTTTTAGCTCACCTAACCTGAAGGGTCATGTGAGCTATTGCCATCACTTGGCGTCCGTCGTAGTCCGTCGTCGTTAACTTTTCTTAAAAAATCTTCTCCTCCAAAACCACTGAAGGGATTGCTTTGAAACTTTGCACACATCATCAGTAAAATGTCCTCTACCAAGTTTGCACAAATCATGGCCTCAGACCAACCAACATGGCCACCATGGCTAAAAATAGAACAAGGGGGTCAAAATACAGTTTTTAGCTTATAGTTAAAAAAGTATAACAGATACAGGAAAACCGAAGAGACTTTCCTTCTTCAGCATCTAAAGCTCTACAAAACACTCCATTGGGTAAAAGTTGTATGATGACTCCTTGTAGGAGTTATTGCCCTTTAATTGTCAAAATTGATGATTTTTGCCATTTTTGCATCAAAATCTTGAAAATAATTAGAACTAGAGAAAAAGTTAGCATTGCTTAATTGTTCTGCTCTATGAGGGCTACAAAAATGACTTAAGGGTCAAGATTGTCTGATTAACCCTTTAAGAGTTATTCTTCTGGAACTGTTTTTTTTAATCGGTTTTAATTGATTTTTAAAAATCTTCTCCTCTGAAACCACTGAAAGTACTGCTTTGAATCTTTGTACACATCATCCGTCAAATGTCCTCAACCATGTTTGCACAAACCATGGCAGCAGATTAACCAACATGGCCGCCATATCTAAAAATAGAGTGGGGTGGGGGAGTTGGTCAAAATACAGTTTTTGGCTTATAGTTCAAAAAGTATAACAGATACAGGAAAACTGAAGAGACATGCCCTCGTCTGCATTGAAAGCTCTACTAAGCATTCGATTGGGTCGAAGTTATATGATGACTCCTTGTAGGAGTTATTGCCCTTTAATTGTCGAAATTGATGATTTTCGCCATTTTTGCCTCAAAATCTGGACAATTATTAGAACTAGAGAAAAAGTTAGCATTGCTTAATTGTTCTGCTCTATGAGAGCTACAAAAATGACTGGAGTGTCAAGATTGTCTGATTAATCGTTCAAGAGTTATTCCCCTTGAACTGTTTTTTTTAATCGGTTTTAATTGATTTTTTAAAATCTTCTCCTCTGAAACAACTGAAAGTACTGCTTTGAAACTTTGTACACATCATCCGTCAAATGTCCTCAACCATGTTTGTACCAACCATGACTGCAGATTACCCAACATGGCCGCCATGGCTAAAAATAGGATGAAGGGGGGGGGATAAAATACAGTTTTTGGCTTATATTTAAAAAAGTGTAACAGATACAGGAAAACCAAATAGACATGCCTTTATCTGCATCAAAAGCTCTACGAAACACTCCATTGGGTTGAAGTTGTATGATGACTCCTTATAGGAGTTATTGCCCTTTAATTGTCAAAATTGATTATTTTTGACATTTTTGCCTCAAAATCTTGAAAATTATTAGAACTAGAGAAAAAGTTAGCATTGCTTAATTGTTCTGCTCTATGAGGGCTACAAAAATGACTAAGGGTCAAGATTGTCTGATGAACCGTTTAGGAATAATTCTCCTTGAACATTTTTTTGATCAATTTAACTTGATTTTAAAAAATCTTCTCCTCCTTAACCAATGAAAGGACTGCTTTGAAACATTGCACACATCCTGTACCAAAATTGTGCAAATCATGACACCTGACTACCTACATAGCTACGTTGGCTTAAAATAGAAAAAAAGAAAACAGGGGGGTGGGGGGGGGGGGATCGAGAGAGTTTTCGACTGATAGTTACAAAAGTATAATAACAGGTACAGCAAATTTGAAGTGAACCTCCCTTCTCCCTCTAAGCATCAAAAGCTACTCCTTATAGGAGTTATTTCCCTTAAAAGGTCAAAATAAATGATTTTTGCAGAAGTATTGGGCAATTCCTTATAGCAAAGAAAAGCTGGATAAAAAGGGTTGTTTGGTTTCAGGTTCAGGTGAGCGATACAGGCTCCTGGGAGCCTCTAGTTTCTATAAACAAAGTTCCAGAGGAACAGATGGACATATGTACAACATAATACCTCTGCAAGTAAAATATATAGACATGTTGACAGGAATTATTGCACATACATCATTATAGAAGAAGAATGAATTTTTTGACCTGTGTTTACTGCCAGTCTGTTCACACTCTTAATTTAAAAAGTATGCGTAAATGTAAAATCTGGTAGTACAATCGTTCAACTGTACTTTAAAAGATATTTTATAGTCAGTTGATTGTAAGCAAAAGATTTACAAATGGTTTTGCAACTACACAAAAAAGGCGATTGTATTGTCAAAATTCAAAAACAAAATTTTGTGATGACCTTGTGACTATTTCTACATTTATACAAGTGGTCAGTTATCTGTGAGAAAGTTCAAAGTCCAGTATAAAACCTGTTATCAAATAAAAGGAACAAAAGTTATTGATAAGAAACAAACACCTTCATCAAGGACAATAAGTCCTTGGAGTACTATTATTAGAGATCGGAGAGTCCAACAACCTTTGGTTCCCATTTAAATGTTTAAATTGTAATAATGAAGATCTACAAATGGAAGTTCATAATTATAAATAATATACAGCAATTATGAAAAAATATTAATATTTTATTGATTATTGGTCTGTTCATTTTTCGAGTCTAAAATCTACAGTTAGAAACTGTCATTTTATATGTTTTTAACATCATTAAACACTGATATGGACACAATATCTGAGCAAATTATTTAAGATAAATCAATCTATATCCATGTCAAGTTTGAGTTTAAACATTGGGTACAATTTGTAATCTACATCATCCTGATATTGTCAGTCAATTTTAATTTGATTTTAGAAATATCTATTATGTGCTAGAAAAATAGCACGGAAACCGAGTGACCAACAAGATCCTAAATTCAAGGAGCAAACACGCACACCACAAATCGGAAACCAAAAACAAAAAGAACCTGTAACTCGAACCCAGTAAATGGGTGCACTCAGGTGTTCGTAAGCAGTGCTCAGTGCTCTAATTGGACATTTTGTCATGTCAACAAAAGTCAAATCATGAGACTTGTCATTCTTTTTATCAAAACATCCAATGACAACAAAAGTTATATGGTGAGGATGCTACAAAATTTTTTTCATATTAATTTATTGTACATTATTAGTGCCCTATGGACCACGAAAGGGGGCAAGCTTTTTTTCTTAATGGTTGGAGATTGATATGAGTGTCCACCATTAGATCACATAAAAACTGTAACTGCTAGAGAGAAACTATAAAAAATTATCAGCATTAAAAGTTCTATAATTCACTTAATTGGTCTGAAATTGTCAAATGACTCCTTATAGGAGTTATTGCCCTTGAATGATTTTTTTTTTAATGAAATTTTCTGTTTTTGTCCTGTAACTTAAAAAACTATAACAGCTAGAATGAAACTATAAATGGCAAAATTGATCAGCAATGCAAGCCCAACATTTATCTTAAGTGGTCTGAAATTGTCAGATGACTTCTTAATGGAGTTATTACATTTTAATAGCGATTTTTATGATTTTTTTTCATTTTTGTCTTGTAACCTAAATCTATAACAGCTAGAGAGAAATTATAAATGACAGAAATAATCAGCATTAAAAGTTCTACATTCACTTAATTTGTCTGAAATTGCCGGACGACTACTTATATTGCATTTGAATGACAATTTTTTAATGAAATTTTCAGTTTCTGTCCTGAACTTAAAACTGTAACAGCTAGAGTGAAACAGTAAATTGCAAAAATGATCAGCACTACTACAAGTCCTACAATTCACCTTGTTGGTCTGAACTTGTCAGATTTCTCCTTATAAGAGTTATTGCCCTTTAATGATGATTTTTTGTACAAAAAAATCCTGAAACCTATAACAGCTAGAGTGAAACTGTAAATTGCAAAAATGATCATCAATACAAGTTCTAAAATTCATTTTATGTCTGAAATTGACAGATGACTCCTTATAGGAGTTATTGCCCTTTAATAGAAATTTCTGGTGAAATCTATAGTTTTTGTCCTGTAACTTAAATGCCATAACAGCTAGATGAGAAAATGTAAATTGCACAAATAATCAGTGAAGCAAGGCCTACAAGTCATTGCTTGGTACAAAATTGTTAGATGACTCTTTATAGGAGTTATTGTCTTTTAATTACAAATTTGGACAAAATAATCAGTTTTGTTTTATAAATTAAAGTAAAACTGTAAATTACTAAATAAACCTAAAGGACAAGACCTACAAATCATTTAATTTTCAGAAATTGTCTGATGGCACCTTAAAGTTGTTATTGTACTTAACCAAAAATTTTGAAGAAATGTTTCATTTTTGCACAGTGACTTAAAAGCTATAACAACTGGACTGTAACTGTAAATTGCAAAAAATTTAAATATAGTTGTTTGTGTTCCAGGTGAGCAATTACAGCCTCCTGGGAGCCTCTAGTTTATGAAAATATTGTCCCTTGGACTTGGTGGTAGGGGACTAAGTATTGAACGTGAAATAATATGCACATTTGTTTACTAACCAAATACTAAAATTAAAAATGTTTGTGTGTAGATGTGTTTTTTTATTTGCTCACAAAATGACACATGCAAACTGGCTGATTTTGTCATTTTTACTGTTTTTCCTTAAATATAGATATAAGAATACTATATAGGTATTTAGCCAAGCATTAGGAACTAATCTCTCCATAAATCCTTCTGTGTTGTAGGAGAACTTCTTGAGTATTTGATATTATGAACTAATCTCTCTATAAATCCTTCTGTGTTGTAGGAGTACCTCTATGAGTCCACTATTTAAAGTGTTTGTCATCAAATATCATAAAATGTTATCTCTGGATTGTTCGTTTTGACTTTCTGTGCTGGTTTTTTAAAAGATTGATTTCTGGTTTCATGGAATTTTGTCAATATGACAACAGCCTTACAAAAATCACTGGAATTAATGTAAAAAATTCATGATTGCACCTGCTGTGTAAAACCTGGGGGCAGTGCATTTCGAAATTGAGCACGGGGATTTAATCATGACAGTTTCCCTAATTGTTGAATTATCCGGGCCTTTAAGCAAAGAACACTCTCCTGTATGCGTCAATCCTCCTAAATCCAGCTATAATTCTGTCACCGAGTTGACTTGCCATCAGTGGGTACAATTGATTGTTTCTCAGTCAATGATGTAAGCAGTGTAAAACTTTAATGGAAATCAAATACATCATGGGATGAACTTTGATTGTATAAGCTGATTATGGCTTTATGTCAGGAAAACAAAACCAAAAGCACCATGAATTCAACTCTTTGAAAAGTATCAAAGTCTCTAAATTATAAGGAACTCTCCTACACAAATTGCTTGTTTAGGTGGGGGGGGGGGGAAACATCAAAAGTCTTGTAACAGAAATAGGGTATTTAGTACTTATTTTTAAATGGTTTTATTTTTGCAATAAAGTCATAATTTGTTCATGGTAAATTAAATTTGCAGGTGTTTTTCAGGAGAGAGAAACTTTTCGAGTTAGAGTTCAAGCTAGTCCTGGAGTAATTTTCATTTACACTTACCTAGTTATAGTTCAAATTAGGATTAGATTGCGTTTTCATGAAGCTTTCTCAACTAAATGATCAAATGAACTCAAATGTTAATAAATTATTTATCTCCCCTAAATGTTTATTACTGGGTATGTGTAATTCTCTGTATCATTTTTCCATTAACCATTTCAATTTACTCTTATAAAATTACGGAAATGTTTTGAGTTTTAATTATTTGTAATTCTTGGTATTTGTAATTGTTTGGACTGGTGTTGGTGTCTAATAATAATATTAAATTATTTTCTTTACTTCGTATAATTAAAAATCATTATTTAGAATTCCTTTGAAACCAGTGCTTAGAGCCATCTTGAACATGCAATAACCTCTCATTAAAAATCAACAATTATATTTTGATCCAAAACCAGTCATTTAATACTTTAATTTGTGCAATGGAAATGGCAAAAAAGCATGAAAAACTCAAAATATTTAGCTTTAGTTTATTACAACAAATGGTCTTTTTAAAAGGGTTATATAATGACTCGCCCCACTCTCGATTCGCCTCACATTTAATAACAATTCGCCCCACATGATAACAATTTGCCCATATATGTAAAATTTATAACATGAATTTATAAATTTAATATTTTATAATATAAATAATTAAATTTATAGTATAAATTTTTTAATGTTTTATATGTACATTGTTAATATTGTATTGCTGTGTTGTTGTTTTTATCATAATTTGCTTTTTACTCATGCTCGTCATCAGTATGAGCATCGTCATCCTCATCCTATTCTGTATTTATATAATATATAATAAATAATATAATAAATTGATTAAAACATTACAAACTTGTTTCTTATATTTTATATATGTGGGAAAATATTGCAAAGTAGCAGAAATAGGAACAAGCTGTTACTCCAAACAAACATTCAAATAAAGAAAAATAATTAATTTTAAATTATTTCAAACTGTTACTCCTATCAAAGTTAATCACGATTGTAAACAAGCAAACATTCGATTAAAGACAAATAAATATTATATTAACAACATTGGTTAACCTTTAATCAAGAGAACACGAGTTCACTTAAATCTCAAGAGATCCACCGCCAATTAAAACACCTACCAATAAAATATATGCAAATTAAAAAATTTATACTATTAATTTAATTATTTATGTTATATTAAAAGTATTAAATTTATAAATTTATGTTATACATTTGACATATGTGGTTATTTAATTTGGGGCGAATAGTTATCAATATGGGGCGAATCGAGAGTGGGGCAAGTCGTTACAATACCTTTAAAACATACACATATTGCAAAATAATTGATCTGTCCAATTGATTTTAATACCTATAATTGCATAAACCAGGGGCTTTAATAAGGACCTACAGCTAGTCCAAGAATCATCTGCCATCCAACACTGTTTTATTATGCACAAAAAATGTGTTGGATGGCAGAGGATTCTCAGACTAACCAACAGTCTGACTTAACATTGTAGCAGACATAAACTTTCCTCCAATTTTTTTTTCAATGATGAAGCTGTGAGCAGAGAAACACTTTTTCCATATGGTCCCGAGTATTTAATCAGCACTTAAAACTCCAAAATATTGGAGTACTACCCTGGCATAATTTCTGCACGATTTAGCTCATAGCAAGCCCAGCTCTCAACGGGCAGCTTTTCCCTGCGAATAGCGGTGAGCTTTATGTCATTATGTTTCACATGATCAAAATCTGCTTAATGCTGATATGGATTTTTTGGTCCAGAAGTTGGTACCATCCAAAAACTGTCATAAAGTGAATGAAAACGAGCACTAAAATTAATTTAAAAGGTTGACTTAAAAATAAATTTGACATAGATAAAAAATAACTGTTTTGTTTTTAAATAACAATGTCAGACAATTTTTCGCAATCTTTGAAACGTTCTATCAACAAACAACAACATGAACCTAAAAGTAAACTATAACTGTAACACTTACAATTATCCACAAACGAAACAATATTTCTGCCAAAATATAAAAAAAACACATCCAACTGTAACTGGAAATGTAGAACGAATAGTCGTACTATCACATTGTTTTTGCAAGGTTAATCTGACAAATCACAAAATTAGCTCCGGATTATAACCGCATGAAAATTCAGCCTACTGGAAATGATACATCAGATTATGTACTTCATGGGTGACAAAATTCTAAAATCCTACATGAATGGCACAATATTTCTGCCAACATAAAACATCAAACTGAATCCCTAATAACATGAGGAATATTTTTCTGTGCTTGCATTTTGGCAATGCCTACTCCATATTATGAGAAAAGCTGTGTGTATATATTACAATAAGGTCCGATGTTAAGTGACTGTTCCACCCTGGTGGCCATCTTAGATTTGCCAGTTGCATCGGTACAAAAAAACTCAAAATATGGACAATCAACATCATAATTCAATGTGATAAACCATTTGTCAGAAGATTTCTGAAATTCCACAATATATTACAATAAGGTCCGATGTTAAGTGACTGTTCCACCCTGGTGGCCATCTTAGATTTGCCAGTTGCATCGGTACAAAAAAACTCAAAATATGGACAATCAACATCATAATTCAATGTGATAAACCATTTGTCAGAAGATTTCTGAAATTCCACAATATATTACAATAAGGTCCGATGTTAAGTGACTGTTCCACCCTGGTGGCCATCTTAGATTTGCCAGTTGCATCGGTACAAAAAAACTCAAAATATGGACAATCAACATCATAATTCAATGTGATAAACCATTTGTCAGAAGATTTCTGAATTTCCACAATACCTAAACTGCCGTGGCAGCCATGTTAAATTTCCAATCAGCCCATCTGATGTACATTTATACAATTTCACAACTCAATGTCAGAAAAAGATTTTTTTTTCCTGCTATTAGAGTACTAATTGCCATGGAAGCACCAAGTCCCATTTGTTAAGGTAAGCTAAAAAGAAACTGAGTTACTTCATTTAATATCAATTTAATTTTTTTTTCCTTTGCATAAATAACAAGTTGTGTCCCTTAGTTCTTATTAATACAATCACTAGTACAAAAATTTCATTAACCTCTTATTTTAGAACTTAAAAGAATAAATGTTAGTATTTAAAATCATTGATTTCACTGTTTCTATTTAACAAGTAGACAACCTTGGCACCAGAAACGTGGTTGCTTGCTTTGCTGAAAAGTAGACAACCTTGGCACAGGAAACTTGGCCGCTTGCTTTGCTGAGAAGTAGATAACCTTGGCACAGGAAACTTGGCCGCTTGCTTTGCTGAGAAATAGATAACCTTGGCACTGGAAACTTGGCTGCTTGCTTTGCTGAAAAGTAGACAACCTTGGCACAGGAAACTGGGCCACTAGCTTTGCATTTGCAGTCCAATGCTGTTATATATTCTAGAAAAAATACTTGTAAACCTCTGACAGTTGTCTTATGTCCAACAAAAATATTTCTGACATTATCAAAAAATGTTTCATCAAGGTCAGCATGCAAAATAACAAACAACTTTACCAGTATAATAATAAGAATTTGGACATATAAGAAAAAATATAGTAGGTCACAACAGGTTCTCATCTTTAACTGAAAATTTGTTAATAACATTTTGTTATACTGTTTTACCCTTGTTTGTTCGTCTGTTCATTCATCAGTCAAAAAATTTCCGTTGCAGTTTTCTAAGCAACTATAGGATGCAGAAAACTGATATTTTGCATATTATTTTTATCCTATGTCAGCATATCATATGTACCATATGGTGCATAGCGATTTTTTTCTCCTTGGTCATCTACTTCCTGTTTACCGAATACTTAAGATTTTTACACGTAGCTGTGAAAGAGGGGTATCACTAGTGAGCATTAATTCACAGTCCACACTTGTTTTTCCTCATAAACGAGAGTACATTTTCAACACCATTTTAAAGGACAACTTCAGTACATGTGCAATCTTTCGGTGAAGTTTCAGAGATCTGGGTTGAAAACTGTAGGACAAGTTGATTACACAAAATAGTTGCCCTATTTTCCCCGCCCATCAAACTGCAGCATATCTGCCCGCACGACTTCACGATACCAAAAGATGGTTTGCACTTCGTGCAACCCAGCCAAAACTTGAGTATTGTGGCATAAATTGGGTCATGGAAGCTTAGATATGTCGTTTTCAGGTTAATATTTAAATAGGCCTAGAACAAAGTAAACCAACACAACTAAAGCTAATATTTTAAGATTTTTATTGCTGAATTGACAGTTGACTTGACAATACATTTTTACAGGAACATCTCAACTGGCTAAGTAGAATTATGGTCAACCAAAACAACACACACCAACTGATTGATTGATTGAATGATTAATTGATTGATTGATTGATTGATTGGGTGGTTGATTGATTGATTGATTGATTGATTGATTGATTGATTTATTGATTGATTGATTGATTGATTGATTGATTGCACACAAGTAGAGGTCCTTACAATCTGTCATCGGTCTTTCCTGCTACAATTTAACAGTATTGTATTGTTGTTCTGTTTACAATAGATCTTTTAATATAATTTCTCTTCTAAAAAAAAATTTTTTCAACTGTTCCTGAATGCTTGATCATTGTTGATGTACCAGTCTGGTAAAAATTTATATTCTGAATCTGGAGGTAGTTTCTGTAAAACAACATCCTGATTTGGCTCCCAACTCATAAGGTACACAACACTGAAATATAAAACAGAATTTGTATTAACTAAATCATCAATAATTTATTGGAAATTTAAGTATGAGTATTAATTGTACAGTAATTCCTAAGAGACACTTTTAACTATAGTGTAAATCATTAATCAGTGATATCAGTTGTTTATTTGTCAGTCTTCAGGATATATGCTAAAGAGTAAAAAGAATAAGACATATTTCATTTATTCAACATACATCATCAGAAAATGACAAAATTAATTTTAAGAAAAAAGTGATATTTGAAGTTATCAACATTTTAAACAAGGAACCTGTGAGCTATTGCTCACTCAGTATGCCCCTGCTAAGCACATTTCTTTATAAGTTGATAAGTCTGTAAACAGGAAGTAGATATGCAAAAGACCTGAAATCAGTACTCACATATAGGACCACATGGTAAGGTATATAAAATTTCAAGTGGTTGTGACAAGTAGTTGCTGAGAAAACTGTTACAAAAGTTAAGTTGTGGATGGAATGACGGACAGACAGAGGTAAACCAGTATACCCCTCTTCTTTGAAGCGGGAGTATAAAAAATAGATGTTAAAGTCATAAAACATGGCAAAATAACCAGTAGTGTCTCAATTTTGACTTAAATAATGCCCAGATCTTCATAACAAAATATTCAATCAAAAATGTGGTTTAGATAAGAATTGAATCTGTGGTAAATGGACCAGAACAGTTAAGCCAACCACTTACTGTCCTCCTCTAAGAATCAAAATAAAAATTACAAATATCCCAATAAAGTTTTTAGACAACTTGTTTAAGCCTGGTACAAATACATAATTTTTACTATAAATCTTGTCAGGTTTTGACAGGAACCTATAAATCAAGTCAGTTATACTACTCCCAGGTTTTGAGTAACATTGATATACTTGAGAGTTATCCCCCTTTTGTCTTTCACCTTAAAAATCATTGTAATTGTCATATTTTTTTCTTATCTTCAAAATTAACCACAATATTCTCTTGTACTAGTTGAATGAATTTGGTCTAAAAGCAAACCAGTTTGGTAAACAAAACCAATATGCTCATCTTCTATGCTGATTTTTCTGGTATGAACTGGCATTTTCCAGTGGTTTTAAAATGTATTTACTATTTACTAGCACATAAAAAAACTTTATTCCCATGTGTTCAACTAACCTGACTTTTGACCAGTACACTAACCTCCACAAACACTTAGTCTAAAGGTCAATGAACCCTATCACATGATTTATCAGTGCCAGACTTTGGCCAATCTATTTAACAACATTCAATCACAAATCATTCAGTAAAGTGACAACAAAACTTTCAATATCTGACTAATTGATAAGCTATTAAGAAAAGGTCATGTGATTATTTATCCAAGGATCTGACCACAAGCACTACTTTGTCATAATTAACTCCTACAGCTTACACATTTATTCACTGCAGAGGCGTAAGAAAAGTTGCTAAATTTTTATCAGTATTTGAAACTTAAATAAAATCATGCTTCAACCCTGTAATATTAATATTATTCAGATGGAAATATTTCCAAATAATTCCTTAGTAATAGTTCATTAAATAATATTTCTCTAATTTTTACGTAATATTCAAACCAATTGACCGGTGTTGAAAAAATATATTTGGCGTAAATAGTGAATATTTGGTTCTCATCTAAAGCAATAACAATAAAATCATGAGAAAAAATCGAGAGGTCATAAAGTCATAAACAAAAAAAAATACAACTACAATTAACTTCCTTTAGATTCAGCACATCTGACATAAGAGAAAAAATAGTACTGTCAGTAACCAAAAAATTTATGAAAAAAAACCATAATCTTTATAAAATATTAATTGCCAGGTTTTTTTGTATTAGTTTAAGCTGTTCTTCTGCCAAATAAAAAATGTTAACCAAATACCAGACATTAATTCAATACCATTAAATTGGGTTGGTAGAATGTGATTTAGCAAATTTTCCACTTTTTAAAATAAGAGAAACCGAATCTTACGCAAGTACTCTTGGATTATCAGATTTCTTAAAACTTAACAGTTAAATTATGGAATTTTACTTCTTTAATTCCTTAATTTAAATATCTCAATTGAAGAACTCTGATAATTCCTTCATGCCAATGTAAGAGTCAATATATAAATATAGATTTAACCTTGTGAAACTATATAAATAAATATAAAATATAGGCTATTGTCAGTTAATATAAGGTTTATTTGCCAGTCTAAAAAAAACATTTAGGAATATAAGGCTCAGTCGAGTATTTCTTGAGACTCAGTAGAGTATTTCTTGAGACTCGTGCAATAGAGTATTTCTTGAGACTCAGTCGAGTATTTCAAGAGACTCAGTCTAGTATTTCATGAGACTCAGTCGAGTATTTCTTAAGACTCAGTCGAGTATCTCTTGAGACTCAGTCGAGTATTTCATGAGACTCAGTCGAGTATTTCTTGCATGATAGGCAGAAAGTATTGTTTTTATCCTGTAATAATGAAATACATTTCTTGGTAAAAAGCATGTTTCTAGCCGATTTCTGTGTTAAAAATTCTGAAGCATAATCTAGACATAACATACATTCAAGTGTGACTATTCTGATACAGAAGACATTCTTACATGGGATTATCATCTTATGTGACTATTCTGATACAGAAGACATTCTTACATGGGATTATCATCTTATGTGACTATTCTGATACAGAAGACATTCTTACCTGGGATTATCATCCTATGTGACTATTCTGATACAGAAGACATTCTTACCTGGGATTATCATCTTATGTGACTATTCTGATACAGAAGACATTCTTACATGGGATTATCATCTTATGTGACTATTCTGATACAGAAGACATTCTTACTTGGGATTATCATCTTATGTGACTATTCTGATACAGAAGACATTCTTACATGGGATTATCATCCTATGTGACTATTCTGATACAGAAGACATTCTTACCTGGGATTATCATCTTATGTGACTATTCTGATACAGAAGACATTCTTACATGGGATTATCATCCTATGTGACTATTCTGATACAGAAGACATTCTTACATGGGATTATCATCTTATGTGACTATTCTGATACAGAAGACATTCTTACCTGGGATTATCATCTTATGTGACTATTCTGATACAGAAGACATTCTTACATGGGATTATCATCCTATGTGACTATTCTGATACAGAAGACATTCTTACCTGGGATTATCATCCTATGTGACTATTCTGATACAGAAGACATTCTTACCTGGGATTATCATCTTATGTGACTATTCTGATACAGAAGACATTCTTACATGGGATTATCATCCTATGTGACTATTCTGATACAGAAGACATTCTTACCTGGGATTATCATCCTATGTGACTATTCTGATACAGAAGACATTCTTACCTGCAATTATCATCCTATGTGACTATTCTGATACAGAAGACATTCTTACCTGGGATTATCATCCTATGTGACTATTCTGATACAGAAGACATTCTTACCTGGGATTATCATCCTATGTGACTATTCTGATACAGAAGACATTCTTACCTGGGATTATCATCTTATGTGACTATTCTGATACAGAAGACATTCTTACCTGGGATTATCATCTTATGTGACTATTCTGATACAGAAGACATTCTTACATGGGATTATCATCTTATGTGACTATTCTGATACAGAAGACATTCTTACATGGGATTATCATCTTATGTGACTATTCTGATACAGAAGACATTCTTACATGGGATTATCATCTTATGTGACTATTCTGATACAGAAGACATTCTTACATGGGATTATCATCTTATGTGACTATTCTGATACAGAAGACATTCTTACATGGGATTATCATCTTATGTGACTATTCTGATACAGAAGACATTCTTACATGGGATTATCATCCCATGTGACTATTCTGATACAGAAGACATTCTTACCTGGGATTATCATCTTATGTGACTATTCTGATACAGAAGACATTCTTACATGGGATTATCATCCTATGTGACTATTCTGATACAGAAGACATTCTTACATGGGATTATCATCCTATGTGACTATTCTGATACAGAAGACATTCTTACCTGGGATTATCATCCTATGTGACTATTCTGATACAGAAGACATTCTTACCTGATTATCATCCTATGTGACTATTCTGATACAGAAGACATTCTTACATGGGATTATCATCCTATGTGACTATTCTGATACAGAAGACATTCTTACTTGGGATTATCATCCTATGTGACTATTCTGATACAGAAGACATTCTTACTTGGGATTATCATCCTATGTGACTATTCTGATACAGAAGACATGTACATTCTTACATGGGATTATCATCCTATGTGACTATTCTGATACAGAAGACATTCTTACTTGGGATTATCATCCTATGTGACTATTCTGATACAGAAGACATTCTTACCTGGGATTATCATCCTATGTCACTATTCTGATACAGAAGACATTCTTACCTGGGATTATCATCCTATGTGACTATTCTGATACAGAAGACATTCTTACATGGGATTATCATCCCATGTCACTATTCTGATACAGAAGGCATTCTTACATGGGATTATCATCTTATGTGACTATTCTGATACAGAAGACATTCTTACCTGGGATTATCATCCTATGTGACTATTCTGATACAGAAGACATTCTTACCTGGGATTATCATCTTATGTGACTATTCTGATACAGAAGACATTCTTACCTTGGATTATCATCCCATGTCACTATTCTGATACAGAAGACATTCTTACCTGGGATTATCATCTTATGTGACTATTCTGATACAGAAGACATTCTTACATGGGATTATCATCCTATGTGACTATTCTGATACAGAAGACATTCTTACCTGGGATTATCATCCTATGTGACTATTCTGATACAGAAGACATTCTTACCTGCAATTATCATCCTATGTGACTATTCTGATACAGAAGACATTCTTACTTGGGATTATCATCCTATGTGACTATTCTGATACAGAAGACATTCTTACCTGGGATTATCATCCTTGACATTTGCTTTTACAAATGAAAGCAATTGGTCTAAAAAGTTCAACGTAATGTTCGGTTTCCAAGGGTCTCTCAGATCCTGTAAAAAAAATACATCTAAAAATATATCAAACTGCATTCTAATGCTAAAATATAACAATCATTAACATAGAGTTCTAAAGTAGAGCAACAAAAGCTCCATACCAAATTGTGGGTTAAACTAAGGTGCTATGGAAGGGCAAGCAGTTCAATGTGGAACCAGTCATTTTTCAAATTCCAGTAAAAAGTGCAATAAATCAGATGTAAAAGGGATTAAGATGCTGCAAACAAATTTTCAGTTATTGCGATTAATTTAATTAGATACCATAAAGAAACTTGGTTAGTTACACTGTGAGAAGGTAGAATTATGTATTAAAAATATGTTGATTTAATTGATTGAAATCAGATATGTGTATGTATATGTAAACTTTATTCTGTGTATTTGTAAATGCCAGGTCAACAATGTATTGGCTAAAAATGCAGAAGAAAGTTAATTGTATTCTGCTATTATTTTTTTTGAATTCATCGTCAATAAGGAACTTGAGAGTGTAATTCAGACAGAGCTGATTACAGCCTTTAAAATTGTAAGTGGACTGTTGATAATAATGAAATGTACGTGAAGGACCGCCATTATCAAGGTGTGGTATAACATTGAGGTACTGTACCATGTACTAGTATAATTTAAACATGGCAGCAGTTTAGTTTAGGATGTTGATACATGTACAGACATTAAATGATTATGTAGGCTAGGAGTAGGGTAAAACATGTGATACCAAACACTATTGAACATTATTACATGAATAGAATTTTGCATGTTTTTTATTGGTCTAGAAACTACTTTAGGGTCACGTCAAATCGCAAAAGTACTCAAATTGCATTAAAATATGGTATGTTTTGTCTGCTGCACAAGCAGTCAAGCAGAATCCAATATTAACTTGTTTCTGATCTGATTCATGTATGTGTTGTTGAAACACAAAAATCTTGTCAACAACAATGGATGCTTCAGCTGCTAACATATTTGCTATGAAATACAAGTATTTGTTGGTTTTATTCATGTAACAAAAGTAACAGTAACAGTATACAATTAATGACTTTGATATAGGTCGCTATCAGGATTTATCAGCCAGAGAAAATTTAATATACACCGAGCCGCTAGGAAAGGTGAATATACATTTTTGAGGGCTGATCAATCCTGATAGCAACCGTATATCAAAGTGATTAATTGTTTTATTACATGAATAAAACCACCATCTCCCTTGATCAGAAAAACAGAGGATGCCTTTTCTACTGGAGCCCCTGCTTACATTTTGTAATTGTTGTTACTCTTAATATTTTTTATTTAATACTGCATTTTGATATCGATTTGATTGGACGAATGAATTTGTTAAGACGGCTATTCTGATTGGCTAAAACATAACAATCAGGTCGATATCGTATTCCGCTTGACTACTATGCAGCGGAACAAACATTTTATGTAATTTCGCGACCCAAAAGTTGTTTTTAGACCAATCAAAAACACACAAAATTCTATTCATGTAATAATTACAATTACTGACTTTGATATGTGGTCGTTATCAGTATTTCTCAACCCTAAAAAATGTATATTCACCTCAACTAGTGGCTCGATGAATATTACATTTTCTCAGGTAGAGAAATCCTGATAGTGATATGAAAGAAAATAATTGTATAATATTAAATGGCTGTACCTGGACTTGGTTAGGAATATCTAATGTGTTCATAGTCTCTAATCTGTGAACCATTCCATTATCATCTCTGTAACCACAGACTATCTTAGGTATACCAACCAAATAACTCTGTGCCCACCATTTTATTAACTTAAACCTGTAAGAACAAAAATGTTTAAGTTTACATTGATTTCCTACCAACTATCTATATTGTTATTATACAGTTTTGAAATATTCTAGAGTAAGACTCCAAGGATCTTCATCAAATGAATGTTTGAAAGTAAAACATATTTCTACAGAAACGTTACATATGTTTGAATATGTTTTCTAAAACTAGATATTAGTAAGATGGTATACATCTCTGTGGGTCCCACTGACCTTGAGGTTAAAGGTCATCGACCGTGGTATGTGCCACATCGCTGTGATATTATCTACCCATATACCAAATATCAAAAGCATACCTCAAAAGATAAAAAAGTTATCTCCCAGGCAAGATGAAAGATAGACAGATGCACAGATGGACAAACAGACTGATCAGTATACATCGTCTGCCACTAAGTGGCAGGCCCTTAGAAATAGTTTTCATACAAATTAAATTTGTCATTGAAATACTACATTTAGTATGTTCCCAAAAGAAACTAACCCGCCACTGCAGTCTCCAATTACATCCTGCCTAAATGTATTAATGAATTATAAAATTTGTACTTGACCTAGGTTCTTTTTTTATTTCTGTGGTTCTTCATTTTGCAGTATTATTTGTTGGATACATTCTGCATTTCTGTGTTGTAAGGGCAATAACTGGGACAGGTTGGGATCTTTTAAACCAGTTAAACCATACCTTATAATTTTGTGTTTAAGACAAGATATATATAGATTGGTTACTTTCTAGTGTTTGTGTGTATTATTGTTTCAAATCATCTGTTTTGTTGGGGCATAAATAGGGGCAGAGAACTGGTCCAATTAACTGGTTCAATCCAGCTATGTAAAGTCTTATAACTGTACTAAGCCAGTTTTTTCCACAGTACTGTCCTTCCTGTTGTTTTTCATTTAATTTTTTTATCATCTGTTTTTCTGTCTTTTAATGATAACTGGGGTAATTAAAAAGAATAGCTTTTTGTTTTGTTTATCTCCTTTACAGAGAAATGTAATAAAAATCAAAGATAAGCTAATATAACACCACATACTAGAAAATGTGAAAGGGCACTTAGAATTAATGTTTATTGAAAATGGTCACAATTTTGCTCTCCATTAGCTTCTACATCAGGAAGTATGGTTTGTTGTGTTACTAGGTATGTGATAGCGTTAATTGATGCCTAATGACTTTATTAGATTAGTAATGGACAGATAATGTGCTGTAAAGCTTAAACTGTAATTGTACAGTACACATACTAGTAATCAGCGAGATGAATCTGATGATGATGGCAATATCAATTTCTCTGGTTAAATTAGTTTCTAATTAAGATTAAAGCCTTAAGTTTTGTTTAGAAGGCAGATAGTAGTGACTTTTCTGTGAAAATAAAATAAGTGTTCTAATGCTCCCCTTGACCCACATACGGTAGATTTGCAAGAGCAATGAAGTAATCTTAACTGTTTAAAAGTAGACTGACAGGAGAACTTGATGGAACTCTGGCAATTATTCACTTCATCTCTCTGATATTGTAGAAAAGGTCTTTGATAAAAATTCATGAAATACAATGCATACTTGCCAACATATTTGTGGTCCCAGTGGGTCCTAGGAAAAACCTTGGTGGGGGCAGAGGGGGGGGGGGGGGGGGGCAAAGACCCCCAGCTGAAAACGATTTTAGAGTCTTTCTATGGTATTTGAGAGTGTCTCCAGGGTTTTTTGAGTTGACATACGCATGTATTTTGTGAATGCAGGATTAGAAAGGCTGTTTTAACACACATTTTATAATTATTCTTGAAAAAAGAAGAAATCCCGGAGATTCCAACAACCTACCAGGATAAAAAATTCCGGAGGTTCCGGGCAAAATCCACAGAATTGGCATGTATATACAATGTTCTATATGATTAACATTTTCAAGTGCCTAACTCCCATAAAAATGATTGATTGTAAATTATAAAAGATATTGTTGATATACACAATTGATTTAAATTTTAAGAAAACTCACAAAAAATATAGGTGTAAGAGCACTTACATGACAATTCTCCATTTAATTTACAAATCCAAGGGCCATAACTCCCACAAAAATAATCAATCTGTGCTCATTTCCAACTGGTGCAAGATATTATTGATATACATATTTTATTATTAATTTCATAAAAATCACACAAGAAATGTAGGCAAGAGAGTTCCAACATGATGACTTTATAAATAGTTTACATTTACAAGGACCATACAAATATAATTGATCTGTGCTGATTTACAAATTTGTCCAATATATTATTTACAAGCAATTGATTAAAATTTCATAAAAACTGGACCAGAAATTAATGTTTGAGAGCACTTACAGGACAAAGGTTATCAATGAGTGCTCATTTTCAAACTTATTCAAGATGACAGAAACATTTGATTAAAATGTCATGAAAATCTGACAAGAAATGTAGGCATGATAATGCTTACAATAAAATTTTCCATATAACTGACATTTGCAAGGGGAATAAATCCACAAAAGATAATCAATTTATTATAATTTTCCAAGATATTGTTGATGCAAACAATTGATTTAAATTTCATAAAAATTTTACATTGGATATGTCAGCATGAAGATGCTCATAAGACAATTTTCTCCCCAATACACAATTCTAAGAGGCATAACCCACAAAGACCCCTGGCTAAAAACAAGTTTAGAGTCTTTCTATGGTATTTGAGAACGTCTCCAGGGTTTTTTAGCTGACATACACATGTATTTTGTGAATGCAGAATTAGAAATATAGGATCTTACATTGGTACGAGTGGATTATCGGATTTCTCCAGTCGAGATAGTTAAATTATGGAATTTTAAGTCCGAGCATTGGCGAGGACTTAAAATTCCATAATTTAACTATCGAGATTGGAGAAATCCGATAATCCACGAGTACTAATGTAAGATTCTCTTTCTCTAATTTTAAAAAGTAGTAAATTTGCGAAACGAAGTACAAAATCTCCCAACTCCAATTTTACGTTCATGACTTGAATACGCGGTAAATGGAAGGTGTTTTGTTTATGACGTCATGAGTTCTTATTGTGACGTTATTATTTTTAACCAATCAACTGCTGAGAACAACAAATTCACTAGTGACGAGAAATATTTTTTCCACACCGGTCAAGCGGTTAAAATATTACGTCAAAATTAGAGAAAGGCTGTTTTAACACACATTTTATAATTATTCCTGAAAAAAGAAGAAATCCCGGTGATTCCAACAACCTACCAGGTAGCCCAGACACGGATAACAAATTCCGGAGGTTCCAGGTGAAATCCGGAGCATTGGCATGTATATACAATGTTCTATGTGATTTACATTTTCAAGTGCCTAACTCCCATAAAAATGATTGATTGTAAATTATTAAAGATATTGTTGATATACACAATTGATTTAAATTTTAAGAAAACTCACAAGAAATATAGGTGTAAGAGCACTTACATGACAATTCTCCATTTAATTTACAAATCCAAGGGCCATAACTCCCACAAAAATAATCAATCTGTGCTCATTTCCAACTGGTGCAAGATATTATTGATATACATATTTTATTATTAATTTCATAAAAATCACACAAGAAATGTAGGCAAGAGAGCTTCAACATGATGACTTTATAAATAGTTTACATTTACAAGGACCATACAAATATAATTGATCTGTGCTGATTTTCAAATTTGTCCAAGATATTATTTACAAGCAATTGATTAAAATTTCATAAAAACTGGACCAGAAATTTATGTTTGAGAGCACTTACAGGACAAAAGTTATCAATGAGTGCTCATTTTCAAACTTATTCAAGATGACAGAAACATTTGATTAAAATGTCATGAAAATCTGACAAGAAATGTAGGCATGATAATGCTTACAATACAATTTTCCATATAACTGACATTTGCAAGGGGAATAAATCCACAAAAGATAATCAATTTATTATAATTTTCCAAGATATTGTTGATGCAAACAATTGATTTAAATTTCATAAAAATCTTACATTGGATATGCCGGCATGAGGATGCTCATTAGACAATTTTCTCCCCAATACACAATTCTAAGAGGCATAACTCACAAAAATAGGGCATTTGATGGGACATTAAATGATACTCCACCAGGTTGCATTGTTTTTAATTTTATGAACACATTTTACTGAATTAAAATCAGCCTATAGGAACAGCTGATCATGATAACAATCCATCTCAGAAGACCTTGACCTTGCACCTATAAAAATAATTTTATATTGGCACAAGGCAGAATGGGATTGTGCTAAAAATTATATTTGATCTTCATTTGATAGTACATAACAGCTGTGCAAAGTTTAAACAAAATCTGTTGACGAGTTTTCAAGTTATCATCTGGAAACCAGCAACTGTTGACCAAAAAAACATTTGAATTGGTCTAAGAGTCGCAAACTATGAATTGGACTGTGCTGAGAATTGAACTTAATCTTCATTTTATTGTACTAAACAGTTGTGCAAAGTTTAAACAAAATATGTTGACAAGTTTGCAAGTTATCATCTGGAAACCACCGAGGCACGGACAGAGGGACAGACACTCATATCAATATGGAGGGTATTACATAATAAAAATGATCCATATGTGTTGGTTTTGGCCAGGTTGCAGGAAATGGAAACCCCGGTTATAGTATGGTGAAGGTGGGTTGGCAGGGAAAATAGAGTACCTATTTTGTGTAAGCAACTCCTCCTGCAGTTTTTAACCCTGATCTCTGGACTTCACAGACAAATTGAACATGTATTTAAGTTATGCACCTACTATTATGGAATTGTTCAAGGATTTGTTCTTAATTTTCTGACTTGGAAACAGTCATTTGTCAGGAAGTTTTAACGAAGTGGATACTTTATTTTGTGTAATCAACTCCTCCTACAGCTTTCAACCTATAACCTTGAAATTTCATAGAATGATTGCAAACTTATTGATTTTATAAAATTGTTCAAGAAATGTTTCCCATTTTTCTAGACATGGGGATTAAGTCATTTTTAACACATTTCAAACATGGTGGTTCTTTTTAGGTGTAATCAACTCCTCCTAAACATTTAATTTGAAAGAACAAGATTATGAAGAATGGTAATAATTTTCCATATAATTTCTAAGGGGCTTTTTTTTAAAAAGATTCATGAATCTGTGCTGATTTTCAAACTTGTAAACATATTACTGATAAAAATATTTGATTTAAATTTAATAAAATGTTAAAACATGAAGAGAAATGTAGTCTTCAAAGCGCCTACATGCCTAAAGCACAGATGGATGTCCAGCATTTCAATGACAATAAAGAAACATAGCTTTTGTGAAAGAAACTTGCAAAAATGGAGAAACTGAAATATTACACATTTTACAATGCACTGTTACTGGGGTCAAACTAATTTTCATTTTAACAAAAATGTATTGAGAAAATATTTTCATAAAAACATCATTTGAGATATCATGGTTATATAAAAATACTGCCACAAATTTCAGGGCAATTTTCATAAAGAAAATCTATATGCACAGGGGTGCAAAAGCCGAGTTGCCATATTTTATTAACCAAAACTTTCCTTGTCTTCATTTTAAGATTTAACATCATTGGTGTTTACAGGCATTACATGTAAACTGGAGACAAAGCGAGGAAGGGTTTTAGCAGGAAAAATGTAAGCTTTATCAACAAATTTTCAAAGTTGCACAAAATATGAATATGTGAATCCTCTAACAGTATTTAACCATTGTGTAAAATTTCAGATATGTACTTGAAGTAGTTTTTGAGTTATGGTTCGGAAACCACTAATTCAAGCAATTTTCTACTGTTTTTCTGTCACTGTGACCTTGACCTTGAACGGATTTACCCCAAAATCAATAAGGTTCCTCCTCTTTATGGTATGCAACAATATCCCAAAGTTTCAATAAAATTGGTTGAGAACTTTTTGAGTTATGGTCTGGAAACCACTAATTCAATAAATTTTCTAATGTTTTTCTGTTGCTGTGACCTTGACCTTGACGGATTTACCCCAAAATCAATAGGGTTCCTCCTCTTATGGTATGTAACAATATCCTAAAGTTTCATTAAAATCGGTTCACAACTTTCTGAGTTATCGTCTGGAAACCAATTGTTGACGCCCGCCATCATCACAACAATAGTCGAGTTCAACTTTGTTGCAACTCGGCTAAAAATTAAGTAACATATGCAGACACATCAATCTAGTGGTTGTAAAACAATTTCCTTAAAGATAATAAAGATTATAAAATTTATTAAACCATACATGTACATGCATTTTGTCAAACAAAGGCTGATCAATTATGTTCTCAGGGCTTGACTAACAAAGGTATGTAGGAAATGTTGATAATAAATGGATGTATCTCTCTAATAACAAACAAATTCAAAGGGACTTGGGGCAAGTCTACTTGACTCATAGAGCTGTTCAGCATGTCTACAGGTGAAAAATATTGTTGGGGTGGGTAGGAAGATAGATATACAGTACGCCCAGAGTGTATGGTCACTCAAACACTCAAATAAGAGAAATTAAAGTGTTTCAGAGTGTTGTTATCTACCACCACCTAAAAATTAATCCCCTTGATGTACCGGTATAACGATGATTGTTGTTCTGATTTCATTATGTTTTTGCTGAAATAATGTGCAAATTTAGTTTCATTTGGCCAATCAATTGACAATAGGCATACACTTAAGATATTTTTCTCCTTACTATAAAGTAAAGCTACGTGTAACAAGTACATAAATACACATCTGACCTGTAAAACCGCGTGCTTTGCATAAAGTATAATTCTAGATAAAAGCTTTACTTTTAACTTCAGTATTACTGAAATTAAAAAAAAGGAAGTTCTGTTTGAAAAAAATTCTTATGCATCGATCTATTTTTATCTCTAATATGGGTCAATTTGGTGTAAAAAAATTGACATTTTTAATGTGTATATGAATTATGTTTATTTAATGAAACTTCTATTTTTATTTCCTGGTTTTGGTACATTAAAGAAAGATGTAAATGTATATATTTATTCATCTTTGACCTTGATTACTTTCTGCTGACCGCATGGTTAAACAGTTGTGTATTTATTTATGTCACGTGCACCTTGTCTAGAGAAAACGTTAACATTTGTGTATAGCCGGCAAAAAACGAATTGATATAGTGTATATGAAATAATAAGGACAAAACACATCACCACTGGTATACCTCTTGTTGTTACGTGAACTAAGGACTGTATATTGTCATTTTTTTTCTAATTATATCAAGTTGTTCTTAAAAAGTTCCGTTTTAATTACGAAAATTATTAAAAATATTAAGTTCTAAATTTCCTCGTATTAACATGACTTTACCAGTCTACATCGAGGCTGTTGGTAATGCAAGAGTGACTAACAACAAATTGAATAAACATTTAATTTTTGCAATTTGGGGTAGAGACAATTTGTTGGGTGATTTTGAGTGTCAACACTTAAAATTTTCGGTGTAACACAGTGAAACACTCTACACTGTGTAGAGTGTTTGAGTGACCATACACTCTAGACATACTGTAGTCTACCATCTTTTAATGAGCACTTTTGGTTGGTTCTCATTCAAAAGAAAGACACTGGGTATCTAAGTGGTCAAAATCTAGGAATCATCACACAGTAACCAACTAGATTATAGAAATAAAATTACATAAATGATGTTAAATGGCAAGTTATCAATTTAAAAAATATAATTCAATCATTTAAAAGTGCTTGTATTAGATTCTAAAAAAATACCTTGACAGCTACTACTACATGTATTAATCTTTCTGTATCCACAAACAAGTGTAAATGTTACAAAAAAACATGCCTACTAATTATAAATTCAATTTAATTTAATGTGTCATCATAGCATTACTAATATAGATTTTACACATCTTTTAAAAGGGAGATAATTCTACATATAGTTTAAAGAATTATTTGATTGTTTGAATGGGGTTTAATGTCACTTTCAGCGATTTTTCAGCTATATAATGGAATCCAGGTTTATTTGGGAAGGAGTTTAGTAAAAATTTATTTAAACTGGCACTGATGTAAAATTTTGCTTCCAAAAATTAAAATTTGTGCACTCTTAGTCCAATGCATTATCCCATGTTACCGGTAACCCTATGTCAGTAGGACCCATAGTCTGCAAGTACTTAAAGGCCTGAGAATACCATAAATCCGCTCATCAATTGATTTTTTCTATGCACCTCTGAAAGTTCTGTCTCTGTCTGTTGTTTTCTATTTCTCTTGTTGTTTTAAATTCTACATAGTTAAACTCATCACATGATTCTGTCATGTCCCTGGCATCAACCTCTCCTGAAAATACTGAAATTGATGTTTTAGTAGAATTGAAAATACACATCTTAATCAACCTGTATTGTGTAAACGATGTAAAGGAATTTACATGTATGAGCAAGTTTGTAATTCTGATTAATGTCATGCAATAAAAATGTTTTGATTCCATTTCCAATTTACAAACTGTTGGGATTTCAGTTCTTCCAATTAATAAAACACTCTAGAGAGCCTGCATTTCTCACTAGCATTGTTAACAGCTCTGTCCATAAAACTGTTCATGCTGGCAATCTTGAAAGAAACTTGGCAAGAAACAGGCCATTTCTAGTAACCATTCTCTATGAATTTCTCCTACAAAATTACACTTATTTTTTTTTTAGGAGAATTTTTAATTTGTGTAAAAATTCAGCTTATAAGAAATTAGAAATAAAAGTTTCTCATGGTGGCTATGTTTGAAGCCAGAATGGCATCAATTTATACTATAGTACACTGTGTAGTGTAAAGACCTTCCATACTTTATTAAAGTCTTAAATTGGCTTTATAGTTTTAGAGACATGAAACTTGAAAATGTCGGACAATGAGAAGTAAGGATCTTCATCAAAGTCAGATCAGCAAAAGTTTGTACAGGATCTCACATACCGAGTACTCTGGCTTCTTCCTCTAATAAAAAGTGTATGCCATGCCCTGATATAACTGAAAAATTGCTGAAAGTGGCATGAAACACCATTAAAAGAAACAAGAAAAATGCATAATCTTTGTAGTGGACCTCACATAAATAATTTATGACAAGTTAAAAGACATCTGAACATGTTGTTTCAGAGAAGAGAATTTTTCTTGTGGCCATTCAGAAGTAGGGACTGCCTATCGCTGCCATATTTTATACCCAATCATGACAAGAATTTGTTTAGATTTTCATAAAAAGGTTTAAAATAATGCTGAATATGGATGGCAATAGCTCACAATGACTTTCAATCAGGTAACTAAAAAACTAATGTAGACCTCATTTCTGGTTTTTGATTTTGAGAAATAAAACATCAAATCTTGATGATGGGCTATAATCTTCTTTTTCAAGTTTCATGTAATAATGGTAAATGTATTTTTCTCTTTTATAAGTCTAAAGCATTAAGGAAGAAAACTACCCTATTGATCTTCAAGCTGCTTTTATTAAATGATAATTCTAATATGATTTGCATATTTAGAAATATGTTTATTTGATTGGTCGAGATTACTTCCGGTTGAGGTTTTTAACGATATTTATTTTTTGATAAATGAAGTTGACCCAATTTATTTTTGGATAAATGACGTTGACCGAACTATTTTTAGCGTAACTAATGTAAACAAAGATGGCGACATTCAATATCGGCCGCGATTACAAATTATGTGTATGATAAATTGACGTTAATGATTTGTTAAAGTTAAAACTATTCTTTTGTTCGATAAAGAAAATAAAGTCATAGATTTTAGTGTATTTATTAAAATCAAAAGATGGTTTATTAATAACATTTGGTACGTAAAAATCAACAAAATATTCATACGTTCGGTTGACGATCCCTGCTACCGAAATACACAAGAAACATGAAATTGAGAATACGTTAATAGGAAAATTAATTTCTTAATGCAATTTTAAAGAATTATAATGATTGAAAACCCTTTTCAATGGATTTATCGGTATATCAACAAGACCAACTCACTCACAAACAAAGGACTTTGATGATATGTTTGTGAGTGAGTTGGTCTTGTTGATATACCGATAAATCCATTGAAAACTGTGTTCAATCCTATAATTGATCAATCTAATTGATTGGTTGATTGATTGATTTAACTTTGGCAATCTTTCTGCCATATCATGGCATGAAAATATTATTAACATGTAGAGGAGCTGTTAAGAACAGACTGATAAAAATGTATAAATACTTATACCAAAAACATAGTAACAAATATAGTTCATACATTGACTCTACAGGAGAGGTTATGGTCATGCTAATAACCAGTTCAAATTATAATACAATGTAATATCTTTTAAAGCTGGGTGGTTTTGAGTTAGAGCTAATAATTTTACATGTACTTAGGTTTACCTAAAGAGTGAGATTCGAGTCTTGTTCTGACAACCAGTCCAAATTCTTCATTGTTGTTGACAGGTTCGGTTGTTACCGGAAAGCCATCGGGTTTGTCTGGCAAATGAAATCAATCTATGGTCTAAACATTGTTTTTTACTAGTGAATTGGTGTGGCATATTTCAGTAATCATCTGAAATTGTGTTTGTTGTTTTGATTTACATAACATAACATATAACTAGAGGCTCCCAGGAGCCTGTAATCGCTCACCTGGAATCCAAATGACTATATTAAAATTTTTGAAATTAACAGTTTCAGTCTAGTTGTTATAGCTTTTAAGTTACTGTGCAAAAACTAAACATTTCTTCAAAAAATGTTAAATACAATAACTCCTATAAGGTGCCATCGACAATTTCTGAAAATTAAATGGTTTTTAGGCATTGTCCTTTAGGGTACTTTAGAAATTTACAGTTTTACTCTACTAATAGGTGTGTTATAGACTAATTTATAATTAAAAAACTGTTCATATGTCCAAATTCATAATGAAAGGGCAATAACTCCTATATAGAGTCATCTTGCAATTTTTGGACTAAGCAATCATTTGTAGGGCTTCTATTGCTGATCATTTGTGCAATTTACAGTTTTAATCTAGCTACTATAGTTTTCAAGTTACAGGACAAAAATGGAAAATTTCATAACAAAATTGTCATTTAAGGGCAATAACCCCTATAAGGAGTCATCTGACAATTTCAGACCAATTAAATGAATTGTAGGGCTTGTTTTGCTGATCATTTTTGCAATTTATTATTTCACTCTAGCTGTTATAGTTTTAAAGTTACAGGACAAAAACGGAAAATTTCATAAAAAATTACCATTTAAGGGCAATAACTCATATAAGGAGTCATCTGACAATTTCAGACCAATCAAGTGAATTGTAGGGCTTTTATTGCTGATCATTTTTGCCATTTAAAGTTTCACTCTACCTCGTATATTTTTCAGGTTATATTGTAAATACCAAAAATTTGGTCAAAAATCGTCAAAAAAGAGCAATAACTCCTACAAGAAGCCAATACACAACTTCGCACTAATAGCAACTATTGTAGACCTTAATGTGCTGATCAATTTGAAGTAACGGTTTTCTCTATAGCTATTATAGTTTTTTAGATAATGATCAAAAACCTGTGTTGACCCCCATGTTCTATTTTTAGTAACAGCGGCCATATTTGTCTGTTGATCAACACCCTGGGTACAAACTTGAAACTAGGAACCCTAAGGATGATTGTGGCCAAGTTTGAAAAAAATTGGCCCAGTGGTTTCAGAGGAGAAGATTTTTGAAAAAGTTTACGATGGACGACAAGTGATAGCAATAGCTCACATGGACCTTCGGTCCAGGTGAGCTAAAAAGTTAAAGAACTTAACAGTCTAGATGTACAAAAAAACTTCCTTTCAAACTTACAAATAAAGGAAAAACAAATTATTTTCTCAGTCTTGTTTCCAGTAATTATTTTCATTAATTAATATTAAACCAACACAATGTATTTCATAAATATCAACTTAATACTTTTTCCTTTATATCACTTATTGTTTTAAAATATTTCATTACAAACCCATACCTGCTGTGATATATTGCTCAAATTTCCAACCCCAGCAGCACATCTCATCTTGTTTTTCCGTCATTTCTGCCTTAAATGTTTTCCTCTGTTCCGTATCAAATTCACACATATAAATAGTACCATTAAACTTAGTAATGGCTACGAGCCAATCCTCTTTGTTCTCAAAAGGAGTACACAGGAGCTTCGTAAGCAACCCTCTCCAGCAAATAAAATCTGTATGAAGATCCCTGAAATGTATTCATCCTTTGCAAACAATTAACCAAACCTGTCTTGATTGTGTATAGAAAAGATTTATTCTTCCATAAATGGTCGATTTAAGGTACAGATGACCAAGTAAATATGAGCCATTGTGCTCTCATCCATATTTGATGAGTCATCCAATCAAAACGCCTGAAACACAAAGTTTGTTATGGTAATATAAGCATTCTTGTTTTAGGTGTTCTGATTGGATGTTGGATATTAAAAAATGGAGAGTATATAGGATATACTTGCCACTTTCACCAACTTTTCAGCTATATAATGGCATCCAGTTTTTATTGTAGGAGGAAGCCAGAAAACAAGGCCAAACACCTCACACAGGAAAACTGGAAATCCTTGTCAACACACCCTGCTTGTGTTGAGATTCGAACCCAAAGACTCAGTGAGGACAGGCCATTTGATCATAAGTAGATTACTAAAAACCTTAACCACTCAGCCACAAAGGTCCCCCACAATATATGTATTGTGAAAGAATTACTAATACCTACATGCATTAAGAAATACAAAACAACTACAAAACAAAAACAAAAAGCTGAGAAAAAGTATCAATACTAAAACTCCAAACTCTAAACTGTCACTTTAAAAACTGGTTTCAACTTCATAACTGGTTTTTATAAAACATATATTTGTTGCTTATTGTTTGCAAAAAAAAAGGGTATACATGTAGCAGTTTATGGTGGATGCAAGTCTAAATGGTAACAACCAAAAAACAACTAAATATCAGAACCACAAAAAACAAGTGTGGACACAGAAAAATGTCTCGCCTGCATTCCGCATCAGTAACGAAAATAAATTTCGTCATAAGCATTACGTAAATAGCATTAAATATCAGCAGCGGCTTGTATACGAAATATTGTCACCATACCATGCATAGTTACAGCCGTAACCCAAAAACTTTAACGTAGTCGCTGGACCGTGAAATTGAGGTCAAGGTCAGGTGGAAACTAATAGACAGTCATGTACTATTCATCAGCAACCTATATACCAAATATTGTCATCCTACCATGCATAGTTACAGAGAAACTGCCGTAACCCAAAAACTTTAATGTAGTCGCTGGACCGTGAAATTGAGGTCAAGGTCAAGTGACACCTACCAGACAGTCATGTACTAGTCATTAGCAACCTATATACCAAATATTGTCATCCTACCATGTGTGGTTATAGAGGAACTGTCGTAACCCAAAAACTTTAACGTAGTCGCTGGACCGTGAACTTGAGGTCAAGGTCAGTGGAACCTACCAGACAGTCATGTACTAGTCATCAGCAACCTATATACCAAAGATTGTCATCCTACCATGCATGGTAACAGAGTAACTGCCGTAACCCAAAAACTTTAACGTAGTCGTTGGACCGTGAAACTGAGGTCAAGGTCAGGTGACACCTACCAGACAGTCATGTACTAGTCATCAGCAACCTATACACCAAATATTGTCATCCTACCATGCATAGTTACAGAGGAACTGTCGTAACCCAAAAACTTTAACGTAGTCGCTGGACCGTGAAATTGAGGTCAAGGTCAGGTCACACCTACCAGACAGTCATGTACTAGTCATCAGCAACCTATACACCAAATATTGTCATCCTACCATGCGTAGTTACAGAGGAACTGTCGAAACCCAAAAACTTTAACGTAGTCGCTGGACCGTGAAATTGAGGTCAAGGTCAGGTGACACCTACCAGACACTCATGTACTAGTCATCAGCAACCTATACACCAAATATTGTCATCCTACCATGCGTAGTTACAGAGGAACTGTCGTAACCCAAAAACTTTAACGTAGTCGCTGGACCATGAAATTGAGGTCAAGGTCAGGTGACAGGTGACTGACTGGCAAGTACTCATCATAAGCTACCTCTGGACCAAATTTGATGGACCTAGGGCTTGGGCTTACAAATATATGAAGCAAGATGTCAAGTGTTTATGCCGCCGCCGCCGCCGGATTCCCATACATATGTCTCGCCTCCAGCGACTTTCGTCGCAGGCGAGACAAAAACAAACACTTTACTATTGTGTTTATTGAATTAAAAAGTTTGAACACTTTTCGAATGTCCCTTTATAACATAGTTGACTAATATGTCATCTACATGTAATTACAAACATCATAATAATCTAGCTAGTTCTTTTACGTCTTTTACATTTTTTATTATTATTTAAAATGTGAGGTTTTATCTGTCTGTTGTTTTTTCTTGGAGCAAAATGTTTTCAGAAGTTCTGTATATTTTAACATGTGAAATATAATGAAACTAACATAAACACAAAGACTATACCTGTTTTAAATAAATAAAACTATGTTCACATAAGTAATCCATGTTTGAAATACTAGTACTAGTATCGAGACGGAATTTTGCTGGGAGTTGACATTTTGAATTTAATGGTAAATCAAAATTATGGAATCAAGTTACATTTAATGTTAGTACAAATACAATTTGTTGTAACTGTAACAAATGAAAAATTTGTTTCGTTAAAAACAAATCCATAAGATAGATTTAAATGGTGTCAGCCATTCAATGTAATGGGAGTGAAGGGGTATCTCCAATAAAGCTTCGAACAGGACTTTAAACATCCTCGATATACTAAGGTAAGACAATTTAGACATTTTTCAGTAAGCTTAGCGTAGTTTGCATGGGTGTACAAACTTGTTTCATATCAAACTTAACTGAAACATTCCGCATGATTTTCTTGCGGAATTTGCGCACGGGAAAATGTGTTTAAAGATGAAACCTCGCATTTGACTAAAAACATAAAATATCAATATCGAATAAAAAATGTTGAAAATAAACACAAAACCACAAAATCTGACAGATAGCTTTTCATACTACATTGTATTTGATAATATAATTATAATGTGTTCAGAGTTTAACCAATCAAATTTTAGATTATAATACTAATATGCCATATTTCACCTTATTAGCAATATTAAATAAGTTCTTAAAAGAATAATTATTTAATGAAATTCATTTATTACTAATAATTGTTTGTTTGTACTTGCATATATTTTTGAAATCAACAAAGGATGTTAACTCAAAAATAAACCATACAATTTGTCTATTAATTCTTATCAACAAAGTGCTTAATTGACTTTATGCTTCGTATTATTCATGACAATATGGGAATCTGTGTCAACTCATTTTGAAACTGTTTATTAATTACCTATCATTAGAATGGTCTTGATTTTTTGTTTGCAATTGAAACTTTGCATTGTTTAGTAAAATCCATTGCAGAATATTGTCAAGGTATTCCTTCTTCGTTTCATCTTTTCTTATCATATCTTTGAAACCTGTTGTCAAATCAAATTTAACATCATAAGGATTCTTTGGTGGTCTAAAATATTTCATACCACTTCTATCATTTATAAAACATCTGTCTTTATTTAAAGAAAATGCTCCTATCTCAACAGGTTTCCTGAAAAATGGTGTTTTTTCATCAAATTTGTACTTCGGGTGTACTTTAAATACTGTTTGGTTTCTCTCATCGTTGGGATTTAACTTCTGTTTCTTCGGCTGATCTTGGTTTCGGTTCATAGTTAAGCAAAACGAAAGTAAGACTAAAAGTAAAAGGAAACACCGGAAAGGGTGTGTTAACGAATCAAAACCGACGTTTTAATAAATATCTAACCAATAAGAATTGATCTTTCAAATAAATGTATGATTCAATATGTCAGCCTCCATGTCATAGCAAAAAGAAATCGGATCTCCTTTTAGAAACGTTCGGCAAACAGTTTTATAAGAAATACAGACTTAGTAAAGGTATTTTGAAATCAGTATTAATTTCCTGATTATATGTTTATAAGATTAGTTCTACAGTACATTTCAATTTTCTGGCGTTTATTATGATTGATAACTAAATAAAATATTTAAAGGGCCTCGGTAGCCGAGTGGTTAAGGAAGTTCGTCTACTATTGAACACGTGGTCTGTCAACACTGAGGTTGAGAGTTCCAGTCTCACTGCGGGCAGGGTGTACTCGACTCCAATCTAAATTGACAAGGATTGCCAGTTTTCCTACCCGAGTAGAAGGTCGGGGGTTCTCTAGGGGTACCAGGGAATTTTTTAGGATTTTGAGGGCTTTAGTCACTTTAACCAGTGATTTAGCTATCCTTGCCACTTTTGCAATTGGTGAATCCTTTTCTGAAATGACGAAAATATTTTGAACGTAATTCGCCACTTAAAATTAAAAAAATTTCAAAATTTTCATCGTCAAAATCGCCATTCTCGGCACAGATAAATCCAAATATCCTACCCAAGGTACAAGTTTATGACCCAAAGCAATCAAAGTAATTATGTAATAGACATGCCACTAGATATTATTTGATAATTAATCAATTACTGTGCACACATCGTCACACGGGATCAATCATAGCCAGTTGGATAGCAATTCGGGCGATCTTTTTGTGGTCCCACATCGCCTTGTTCATAATTGCCCTGTCATTTTGAGAAAGTCGTCTTAAATTTCCTTTTAATTTTATTGCTATTATCGTCAGAAATCGTCATATTTGTGTTATAGCGTCGTTTTTATTACTAGCCATTTGTTTACGCTGGTTCCAGCGTGCTTTTACTTTGGATATATAGCGTAGGTTAAAATATCGGAAACCAGTTCAAAGCAAAAGTTAATACCGACTGTTTTCGGAGCGGATATGAATTCGGTGCCTGAGATTGAAAAATACGATGCTTCTAGAATTTAAATGACTTGAAAATTTTAAACATAAACACAAATTAATATTTTGGCAATCACTTTTTTAAAGTTGTTCATTTAAATCTGCTCAAATATATGTTCTATGGCAATATTACTTTGAATACATAAAATATATTATAAAATGGTGCTAGAAAATATTAAATATTTATTGATGTTTATTGTATTCATTAATTAAGGATCTTGCATGCATTTATACATATAAATAAATATACACACATAAGGTTTTAAAATTGTCGCACGCAAAAGTGACCAATGGTTCAAAAATCCTAGCTAAAACCCTGCTTTAGCGGATTAGCCTTTCAAGCATCTGCTCAGAAGCATGAACTCGTTGTACTGGTGAAATATCATAGTATAAAAAAAACTATATTCTTTCAATTGCAGTGTATAAATTTGTTTTAAAAAATGATTATAACAAAATGTTTATAAATTTTCAAAGAATTTTAATTTTAAAACTTATTTAAAAATCGTTTGTATATCAATCGGTTACAATTTTTCATTAAGGGCCGTTGTACTCTTCGTTTTCTATGTGGTAGCCATCGGTAATTAGACGTATCTCGGATGTACACAAATGGCGCGTAATCCATTTGAAATCAGCAAAACATACAAAAAATGAGTAAAATACGCAAAATCTTTGCAATTTTTATTTGCATTACATATTTAATCAAAAGGTGGAAGTCTGTGCGCATCAGTATGATCTACGACACTTTTGTGTGCATATATTGACCATTAGCACCACTTAATCATGTTAATTGTATTACCTGTAAAAACATCGATTCGGCAATTGACACCTGCTGTTTAAAACTATCGATGTGAAATAATTAAATTTCCTGTTAATTGGCTTGGGGTCATAAATATGTCGTTTTACACTTGGTAGAATGAATTTGTAACAAAAAATTTTAGTACTTGTTGGAAATCAGGTGACGAAATTGATTTAGAAATCTATAGCCAATTTTCAAATGATTTCGTCAATGACAAAAGAGGCTAGTGCTAAAAAATTCCCTGGGGTACTCCGGCTTCCTCCCCCAATAAAAACTGGACGCCATGATATAGCTGAAAAATTGATGAAAGTGGCGTTAAACATCATTCAAACAAAACAAACAATAAAAGTTGAATGTTTTTACAGCTTCAATATAATGAGTCGGAAAAGAACACTGATGCCAGAATTCTACAAGAAGAAAAAAATCTGTACAGAATCTCGAACACAGGTTTCAGTTGCTGACACGGAAAAGGAGGAAGGTAATAAAAATTTAACCGTTAAAATTTATGGTTGAGCTGCTGTGATTTGTATTTCAAACTCCTATACACATTTATCTCTCTGAAAATACATGTACATATTTTACATATTTACATTTGTACATGCATTTATATTTTTGTAATAAGCACTATAGAAAAAGCTTCCAATTATTAGCTGTCACCAGCATCCCTGGTTGTCTTGCATTAAAGTGGGTAGTTGAAAATTTGTGGAAAACAAACATCCAATGAACATTCAAGTACAGTTTGTCTGATAATTTCTTTGACGTTTATAGTTTTGAAAATCGATATAGACACAGTATTATTTTAATTTAAGGTACTCCTGTTGCCAAGGAAACAAAAATCGTGATCATAAACTTTGTAGAGAACCATATAATAATTTTCTGAGTCTAGTTTCAATAAGCTACATTTAAACATACATTGTATATGTAGCTCCCATGGTAGTTTTTTATCTCCGCTGAGCTACAAAAAGTTCCTACTAGTATCTGAGTATTACTGGTAATGGAGCAGCCTGAAGTGATTCATAACCATTAAGTTTTATGCATATTATCAGCTATTTAACTGATTCTGTTTACTAAATAATATGTTTATATTGCTCTGCTGCTTAATTGAAAGTTATATATAAAAAAACTAATTACTGGTAATTAGTTTCAACACTTTTTTGGTAACCATGCCATTGTTGACCAAAATCAAATGGCATTTGAAGTGTGCAAATTTGTTTCCTGGCAATTGATCCCAGTAAAAAAAGGCATTTAGGATTTAGTCCTTTTGTTTTCTGAGATACACTAAAGCTACTTCATGCAAAATTCATGTTTAGAGCTTTGATGCAACAGCCATCTTAAGTCGTACATGTATCTACATTAAAAATCCTAGATAAAAACTACTACAGGTTCCAATGTTTTTAGGTACATGTATTTATCACTGTTGTTTTGTTGCAGTCTCCAGGGCACCTACAGATACTGAAGTCTATTTGTTGTATTTTAAGAATTTGTTTCCGCTGGACAAGTTTGAACATCGACTCCCTCCAATGGTGCTGAAGCATCAGCTGTACAGTATGAATAAAAGCAGAACTGTAATAGATAAAGAATTGGTAAGACATGTGGAGGAGAATATTGATTGTATTTTAATTTGTTTTATAAAATATAGCAAGGAAACTGTCAGACTGAACAACAAGAGCTAAAAGTCAAGGGACAGTTAGAAATTCAGATTCCAACAAACATGTATATTCCCTTGTCAATTAAGTTTAAAGGACCTTGGTGCCTGATCGGTTGTTACTTATATAGTCATTTACTGTTTACATGTATCACTTGCCTGTAAAGTCTGAGGTTGCAGTTCAAGCCTATTGTGGGCAAGATGTGCTCCCCTCCCAACACTAATAAACAAAGATTGCAAGTTTTCCTGCTGATGGTCAGGTTCGCACCTGGTATTAGTACTCTGACTTCTTCCTCCAATGAAACTAGACACCATAATAAAGTGAAAAATTGCTTAAAGTGGTATTAAACTAAATTCAAACAAACAAAAACAAAGATGTTGTCATACATACGTCATTCAAATCCATTCTTGTTCTAGTTCATAGTGATAAATTCATTTGTGAGGTTTATGTTGGTATATCTCCTATTTATATAAATACAAGATAAACCAGACACATTTCTCACATCAGTTTAATTAAAAACTTAAAGATAAAACACACAATTACCAAAAAATAATTTAAACGACAAATATACATTACAATGAAGTAAGATAGTCCGCGTCAGATGGTATAAAAATTTTGTACATAAAGTAATTTCGGACTTCAATAAATATCCAAGGTTGAAACATACAAACAAAATTGTCTGAGGCATTGACCTCTTTGTTGTAACATCGTAACAACACAGACATGCAGGAATGTTATATTGCAATAAAAAATAAAAACTACACCTGACCACTACCAACGTGATCTTTGTATACTAGTATAATTATTTCCTGTACATGATGACAAACAATAAAAGAAACGAAAGGTAAAGGAGAAATTATAAAGAGATGAATACACACACAATAGAAAAATATGATTGGTTGACCACATTTACATTTTGTATATAAAGTAAACAGACAACAAAGTAGCTAAAAGAAACAAATTACAGAGGCAACAATAATGCAGGTTATACAATGTACACAGGAAAACATGAATTATTAAGTAACAAGAAACTGATAAAGAAGTCTATTCATTTTAATTTTTAATTTTTTGTGTTTAAATTCAAGTAATGAGACATCTAAACATTTTAAACAGTAATGAAACAATTATTTATTTAAAGGCAATGAAATCCCTTAAATAAAAACTACAATTTTATTTTTCAATGAATACTGTTGTTCCTTTTTTTAGCTCACCTGACCCAAAGGGTCATGTGAGCTATTGTTATCACTTTGCATCCATCTGCGTCATCGTTGTCGTCGTCGGCGTCTGTAAACTTTTTACATTTTAATCTTCTTCTCTGAAACCACTTGGCCAATTGAAACCAAACTTGGCCATAATGTTCATTGGATGGACCTTTACTAAGTTTGTGTATTTTATTTGGATTGGTAAACCAATATGGCCGCCGCCACCGCAAGACTAAGTTTAACATAGGACCCTATGGGAAAAAAGTTTTAAAGGGCTTCTTCTCTGAAACCGTTTAACCAATCAAAACAAAACTTACTAGCAATATTGTTTGGAAGGTCCTTTATAAAGTTTATGTTTTCTATGCCAACTGGAAATTCAAAATGGCCACCAACACAGGACTGAGTTTAACATAGGACCCTATGGCAAACAGTTTTAAAAGGCTTCTTCTCTGAAACCGGTTAACCAATGGAAACAAAAACTTACTAGCAATATTGTTTGGATGGTCCTTTATAAAGTTTGTGCTTTTTATGTCAATTGGAAATTCAAAATGGCCACCACTGCAGGACTTAGTTTAACATAGGACCCTATGTGAAAAAGTTTAAAAGGCTTCTCCTCTGAAATTTGTTAACCAATGGAAACAAAACTTACTAGCAATATTATTTGGATGGTCCTCTTTAAAGTTTGTGTTTTTTTCCCCAATAGGAAATTCAAAATGGCCACCACTGCAGGACTTTTTTTAACATTGGTCCCTATGGGAAAAAGGTTAAAAATGGCTTCTTCTCTGAAACCAGTTAACAATCGAATCAAAACTTACTACCAATATTGTTTGGATGGTCCTTTATAAAGTTTATGTTTTTTTATGCCAATTAGAAAATCAAAATGGACGCCTCCACAGGACTTAGTTTAACATAGTACCCTATGAGGAAAAGTTAAAAAAAGGCGTCTCCTGAAACCGGTTAACCAATGTAAACAAAAACTTACTAGCAATATTGTTTTGATGGTCCTCTACAAAGTTTATGTTTTTTATGACAATTGGAAATTCAAAATGGCCACCAACGCAATGTAGTTTAACATAGGACCCTATGGATAATAAGTTGAAAAGGTTTCTTTTCTGAAACCGGTTAACCTATCAAAACAAAACTTACTGGCAGTATTGTTTAGATGGTCCTCTATAAAGTTCATGTTTTTTATCCCAATCAGAAATTCAAAATGGCCACTACCGCAGGACTTGGTTTAACATTGGACCCTATGGGAAAAAGGTTAAAAAAGGCTTCTTCTCTGAAACCGTTTAACCAATGGAAACAAAACCTACTACCAATATTATTTTGGATGGTCATTTATAAAGTTTGTGTTTTTTTATGCCATTGGAAAATCAAAATGGCCACCACAGCAGGACATGTTTAACATGTTTAACATAGGACCCTTTGGGAACAATTTTTAAAAGTCTTCTTCTCTAAAACCGGTTATCCAATGGAAACAAAACATACTATCAATATTGTTTGGATGGTCCTCTTTGAAGTTTATGTTTTTTATGCCAATAGGAAAATTAAAATGGCCACCACAGCATTACATAGATTAACAGTAGACCCTATGAGAAAAAGTTTTATTAGGTTTCTTTTCTGAATCTGATTAACCAATGGAAACAAAACTTTCTAGTAATATTGTTTGGATGGTCCTCTTTAAAGTTTATTGAAAATTACAGGACTTACAAAAATGTACTTTAACATCAGGGAAATGCCATCTGCATTGCCTATAAAATCAGGTGAGCAATACAGGCTCTTAAGAGCCTCTGGTTTTAGAACACATTTGAAAAATAATTTCTTTGTATTTACTATTTATTAAGTTTTTATCATTCCTTTCAGAATGATTTGCAAAACAGAGGTGTGATCAAAATATTTAAAATTGGTTCAGAGTTTGATGAGTATGTTGTTGTGTTCACTGAAGATTATAGATGTCATGTGACCAGAGTAATGGCTGAGGTTTCTGTGCCAAAAAGTATTGCTGGTAATTTTCTAATAGCATTTTATTACGATTACCTTAACCTCTTTAGGACACAAATTGTGTTTGGAATATACAGTTATTAGGATTCAACAGGTTTTATTACAAAGATAATAAATTTTGGAACTACAATTTTGTTTAGATTATACAGGATTCAAATTTATTTCGGGTTTAATTTAAACAGGTGTTTCTGTTTTGATGTGTTATTAATTAGGACCCCGCCACTTAGTTGCGGGAACCCTATAGTGATCAGTCTGTGCGTCCATTCGAAAAAAATCGTGTCTAGGCTGTAACTTTTTTATCTTTTGAAGTAGGCTTTTGATATTTGGTATTTGGGTAGATAATATCAAGGCAATGTTTTGCATTCCATGGTTGATGACCTTTGACCTTGAACATTGACATCGAGCTCAGCGGGGCCTACAGAGATGGATACCATCTCACTAATATCTAGTTAGTATTGTTTTTAGTAACATCACATCCAGGAATTTTTTTGTAGTGGGACTTTTTATAACTAAAAATAGCTTAATCAACACCCTAAATGTCTGCATTTGTTTGTTTTCATCATTCACATACACATCGTCATGGATTAATGTTACGGCATAGAAGAAAAGGGATTAACTCTAGAATTTTGCCACTACTGTCACGAAAATGGAAAATTTAAAATCCACGTTGCTTGCTGTGTACATGTAAAAGCTGAAAACAGCCGTTTATGACATTGATATATCTAGATTCTAAAGCCTAATTCAAAAGAAATAAATGTGACAATTGAAACTTTTCCTGGATGAAAATGGACTACTTGCAAATGTGTCAGTTATCATCAAACACCTGTACTAGCTACATGTACAAGCTAAAGATACTGTTTTTGCAAGAAATAGTACATGGAAACCTGTCAAATTAAACATAGTTTTAAAAATAATTGAATCTAGTGCTCAGTATAATTGGATTTTAATTTCAGATAGATTTGTCAATACAGTTGTAACCAGATGTAATGATGTGTATGTAAACCAAGATACACTGATCAAAGAATACAATTTTAAAGATGAAGACATTACGTAAGAGTTATATTTTGTACTATAACCATTTTATTGGTTAATTTTATCCCCCCCGCTCGACAGAGTCGGGGGTATATAGTGGTCCTCATGTCCGTTCGTCCGTCCACATTTGGTTTCCGGATGATAATTCAAAAAGTTTACATCCGATTTGAATGAAACTTTGGGATATTGTTATATGTCAGGTTGGTAAGAAGCCTATCTATTTTAGGGGAAATTCGTCAAATTTCAAGGTCGCAGTCCACGAAAAACGTTAGGAATTTTAACAGAAACATTGTTTCCGGACAATAACTCAAAAAGTTTGCATCAGATTTTAATGAAACTTTGGAATTTTGTTATATATCATGTTGGTAAGAAGCGTATTAATTTTGGGGGAAATCCGTCAAATTTCAAGGTCGCAGTCCACGAAAAACGTTCGAAATTTTTACAAAAAAATTGTTTCCGGACAATAACTCAAAAATTTTGCATCTGATTTGAATGAAACTTTGGGAAATTGTTATATATCAGGTTAGAAAGAAGCCTATCGATTTTGGGAGAAATCTGTCAAATTTCTAGGTCGCAGTCCGTGAAAAACTAGAAATTTTTAGAAAAAAAACGTTTCTGGACAATTACTCAAAATGTTTGCATAAGATTTGAATGAAACTGTGGGATATTGTTATATATTATGTTGGTAAGAAGCCTATCGATTTTTGGGGAAATCTGTAAAATTTCAAGGTCACAGTCCACGAAAAACGTTAGAAATTTTTACAAAAGCGTGGGTATCGGTGATCGCTAGATCAACTTTGTCTAGTTATGTATATGGGGAGGGGTAGAGGGACCATAAATTTTGACACAATAGCATGTTTTTAAGATATAAAAATTTAAAGTTTAATTTCTCTTTTGCTTATAAATGAAATATTAAATAGTGAAATGTCATATTATTTATTATGATCATTTTTAAAAGATTGTAGCTTTTAGCTCAACTGATCAATAAACTTATTTTTAAACTATTTGACGACTTATTAATCAGCAAAAACAAAAAACCCAAAAACGATCACACATTATATTTAATCTCTTAACGATTGCTATAAAACATAGATCATCAATGATTTTAGGGGCCTCGGTGGCCAGTGGTTAAAGTACCGTATTTAGGGTTGTATTGTCCGCGGTCTTTTTCTTTTAATCTAAGTTGGAAAGGAATGGTGCGGATTATACATAAATACATACTCGATAGAGTGTGTTTCGTCCCGTTGAATGTTGTCAATGGCGGTTGCCATTTTGTTGTTGTGTTATATGCGGTATTTTCGTACTATTCTAACATGATTCTTTTACAAACTTCCATATAAATACGTTGTAATGATATTAATTTTTACTTAAATTATTTTTAGTAATGTTATAATAATTATATAGGACAAATAAAAATTAAAACGGATACGAAAATAGCGGATGTGTAACCTGTATTGCGTACAGTACAAATTGCGTCGTTATGTAACCTCAAATGTTTGAAGATCGATGTTTTGATTGCAATCATTAAGGGATTAAAATAAAACGTGTAATCTTTTTGTTTTCTTTGTTTTCATTGATAAATGAAAGTTGACAAATTGTTTTGGTTTCGAAATGTGTGAGTATCCGTTTTAACAACGATCAAAATAGACGCTATGAGAATGCACTATTTTTTATTTAATTTATTACAATCACTAGGATTGAATAAAACTATAAACATAAATGATATTTTAAGAGAGAATAAGTTACATATAACAGTAAAAAATTGTTAAAAAGCGTGACCAAGGCGGACTCGATGTCTTCATCTTGAGACGTTTTTTGAAATTTTTTACGTGCGGATTGTACATGCATATAGGAATTTTTCCCCAAAGAAGGGGGTGCGGACAATACGTAAATGCAGACTATACACAGCTTTTTACGGTAGTATGTCTTCTATTAATCACATGGTCTGTCAACACTGAGGTTTCAGGTTCAAGTCTCACTGCAGGTAGGGTGCACTCAACTCCAATCTTTACTGAAAATGATTGCCAGTTTTTCTAGCAAAGGTCAGGGTTTTCTCTGGGTACTCCAGCTTCCTCCCCCCCAAAAAAATGAATGCCATGATATAGCTGAAAACTTGCTGAAAATGGCATTAAACACCATTCAATCAATCAATTAATGACTTTGGGTTGCCCACACTAGCTATAACAACAAACTGTATCCCTTTATCTAATTGCTAATGATTTATACAGTTTCTAATGATCTAACGTTTTCTTAAGTTATCAAAAAAAAACTTCTAAGATTTAAAAAATGTCAGAAAATTAAAGAAATAATCTCAAAATTGAAGTTTCAGATTGTAGCTTTTAGTTCAAATGAAAGAATGAATAAAAAATTATTTAATTACATTACTGTACATGCGTTATAATTGTAGCAACAATTAAAGAAAAAAGGTTGTTAATCCTATACAGTTTATAGACAGGTATAAATAAATGTATGAAAATGAAATTTATTACATTAATTTTATTGGCATATAACCTGTCAAAATTGTTTTGTAGAGAAAATATACTTTGGCACAAAATCATTGCTTTCATATTTCACACTTTTTGAATTTTAAGTTGAAATTTGAAAAAAATCATGTCCTCCCCAAACGTTGGCAGGGTTGGACAACGGGCATGACAATCTGCTTCGGGAAACAAGTTTTTCATAATGGGAGTTTAATAGCCAGGAAAGCCCAGAAGGCAGGATTTGGTGTTTTATATGTCAGAGCTTCTGGGGATCTTCAGTGGCTCCCAGACTCCCTGCTGTATAACTACATATGACACAATCCATTCAAGTCAGTCATTTGTTTATTTCAATTTTGGCCACACCCCTGGGCAAGTTTTGCCCACCCTGTTCCTAACTCCACTTAGGGTTCATAGAAAAAGTAAAATCCACTTGATACCTAAGGTATTTTGTAATTAGTATTTACAAGAAAATTATTTTTACAGACAGCTACTGAAAGCCTCAGTTTTAACAGTTAAAGCTGTTGGAAGTTGGTGGTTAGCTGTACCCAATACTGGAATGTTTATGAAAAGTTTACTTAGAGGCAGGAAGGCCATACTATTGATGATTAAAAAAAGTAAATACAAAGAAATACTGAAAAATGTGAGTAAAATAATGAATTGAATTTGAAGTAAGATGCAATATATTTATTTTTACATTTTATGGCAACTACTACTGTGTTATTGAGAAATTAGAAGACATTAAAGGTCATGAAACTTTATTTAATTAGGATCATTGTCAGGGTAACTTCAGTGGCATCAAGTTGCCTATTTTGTAAGCCTTACATTTTTTTCTTTTTATTTTTGCATAGTGATTGATTGATGGTGTGCTTTTTAACATTGTCCGGTTAATGACATGGCCACTGACCTTTTTGTCATTCTATATAAGATACTAGCCATATGTTTAAATGTGGTATTAAAATGATCAGTAAACAGTCCACTTACTGGTATAGACAGTAATTAAACCCCTGTTTGGAAGAAGAGGGTGTATACCATTTTATCCTTGTTATACTTCTGAATAAGCTGTCTATTAAGAATCCAGTAAAAACAGGATGTCATAATTTTCTAAGAACTAGAAAATTGCTAAATGTGTCATAAAACCCTATTTTTCGTTGATAAGATCTTAACAGCAAGTTGATTTTATTTTCCTTTGTAGGATTTAGAACAAAGAAAACTACCCAAAATGTGCCGTCTAGGATTAACATATCATTTACAAGATATTATTGGTGCTGATCTGATTCATAGGTAAAATTCTGTAGATTTTTCATTCAAAACTGAATAGCATTTGTACTGGCTGATTACTTGGATGGCTCAGGGCTGGACCCAAAGAAATCCCCATCACTTCTCCTTAATGGGAGAGGAGGAATTTCTTCTTGAGGGGGTTAATGATCAGGTAATAAGGGAAAGCCTGTCCCTAGTCTGTTTTGTGTGAATCACATTTCTTGCACCTTTCGTAGGTGTCAATTAGAGACAAAATTTTTTGACTTTATCTTACTGTCTTTACTTATCTAGGTGCGGTCCACATTTCCTACCTATCTGTCCATCACATTACTCCACATTCATATTCACACAACAGTTTGTATTCAGCATAAAATAGTATACATTGAAACTATAATTTACCTTTTGTTCATATAAAACAAGGATTAAGTGTCACCTTTAAGCAAAAATACTCAGTGCAGAGTAGTTCATAATTGCCGCAAATTTTTCCTTTTATTTTTGGCCTGATAGCACGATATGCAAACCCAGGTAATAATATGGTGAAGCCGAGCGGGCAGATGGGTGGGAAAAATAACAAAAATTTTTGTGTAATCAACTCCTCCTACAGTTTTCAACCCAGATATCTGAAAATTCACAGGAAGATTGCACACATATTAAAGTTGTGCACCTTGATTGCTATTTAAAAATAATCCTCAGATAATTCATGAAACAATTCCATAATAGCAGGTGCACAACTTCAAATCATGTGTCTTACTTTACAAGGATTGCCTACCACAGATCGGGGGTTCTTTCCTGGTACTCCAGCTTCCCCAATAAAGCTAGATACCTTGATATAGCTGAAAAATTGCTTAAAGTGGCGTTAAAACACTGTTCAAACAAACAAACATCAATTCATGTGCAGTCTTTCTGTGATGTTTCAAAGATCTGAGTTAAAAAATGTAGGATGAGTTGATTACACAAAATAGGTACTGTCTTCTGAAATTGTTCTGAAAAATGACCAAGTTCTTAGGATCTGGGTAGTTCTGTTATTTAAAACAATGAGAAAACCATAAATAACAATTAACAAGAGCCTTACAACCCATATATAGTTGAATTTATCTCTGAAATTTTTCTTTCTTGGGTCGCTAATTAAAACCTTGACAAACTGAACAAGTGTTAACACTAATACTTTAACATCAACTTTGAACACTTGAATAGGAAATTAAATCACATTTCATTCTCAGATTACTAATTATCTAAAATTAAGTATGTATTTTGTGAAAATCTGAAAAATTATCTATTGATACAACCTGTGTGATTCAAAACCTTGTGTGAATAAGTGATACAGGAGGTAATTTGTTAGAACTACTTTTTTATGTCATAATGAATGGTATAGTTTATAATTTATGACAGCGTAGTGAATGACTTATTCTATGAAAGTGACATCATAATACATGTGACGTTTCGGACTAAATTGTGTAAAAGAACATAGGGTAAATATAATCATTTAAAATTTTTAACATTCTTTTTTGTTGCCGTTTTGACACTTCTTAATTTTAGGTAAACTTATTACATACATTCAAGTTTTTGTAGAACTACCTGTATCACAACTCAATGCTACATGTTGCAAAGTGATACCAATGTACACAAATGTCTCAAAATGATACAGGTACCGTAAAACGGTGTGTATAGTCCGCATTTACGTATTGTCCGCACCCCTTTCTTGGACCTGAAAATTGCGGAAAAATTCTTATATGCATGTACGATCCGCACGTACAAGTTTTCACAAAACGTCTCAAGATGAAGACATCCAAGTCCAACTTGGCCACGCTTCTTAACAAGTTTTTACATTAATATGTAATTTATTCTCTTTTTAAATATCATTTATGTTTATACTTTTATTCATTTCAAGTGATTGTAGTAAATAAAATTAAAAATAGAGCATTCTCATATCGTCTATTTTGATCGTTGTTAAAACGGAAAATCACACATTTCGAAAACCAAAACAATTTGTCAACTTTGATTCATCAACCAAACAAAGAAAACAAAAAGATAACACGTTTTATTTTAATCCCTGAATTATGCAATCAAAACATCGATCTTCAAACACATGAGGTTACATAACGACGCCATTTGCATTTTACGCAATACAGGTTACACATCTACTATTTTCTTATCCGTTTTAATTTTTATTCATCCTATAGAATTAATATAATATTACTAAAAATAATTTAAGTAAAAATTATTATCATAACAACGTATACATATGGAAGTTTGTAAAAGATTTATGTTAGAATAGTACGAAAATACCGCGTATGACACTACAACAAAATGGCGACCGCCATTGACAACAATCAACGGGACGAAAAAAACCCGATCGAGTCTGTATTTATGTATAATCCGCACCATTCCTTTCCAACTAAAATTAAAAGAAAAAAACTGCGGACAATACGACCCTTATTACGGCAATTGTACCTACACATAATGTACAATGTATGTATTGTGTATGTATTAAGAAATGGCTTATTTCTTTTCTAGTGTACAGACTACTTCTGGACAGTTGTTGAGATTGAAAGATTGATGTTAATTGCTGTTAGAGTGTACCTGAATTGTTTCTATGGTTACCTGTTATGTGTATTTCATATTTATTAGTGTATGTTGATTATGAGAAGAATGTTACTTTTAATGTTTGTTTTTCCATAGAAAGTGTGATATTTAATTTGATAAGGTTAGATGATGTTAGTTTTTAAATATATTAATTGTGATTGTTGATTGTTAATTTATAGTGAGAAAGAGAATATCAGTAAACAAAGTTTATATTGTTTATCTTAAAAATATACATATTTTTTCTAGTTAGACTAGACATGTATCTCATGTTAAAATTTTTGGTTTTCAATGTTTCATGTTTTATTAAGTATTTTCGTGTTACCCAACACATAGTCAACAGTATTTTTTTGTATTGACAAGCATATTTATTGTCTGGAACTGGGCAAATGTTAAAGAAAATTATGTTATCGCTATTTTGCCATATTTTCCTTTGATCTTTATGTGTGGTATTATTCCATCTCACTCTACTATCGTTAGATGGGCCCATCTCACCTCGATGTCAAGATGTCTTTAAGTAAACACCATTATGTCACAATGTTACAAAACAGCGATAAACAGATTACTTATGTTTTTTGAAACTCGATGCATTTTCTCGTCATCTCATCTCAGGCTGTCGCCCATTGATGAGATACAGACAAGAAAATGCATCTCGTTTAAAAAACGTAAATAATCTATACTGAATGTTGTCTTGTTTAATTATATTCCATTGCTCAACTAAGTGTGTCGATGATATTTTCGTCTTATTTACTGGAACAGCAAAGACAGTATATAAAATTGCCTTAATATTGATATTAAAATATGGTGCTAAAGAAACACTTAAATAAATGTGTACAGGTGTTAAAATGTAGAATTTGGTACCCATGTTATTGAATGGTACTTAAAGACAAATCCTACTATTGTCTCTGTGCATTTTGATTTTAAATGTTATTGTTTCATAATTTGTTTATGACGTCACGGAAATTCTGCGAATTTACAATTTCAGTTACCGTAGGCTTTATGGATCGACTAAAATGTTATTTTATAAGTCAAAAAGAAATACAGCCCTTCAGAATTCGGGAAAAAACTAAATTAATTACTTTGCAATAGCACACATACATTAAAAAAGATCTATTGTACTTTCGTGATTGTATTTTGTGCTACAAATCTAGAAAAGAAAAAAAAAGAAAAAAAACGTGCTATTTCCTTCCCACCAATTCTAGCCAATACACATTTTTTACAAATATTTGTTTATTTCTTCAATTTGGAGAGTAAGTTATCCTCTATCTTCTGTAAAAATATTGTTTTATTATCATTTGATAATTTTTGGGATCTGCAATTATGTGCATTCTGAGTTATAAAAAATTGCGGGAATTTATTAATTCCACATTTATGCTGGAAACTTACGCATATTTAAAAATATTATTGCATAGTTGTTTTCTACATGCCATGAAGCCTTCAAAACAATCTTAAGTTGATTCTGACAGAAAATGGTGGGAAAAGTATGTGTAAAATAACACATTATCCTAGTACCCTAAAAACAGGTAATAAAGGTGACGTCATAACTTTTGAATATGGTCAGTGACCACTAATTTTTTTTGTAACTTTATAATTTTATAATTTTTATTTTTATGCCCCCGCGACGACATGTCGGGGGGCATTAAGTTTTACTCACGTCCGTCTGTCCGTCCGTCCGTCTGTACGAATTTCCGTCAAGCTTTTCTCAGAAACCGTACATTAGAACAATTTGAAATTTGGCAGGGTGGTTAAGTATCACAAGTTGTACGTCCTAAGCGACTTTCAGACCTGTTGGACAACTACTTCCTGTTTGGGACTTCCTTTAGCGGGGGCATCCGTGTCCCATGGACACATTCTTCAATTTTTTCATAAGGAAAGTTAAGACAAAATATTAAGATAATATAATATGGAGATTGAATGGTAGGATATGTCCTTAAAATCTGGGAGTTAAGATAGTAAAACATCCTTTTGTCTTAGAATAAATTATTATTTTGCAGGAAAAAGTTTTTATCGCATATATCTATTGCTGGTGTAATATAATATATTTTATGGTCCACCATATTTGATGATACATGTATCTTATTGACATCATATCCTGTATTACATGTTTTATTTTTGCTGTTTTGTTGTAATAATGTCATGTTTATGATTCTGTTCTAGCTAAAATATTAAAGATTAATTTTGTGGAAACAAAAAATTACCAATTAATTTTTATTATTAAAGCATTGCCACACAAAGTGGTGGGGTATTATGTGATACCCTCCAAATGATAACTTGAAAATGTTAAAACTTTACACAGCTGTTAAGTACTATAAAAGGTCAAATTGAATTTTCATCTAAATTCCATTTGTATTTTATTAGTTGGGCCCATTTAATATTATTTTTATGGGTCCAAGTGCAAGGTAAAAATTGTCTTTTAAGTTAATCTATTATCATGCTCAGCTTTTCCTGTAGACTCTTTTGTCATTCACTCAAATGTGTTCATGAATATTAAAAACAATTCAACATGGTGGGGTATCATTTAAAATTCCATTAGATGCTCCTTTTTAGCTCATATGACCCGAAGGGTCATGTGAGCTATTGCCATCACTCAGCGTCCGTCTTCGTCGTCGTTAACTTTTCTTTAAAAATCTTCTCCTCCAAAACAACTGAAGGGATTGCTTTGAAACTTTGCACACATCATCAGTAAAATGTCCTCTACCAAGTTTGCACAAATCATGGCCTCAGACAAACCAAAATGGCCACCATGGCTAAAAATAGAACAGGGGGGGGGGGGGGTCAAAATACAGGTTTTGGCTTATAGTTCAAAAAGTATAACAGATACAGGAAAACCGAAGAGACCTTCCTTCTTCAGCATCGAAAGCTCTACAAAACACTCCATTGGGTCAAAGTTGTATGACGACTCCTTGATTGATGATTTTTGCCATTTTTACCTCAAAATCTTGAAAATTATTAGAACTAGAGAAAAAGTTAGCATTGCTTAATTGTTCTGCTCTATGATAGCTACAAAAATAGCTGTAGAGTCAAGATTGTCTGATGAACCGTTTAGGAATTATTCTCCTTGAACATTTTTTTAATCAATTTTAATTTATTTTTAAAAATCTTTTCCTCTTTAACCAATGAAAGGACTGCTTTGAAACATTGCACACATGATCTTTAAGATGTCCTCTTACCAAAATTGTGCAAATCATGACAGCTGACTATACATAGCTACGTTGGCTTAAATAGAAAAGGAAGAGGGGGGGTCAAGAGAGTTTTCGGCTGATAGTTAATAAAGTACAACAGGTACAGCAAATTGAAGTTAACCTCCCTTCTCCCTCTAAGCATCAAAAGCTCCTCCTTATAGGAGTTATTTCCCTTAAAAGGTCAAAATTAATGACTTTTGCAGAAGTGTTGGACAATTCCTTATAGGAAAGAAAAGCTGGATAAAAAAGGGTTGTTTGGTTTCAGATTCAGGTGAGCGATACAGGCTCCTGGGAGCCTCTAGTTTAGGTTTGTGATACTGATGATGATTTACATGTATATAAATTTCTTGAGTTCCAGTTTTTACACAAATTCTCATATAAAAAACAGGTTTCTTCAAATATTAGTAAATACTGTGAAATACTTTTTATTCATGGGGTATCAATTTTTGTGGTTTTCGTGGAGGCCTCGGACCACGAAATTAAAAATCCAACGAAGAATAAAACTTCATTAACTAATGGGAACTTGCGAACAACGATCTGAAAATGTCCCAGATCGGACATTTATTTGTAAATGTAATATATGATTTTGTGGTTCGATCCATTACTAATGTTCAGCTCAAAATCCATCTTAATGATTATGTTACAGGTTTCATGTGGAATTGTGTTTTTATTAAATGTAGGTATTATTTAATTGTAAAGCGTACAAAGAAACATCGACTTCCGGTCAAGGTGGGGATATATGAGGTGTTCATTTTCGATGTTAAAAAGTAACAAATTATTATCGGAATTATGAGTTTGGTTGCTCCTTTGAACATAAATTAAAATAACAAATAAAATATTTAAAAGATAAGCTATACTTTATCTTTATTAGTGCATATCAATGACACGCTATATCAAATGGATGTTGTGATAATACCGATCGTGACATTAAATTACACCTTTGTATTTATTGCTACTCAACACATGAAGTGACAAATGCCCTTCGGCTAGGAATGCTTCTATAGATAACAATTAGAAAATTAAATACTCAAACTATTTTTTATTGCAATTAATCAATTAATTAATATATTACCGTGTTTATAATTAGCTATTGATTTCCGTGTTGTTAATTTTACATTCATTACCACGTGCGTAAACAACATCATGTAATGAAACTGTTTTGTCTTCTTTATATGTTGATGTTTATTATCAACAGTGAACATGATTCTGCTGTAATAATTTATTTTGATCGCTACCTCACTTTTTGCATTTTCGGAAACCGTCAGTCCACGAATTTAAGAACCCACGAACATGTAAAATTTCACCAAACCACGAAAATTGATACCCACGAATTTAAGTACTTTCACAGTATTTACATTTTGGATACATCAATTAAAAACTCTAGAACCTGATGGATTGAATGAACGAAATCCAAATATACATATGTAAGATTAAAAAACACAGAATTACACAAAATGTCCAGAAATGGACATTATCTGTTGTTATATAGTAACAGTATTCTGTTAAATAGTAAGGTAACGCCGTATTACTCTGGCAGTTGTAAACATTCACTTTCAATTTAGTTTCAGCTTTAATTTGACAATAAAATATTGCTCCTTGTCTGTACAGAAGGCTTTATTGTTTACATGAATTTACATGAATTTTAAAAAAGTAAAAAAATCCTAAAAACCTTACCTTTGCAACTATCAAAATGTTCACTACAGGGTGTATTTAAAGGGGTCACATATTTATTACTTATGCACCCAAACACGATCAGTATATATATAGTGAAACAGAATTATTTGTACTTTTATATTATGAATTGAAATACCGTTCCATGTATTAAATAGGATTCATTTTCTGTTAATTTAAGTTTTCCATATTGTGCGAGTAAGGATCTCATTGTTTTTCATAAGACTTGTAAAAAGTTAAAATATAATTTATTTATTAACTTATTTAATAATTTGAAAACCTATTTAATAGGTTAATTATCATAATACTGAATGTAATAATTGTCATAACACTCATGACAGGTACACTGAGAACATTTTGTACCTAAATATAGATGAGGTTTAAAGGAGGTGTCGGATTTGCACAAAATAGACCAATTTAAAACTATTTTGCTGGGTTATTATTTTTAAGATAATCAGTTTCCTAGCATAACATGTAAAGTTCTGCAGAATGCATCAGATAAAACAATTGTATTACTTAAATTTAATAAGTTAAACTTAAATGCGTTTAGACATATGAGATACTATTCAAAATTCTCGATGTACAATTAATTATCCTTTTCAATATATTTACAAATATTAGAAAACTTAGAGGAACTTTGTTTTAAATGTTCTTGTGCATCAGTGTTTACCACCAACTTTGTTAAGGATATAACATTGTGACGTCACTTCCAGGGAATAAAAGAACTGAATTAATTTCACATGTGATTTACCAGAATATATTTCACTCTGAAATCTCAATATTTCATTGCTGTCTTAATTTTATTCCCATTAGATACTAGTATTACTAAACATCATGCCAGATGTTTGAGAAAAATATTCATGTTTGAACATAGTTTGTTTCTAAAGTTAATACAGTGATTGAAAAACACAATCATTTTTTAATTCTTCAGAAACAAATTTATTCAATTTATTACCCTACAGGGCAGTCAGAAAGAGAAGATAACTAAAAAGACGCAACTTATACCCAGACAGTGCCAAAAATAATGTTTTTTTTACCATCTGTTGTTAGCAGCAGTTTTAAGAACACATCAAGTCTGATGTTTTTTTTTTCTGTAATGAATAACAATGGTCACATGTCATCTGTTAAATTTAAGTTGCAATCTCTACCCAAAAGAAATTAACAGAAATTTTGTGTTTTGTTATCCATTTTAATTTTCACACAATAGTTTTTTGTTCAACTCTTGTCTTAGACCTGAAATTTTTTATTTTTCATAATACGTTTTTACAATTTCTATCAGTATCATATATGCAAAAACTAACTTATCTACTAAATATATGATAAAAATTGATATATCAGGGTCCCGTTTCGTAAAACATCTCAAATTTGAGGATTTCCTCAACTCAAATATTGACCAATCAGATTGCTGGAAAATTCAAATTTGAGGAAAAACTCAAGGATTTGAGGAATATCTCAATTTGAGAAGTTTTATGAAACTAAGGCCTGAAGTATAACAAGTATCTATTCATATTTAAACAGCAGAAACCAGCTAATATACCAAAATATTTCTTTTACAAAGCACAGAAGTTTTTAAAGTTGTCAGGAAAATTATTCATGGTGCTTGAAAGTGGTGCTATAAATTTGAGGTTGAAGAAGAACCACACTGAAAGAGGTTGTGGCGAGACTGTATTTGCAATAAATGTCCAATATTTTCCTTATTATTATACCCCCCGCTGAAAAGCGGGGGGTATATAGTGTTCATGGTGTCCGTCCGTCCGTTACACTTTCTATTATTTGCAACTCCTCCTACACCACTGAAAGGAATTTGATGAAACTTACACAGAATCTTTGTCTCATAGTGCCATTGTGCAGGAGATATTTAACATTTTGATCCGAATGATATTTGGGGTTTCCCATAGAAAAACATGGACTTTGTCATTGACCTAAGGGGGTCCCTATCTCTTATGTGCAACTCCTCCTACACCACTGAATGGAATTTAATGAAACTTACACAGAATCCTTGTCACATAGTGCCATTGTGCAGGAGATATTAAACATTTTGATCGGATCGATATTTGGGGTTTCCCATAGAAAAACATGGACATTGTCATTGACCTAAGGGGGTCCTCATCTCTTATGTGCAACTCCTCCTACACCACTGAATGGAATTTAATGAAACGTACACAGAATCCTTTTCACATAGTGCCATTTTGCAGGAGTTATTAAACATTTTGATTGGATCGATATTTGGGGTTTCCCATAGAAAAACATGGACATTGTCATTGACCTAAGGGGGTCCTCATGTCTTATGTGCAACTCCTCCTACACCACTGAATGGAATTTGTTGAAACTTACACAGAATCCTTGTCACATAGTGCCATTGTGCAGGAGATATTTATTATTTTGATCGGAATGATATTTGGGGTTTCCCATAGAACAACACGGACTGTCATTGACATAAGGGGATACCCATTTCTTATGTGCGACTCCTCCTACACCACTAAATGGAATTTGATGAAACTTACACAGAATGTTCACATATTGCCATTGTGCACTAGATATATAACATTTCGATTGGAATGATATTTGGGGTTTCCCATAGAAAAACATGGACTTTGTCATAGACATAAGGGATACCCATCTCTTATGTGCAACTCATTCCTACACCACTGAATGGAATTTGTTGAAACTTACACAGAATCCATGTCACATAGTGCCATTGTGCAGGAGATATTTAACATTTTGATCGGAATGATATTTGGGGTTTCCCATAGAAAAACATGGAGTTTGTAATGGACATAATGGGATACCCATCTTTTATTTGCAATTCCTCCTACACCACTGAATGGAATTTGTTGAAAATTATACAGAATCTTGGTCACATATTGCCATTGTGCATTGGATATTAAACATTTTAATCAGAATATTATTGGAGGTTTGCCATAGAAAAACATGGACTTTGTCATTGACATAGGGGATGCCATTCTTTGGGGGATTGGGGAGGGTAACATGTATTATCTGCAATTTCGCCTTCACGTTTAACTAGATAAAGTTTCAATTTCAATATTAAGAACACCTGAATTTTCAAAGTAATTGTGAAGTGGGGGGTATCAATGGTGAGCATTGCTCACAGGTGTTTTTACTCTAGTTTTCTTTAACCAGTATAAAGTTATTAACCAGATTAACCATTCTTCAAACTCACAAATAAGCTGTTCCATCACATTTAAATTTGAAAGGAAAATTTCAGATACATTTATCATTTTTCACAGTGGCAGGATATTTTGTAATACAATGTTATACTAAGTGTGGTAAATGTTACTTTTTGTATTGTACCCGTGTATATTTGTTTTGTATTTTTTTTACAGGGATGATTTCTTGGTCATGATTTTCATCAACAGAAACATTGCAATAAATGTTCATTTTATATTGAAAAATGCTTCTGAGTATTTTTATACCCCTTCTCGACTAGAGTGGGGGAGTATATAGGGATCCCCCTGTCCGTCTGTCCAAATTGGTTTCTGGATTATAATTCAAAAAGCCTGTATTCTATTTATAAGCTAAGGGATATTATTATATATCAGGTGTGTAAGAAGCCTATAGATGGAGGAATTCGGTCAAAGGTCAAGGTCACAATTGACAAAAATCACTAGAAATTTTCACAAAAAAGACATTTCCGTGCGATAGCTCAAAAAGTTTGCACAAAATTTCAATGAAACTAAGATATTGTTACATTTCAGGTAGGAAATTAAGCATTTAATTTATTAAAATTTCTGTCAAAGGTCAAGGTCACAGTCGACAATTTTCAAACAAAAAAAGACATTAAAGTGTGGGTATCAGTCATTTTATTTGTGTAGGCTCATTTTGTTTTTGTCTCGGTACTTTTATTCCCTAAAGAACTATCGAAAGCAACAGCATAAAATGTCAACAACATACAACAATACAAACATGATCTATCATAACAAAATCAATAAATTGCTATTTATTAACAGACCATGTGCTTTTCTTATTATTGAATGAGTTATGATGGGAAATCGGTGGGAAGATGGGCGTTAACTTATACACAGGCTTTATATGTCAGTGGGAAGATGGGCATTAACTTATACACAAGCTTTATATGTCAGTGGGAATATGGGCATTAAAATATTCACAACCTTTATATGTCGGTGGGAAGATGAGCATTAACTTATACACAAGCTTTATATGTCAGTGGGAAGATGGGCATTAACTTATACACAAGCTTTATATGTCAGTGGGAAGATGGGCATTAACTTATACACAGGCTTTATATGTCAGTGGGAATATGGGCATTAACTTATACACAAGCTTTATATGTCAGTGGGAAGATGGGAATTAACTTATACACGCTTTATATGTCGGTGGCAAGATGGACATTAACTTATACACAGGCTGTATATGTCAGTGGCAAGATGGGCATTAACTTATACACAAGCTTTATATGTCAGTGGGAATATGGGCATTAAATTATACACACGCTTTATATGTCAGTGGCAAGATGGGCATTAACTTATACACAAGCTTTATATGTCAGTGGGAAGATGAGCATTAACTTATACACACGCTTTATATGTCAGTGGCAAGATGGGCATTAACTTATACACAGGCTTTATAGGTCAGTGGCAAGATGGGCATTAACTTATACACAGGCTTTATATGTCAGTGGGAAGATGGGCATTAACTTATACACAGGCTTTATATGCCAGTGGCAAGATGGGCATTAACTTATACACAAGCTTTATATGTCAGTGGGAAGATGGGCATTAACTTGTACATAAGCTTTATATGTGCGTTGCAAGTTGGACATTAACACAAACTTTATATGTGGGGGCAAGTTGGGCATTAACATATAACACGAGATTTATATGTGGTTGGGAAGTTGAGCATTAACTTATATATCCTGGTTAGAAGTTGGACATTACCATATACACAAGCTTTATATGTTGGTGGGAAGTTGGGCATTAACTTATATATCCTGGTTCGAAGTTGGACATTACCATATACACAAGCTTTATATGTTGGTGGGAAGTTGGGCATTAACTTATATATCCTGGTTCGAAGTTGGACATTACCATATACACAAGCTTTACATGTAAGTGTGACGTTGGGCATTATCTTATACCCAAGTTTTATTTGTGGTTGTGAAGTTGGGCATTATCTTATACACAGGCGTTATATGTGAGAGGGACGTTGGGCTTTAACTTGTACACAAGCTTTAATTACTTTCCACGAGTAATTTAGTACTTTTTCTCAAGAGTTCCAGATTATTTAGGCATTTATTGAGCATGTTTGGTAACCATTTGTGTATTCATATATATCTGTGCATGATGTCAGTAAAGTCATAATTGATTGTATCAACCTGAGTGCCTGAGTAGGAAATTAAGAAAGCCACATCCACCCACAATCAACCCGAGTGCCTGAGTAGGAAATTAAGAAAGCCACATCCACCCACAATCAACCTGAGTGCCTGAGTAGGAAATTAAGAAAGCCACATCCACCCACAATCAACCTGAGTGCCTGAGTAGGAAATTAAGAAAGCCACATCCACCCACAATCAACCTGAGTGCCTGAGTAGGAAATTAAGAAAGCCACATCCACCCACAATCAACCGGAGTGCCTGAGTAGGAAATTAAGAAAGCCACATCCACCCACAATCAACCTGAGTGCCTGAGTAGGAAATTAAGAAAGCCACATCCACCCACAATCAACCTGAGTGCCTGAGTAGGAAATTAAGAAAGCCACATCCACCCACAACGTCTGCTTGCTTTCAAATAAAAGAACGAGAAATTGTTAAATCTTTCCTTATTTCCTTCGCATGTCCGTGGCACAAATTGTTTCAATAAAATTATTGAAAAAAAGGTTTTATAAAAAAGCTAATGGAAATACTAAAATATATAGGCCACAGATCACATCGCCGGTATGTGAATCACAAAAAAAATCATATGAATATAACGAAATTCCTTGCCTCGGATCAAAACTACACTTTACGTAACCCTCTCTAGCGATTTTCTTTTAATCATATTTGGTGGTGCATGAGTCTTTTTTGTAAACGCTTGTAGCTATTTCGCCGATTTTTGGTAAGTGGGCTACGTTTCGTTCCTTTCCGCTCATTTTTACGGAAATTGCGGACATTGAATTTCCGAAATTTCATCAAAATTATTGTTGCCCTGGCTTTTTTCGTAAACGCTTGTAGATATTGAGCTGATTTTTAGATATGCGAGTCTAACGTGATGAGTTACAGATCAAGTTTATATTTCATTCTGCTCCTCTGCTCTTTATGGAAAGTACGGACCTTGGACTTTGAAAATTTCATCAAAATAATAGATGTACTTAAGGCAAACACTTAATCAAGAATCTACTAAGGTAAACATTTGTTTCTAGCACACGCGTTTTTAGACTTTACCATCTGATACTTCTCCAAAGACATGCGGAGGCATCATTTGTGTCTTGGAGACAAAATAAACATTTCCAAGGTTGTCCGTCTATACTGTCAAGTATAATACAGCTTTGTCAAAGCGGATTGCGGGGCATGCATCAAATATGTCTCCCAGACACAATACAATTTATAAGGAAATGCTGTTATTATCAGTTATAATACAGCTGGGTCAAATTAGCGGGTGCATTACTTTTTTCTAGTGGTGTACTCGACTCCAATCTTCATTGACAAGGACTGTAAGTTTTCCTTTCGAAGTTCGAAGGTCGGGGTTTTTCTATGGGAACTCCGGCTTCCTCCCCCAATAAAAATTGCTGACGTTAAACAAAATTCAAACAAACAAACAAACAAAAAACTTTGTCTACTTTTGATATAAAATTATCATTTGGTATACTGTCCCCATCGTTTGTGGTGAGGAAAAATAATTAAAATGTCTGCAAAGTATCAGACCATTACAACTCTAAAAGTACAATTAATGTATTTTAGACATAAACAATCATTGAAATGTATTTATTCATAATATATGATTTTAAAACCTAGGCCTTACCAATAAAAAAACGTGGAGTAAACTCTACCTTGTTGAACATATATATGTGTAATATGTGGTTTTTTTTAATGAAATGAGTGTTTTCTTAATAAAGTATGGCCTATAAGAAGTTGAGTTGTAAAACAGAACTATTCACAATTCATTTCTATGCAATATGGCTTAATTTGCCAAGTGATTCAGAGGAGAAGATTATACTGTAAAACATTTAAGAACTTAAGACAGTAGCTCACCTTGACCTTTACCATAATTCTTTAAAAGCTAATATGGTGAGCCGTTTTAACAGACAATTGATTCCAAACAAGTGCTGTAATTTGTATGTGGACATAACATTTTCTCGTGTGATTCTGAAGGCAACACTGAAAAGCATACATGTTGATGATGTACATTGGGGACCAACTGACACCTTGTAAACAAAATAAAAATAACCTTTTTATTTTAAATAGATTAGTAAATAACAATGGAAATATATGCTGCTAAAAATGCAGGTAATTTCCTCAAAACTTTGCAGTTTAACAGAACAGGGTAAGCATCAAACTGCATCACTAGCCAAACAACATTCTCTTATGAAACAATTGTTTCAGCAATGACTCAGAAAGAAAACTCCTAATCTGTAAAATAAAAATAAAAATATAATAATTTACATATATAAAGTCTTGATAGATAAAATTCTATATATTTCAAGTGTTATGATTTTTAATTAAAGATTTGTAGTACATATATATTTCAAACTTATGTTGCTTTTTACTATCTTTAGGAAACTAATATGTAAACCAAGGATTTAGTGTGAATATTTCACTCATTATTACATCTTTTATAAAGCTTCTTTGGGATCTAAATAGCTGGTTGTTCTATGGTTGTCATACTAATTGGCAATCGGTGTGGTGACACTGTGGGGATGAGTTCAAATCTAATTCCAGGCAAGGTGCGCTCGCTTTCTACTATAACTGACAATGATTTCTGCCTGCATTATGCGAACTACTTTTCCCTCAGGCTACCCTCTGTTCTCAAGTTAGGATACAGGTGTAAGATATTCTCAAGTCAATTACCTTTCTTTCTTTCTGAGTTTGTTTACGACAAGATGGAGGGGGATCAAATATCCCTGGGTTCTTAATTCCTGGCACAATACTGAGAACATCAAGACTTACAATGGATCCACTATCGGGGTTTTCTGATCCTATTAAGTACGCCATATGGACAGGTAAGCAACTACCTGCAAAGAAATGTAGTTCATTTTTTTAAATAGAAAACAAGGAAATCTGCTGTGTTGTGGGCCGAATTTGACTGCCGTAATCCACTTTTAGTTTTGACCAAAAGAGCTAGTTCCGATTATTCGTTCATGCCTCATTAAGGCAAGGTATTAAGGATAACGCGGGTAATTCCACATACAAACGTTCCACATTTGACAAAGGTGAAAACCTGGCTAACCATATGTTCTTCGTGACTTCTTTGAATATTTATTAAGACAAAGAGTCTAAAGACTTGCCTTACTTGTATTGGATTCCAAAATACATAAAACTCCTTACAAGGGAGGGTACATAACCCGGGTCATCTCAATCCTCTACCAAAACGTTTGACTAAGATATTGTATGCAGGTAAACGATAGCAAAAATACTGTGAAACTGTTTATTCGCGAAGTAATATCAACCATATGTGAATTCTTATAAAAGTTCTTCTAGAGAACTTTTGGACAACTAAAAATCAAGCTCGATATCTAAAATTTCATCTGTTAGAACATTTGACTGTTTATACATGTAACCCTTTGCTTCATGAGAAACTAAAATCCCGTCTTAAAGAAATCATACATAAAGCCTTCGCTTCCACAAATACCTACAAATATGTAGTTTAAGGTTCCAACAATACGTTTTTGTCTACGAAAGAACTAAAAGGCAGATTATGATTTTCTGATCAACAACATATTAGTAACATTTGGATGATATTTTTTTCAGCATGCAATCGGTATTCTAAAAGGTACAAACTTTGTCCCACTCTTTGCGGATTTGTTCCTGTATTCTTATGGAAAGGAATTTCTTCAACGTCTTATTAAAGACAAGAAGATATCAGAAGCTATGTCCTTTAATTTTACATATGGATATATTTATGATGTCCTTTTAATTAAAACCCTCAATTTGCTGAGTGGCTTCCGTTAATATATCCTTCAGAATATTTAATATTTTATGAACTGTCTTTAACCTGCATATAGTTCGAAAATTACAATGTGTCTGCATTTTGAAACTACCAATACCTTCTATATGAACTATCTCCATGAATTTTGAAGTTTTTCTGTTTTGCCTTCGTCGTTTAAAACATTGGTACTGAATTTACTCACCTCTCTGAACTGTTCCTCGTACATTATTGAAGTTTTCAGATATTGTCATAATGTAAGTGTCAGTCATTATTCCTTCCCCAACTCTCCCACTGCTCTGCAGTATGTCGCCATCTATAATTCCAACAATGTAAAGATATAGCCTAGGAAAAGAATGCTAGTCATACTGGAGTCTTCCTTAATAGACATGACCCCAACTATTGACCTCTTCCTGTTTATAATAGACATGGCCGTAACAAGACATTTTAAAGAATATGTTAGAAAGAAATTCTGCGGAGGGGTCTGGCAAATGTGGTGCAAAATCATGGATTCTAGCTCTAGCTATTTCTTCGCAATAAATTAATGCCATTTTTTTTATTATAAAGTATTATGTTAAATACTTTTACATGCAATAACTATCTACCGGACCTGTGAATTTCAAAATCTGAATATAGAGAACATTTACTACTCTTCAACGCGGAATTTCTTAAGAGTCTTTGCTTAAAATGTCTTCTTTAACAATTGAGAATTGGAGTGTTGTAATCTGGTTCAACCAGTCATTTTTGTTTGAAATATTTGTATTAAGTCAGTACCATAGCAGGTACTAGTGCTCCAGTAGTGAACAGACGATTTTTGTTCGACGTTGAATCTGTCTTGCGGTTAATGCTGGTTTCTGTTAAACGTATATAGTATCTTTTATTATAAATTACCCACTACTTCTTGATATCTGCCCGACCATAAATACTTATATATGTGCCCGTACATAAATTCTTATATCTGTCCGTATATAAATACTTGCCATTAACACATTCTTTTGTCATGTTTTGATCAACACTTCTTTTGTCACACGTCCCATCACCACTAATTGAGTACTGAATATTCTGTTGAAAAGTAAAACAAAACGTGTAGAATGTGTTTGGGTATAATGGGTACATAAGGGTATTTAATGTCCCCCGATGAATCTTTAGTAGACGAAATGCCCGTCCAGTGTAAAAGGGGGGGGGGGCAAAGGGGGGAGGGTCCATTAACAGGTTAACAATTTTGTATTTTTCCCAAAACAGATAACAGTAAATTTAAAATAATGTTAAAACTTAACAGCAATTACATGAGAAAACAGAAAACAGTGAGTTCAAAAATCGAAAAAAAAACAGATAACAGCAGAATCTCATCATACTATTGACAGCAAACAGGGTTTTTATTTTCATTATAACAGTTAACAACAATGTCAATTTTTAAGAAAACAGATAACAGCTAATGGTTGAAAAACGGTTAACAGTTGCTTTATTGTCAAAAAACACACTTAATTTGCTTCAACATCTAGGCAATTAATAAAACTGCAGACCAGGACTTCGCCGATGACCCGCAGGGATCCTGCAGTGGTGTCCAGTGAGCTTGATTTTTATTTTCGAATTGGTCTTTTTTCTAATGTTTAAATGCGTTTTACAATTATTATTATGTAACGAAATATTTTTTAACTTCCACATCTCCATTTTATACTTACATTTTTGAAATCTATTATATACGTGTTGTTAATAGGTTCTGGCATAGGTAGAAGTGGGCTGAGTTCTACTCCAATCATAGTTAAATAAGATCTGGAATTTGTATAGTCATACGAAGCATTCACACTACCATTGAAATATACATACATTGTGTCCGAGTCTATGAAAACTTGCATATAATCCAAGTACATCTGACCTTCCCACTGGCCAGGGGCGCAACAGATTGTCGCATCGACGCCCTTCCATATACATACTGCTGTAAGTATCAGCAAATTATAATATCCCATAATGGACACTCCGTACAGAGACAATGAACGGATATATCTTCAAGGTGTCCGGAGTCCATTTAGGATATCAAGCTTTGTTGGTTTTATCATAATAGTAGTAACGAATTTGTAATCTCTATGAAAGTTAGATAAATGTTATATTAATGACACGCGGTATCTTTATTAATTTAGCGTTTAACTTATATTTTTTATTTATAAAACATCTTGTATAGAATTTAAGGTTACAGGGTACCCTACAGATTTTATAAGATATCTCACAATATCTCATAAAGTGTTGTAGTATAACAAAAAAATGGAAATTGAGCAATTTTCGGAGGAAAATATTTTGCAACGAGACATAGACTGGTTATAAAACAAGTGAAGACACGCTGTAAACTCATTTAAATAAAAATATTATCCTGACCACAATGTCTGTGGATCTGAGTGTATGCAATAAAATGTAGCTTCGGAAACGTAGGTCTAAACTATGGCAAGACAAAGTGGACAAAAAGCCGTATGTATTGATATTAATAATTCATTTATTTATATTAATAATTCATTATAGGATTAAACACCGTTTTCAATGGATTTATTGGTATATCAACAAGACCAACTCACTCACAAACTAATAAAAGTCCGAAGGACTTTATGATATGTTTGTGAGTGAGTTGGTCTTGTTGATATACCGATAAATCCATTGAAAACGGTGTTTAATCCTTATAATTCTTTAAAATTACATTAAGAAATTAATTTATCTAGCGTGTTTCTCAACTTCATATTTCTTGTGTATTTGGTAGCGGGATTGACTGAACGTATGAATATTATGTTTATTTTTACGTACGATTATGTGGTACGATAAACCATTTTCTGATTTTAATAAACACAATTAAGTTTTACATCAATCTATAACCTTATTTTCTTTATCGAACACAAGGAAAGTTTTAAATTTAACAATAATTATGATAATTCATCAAACAAATAATTTGTAAGTTGATCGCTACTTTCGATATTGGAAGCCGCCATCTTTGTTTACGTTGGTAACGGTAAAAATAGTTCGGTCAACGTCATTTATCCAAAAATAAATTAGGTCAACTTCATTTATCAAAAAATAAATTTCGTTGAAAACCTCAACCGGAAGTAATCTCAACCAATGAAATAAACGTATTTCTAAATATGTAAATCATATTAGAATTATTTATTAATATCAATAATTCATTTATTGAAATACCAATATTACATTTATTGATATCATTAATTCATTTGTTATGATCGCACGATTTTACAATTCTCCCTTTTTTCATCTGTCCATGTAATAAAAGCTGCTAGTCTGGGCTCCTGACTAAATATTCTCAATTACCGTAAGCGGACTTCCGGTTCGAATATACAGTCAGGTCACCAGCAATGAATCCGGTCAAAATTTTGACCGGTTTGCAACATTCGGAACGCCTCAAAATTTACGTCAGTATTAACTGTAACTGACGTAATTCCGATACAAAGCATTATGACGTAACGTCCGGCGTCCGGTAATCAAATTCAAATAAAAATACAGTTTATCAAAAGAATGATTATAGATTTCTGTCTCGTTTTTGGAAATAACTCTACGGGAAATGGTCAGTTTTACTCGAAAGTTGAAAAAAAAGAAGTAGGTAGCTACTTTTTTTTATTTAAATTTTATTCTGACGGACTTTTCTGACGCAACAAAACGCGCGAAAAGTTAGCTAAAACATGGCGTTTTAAACAACCAATCAAACTGGTTAGTAAAATGGTGGTGACCTGGGGTTATATTTGAAAGTGAAGCTTGCGTAAATGAAAAATATTGCATCAGGGGACCAGGTTATAAAAGCTGCAAGTCCGAGTGTCAGCTATTAGCCCTGGAGACATATATTCTAATGTGATAAATTGGTTATTATATAGCATTTCCAAATTGGCCCCGATGTCAGCCCGGTGGCTAATATGGGAGTTTCGGGCCTGATACCAGCGCCGATATGGAAATGACCATATAATAATCCATAAATACTACACATTCCCAATTGCACAAGATTCAATAATATTTACAAATCTCCCATTGCACAATGATGTAATAACATAACAAATCTCCAATTTCACTAAGATGTAATAGTATTAGAAATTTTTCAATTCTACAGGGTTTAATAACGTTACTAATACCATGCATTTCCACAATTATTAAATTTTTAACATGTTCTCGCTGGACGTTCAACAATCGATCAATCAACCAGACGACCTACGGTGAATTTGTAATTTTATTGTGTAGCGAAATATTTGTAACTTGTGTTTTTTTTAGTCTAAAGATTCAAGCATCTCGTGACGTGATTTTTTTTATAAAACGTCAAATTTGAAAAATAAATAGGATCATGTATCAAAAGATTACCAAGGTAAAACAGCCATTTAATAAATGTAGATTGTTGGAATATCAAAGATCAAGGTTTTTAATCTTACTTTAAAATTCGTTCTCCCAATTCAGAGGTTCCTATATTCCACGTTTACTGTAACATTTTAAATACAAGACATCGGTACAAACATCTGGCGATTAGCTACAATAATTGTGATAAATCCCAACCTTGAAATTGCTTTCATTACGATATTGGTAAATATGAAAAAAGAATTATTTAACTAGTTTGCAATCTAAATCACAACTAGAGGCTCACAAGAGCATGTAACGATCTCCCGATTTACTAAAAAAAACCAACTTTTCTGCAAACTTTTAATATTATATGCTCAATTCGGTACATGGATGCTTTTCTATTATAATGCCATGTTGAATTCTGCAAAAATTCTACTGAATTTGGTTTTAATGTGCATGAAAGTTTCTGAGAAGAAGCCGTTCTTGTCTTCCCATAGGGTCATATTATAAGCCATGTGCCACTGTGTCGGTCACCTTGGATCGGGATCTGTACAAAACAAACTTTGTAGACCATTTGAGATGGATTTCTACAATATCAAAATTCGTTTGGCAAAGTGGTTTGGCCAGAAAGGAAAATTTTGAAATTTTAGTAAGTCTGAACACATTGGCCCTGGCAACCATGTTGAATTTCCATTCAGCTGGAAAAAAACTCAAAATAATAAAAGAACTAACTATCTTGCTGATTTCCTAAATAATTTAAGTTCAATGCGTGGAACAGTTTAGGAAAAGAAGCTGTTTACATGTTTTCCCAGTGTCCAATGTTTAACCAAGTCCTGTGATGGCTGCCCTCTTGGATTTTGAATAGGCACAAGAAACTAAAACTTTGTAGAGGACTAATACAAAATCAATCTGCCAAGCCCTTTGTGAGATTTTTGTAATTCAACCAATCAGAATGCATTAATGGCCCTGGCAACCATGTTGAATTTCCAATTGGCTTGAAAAACTCAAAATAATAAGATAACTATCCAAGTTTCATTTCTGCATAATTTGGTTTCATTGTTTGGAACAGTTTTGGAGAAGAAGCTGTATATTTTTCCTATAGGCTCCTATGTTAAATTAAGTCCTGTGATGGTGGTCATCTTGGAGTTTGGATGGGCACAAAAAACTAAAACTTTGTAAAGGACCAAGCATCTAAGGTACATTTCTGCAATATTTCAAACAAATCTGCCAATTGGTTTGTGAGGAGATTTCTGAAATTCAGCCAATCTGAACATGCTTAAAGCCTTATGTTTATTGGCAGCCATGATTAATACTTGATCATCACCAAAAATCAAACTTTATTAAAAAACACATAATACACATTCCTGCCAAGTTTGTTTCCAATGGGCTAAGTGGTTTTGCAAAAGAAGACAGAAGTTTGAAAGGTTTACTGCCAACAACGTTGGACACCAATTGATGACAATAGCTCACATAACTCTTTGGGTCAGTTGAGCTACTACACGTGAGCTACTAGTAAAAACTAGAATCGATGACAGTGATGAACCAATATTTTGCAGTCATTTCTACATTTTAAAACCTAGTACAATTAAAACTTGAGGGTATCAAGGTTGAAACTAGCTTCTTCAGCCTGTTAGGTTTATCCAGTATTCTATTACAGAAACAAATAGAATCAGTAGTGGGTATTGCACAATGGTTAAAACAACTCCTACAAAGGCATCTGCAGTTGTAACTGCACAAGGGAAATGCAAATACACAACAAACACACTTTGGATAGGAATATGATGTCCCATGTTGGAGTGTGCCACAGACTTAACCTAATAGATCTTAACAGTAAGTCTGTGATGAGTGGTTAGTAGGCAGGATCTGTGAAGTTAAGTTTATGAACCATATCTATTTTATAATGTTTTATATGCTTAAACTTTTTGCATTTGGTTTACTTGTTATGTAAACAGGATTATACATGATCCCCTCTTAGCACCATCTTGAAATTCTGAGAAATGTTGATCAAATGGTCAACTGCAGCATAACGGTTTTTGAAGAAATGCTTCCTGAAGAGTTTTGACCATGTCTATTGTTTATTCAAGTATGCTTTAAAAGGCAGTACCTTCATATCTTGAGAACCTTCTTTTTGTTCTAAATACAAACCCAAACATTTCTTCTGCACAGTTCGTAATTTAGCTTTACATGTATCTTTCATGAGCTACAGGCTCCACACAATGGATGTATATTCAAGTCCTGGTCAAATAACAGTTTTGTTTTTGTTTGCTAGTTTACATCCAGTCAGCTATATATTCAATATACCGACAACAGAATTTCCTTATACGGTACATGTGTAGTTGGCTCATTTCAGTTCCCCAATAGGGACACTTTCTAAGGGTACCCATTGTTATCAAGTTGTTTTCCCTTAAATCCACAGAAAAACTGCTCCATGAACATTAAAATTTGACTAGTCAACATGTAACTACTTTCGTTATGTATATACATGTAATTCTAATGTCACTGTATAACTCTTTCCAGTCATAAGAAAATTACATGTAATGGCAGTATACATCCTCACAAGTCAGGGTTTCTGTGTCCTCATGTGTCCACGAAACCCTGCACTGGTAAACCTAAATGGCTAAAATGCCCGACTTTTCGTTAAAATAAGAGAACAAGTGTGGACACAGAAAAATGTCTCGCCTGCATTCCGCATCAGTAACAAAAATAAATTTCATCATAAGCATTACGTAAATAGCATTAAATATCAGCAGTGGCCTGTATACGAAATATTGTCACCATACCATGCATAGTTACTAACCCAAAAACTTTAACGTAGTCGCTGGACCGTGAAATTGAGGTCAAGGTCAGGTGGAAACTAATAGACAGTCATGTACTATTCATCAGCAACCTATATACCAAATATTGTCATCCTACCATGCATAGTTACAGAGAAACTGCCGTAACCCAAAAACTTTAATGTAGTCACTGGACCGTGAAATTGAGGTCAAGGTCAAGTGACACCTACCAGACAGTCATGTACTAGTCATTAGCAACCTATATACCAAATATTGTCATCCTACCATGTGTGGTTATAGAGGAACTGTCGTAACCCAAAAACTTTAACGTAGTCGCTGGACCGTGAAATTGAGGTCAAGGTCAGGTGGAACCTACCAGACAGTCATGTACTAGTCATCAGCAACCTATATACCAAAGATTGTCATCCTACCATGCGTGGTAACAGAGTAACTGCCGTAACCCAAAAACTTTAACGTAGTCACTGGACCGTGAAATTGAGGTCAAGGTCAGGTGACACCTACCAGACAGTCATGTACTAGTCATCAGCAACCTATATACCAAATATTGTCATCCTACCATGCGTGGTTACAGAGGAACTGTCGTAACCCAAAAACTTTAACGTAGTCGCTGGACCGTGAAATTGAGGTCAAGGTCAGGTGACACCTACCAGACAGTCATGTACTAGTCATCAGCAACCTATATACCAAAGATTGTCATCCTACCATGCGTGGTAACAGAGTAACTGCCGTAACCCAAAAATTTTAACGTAGTCACTGGACCGTGAAATTGAGGTCAAGGTCAGGTGACACCTACCAGACAGTCATGTACTAGTCATCAGCAACCTATATACCAAATATTGTCATCCTACCATGCGTGGTTACAGAGGAACTGTCGTAACCCAAAAACTTTAACGTAGTCGCTGGACCGTGAAATTGAGGTCAAGGTCAGGTGACACCTACCAGACAGTCATGTACTAGTCATCAGCAACCTATATACCAAATATTGTCATCCTACCATGCGTGGTTACAGAGGAACTGTCGTAACCCAAAAACTTTAACGTAGTCGCTGGACCGTGAAATTGAGGTCAAGGTCAGGTGACACCTACCAGACAGTCATGTACTAGTCATCAGCAACCTATATACCAAAGATTGTCATCCTACCATGCGTGGTAACAGAGTAACTGCCGTAACCCAAAAACTTTAACGTAGTCACTGGACCGTGAAATTGAGGTCAAGGTCAGGTGACACCTACCAGACAGTCATGTACTAGTCATCAGCAACCTATATACCAAATATTGTCATCCTACCATGCGTGGTTACAGAGGAACTGTCGTAACCCAAAAACTTTAACGTAGTCGCTGGACCGTGAAATTGAGGTCAAGGTCAGGTGACACCTACCAGACAGTCATGTACTAGTCATCAGCAACCTATATACCAAATATTGTCATCCTACCATGCGTGGTTACAGAGGAACTGTCGTAACCCAAAAACTTTAACGTAGTCGCTGGACCGTGAAATTGAGGTCAAGGTCAGGTGACACCTACCAGACAGTCATGTACTAGTCATCAGCAACCTATACACCAAATATTGTCATCCTACCATGCGTAGTTACAGAGGAACTGTCGTAACCCAAAAACTTTAACGTAGTCGCTGGACCGTGAAATTGAGGTCAAGGTCAGGTGACAGGTGACTGACTGGCAAGTACTCATCATAAGCTACCTCTGGACCAAATTTGATGGACCTAGGGCTAGGGCTTACAAATATATGAAGCAAGATGTCAAGTGTTTACGCCGCCGCCGCCGCCGCCGCCGCCGCCGCCGCCGCCGCCGCCGGATTCCCATACATATGTCTCGCCTCCAGCGACGAAACGTCGCAGGCGAGACAAAAACAGCTAAAAACTCTATTTTAACCATTTTTAAAAAATGGTAAAAATTAGTGTCGATTGGTAAAAAATAAAGTTTGCGTCTAATTTTGGAGAATATTGGTTAAAATAACGAAAAATGGTTAAAAATAGAGTTTTTAGCCGTTTTGCTCTAATTTTTACCAAAAGTCTGGCATTTTAGCTGTTTAGGTTTACCTAGCTAGGAAATTCCCAGGCTAGAATCACTATTTTGATTGGCTACATCATACAGTGATGTAGCCAATCAAAAGCTCGCTTTCATTCGTGGCTTGGTTAGGGGATATCCCGATGTTGATTGTAAATAAACCAAACGGATGTGTTGCATAGACCATGTGAAAGTCAGTGTATTTTGTACAGTAGTGTTAATAGTTTGTTATTACTGCGTTATTTATTAGTTGCGTTACATTTTCTTCCAACTCAAGAATGGGTAAGAAAGACTACTGCCAAACACTTGCTTCTTTCAAGCAATTTCATTAGTTGATATTTGAAGGTTTGACGTCATATGAAAATATACTCTAGCCTGGGAATTTCCTGGCTAAGTTTGTCAGGGTTTTGTGGACACATAAACCCTGACTTGTGAGAATGGGCAGTATAGGGAAAAGAAATAATAATAATTTTAATGTTTTAATTAATTTTAAAAAATTACTAAAGATAAAAATCTATAACAAATCTTTTATGTTCAGAGGCATTTAAATTTAAATTCTTTTATACATTTTTTTGCACAATTTAGTCCCTATTGGGATCAAACTCCAACCAAAGTTTCTCAAATTCTGAAACATAAGGCAGAACAATGTCTTCATCATTACTTATAACAATATTCTCATGGTTGCCTGTTATTGCTTTCTGTGTCCAGTTGAATGAGCCATTTATAAGCAGTGTTCTGTCTATGATGGCAAACTTATGATGCATAAAGAATGATGAGTTGTCTATTCTGACTGCTATACCTGAAATATACGAAAACTAATTCAAATCAGTTTCACTTTCTTTAGAATGTGCATCCATGTTTTAGTCGTTCTTAGCATACAAACATGTATTTACTTAAAATTAAAAGACACATTGGGTTCTTATATTGAGTTCCTATTGTCATTGATTTCACTCACAAAGTAGATACAGTAAAATAAATACTACTCATTTTGAAAGCAAATGCTACAGAAAGAAAAAATAGAGTCAATAATTTTTCAAATACAACAAATTCTAATGCAAATACTTGAAATAAATAAATCATAATTCTAATGTGCAGATGGTTGTAAAACAGGTTTATGATTTGTCACCATGGGAACTCATTCATTCTCAGCAGTTATCTGTATTTTTCAAGGAAGAAAAAATAATAAATAAAAAAATATTTTTCTGCATTTGCCATTGCCTGCAGAATATACAGCTTCTTCAGTCTCACAAATATGAATGCATTCAGATCATTGTTGAAATGAATCTGTCTGTTTTAAACATCCAGTCGAAACTGAGAATAAGGCAATACACTTTTTTAAGCATCTTTGCTAGCCAAGGGTTACGATCCGATACTCTTATCTTGAAGAGAGGGGGGACCTGATCGTAACACTTGGCTAGCGAAGATGTTTTTTAAGATGTAAAGCTACAATGTTTGATTTTGACCTTCCTGCATTAAAATATGTTGTTTGTGGTTGAATTTGGATATTTATACTGTCAAAGCCATCAAATAACAGGGTTATTATGTTGCCAATTGCATACAACATACTATAGCTACATGTAGTATAATTACCCTCAACTTCTACAGACTTTACATGTAATAGTATGTTTATGCATGCACAAATGCTTGTTGTTTTACACTCAAAAGGTAGAGCAGCTACCGAATCTCATAAAGAAATCATACACGGATCTTCATCTATGTATTTCTTGAGGACTGAAAAATTTAAAACCTGTGCTTTACAACTATCTTTTATAGCTGTTGACAACACAGTACTAGTATATTACACATCAGTTCACTGCACCTTACAATTGGCCAACATTCATGTCATAATAATTATATAAAAAATAAATGGCTACATATTAATATAATTATAATTGACAACTTTCCAATTAAAATGCCACCAAGTGTCCACTTCCAGTACTAAAAACTGTGGCTATGGCCACAGTTTGTATTGAAAACTTTTGAAATGGACAATTTGTCGATATTCCTTGGAAGGTAACAAGCAACACATTTTCCCATGGTAATTATTACAAATTGCATGTGTACCTTTCCCAATTAACACCAATCACCTGTACGGGAAGCTTCTCAGTGGGACATTTTTTTATTATAGGTATATGTAATTAATCACTCAATTATCCATAACCGATAATTGTCCATGAAATCAGTGCTCACATACATCAGAGACATATGATGACATTTATGTCATTTACATTGCACGTACTAGTATATTTGTTGACACCACAATAAAAATCACCATCCGGCAGCCAGGTGTAGTATCTTGCATCTGGTAAACAGGTAATTAATTTTCTTTGGGGCACAAAGTGGGACAGAAATTTTTCTAACAATTTATTAAAACTTATTAACCAAGGTGTATTAACAACAGTTCATTGTTAACAGTTATTGTGTATAAATTTGAAAGTTTTTAAATGCAGGCTTTTATTCTACAAAAGTTTGCAAAGTATTAAAATAACCTACGTAGGTGTCAATTAATTGTTTATTGAAGGTATAGTGTGACACATAATTTATGTTATAGCTTGTACACCAACTGCAGTCTTACATGTAAACTAGAGTTACCAAACATATTACCGGTAGGTGGCGCGCATATGGAAAGACGTCTTTGTGCCCAAAGAAAATTAATTACCTGATCACCGGATATCATAGTCTTTCAGTGATGACAGCCGTAGATTTTTTAACCTGAAGTAAAAGGAAAGAAAAATCATGTAAAACTGGAAATGGGTCAATTACCTTCTTTTCTCAATTTCCATATTTGAGATCCAGGAACATCGACTTGTTCATTATCAGTAACAACCCTGACAATGACACCTTTCTTGTGCGCTCTGATTAAAACATCTGCCAAATCGCCACATGTTATAACAAATACACAGATGTCCAAGGTAGATCTAGCACGTGTAATATATGTAAATAACTTGCTCAAAGAAGTCTCCGAGTGCGACAATTGGCAGTTATTATTTTTACATCCATAATCTTCTGTGAAAAATGCCCTGCAAGCTACCACGCTGTCAGGGAAGAATAATACCTCTGTCTTTGGCACCTGAGTTATCTTGCTTTTTCTTTTATACTTGTAAATGAAAATCTGATAAACTATTTCCGATGCTATACCAAATAATAATATAACAGCTCCCGTTTTTAAAACGAAAGTAGAAGACATTTCCCGCGGTTTTGTAAAGAGTGAGCATCGAATAGTAAACCCCCGAGAGATTCGATAATATCCGAAATATTGTTAGTTTTCGAAGAGTTCCTGTTGACGAAACGCGATGGATAAGGACGACGACGTTACACTCAATTTTGGAGAAGAGGATGAATTGGACCGAAGACAAAAATTCAAGTATTGAAGAATATTTCTGAAAAGATAAAAAATCACTAAAACAGAAAAAAATGACTAATATGAATGTAGGCGCAGCCTAAATGCGAGCATCGCACATTGTTGATGTCGTTACTTGATTTCAGTATAGACGATCCGTCCCCAAACCAAACGGGATTGACCCTAGTCGATCCGTCCCCAAGTCTATACGTCCCAGGTCGATTCGTCCCCTGATCGTTGCGTCCCCAGGTCGATCCGGCCCCAGTAAAACCAAAGGTAGGGAAAATAAACAAAGAATGTAGTTAAAATATAACAAAACATTCATAAGTAGTATTTTTAAGTATGGTAGTATAGTAGTACCTCACGGTATCAATCTATTTATTAATCCACTTATTTTCGTCAACTATAAACAACATAAATAAACAATCTTATCTCGGTTTCCTTCTTTGTTATATCCACTGATATTACTAGTCTATCTCGCCAATTCTGATTGTTATCATATTTTATCATGTTTTTAAAATTCAATTTTTTTCTGCCTTGTTAAAATTAAGTAGATCGATACAACTGGGTTCCTATATACACTGGAATTCACTATTTTGATTGCCTAGCTATAGTATGCATGCAAATTTTGTGACCATGATATAGATAATGGTTGCTTTATTTTAAAGTCTTCCGAAGACAAATATAAAGACTTTTTTCATTATTTGGACATGTAATTGTAAAACCAAAGGTAGGTAAAATAAATAAAGCAGGTAGGTATAAATACTGGATACTCCATTTTCAGAATGAACATAGTACATGTTGCAAACCATTTTATATATCCAACGATTTGTAGTCCCAATTAATTTTTTTTTTTGGAGAAATTCTTTGAGCTCACTGAATGTTTTCTTTAAAATTTTTGATGAACAGCATCAATAAATTGTCATATTTTTTGTAACCTTTGATGTTAAAGTCAGCTTGGATGCAGAGTAAATCATACAAGCATAGTCTACAGTTGTTTTAAGCAAACAATTTAAAAATAATCAAAGTGTAATTACCCCTATGTGCACTGATCAAAACTGTTATGGGCGGTTTAAAAAAAAATGACCCCAACAGGTTATGGTCCTCTAATTATGTCTAGTTGTGGGGAACATGTCTGCAAAAAATCTTGAAGATATCACAGAAAACAAAAAAGTTATGCTAAAAAAAACACGTCAAAATTGTCAGGAGTGCAACACTTTTTTGTGACACTTTAAAAAAAATGTCATTTTTTAAAAGGTCACCAAATTGTCAAATCTAGCAATATGTGCATAATTCTTTTTTTATTACACAGTTTCATGTGTTAACTTATTGAGAGATATAAAAAGAAAGTATGTTGCATTTTAAAATGTATGAAAATATTGTTTTGAAAAAAAGAACTATCCTGTCAGGAGTGCAACACAAATTTAAGCCATTTTGCATTAAGTTCTTGGTAGAAATTTTTTCCTTTTGTTTTTAATTATTAAACCAAAACAAAATCATAAATATACCTTTGCTGCATCAAAGCAGTCACTGCAAGATACCCTAAAACTGGTAATCTGATCAGGGACCCCAAATAAAATAGAGCACCCTCAACTGTCAGGAGTGCAACAAATGACATGTTTTTAGATATATTTTCTTTGTAATGTGACTTATTTTGTGTTTTTCTTTACTTTTTAGCAGAAGCTACACAGAATCGTTGAATAAATATTTCAGATGGATGATTAATACCTTTTAGATTAATTTTTTTTAATGTCAGGAGTGCAACAGTTTTTTTATTGATCTTCAATTGTATCATAATATGAAATATTTTAAGAAGATTTATTTATTATAATCATTTTAATTTAAGTTAAGGAAGCTTTTCTTAGAAATTAAGTGTTACAATAGCATTTTATGAGCTTAAAATTTGATAAAAATTCATATTTTGTGCACAATTTAGTTGTCTCTCATATTGATACCAACTGTTTTTTATCATCTCGAGACATATTCCAACAGCTAATTCTTTTATATGTTCACTTTTCAATTGGCATTAAAAAAACATATTGTTGAAAAATATTTCAGTTCATTTACCTAAGATGTCCTGTTTTAAATGTCATCCATGTAAATGTTGCACTCCTGACACAATATTTAAATGAACAGATTATTGCAATTATACTGCAAAATTATGGTTCTTCATATAGATGGAACAAAGACTACAATTGGGAATGGTGTCTCTAGATTATAAAAACAGTTGGTATCAATATGATAGCCAACTTAATTGTACACAATAAATTAATTTTTATAAAATCTGAAGTGCAATTTTAAACAAACTGGCTACACTCCTGACATTAAAAAATGAATGTTAAAGGTATTATCATCCATCTGAAATATTTATTCAATGCTTCTATGTAGCTTCTGTTGAAAAATAAAGAGAAAACACAAAATAAGTCAACTTATAAAGAAAACATATCTAAGAACATGTCATTTGTTGCACTCCTGACATTTGAGGGTGCTCTGTTTTATTTGGTGTACCTGATCAGATTACCAGTTTTAGGGTATCTTGCAGTGACTGCTTTGATGCAGCAAAGGTATATTTAAGATTTTATTTTGGTTTAATCATTGAAAACAAAAGGAAAAAATTTCTAAAAAGAACTTGATGCAACATTGCATAAATTTGTGTTGCACTCATGACAAGGTAGTTTTTTTCAAAACAAAGTTTTTATACTTTTTAAAATGTAACATACTTTCTTTTGATATCTCTCAATAAGTTAACACATGAAACTGTGTAATAAAAAAGAATTATGACCTTTTAAAAAATGACATATTTAGGTGTCACAGAAAAGCGTTGCACTCCTGACAATTTTGGCATGTTTTTTTGTCATAATGTTTTTGTTTTCTGATATAGCTTCAAGACTTTTTGCAGACATGTTCCCAACAACTAGACATACATTTACAACTATTCAGGAATAATATATTTATTAATTTGACAAAATCAGAGGACCATAACCTGTTGGGGTCATTTTTTTAAACAGCTCATATATTAATTTTGTTCTTTCTCAAATATTATATTGAAAATGTTAAGATATATGAAATTTGTTCTAAGCAATATCACAAAGTTACCTCAGTACTTATTAAAGAATGTATTTCCTTCTTTTATTTGTTTTAACCTGGAGTGTCAGGAATGCAACAAAATTGGGCTAAACATAGTACTTTTTCTACAACCTATCATTTTCAAATGGTTTAACTTGATCATGAATTTTTTTTTCTCCAGGGATGACTTATAATTATAATTTAATAATTTTGTTGCTATATGCAAAAATACATACTACTTTTTACTTAATAAAAATTTTAAGAGGTAGATAAAAGAATGTTTCAAAAATTCTTGAAAAAAATTATTTTTTGAAAAAGTACAATTCTGTTGTTCAAAATCTTGCACAGGAAGTCATTAGTATTTGTTACATTGTTTAAGAAAACAGCAACAAGTTATTTGAAGCATAACATTGTTAAACTGAAGTAAAATGTATGAATGTTAAAGTTTTTTTATATTTCAAAATTTGTTCAATAAAATATTATAAAAACGTTATTTCTTACCTTTTCATTGATTTCTTTTTTGATTTATTAACTTCAACGTATGCACATTTAGAAAATAAGAACAAAAACTTGATATGCTCATGTTTAAATTTGACATTTTTTTCACATCTTGGGGTCATTATTTTTGAAACAGCCCTTATCATCATTTAATTAATTAAAAACACTATATTTTGTTTATTTAATTATTAAACTTATTTTAATTAACACTTTAACAATTTCCAATTAAAATCAATTACAACAAAATTAAATACATTTTTTTCACTTGTTCCACATAAAAACAGTTAAAATAAAATTAAATATAGTAATATACTTATAATTTTTTACTGGGGACGGATCAACTAGGGGACGGATTGTCTAGGGCCGAATCGACTGGGGCCGGAACGACCTGCTATCCGTTACTTCAGAACCCCTTAACAATGCCTCTACATTCCATTAAAAAATAAACACTTTAATTTTATCGATGTCAAAATTATTATTGTCTACTTTTATATTATATATTTTTTCATTCGTCTACAATATTTTCTTCGGATAGCTCAGCTACTATCTGAAATGGATTTGTTCATATGGATCACTTGACTTTTTTTACACACAAGCATGTAACCGTATAGCTCGCATCTGCAATTCTCGCTGATATATAACAAAACACTGGTCATCCATGGGCATTATGATTACATTCATTTATGTCTTTTTCGGTAAAAAGCTCTTTATTCGGAATTTGACCCTATATCATTTGGTGCAAAATATGGCCAGAAAACGAAAAAAATCGCAAGGAATTAAGCGAAGGAGTCTAAAGCAAAAGTAAAAACTTTCTACCCCCTACCTTTGTTGTCGAATTCGCTTTTTGAAATGTGCACTGACAACATGATTGTAGGTGTACTACGTACTCACGGAATTTATTCTTTAAGATTATGACATCAATTCCTTTAATAGATCCATATTTTTGCAACCGCGAAATTTTTTCTTGGACTGAAACACTTTCTTTACGTTTGCACCAGTGTCGTTTCCCCAGGGTCAATTCTCCCGATTTTTGTTTGCCCTTGGTCATTTCGCCGCTTTAAAATAAATAATGTTATATAATGATAAATATTTTATTTCTGATTTTTGTCTTGCCTGCAACGATAGTCGCTGGAGGCGAGACATATGTATGGGAATCCGGCGACAGCGTAAACATGTGGACATCTTGCTTCATATTAAGCCCTAGGTCCATCAAATTTGGTCCAGTGGTAGCTTATGATGAGTACTTGCCAGTCAGTCACCTGTCACGGTCTTCACGAAAGTTGCAAATGACATGCCTGACATTCGGTCCGGCCATCCATGTCCACCTGCCTGACCGAAGACAATTGTGCCGGACCGAAATTTTCAATAAAACAATACTCATGAAATATTCAGTTATAAAATCTTTGTGTTTGAGATCACAAATTATTTATTAAATCACTACTTGATTTTAATTATTAGATACAGATAAAAGATTTTTTATAAAAATCTCTTTACATTTGAGTTTGATGTTAGGCAAAATTATAAGAAAGTCAATGTTTCAATTTGGGTTTTCGATCAAATCCATTTTACTTATCATCAATTAAAATTTTTAACACAGAACACAGTTAAAAATATTGATTAAAACATAAGCAAGTTTTAAAAATAAATATAATCAACCAATGTAATTACATTAAGAGTTTCTGAGTAGGGTAATAATAATGTTCATCTCTACTATTTTCAGTATATTTTCAAAATTCAAAAACTCAGTTTGAAAATTAGAACAGCCTTCTTTATCTTCATTTTATTTGTAGATCAAAATTTGATTCCGGTGCTGATTTTGTATGACACTGGTTTATATATTAGAATAGATGCTTTATCCAATCAAAATGTGCGATTATGATTAAAGGGAATAACCATGGAATACCGGTGTCAAGTAAAATTAACACTAATTTTGTGGTGCCTTTCAATTAAATTAAGTAAATTAAGAAGATAAAAAGGTCAACTGATTGTCAGGCGCAAAACAAAGAATCATCGGACCGCGTCTCATGAAATTTATCTGTCTGTCATTTGGTCAGACACAATTAAATAGACTACCGGTCCAATGGCAATGTTACCGGACGGGTCAGGCGGACCGGCATATTTCTCGAAGACTGCTGTCACCTGACCTTGACCTAAATTTCACAGTCCAGCGACAACGTTAATGTTTTTGGGCAGTTCATCTGTAACCATGCATTGTAGGATGACAATATTTGGGATATACATATATGCATGTAGGTTGCTGATGAATAGTACATGACTGTCTGGGTAAGTGTCACCTGACCTTGACCTCAATTTCACGGTCCAGCAACTACGTTAAAGTTTTGGTATTGGGGCAATTCATCTGTTACTATGCATGGTAGGTTGCTGATAATTAGTACATGAGTGTCTCGTAGGTTTCAACTGACCATGACCTCAATTTCACGGTCCAGTGACTATACTAAAGTTTTTGGATTAGATCCATTTCTCTGTAACCATGCATTGTATATTTTAAAAAATAACAATTTAATACTATTTAAGTAATGCTTATGACATAATTTTTATGCCCCCGCGACGACATGTCAAGGGGCATTAAGTTTTACTCATATACCTACGTCCGAACGAATTTCCGTCAAGCTTTTCTTAGAAACCGTACATTAGAACAATTTGAAATTTGGCAGGGTGGTTCAGTATCACAAGTTGTACATCCTAAGCAACTTTCAGACCTGTCAGAAAACTACTTCCTGTTTGGGACTTCATTTGTATGTAAATACGTCCGTATGTATGAATTTCCGTCAAGCTTTTCTCAGAAACCGTACATGAGAACAATTTGAAATTTGGCAGGGTGGTTCAGTATCACAAGTTGTACGTCCTAAGCAACTTTCAGACCTGTCGGACAACTACATCCTGTTTGGGACTTTATTTAGTGGTGGCATCTGTGTCCCATGGACACATTCTTTGATTTTTTTCGTTACTGATGAGGAAAGCAGGCGAGACCTTTTTCTGTGTCCATACTTGTTTATACTAAATGCCAAACCCCCTTGGAAAAATGTTTTTGCTTGCATTTTTTTATTATTCTATATTTTTCCTTTTTTATTACAAAAATTCAGTAGAGAAAATGTAGATACGATAACCTGTCCATGTTTTATAATATGCCTAATTGTTGAGTTCTTACAAATCGTCCTTGACTTTTGCTACGGGAATTCTACATAATAAGTCAGCCATTTTTGTTTCTAAAGGGACCTTTACGAGGTTTATATATGTTCGTCTGCTTTTGTGACGTTCAATGATATTCGGACAAACCAAGAGACTTTTCCCACCTAACTGCAGACGACATCACCCAAAGGATTTCGAGTAGACAACAATCGATTGTTCCTAAAGTACATTTCCGTTACAAAAGTAGCATAAGCTGAACCATACCCGGTAAGCAGTTTTCATTTTTCATGCTAAAAACCCTATTCAGAATACAGCAACTATTACTATAACTTTGTATATGATTATGCAAATTCTGTAATGACATTGGTATTTTGTTTGTTGATGGGTGTTTGATGTGTGGATTATCTGATTGATAAATTGCAGTGGCAGATAATATGAGTTTGTTTAGCTAAAGATATTATTGACTAAAATTAGAGACAGTTTAAATTGTTTATTACTTTGTTACCACAATAATAATCATGACAACAATAACAATTATCATTATTATAAAAAAAACTTTTAGCTTTAACAGAAAATGCCCTTTTTCAACATTTGGAAAGGACAAAGACTACATTTGTGATGAAATCATAATGAAGTGGAAAAAAATTAATAAATCTAATTAAAATTATAAAAAAATATAATACTTTCACTTGCTCCACTTTTTGTTATTTTCGCCTCTTACAGCAACAATAACAAAGGGGGGCAGCAAGTGAAAGATTTAATTTTAATTGGATTTAAAAAAACACCACACATTGAACTGTAGCTACAAGTACCAAATGAATTAATGAGATTTTGTGTGAGATTATAATTAATCTACATCTTTTGATCATTGAGTGAAAAATCCAAAAAAAAGTCAGTGCTTGTGAGATTCAGTTGAAGTTGTGTATGCATATTTTTTATTGCCTTCATATTGGTTTTAACACAAAACCCAATTAAAAATTGATTGTGAGAGTACTATACAGTAACCCACAAGGGGCCTCGATGGCTGAGTGGTTAAGGTTCGTCTACTATTGATCACTTGGTCTGTCAAACACTGAGATTGTGGGCTCAATTCTCACTGCTGGCAGGATGTAATCGACCCCAATCTTAATTGACAAGGATTGCCACTTTTCCTACCGCTGGTCGGGGGTTTTCTCCGGGTACTCTGACTTCCTCCCCCAATAAAAACTGGACGTCATGATAAAACTGAAAAATTGCTGAAAGTGGCGTTAAACACCATCAAACAAACAGCAACCCACATGAAGTATCTCGTGTCAGCTATTTATTAGGATGAAATTGAAAAAATTTTGATTCAACAATAAAGCAAAAGTAATATCATACCTTTCTGTTGCGGATTCCAGCCCAACTACTGCTGGCAGGGTGTGTTCAACTACTACTTTAATTGACAAGGATCACATGTTGACTTGCCAATGGTTGGAGGTTTTCCCCAGGTACATTGTACTCCGGCTTCTTCCCCTAACAAAAACTGGAGGCCATGATATAGCTGAAAAATTGCAGGAATAGGTGTGTTAACACTATACATGTACAGACAATCAAATCATAAACTGTAATGATATCCTAAGATAATGGAATATCAGAAATGTTGAAGTTCGATTTTGCCATAGAGAAGTAATGAACTTGATAAAACTTATATAAGAAATAAGTATAAAAGCCTTTATCAATGGTGTATATCTTCTAAACTACTAAGTTCAGTTTATTAATTAAGTATGTAACTTCATTATGAACATTGTACAAGTTAATGTTACTTTCTTTTCAGACATCCTGTTGCAGTATTTTTCCATTTGTTCTTCAGAGCAGCAGCCATACTGTTGTACTTTTTGTGTGATTTCCTTGTAAATAGTTTTGTTACCAGTTTTGTATTAATTGTGATCTTGTTATCTATGGACTTTTGGGCAGTGAAAAACGTGACAGGTAAAATTTGATTCTGCTTCTGTTTGTTATTTAAACCAAATAATTTTTCAATCTTTCACTTGCATCCACTTTTTAGATCACCTGACTGGAGCTATTGTCATCACTTTTTGTCTGTCTTCTGTCTACTTTTCACATTTAAAAGAGAATGGCCAATTAAAGCCAAACTTTGCAGAAATGATGTTTCTGAAGTCTTTTACAAAGATGACTTAAATTTTAACTTGATTGGCTAAAAAATTGACCCTGATGGTCCATTCTAGGCCGAATTTTACTGCCATTATAATACAAAGTTAGTTTTATGATTTGTCGGATCTCGCCCAAAGAAAACAACAACTAGGGTACGGATTATTCGTTCTACGTCCATTCTTGCTTCTGATGGACTCATATTTAAAACGTTGTTTGTGACACTTAGAATTCCATATGCTTTGTAGTAATATGGTACAAATGTGTGTGTGCACATGGTCCTCTACATTTCAGGTGAAAAATATATGAAATTCTAATTTATGTTTGGCCAAAATCAAACAAAATTTGCAAGATAAAAGTATTAAAAGTCTTCCTTCATAAAGATTATTCATTGTTTAATTTGTTGATAGGACTTAAGACTTGGTTTAAATGAGGAATACCACAGTTAAAAAAAAGCTTAAATTTGTTATATCAACGAGCAGATTAACATAAATGTCTCTTTTGTGTATTACTGCTGATTTTTCACATTTTGTCCATGTACTAGTGTAGATGAAATTTCAGGTGAATAATAAAAGACTCAGTTAATATTGTCTATATTGAAAAGGGGAGGGGGAGAGCAAGTAACGGATTTAAATAGACTCCAAAACATTTCATTGTTCATTGTTTACTACTACTCCAACTTGGAAGTTCCTATAGATACATTTAGAAAGTAAAAAGAAAATTATATGGTATCATATTACAAATAGAACTTCACATTGAAGCATTGGCTTTTGTAATAAAAACATTTGCTGTCTTGACTATTTATAATTTGTGAAAAGTCTTCTGTCACGTTTGAATATACCAATACTTTTAACAGTTTCATAATTTTTTTGATATTTTTATTATTATTAACTTTTTTGGGTATTGTACCAGTTATTATGGAAGAAAATATTAGCATATTAATATGGTCTTTGACATGAAACACTTGAGCAGGATTCTGGACGAAGGTCGAATTGTTTCAAAATACTAAATAAGTTTGACAAATTAATTTTTAGGAAGATTGTTAGTAGGACTACGATGGTGGAATTATGTTGATGATGATGGAAAAAGTCATTGGGTGTTTGAAGCACGAAAGGTACACATGTGTTAATGTAATTAAATCTGACCATTTGAATAACAATTATATTGTCATACAATACATATAATAGAAATCAATCTATCCAGAGTACATACCTTTTGTGTATCAATAAATATTATAATTATATTGTGTTGTCACAGCTACATGTATTTGTCTAATAAGTCAATACATGTATCAGTGTATTAAAGGCTTATACATCACTACATGTACATGTACTAAGCGTGTCATGTGTGAAGTTAACTATATAATGTACATGTAAATACAGCATTCCTACGTACACTGTAGATGTTTAGAATAATGATAGGTTGAAAATGATTGACTGCTAAACTACTCAAACAAGGGTTTGTTGTACATAGGTTGATGTTATCTCTGCAGAAGTTCTATGGTTGTCACCATGACTTGATTGATGGGAAATCAATCTCTCAAATATGATCCGACACTTTTGCTGATTTGTAGGTAGTGTTTCCTATTCCTGGATTTGACTTTTTCCTAGATATGACAATTAGTAACTTGACGGGTGTGTAATTAGAGGCAGACACTGCCTACTTGTCAGAAGCACACGAGTGCACCCATGGTTTTTATCAATCCAATCCAAATTAAATCTTTCACAAACTCACCCTTTTTGTTATTGTCACTGTAAAGATCTAACAACATCCCATTACAGGTCATCTCAGGTTGAACTTCTGTATTGACCAGTCAAAAGCTGTGTTCACCATCCTTTAATTTTGGGGAATCCTCTGTCATTATTCAGAATCTCTCTGGTATTATTGAACCTTTTTCATCAGTAAGCCCGAAGTTAAGATAAGAACTTACGTTTGATTGGTAAATTTTTTGGGGATACCAAAATTTTTCATTGGATAATATTTATATCAACAGTTCATCATAAGATGACCTGTAATGAGATGTTAGATCTTCACAGCGACATTAACAAAAAGGGGGAGATTGTTAAAGATTTAATTTTAATTAGATTGGGTTTTTATTGGGTTACTCTCTTTCAGTTTTTGTGTTGCTCTGTGTATGTTTATCTATATCCAGATTCGTAACTGTCCCTTGACTTTTGGCTGTTGTTGTTGGGTCAGTTTTCTTTGCTATTTTTCTTTCTTAAATTTTAGGTTTTCACGATATTTATGTTGAACTATTATAAACTTAATAACCAAGTTCTACTTCATTACAAAGCATGTAGAAAGATTTATGTGATTAAATGGAATAAATGGATTATCTAGACGTGCTCAGAGATATTTGTTGCACTTCTTATGGCTACTGAAGATAAAGTTACCTGTTATAACGAAAAATGTAACCAGTTTATTTGGAGATAGAAAAAAACATTAAAGGAAATATGGTGTTTTTTTGTTTAAATACTGTTTTATATCTTTGTCATCAATTTGTGTGAATTAAGTTGCAGTCAAGCATATATTGGTTCAATTAGAGCTCTATCTAATGTCCCTAGTGTTCAGCAGATGATTATTAATAACTCAACAAGTTTGCATTTGATTTCAATGAAACTTTGGGATATAGTATTACAACCACGGGGGTATCATGATCATTAGATCAACTCTTTCTAGTTACATGTATTTATTAAATCCTAATCCTGCAAACCCTGACTAAAAATTTTGTTGGTTAGAAACTACTAATATACTACCGTTTTTTTGTAGGGAGCACAAAAAAAGAAAGTAACAGCAGTTGAAGCTAGAATATTTTGGTTGTCTTTAGTTGCATGTGAAATTATTTGGATTTTCTTAATATTTTCTACATTGTTAAGATTACGGTTTGCCTGGTTGGTAAGTTTTAATTGGTATGACACAGCGCGTCCCAGGTGGCGGATAGGGGAGGCCCTCTCATTTGGGGGGATTGTCAGGTCATAATACGGAAAGCCTGGCCACGGACCATAGTGGGTAGCGTGTTTTGAGAGTGCTACTCTCCTTGCACGATAAAGATCCCTTTTGTAGATTTCTGAAAAGAGTAGGCTCATAGTAGCTGTAACAAAAGGCTAAATTCCCCGACCCTACCCAATTCTCCGTACTTTTCCAGTGGCAGTCAAAATTGTGTTCCCTGTGTCCCATCCCACTCCTTTTTCAGTTGATGTATTGTTTGTTAACTTGTTCCCATCCTGAATATAGCTGAAATACTGCTCGCTAGACCTGAAGCAAACATCCAATCAATCAATCATATTTTCTACTTTGTTAAGATTACGTTTTGTCTACTTTTTATGAGTGGGACACAAGTTTTGTAAGGAAATGTACGTCTTGTATAATATAATTAAGTTCTTGTTAGAAAACCTCAGTATGCATTTAGTTAAGAAACAGTTTAAAATTCTGAATATTAATCACAAATTTCTGGATAACAGTTTAAATACTTGGGAAAAAATATGCATGGCAAATACATGGTCAGTATTATACAAGTTTGCAGGGGGGTATATAGAAACACCCTGTCTGTCCGTCTGTCCACATCCCTTGTAAGTGCAATTACTCTGAAACCGCTTAATAAAATTTAATGAAACTTAGCATAAAGGAAGTACATTATATGTAGATGTGCATGAAGGATTTTTATTGAACTCGGATATCATTAAGGGGAGATAATTTGACTTAGTGCTCACAGTCCACACTTGTTGTACTAGTACATGCATATAACATTGTACATGTAAATATTTTATCAGTTTATCTGTGTGTTAATGTATTGCATTAGTTTTGATTTACAACACATAAAGCAAGCCTATGTAACATCAGAACCACTTTTGCTATTTATAATGAAAGCATATAAAATCATTGTTGAATACATTGAAAAAAGTTTTGAACTTTATATGTCTTAAATTAGAAAGATTTTAAATTGTAGATGATAGTGTTTGTTGGAACAGCTATGAATGGAGCAAATTTATATGGCTACATCAAATGTAAATATGGTGCTAACAAAAAGTTATCTACAGTTGCTACAGGGTTCCTTGGTAAACAGCTTTGGAGTTCAGTAAGTACAATCAACCAAAGAGGTTTTATCAAATTTAGTTGCATTTTTATATGAGGTACTTATATGTAAACTACTTCTTTTTATGAGAGGGGCCTCTGTGGCGCATGGTAGTTTATCCACTATTAATCACGTGGTTTGTCAACACAGGTTCCAGTCTCACTGTGGGCAGGCCTGGGGTGTATTCTACTCCAATCTTAATTGACATAAAGGTTGGAGTTTTCTCCGGGTACTCCGGCTTTCTCCCTCAATAAAAACAGGACAACATGATATAGCTGAAAATTGCTTAAAGCAGCATTAACCAACATTCAAACAAACAAACAAATAATCCTTTTATGAGAAGATAGTTCAGATTTGGACTAAATGTGTTGAAAAATGAAGCAGAATGCAATAACAAAATGTTATATTTTTAGTAATTGCATTCATCTTGATCCTTCTCCAAGGATCGTCCATACAATTAGTGTGGTTTAAATGATTAAAATGCAAATACTGGTATTAGGTGAGGAAGTGGTTGTAAAAAATAGCTCTGACATTGTCAGGTCAGCTAAAAATTAACAAAATTTGAACTAAAAGTTTTGATTGAAAAAAATCTGATTTTCAACAGAAGAAACCAATATAAACAAATGAAAAATCATTGTCACCTTAATCAGTGGTCCAGCTAGGTTTTAAAATTTTACATGTTGAAAACACAAGCATACAGAAATTTTGGATGCATGTACATAAAATTGTGAGTGTAATCATATATTGTATGCTATGGGCAACATTGTTACCTATTTTATTATAATAGGGGCCTCAGTGGCCGAGTGGTCAAGGTAGTTCGTCTACTATTGATCATGTGGTCTGTCAACACTGAGATTGCGGGTTCGATTCTCACTGCAGGCAGGGTGTACTCGACTCCAATCTTAATTGACAAGGATTGCCAGTTTTACTACCGCAGGTCGGGGGTTTTCTCCTGGTACTCCGGCTTCCTCCCCCAATAAAAACGGGATGCCACGATATAGCTGGAAAATTACTGAAAGTGGCATTAAACACCATCAAACAAACAAACATATTTTATTATACAATAAAATAGTGTATTCTGCCTGCCTAAAAGGAAACCAAAGTTAAATTTGTGTTGATTTATTTTTCCTTGCATGAAAAACATGGATAATTTTCTTAACATGACTGAGATAGAAATAAATAATTATGGGAATTGTCATATCATATAACATATATGAGAGCAGCTTTGCGTGTTTCTTTATTATAATTTTGTTGGTGAAAAAACCTGTATAATCATGTAACAAGCAAGGGTGTCGTCTAAAGTAATAAAATGAAGTTAATGGTGCATATAGATTTATTTAGAAAGGTGACATTGATTGATTTCTGCAAAGCTGAAGTCGTCCAAACACATAATAGTCATACAACTTTTATTCTTTCAGATGTTGTCAATAGGAAAATCAGGGGAGACAAATTCTCAAACACAACAATAAAACAACCAGACAAGAAGACTGATACTAGTACAGTGGGAGTTTTTTATTACAACATTTTATGTTGTTTTAACTATTATTTATTGAATTATCATACTTTGTCATTAAAATAAATCACAGTATCTTTAGTTTCTGTATCTTTTTTAGAAATCAACGAAGAAGCAATTTATTTGATGGTTTGTTTGAACTTGAGCAAATTTCATCTATATCATAGCATTGTTTTTGTTGGGAGACAAATCTGTGAGAAACCATTGAGAACATTAGAATGTAGGAAGAATCAGTTTATGTTAATTTCGTAACATGTCAATATCCTTGCGGATTTAAGTTGTTTTAATGTACCTCAGTAGTGGAAATATTGCAATAAAAGGACCATAATTTGATGATAGACATTTACACAAATTAAAGATATTTAGAAAAAAAATAATGTACACCCTTTTAAATATTTTTTCTTTCAATTTTGGTTGTTTGCTGGTTATAATTTCTCATTATATACTTTATATCTTTATCTTGCAATTGGCAGTTTAACTATAGAAATGAAGAAGAGAAAAAAAATTCAGGTCTTATGCACTAATTACTGTAATTTTTTCTTTTGATTGGTAGAGTCTTGTTTCTTGATATCATGAGCTATGTACACTGTATTACATGTAGCTTTGCATGTATACATTTGACCCATCTTACAGTCATCTTGGTTTTCAGATTATAAATACATAGCAACATTTTCTAGTGTATTCATACATTTAGCAAGAACTGGGCATGTGTAATTATTGTTATGCATGTTTCCATACTTGTGGGTGGTACCAGATCAACATGCTTGGTTGAACTTAAGTTCACACACAATGAGCAGATCAGCTTTCCTGTACAGAATAATGCTGCAAGCTCAGAGTAAAATATCATTATGTCATTAGTATTATCTTAACAAACAATTGGGGTTCTGTGGCAAAGTGGTTACAGTAGTTAGTTATCTACTAAAGACTACAAGACTTTTTTCATCATTCCAAAGAAGTTATCTACTAAAGACTAAGGGACAGACCATTTAACTTGAAGGGGGGCCTTGGTTTTTTATTTTGGTCAGAAAATTTTTTATTTTTTGAAGGTGTCGTGACAGAATATTTTTTTTCATTCTTAGCATTATTTTATATAGCAGAAATTCTTCTTCAGAATATTTTTTTTCTTACCCTCTGCTTCCAAAATATTTTTTTCATCAAAAATCATTTTCAAAATATTTTTTTAGGAAAAAACCAAGCCCCCCCACCCCCTCTTGCAAGTTAAATGGTCGGTCCCTAACAAGTTTCTATGACCTGTATAGATTTCATACCGATGATTAGAATGAATAATTGTACCCTCCCTTTTTTTTGCTATGATGTTTAGTCTCATTACTCGTCATGTAGCAGAGCGAAAGTGAATCATTGGTTACATATTTAACAAGCCGTGTATATCCTTGAAATAATTCAACAGGGGTACTCCCTTTTGGTCAGTTTTGTGGTTGAGATTGCTCATTAGTGATAGGAAAAGATAATTATTGCTGTTTGTAATTATACATTGTGCATTACTTCTTTATTGACATTCATGTCTGTGTTTAGTTACCTTTACAACATGAAAAACATTGAAAATGCATATGATGTGTTGCATCTTGGGAAGGTGTGTCATATTGAAGTTGCATTTTATATATGGAATTTTTTTATGGAATGTTTATCATAATATGCAAATTAGTAAAGATTTACTATGGAATCTGTTTGAATTCACACAGGAAAGAAGGGTAAAATAATGTTGTGGATGGAAATCGTGAAGACTTCACACTAATAGCAACTATTGTAGACCTTAATGTGCTGATCAATTTGAAGTAACGGTTTTCTCTAATAGCTTTAATAATTTTTGAGATAAATGATCAAAAACCTGTGTTGACAACCATGTTCTATTTTTAGCAACAGCAGCCATATTTGTCTGTTGATCAACACCCTGGGTACAAACTTGAAACTAGGAACCCTAAGGATGATTGTGGCAATGTTTGAAAAAAATTGGCCTAGTGGTTTCAGAGGAGAAGATTTTTGAAAAAGTGTACGACGGACGATGGACGCCAAGTGATGGCAAAAGCTCACCTGGACCTTCGGTCCAAGTGAGCTAAAAAAAAACCCATGTAAATCACGTGTTATGTATTGCCAGTTAAAAAACATACTTTTCACAATAATACAGATACATGTAAGTATAATTTGGTAAGTTTATTCTGCTTGTGCTGCTTTCTCTTCTCTAAATGATGCCCAAGGATGCTCTGGGACATCCATTTCCATCTTCTTTAACCAAGACCGATAGAAGTTTTTGAAATCTGCATAATTTTTATCTAATTCTTTGTACCTATTGGTAGTTACATCATTTTTTTCCTATAAAACAAGATTAAAGGTAATATTTAAGTCAAGTAAAAATAGAAATTATTTTGTAACAATTATATGTTGAAGCATTTATCTTGGTTGATAACTGTCTGGTGTTTATATTTAAAAAGAATCTTGTTGGAGTGAAAAATAGCATTGATATGAGGTCATAAGCCAGTGTATCTTAATGGCCAAATTTCACTACTACTGGACAGAGGAAATGACATACATATATAATTCTTTGAAAGAATGTTTGCTTTATTTCTAGCCAGCAATATTTCAGCTAAATTCAGGACAAGTTAATAAAAAATAAATCAGCAGGGAAAAGTGATGGAAAACAATGGAAAACAGGGAACAAAATTTTGACTAGCACCCGAAAAGTATGCAGTTTTGGGTATGGACAGAGAATTGTTTCAAGTATTTTTGGGCAATTATAACCAGATTCATTGCTCTTTTGGACTATTTATAACTCATATGTTGACTTACTTCTGAAAACACGATAAAGAATTCAAAGAATTAATAATATCAAATTTTACTACTTAAAAAAATTAATTAAACTTATTAAAATTAATACAAATAATTAGCCTCTTTTATCACAAATATCTCAAAAGACATGAGAATTTTCAATTAAACAAGAAATCCAATAAAAGAACACATCATTATTGAAAAATAACTCTTTGTCTCAATGTTTGATACTAAATCTGGTCATTTTTAACCCCAATCAATTCGAAATCCATAAAATTGAAAAAATATGGCAACACACTACACAATGCTTAATGTTGAAGTTTTATATGCAAAAAATGATGGGTTTTTGTAAAGGCTCTTATATATCATTCCTGAAAAACTAGTCTGGCATTTCAAAAAATTTGGATTTGTTATTTCAGCTAATCAGAAGCAATAATTGATGTTTATATTTTACACAATAAGTACAAATAAGGAGTCTTGGTACAAAACCTGCAGATTATTTCTGCTAAGTGTGTTTTAATATGGACCAGAAGATTTAAAGGAGAAGATAGAAATGTGGAAAGTTAAGAGACGTACATGTATGAAAAGACAGATGGTCAGACATGAAACTAGTTCACATGACCTGTAGCCAGGTGAGCTACAACACAACAAGTTTAACATATTCTATTATTATACCCCGCTCAACAAGAATGAGGTATATGGTGGTCCTCATTTCTATCCATTCTGTACATCCATCCAAATTTGGTTTCCGGAAGATATTCAAAAAGCTTGCGTTTGATTTCAATGAAACTTTTGGATATTGTTACATTTCAGATGTGTAAGAAGCCTATTGATGCTGGAATAATTCTGTCAAAAGTCAAGGTCACAGTTGACAAAAATGTTAGAAATTTTTACAAAAAAGTTCTTTCTGGACAATAACTCAAAAAGTGTGGATTTATTTTCAATGAAACTTTATGATATTGTTACATATCAGGTGGGTAAGAAGCCTATTGATGCTGGAGGAATTCCATCAAAAAAGAGGTCAAGGTCACAGTTGACAAAAAAAGTGTTAGAAATTTTTACAAAACAAGTTTTAAAAATTGAGTGGGGTATCAGTGATTGCTAGATCGACTTTCTCTAGTTTATAATTTATGGAACTTTATGAGTATAACATTACTACACATTTAATTTCAGCAGATTTATATATCTCTTAGACTCTTACCATTATAAGCAGCACATTTCTGGCTACTTTTATATGTTTTTCAATAGTTTGTATCAATTTGTGGTTTGGCTTTAAGCCAATGTCTTCCATTACTTCCAACAAGGCCCTCTTATATGGGAAATTGGTGTAACTTGCTCTAACCAGTGCTCCAATGACCTGTATTGTTGGTACTAGACCAGCAGCCTGAAATAAACAAGTGTGGACTGTAAGCACGCTCACAAAGCTATACTCCCCAGTTCGCTTTTAAGTCCAATTATCTCCCCTTATTGATATCCAACGTCAATAAAAATCCTTAATGCACATCTACATATAATATACTTGCACTTACGAGGTCTCCCACTGAATATTATATTTAAAAAAATCTGTCCAATTATCTTCCCTGAATAATATCCTACAGCGACAAAAATTTTTCATGCACATCTACATATGATGTACTTCCTTCATGTAAAGTTTCATAAAAATCTGTGAAGTGGTTTAGGAGGAGAAGCACTTACAAGGGATGTGGACAGACGGACGAACAGACAGGGTGATTCCTATATACCCCCCAAACAAGTTTGGGGGGGGGGGGAGGTATAAAAAACAACTGTAAGTTCAAGAGGTTAACTGAGGGTTAAAAATAAATGTCAATAACAATGCAAACTGGAGCAAATATAGTTTAAAAAAATTAATCTTTTATTTTGCCTCCTTTCATTTTTTCTATTGTCACATGGCAATGAACAAGAGAAGAGCAAGTAAAACATTTAATTATTTATTTAATTTTAATTCAACTGCAATGAAGTATATTTGAACTTCTAAATCGCTGCCTAAATTGTTTTCATTTTCATTTTGCAGGTTTTCTGTTCTGTTTTATCATATCTGTGTTAGCTTTAAAATCCCAGTAACCTGTTCTCTTTAACTTTATCCATTAGTTTTTCTGTGACATTTATTTTTGTACTTTGAATATTTTTTTAAATAAAATTTCAAAATCTACAGATAAAGATACATTTAGTACTAAGGATTTAACTGAACTCTTTAGAAACAAAAATAATGAAGTCTCATATAATATTTTTAACTGCAATAGTTGAATGCACACCAGCAATATTAATGTAATTAACAGACAGAAGTGACACACATAATGTATACTGGTTATTATTTTCCAACTCTTAAATGTCATCAGTTTAAAACTGGATTTGATACTTTTTAAATGTAAGTGGATATGGTAAATACGGTATCAATAATTGACAATATTTTACTATATTTCATTTCTCTAGTTTGTGTATAAGCATTATAGATTCCCATAAGTCGGTGTGACCTTTTCCAGCAAAAGGTTTCAAACTTACTACATAAGGTTTAAATACTATCTAGGATTTCAATATTATAAGGGTATGAAAAGGTAAGTTTATCAATAAAAACTATTTCTTTCTAATAAATCAATAAAAAATATTTTGTTTGTTTTTGCTTTAATCAGAAACTAAAATAAAAAAATGGAAGTAATGCGAGAAACAAGATGACCCAACAGAAAGGAAATTTTGACTGCCACTAGAAAAGTATGGATTCTTGTGTTGGAACAGAGAATTTAGCCTTATGTAGAGGCTACAATGAACGAAGTCTTATCTGCATCTACAATAATAGTCTAAATAAATCATGGCACGCTCCCAACATGGCACCAGTATGGTCTGCAGCCAGGGTTTTTGTATTGTAACCTGACAACCCACCCAGGAGAGGGCACAATAAATCTGTTAACTGGAACAGAGCAGTTCTTAACTGGAGAACCCTTCCCTGTAAACTATTTGTGTTTCTGAATCAAATTTTAAGCAACAAACCTTCATATTCTGGATCAACTGCATTCCATCATGCTGTGATATACATGTACCAGCTAACACACCATATGTTCTCATATTCGGTACCAGTTTATGGTAAGCTATTAGGTCTATGACAGCCTTTAAAAAACATAATGAAAGTAAAATTTTGAATTTAAAACTACATCCATGACCACATTTTCATATACCACTGGGGGAACTGATGTAATGTGTGTTCATTGTGTTTTTGGTGTTCAGTAACAGGTATGTGGTGTGTTCATTCTGTTCAGTAACAGGTCTGTTGTGTTTTTGGTGTTCAGTAACAGGTCTGTGGTGTGTTCATTGTGTTCAGTATTAGCAGGTCTGTTGAGTGTTCATTGTGTTCAGTAGCAGGTCTGTTGTGTTCATTGCATTCAGTAAAAGGTCTATTGAGTGTTCATTGCATTCAGTAGCAGGTTTGTTGTGTGTTCATTGCATTCAGTAGCAGGTCTGTGGTGTGTTCATTGCATTCAGTAACAGGTCTGTTGAGTGTTCACTGCATTCAGTAGCAGGTCTGTTGTGTGTTCACTACATTCAGTAGCAGGTCTTTTGTGTGTTCATTGCATTCAGTAGCAGGTCTGTTGTGTGTTCATTGTGTTCAGTAGCAGGTCTGTTGAGCATTCATTGTGTTCAGTAGAAGGTCTGTTGTGTGTTCGTTGCATTCAGTAGCATGTCTGTTGAGTGTTCATTGTGTTCAGTAGCAGGTCTGTTGAGCGTTCATTGTGTTCAGTAGAAGGTCTGTTGTGTGTTCGTTGCATTCAGTAGCAGGTCTGTTGTGTGTTCATTGAATTCAGTAGCTGGTCTGTTGAGTGTTCATTGTGTTCAGTAGCAGGTCTGTTGAGTGTTCATTGTGTTCAGTAGCAGGTCTGTTGAGTGTTCATTAGCAGGTTTGTTGTGTGTTCATTGCATTCGGTAGCAGGTCTGTTGAGTGTTCATTGTGTTCAATAGCAGGTTTGTTGTGTGTTCATTGCATTCAGTAGCAGGTCTGTTGAGTGTTCATTGAGTTCAGTAGCAGGTCTGTTGTGTGTTCACTGCATTCAGTAGGTCTGTTGTGTGTTCATTGCATTCAGTAGCAGGTTTGTTGTGTGTTCACTGCATTCAATAGAAGGTCTGTTGTGTGTTCATTGCGTTCAGTAGCAGGTCTGTTGTGTGTTCATTGCATTCAGTAGCAGGTCTGTTGAGTGTTCATTGTCTTCAGTAGCAGGTCTGTTGAGTGTTCATTGCATTCAGTAGCAGGTGTGTTCATTGCATTCAGTAGCAGGTCCCTTGTGTGTTCATTAAATTCAGTAGCAGGTCTGTTGTGTGTTCATTGTGTTCAGTAGCAGGTCTGTTGAGTGTTCATTGTGTTCAGTAGCAGGTCTGTTGAGTGTTCATTTTATTCAGTAGCAATTTTGTTGTGTGTTCATTGCATTCAGTAGCAGGTTTATTGTGTGTTCACTGCATTCAGTAGAAGGTCTGTTGTGTGTTCATTGCATTTAGTAGCAGGTTTGTTGTGTGTTCATTGTGTTCAGTAGCAGGTCTGTTGTGTGTTCATTGCATTCAGTAGCAGGTCTGTTGAGTGTTCATTGTGTTCAGTAGCAGGTCTGTTGAGTGTTCATTGCATTCAGTAGCAGGTCTGTTGAGTGTTCATTGCATTCAGTAGAAGGTCTGTTGTGTGTTCATTGTGTTCAGTAGCAGGTCTGTTGAGTGTTCATTGTGTTCAGTAGCAGGTTTGTTGAGTGTTCATTGTGTTCAGTAGCAGGTCTGTTGAGTGTTCATTGCATTCAGTAGCAATTTTGTTGTGTGTTCATTGCATTCAGTAGCAGGTTTGTTGTGTGTTCACTGCATTCAGTAGCAGGTTTGTTGTGTGTTCACTGCATTCAGTAGAATTTCTGTTGTGTGTTCATTGCATTCAGTAGCAGGTCTGTTGTGTGTTCATTGCATTCAGTAGCAGGTCTGTTGAGTGTTCATTGTGTTCAGTAGCAGGTCTGTTGAGTGTTCATTGCATTCAGTAGCAGGTCTGTTGAGTGTTAATTGCATTCAGTAGAAGGTCTGTTGTGTGTTCATTGTGTTCAGTAGCAGGTCTGTTGAGTGTTCATTGTGTTCAGTAGCAGGTCTGTTGAGTGTTCATTGTGTTCAGTAGCAGGTCTGTTGAGTGTTCATTGCATTCAGTAGCAATTTTGTTGTGTGTTCATTGCATTCAGTAGCAGGTTTGTTGTGTGTTCACTGCATTCAGTAGAAGGTCTGTTGTGTGTTCATTGCATTCAGTAGCAGGTCTGTTGTGTGCTCATTGTGTTCAGTAGCAGTTTTGTTGTGTGTTCATTGGGTTCAGTAGCAGGTCTATTCAACCTTTAAGCTTTTTATTCACAAAATTGTTATGTAGAACAATGAAGCTGGCTTTGTCTACCCAGTCCTTCATCAGCAAAACATTATGCATCATGTATTATACAAAGTGACTAATCCCCCAAATAAAATTTACTGTCCGTGTAAATTATTGACAGAACCTTCAAGTGATGAAATATACTACATCATATTATTACAAACTATGAAATATACTAACCCTTGCTGATTTCGTATCCAGACGCAGACACCTCTTATAAGCCAGAGATGATAAAAAGTCTATGTCAGGTTTTACTCCCTTACTTTCCATAATATCCAAAAGCTGTTGTTCCAGATTAGCTGGAATCAATGACAACATTTGATCAAAGGTTATAAGGTCAGGTTGTACTCCATTCCGTTCCATATCTGATAAGAAACCATTTATACCACCTATCATCATAAACCTAGTCTCTGGAGTCTTTATGTCACGCACAGAAACGACATGAGATAAATCTTCTTTTGGATTCAGAATATTTGGAAGCTTCATAATGTTATCTGTAGAAATGGCTGAAGATCCAGTATTTAATACAACAGCGTTTTTGCTCACAAGTTCAGAACTTTCAACAACACCAAACATTAAATCAGAATTGTCTTTGGAATGAGATGCCACTTCAGCATTATCACCAATGTCTAAATTCAACTGAGATTTAGCAGTACTATTGACAATTATTTCAGAATCTACATTAACAACAATCTGTTGCTCTGTTACAGACTTGTTTGAAGGTGAAGCTAACAAATCATCTCCCGATTGTGACTTTGTATCTTTCAAAGGAATGGGTACAGTCGTATTGAATGCATTTTGTTTCAAATCCATATCCTTTCTGTCAACATGCAAAAATTCCGAACCATATTTATTAGAGGCATTCTCTCCCTTGAAAAGCTTCATGGTAGTTGCTGGGTTTATAGGTAAAAGAAGTTGCTGTGACAGAATAGGATTTCCAATGTCACATTCTTTGGTGACACGTAGCAATAAATTGTACATCTTTACATTAGGTTTTATACGCTTTAATAACATCCATCTCCACACCTAAATATAAACAAACCTTATTAAAACTGACATTCAGTTGACTCACCTGAGACATTCAGGTGACATTTTTTTGTAAACATACTTCTTTCTATTTTAACAGACCAATAAATTTAATTACATGTGGATGAATGCTTTTTTTATACCCCAGCTCCATGAGCGTCAGAGGTATATAGAGGTCCTCATGTTCGTGTATCTGTCCGTCCATCCAAATTTGGTTCCGGATATTTCAAAAAGCTTGCATCTGATTTCAATACAACTTTGGGATTTTGTTACATATTAAGTGGGTAAGAAGCCTGGAGAAATTCTGTCAAAGGTCAAGTTAAAAGTCGACAAAAATGTTATACATTTTTACAAAAAAGATGTTTCCAGACAATAACTTGAAAAGTTTGCATTTTGATCTCAATGAAACTTTGGGATATAGTTTCATATTAGCTGGGTACGAAGCCTATCGATTTTGGGGGAAATCCATCACATTTCAAGGTTACAGTTGCCAAAAAATGTGAAAATTTTACCAAAAAAAGATGTTTCTGGACAAAAATTCAAAAAGTTTGCATTTAATTTTAATGAAACTTTGGGATATAGTTTCATATGAAGTGGATTCAAAGCGTATTGATTTTTTGGGGAGATTCGTAAAATATCAAGGTCACAGTTGCCAAAAAATGTTAGAAATGTTTTCGAAAAAGACATTTCCGAACAATAACTAAACCAGAGGCTCTTAAGAGCCTGTATTGCTCACCTGATTTTATAGGCAATGAAGATGGCATTTCCCTGATGTTAAAGTAAGTCCTGTAATTTTCAATAAACTTTAAATAGGACCATCCAAACAATATTACTAGAAAGCTTTGTTTCATTGGTTAACCAGTTGTATAGAGATTTTTTTTATTTGCCCAAAGGTTCCTTTGTTAAACTAAGTCCTGCGGGGGAGTTGGCCATTTTGAATTTCCAATTGCCATAAAAAACATAAACTTTATAAAGGACCATCCAAACAATATTGCTAGTAAGTTTTTGTTTCCATTGATTAACCAGTTTCGGAGAAGAAGCCTTTTAAAACTTTTTCCCATAGGGTTCTATGTTAAACTAAGTCCTGCAGTGGCGGCCATTTTGAATTTCCAATTCCCATCTAAAACACAAACTTTATAGAGGACCATCTAAACAATATTGCTAGTAAGTTTTGTTTTGATTGGTTAAACGGTTTCAGAGAAGAAGCCCTTTTTAACTTTTTTCCCATAGGGTCCTATGTTAAACTAAGTCTTGAGGTGGCGGCCATATTGGTTTACCAATCAAAATAAAAAACACAAACTTTGTAAAGGTCCATCCAATGAACATTATGGCCAAGTTTGGTTTCAATTGGCCAAGTGGTTTCAGAGAAGAAGATTAAAATGTAAAAAGTTTACAGACGCCGCCGACGACAACGACGCCGACAGACGCAAAGTGATAACAATAGCTCACATGACCCTTTGGGTCAGGTGAGCTAAAAAGAGTAGCATTTGATGTTAGGATATTATCACATATCAGGTGAGTAAGAAGCCTATTGATGCTGGAGGAATTCCATCAAAGGTCAAGGTCACAGTCTACAAAAGTTTAGAAATTTATACTAAAAAATGTTTACAAATTTACATTAGATTGACTTTTTCTAGTGTTATTTGTTAAAGCTGCATCCCCCATGCCCCTTTTTTGCTGTTGATACTTCCAAGTTTAATACCATATACATACCAGTATGAAGGTTAGTAAAATTGAGTAAAACTAACAACTGAATAATTGTATTTATCATTTGTTTTAAGGTTTTACATTTTAAATGGTAAGATAAATTTTACAATCCCTAACTTAAGGCCCATCTTACCACAGACCAACATCTAACAAATGACCACGTCAATTGCAGAACATTTCCAGGGGTTCTCCAGTTTCCTCCCAAGTTAAAAACTAAACACCATGATAAAGCTGAAAGAGGTTTAAAATTTCAAACTAAAAGAAAAAAAAACAGAACATCCGTTAAGTGCTTATTAACTAACACTTAACGACCAATCTCCCCAGAGGCCCCCTTAAAATGACACATTTCTATTGCAGGTTGGTCTCATAACAGAGTACTGAGTACTGAATAGGACTAGAATAGTTGCAATGACCTTGACAATGAACCGAGAAAATTTGTAAAATGGGATTTTGTATTACAAGGATACTCGACAACATGTTGAGATGTCAACAAACACCAGGTGGAGCTGCTTTGGTAGTAACATTTGTATGTAATCCAGAAATTTTTCATACAGTTCAATATTTACCACACAATATCACTCCACAAGTGGCAAACCGTATAATTTGACATTTACCAGTATATGAGATAAAGAATGAGGTAAATTGTTCATAATAATTAAGAAATACAAACTCTATTAATGGAACAACTTTTACTATTTTTATATTTTACTACTTAATATAAAGCTTTCTAATGTAAAATTAGTGTCTCCTTGTTGCTGTGCTACCTTTGTCATAATCTAGAGATACAGTATTATTTGTATCTGGAATTTAAATACAGCCATCTTAGGAATGTTACAAAAATGGCTACTTCATAGTGATAGCCCTTTGTAAATACATGTAATACAAAACACTGCTAAGAAAAGTCTACTCTTACTGTGACATAGTATTTAAACTGCTCTCACATGGAAATTTACCATGTATGCAAACACAACCCTCAGTATTGTATGGACTGTAAGAAACAGCTACAATACGCAAACACAACCCTCAGTATTGTATGGACTGTAAGAAACGAACTACAATACACAAACACAACCCTCAGTATTGTATGGACTGTAAGAAACAGCTACAATACACAAACACAACCCTCAGTATTGTATGGACTGTGAGAAACGAACTACAATACACAAACACAACCCTCAGTATTGTATGGACTGTAAGAAACAGCTACAATACGCAAACACAACCCTCAGTATTGTATGGACTGTGAGAAACAGCTACAATACGCAAACACAACCCTCAGTATTGTATGGACTGTGAGAAACGAACTACAATACACAAACACAACCCTCAGTATTGTATGGACTGTAAGAAACAGCTACAATACACAAACACAACCCTCAGTATTGTATGGACTGTAAGAAACAGCTACAATACACAAACACAACCCTCAGTATTGTATGGACTGTAAGAAACAGCTACAATACACAAACACAACCCTCAGTATTGTATGGACTGTAAGAAACAGCTACAATACACAAACACAACCCTCAGTATTGTATGGACTGTAAGAAACAGCTACAATACACAAACACAACCCTCAGTATTGTATGGACTGTAAGAAACAGCTACAATACACAAACACAACCCTCAGTATTGTATGGACTGTAAGAAACAGCTACAATACACAAACACAACCCTCAGTATTGTATGGACTGTAAGAAACGAACTACAATACACAAACACAACCCTCAGTATTGTATGGACTGTGAGAAACAGCTACAATACACAAACACAACCCTCAGTATTGTATGGACTGTAAGAAACAGCTACAATACACAAACACAACCCTCAGTATTGTATGGACTGTAAGAAACAGCTACAATACACAAACACAACCCTCAGTATTGTATGGACTGTGAGAAACGAACTACAATACACAAACACAACCCTCAGTATTGTATGGACTGTAAGAAACAGCTACAATACACAAACACAACCCTCAGTATTGTATGGACTGTAAGAAACAGCTACAATACACAAACACAACCCTCAGTATTGTATGGACTGTGAGAAACGAACTACAATACACAAACACAACCCTCAGTATTGTATGGACTGTGAGAAACAGCTACAATACACAAACACAACCCTCAGTATTGTATGGACTGTGAGAAACAGCTACAATACACAAACACAACCCTCAGTATTGTATGGACTGTGAGAAACGAACTACAATACACAAACACAACCCTCAGTATTGTATGGACTGTAAGAAACAGCTACAATACACAAACACAACCCTCAGTATTGTATGGACTGTGAGAAACGAACTACAATACACAAACACAACCCTCAGTATTGTATGGACTGTAAGAAACAGCTACAATACGCAAACACAACCCTCAGTATTGTATGGACTGTAAGAAACAGCTACAATACACGAACACAACCCTCAGTATTGTATGGACTGTGAGAAACGAACTACAATACACAAACACAACCCTCAGTATTGTATGGACTGTAAGAAACAGCTACAATACACAAACACAACCCTCAGTATTGTATGGACTGTGAGAAACGAACTACAATACACAAACACAACCCTCAGTATTGTATGGACTGTGAGAAACGAACTACAATACACAAACACAACCCTCAGTATTGTATGGACTGTGAGAAACGAACTACAATACACAAACACAACCCTCAGTATTGTATGGACTGTAAGAAACAGCTACAATACACAAACACCACCCTCAGTATTGTATGGACTGTGAGAAACAGCTACAATACACAAACACAACCCTCAGTATTGTATGGACTGTAAGAAACAGCTACAATACACAAACACAACCCTCAGTATTGTATGGACTGTAAGAAACAGCTACAATACACAAACACAACCCTCAGTATTGTATGGACTGTGAGAAACGAACTACAATACACAAACACCACCCTCAGTATTGTATGGACTGTGAGAAACAGCTACAATACACAAACACAACCCTCAGTATTGTATGGACTGTAAGAAACGAACTACAATACACAAACACCACCCTCAGTATTGTATGGACTGTAAGAAACAGCTACAATACACAAACACAACCCTCAGTATTGTATGGACTGTGAGAAACGAACTACAATACACAAACACAACCCTCAGTATTGTATGGACTGTGAGAAACAGCTACAATACACAAACACAACCCTCAGTATTGTATGGACTGTAAGAAACGAACTACAATACACAAACACAACCCTCAGTATTGTATGGACTGTGAGAAACAGCTACAATACACAAACACAACCCTCAGTATTGTATGGACTGTAAGAAACAGCTACAATACACAAACACAACCCTCAGTATTGTATGGACTGTAAGAAACGAACTACAATACACAAACACAACCCTCAGTATTGTATGGACTGTAAGAAACAGCTACAATACACAAACACAATATGATACACAAACTTACTTGAACTGCAAACCAGAAACCAGCAGTTTTATCTGATACAGCTGCCATAAGTACATGACCAAATGCCTTTTCATCCAATTTAACATAATCTGTTTGTTGGTCTGCAATAAGAAAGGCAGTCCTTGGGTCTCCGCACACAGCAAAAGCTTTAACCATCGTGTTAAACAATACAGAATTTGGAGTAACATTTCTGAACCCTATTTCTTGGAGAAGTAATTTGGCTCTTTTTAATCCATCCTCTGGCCAGGGAGAGTTAGCACAGGCATTAAATAATGCTGAATACATATAATCGTTTGGTTCTATCCCTAACTTTTTTGCCTGAAATAAATTAAGATAAATTTATACATTAGCCACAAAAAGAAAACTGATTTATACAAGAAAGTTAACATTAGTTGTTAGTTTGAACATGGTATGACACATGATACTTTCCTTTAGTTTCCAGCTATATCAAAGTATAAAGTTTTTATTTAGGCAATAAGCAAGAGTATCAATCAGGGAAGACATCCAACCTTGGGCAAGAAAATCATTTCTATTTATAGATAAACTTCATCATTTTTATTTTGATATTATAGATTCATGAGTATTCCTTGGATGATAGTTTTAATAGATTGATAGTGCAAATTTTGGAATAGAACAAAAAATAACAAAAATCAACAATGACAGAATATTTATACCCAACAGAGTGTGGTCATTTTATTTTAATAATGAAGAGTATATTGGTTGATTCTACACATGAAATATTTATACGTTGGTATCACACCAAAATGTTGGTACCACATAAAGGTATATATTTCATGTGAAGTATGAACCATTATACTTTACATAACCATTTAAAATTAGAACTAAATGAACGCATTTGATATTAAACAAAAATCAAAACCTGTAAGCCAATCAGAAACTAAAATTGCTCCTGGTGGCCATGTTTTGCCCAAACCAAACAGAATGAATAATCCTTGCAGATGACAAAACTGTAAAAAGCCTGGCTGTGTACTGTAGTGGGTAATGTGTTTGGAGAGTGCCATGCTCCTTGTAGTAAAGAGTAGGCTCATTGTAGCTGCTACAAAAGGCCAAATTCTCCACCCCTAGCCAATACTCCATACTTTTTCAGTGGCAGTGAAAACTGTGTTCTCTATAGCTATTTCCCATACCCCCTTCACCCCTATTTCTGTTCATTTATTGACAGTTAACCTGTTCTCATCTTAAATATAGCTGAAATACTGCTCACTGTACATAAAGCAGACATCCATTAGCAAACTTTCAAATAGGATGTACACATGACACCTATAAGGTATTAAGATGAACTGGACCAATAAATGAAACCTGAATCCTGTTGATGTACACTCAACACACATTGCAGTACCTTGTTGAAGACTTTGAATGCTTTTTGTGTATACCCTGCCTTGGCAAGTACTGTAAGAAGACTTGAAATGACATATTTGTCAGGCATGACTCTATCCTTGTCCAACATCCAAATATCAAATACTTCTATGGCTTCTTTGATCTAATTAAAAAATAATATAAAAATAAAATATTCACTAGTCAATGTAGACAATTTTTTGATGGTACAGACCTTGGTAAATTAATAGTCTTCCTTGCCTGTACCACTAACAACCAGCTGTTCTTGAACAGTCAGTTGAAATAAGCAAACATTACATCAAAGCAGGGTTCCTGCCAACCTTAATTTAAACTTGTAAATAATATGACTATCTCATCATCTCATCTTTATCTAATTATTTTTCCACCAACAAAATGCCCACTAACAGTCCAGCGTGGCACTTGTTCTCTTTATTCTTCACAGTACCACAGACAGGCTTAGAAATCAAATTCAATATACAGAAGGTATATCTAATGAAAATTTAATCTTTCACTTGCAAATGAAAGATTTAATTTTAAAATATAGATGAAATGCTAAACAAAAAATCCAGAAACATTCCCCAAACAGTCACACTAACTTACTGCAGTACAATTTATTAGAACAATAACTTTATTTATGCAAATAAAAATATGTCACATACAACTGTACATGTACTGTAATCATGGTAGAAAAAGTTTGTACCAAATAAAAGATGTGATATTCATTTCATTTGACATGTGAAATGTAATTCTCATAAAAAAACCCATACCTTTCCTTTTTTACCAAAATCTGTTATTTTTGTAACATAGTAATGTGGATCATTACGTCTATCTGTCTTGGATAATCTGATATGTGGCTTGATATTTTCTTCTGTATTTTCACTAAACCAATGGAAATAAAAATCATTATTTTTTTCAAACTGTTCTTTGATTCTGGCATATTAGTCCTGCAATACACATAAAAAAACCAATAAAATTTAATTTCTGATATGCTGAACTATCCTTTTAATGACAGATACACGTACCTATAATTTTGTCACTTAATTTAAACAATTAAGTGTCCCCTATATCTGCTGTTTCTACTGGTTGCAGAATATAACAACTGTATTATTTGGGTAAGATGTTTATGTTAATTTCCATTTATGATTGAAGTGTTTTTGTTTTAGTGAAAGCAAGTAAATTTTACTTCACTGCACCACAATGTGGGCATAGCATGTTTTCACAAAATGGCCTAATGTTATTCAATAAAAAAGGACTAATTACATGTAGTTATTAACAACAACAACAACTAAATCCTTTTTTTTAAATACTACAGTACTATATGTTTATATTTTATACCAAATAACCAGTAAAGCCATCAGATTTTACCCAGCACATGGCATTAAAGTTAGTGCAATGAATCGGATAATATGACAGTGTAAGACCATTCAAATAGAGAACCTGAAAAAAAGTCATCTTCAAAACTAATATTTTGTACTTGCATGTCATCATCTTCTTTATGCCATGCTGTATCTTCTTCAGCACTTAAAGTTCCAAATGTTTCACTCCATTTGTCTTTCCTTTCCCAAGTTTTTCTGCCAGGTTTATTATTCCAACCTTTATTTTCCGTGTTCTCCGTAGATTCCCATTCTATAGATTTACTTTTTTTAGGATGTGAATGTCTTTCTTTTATGTCTAACTGATCAGATCCATTTGTACTCTGTTCTGGTCCTTGTTTACTGTACATGTATTTGTCAATTTTTTTCATATTTCTTTCGGCATTTCCTCTAAAACAATAGTTTAAATTCAAAAAGGTCAACTAAGATGGATAGAATGCCATCTTGGTCAAAATACTTTAAATGCTTGTTCTATTATTCTTCATGCTTAATTCATATATTCTTAATTCTGGCATTACATAATTTTCAGTGGAAATTTACTTACCACAAACTTTTTACTATCTGTCTTAATGTTTAAAACATGTTCCAAATATACTGAAGACTGTTATCAAAACTGAATGTACAGATTTGTACATTTTTTAATCATTAAAAATGAAGTAAGTGAAGTATTCTGCTTGTTTGATTTGTTTCATAAAATGGTGTTTAATACCACTTTCAGAAACAATTCAGCTAAAACATGGCATCCATGTTTCTTGGGAGAGGATTTTGGAGTATGAGTGTACATGTCAACTCCAAACATTTGGCAAGAAAACTTATAATTAGGTTAGAAGCAAATACACCCTACCCAGGGTAAAACTCAAACTTTCAGCCCTATTTTTCCTTGTGTCCCATCCCATTTTCATTCATCATCATTTCATGTTCATTTTATCATCCATTTCATGTTCATCGCCTGAATGTAGCTGAAATATTGCTGCTCGGGCGTTAAACACCATTAATCAATCAATCAATCATACTTTCAGCCTTAGTGTTGACACAACAGTGGTACAAATTTAATAATTATTTTAAAATGTTAAATACAAACCAGATTTATTTCCACATGTTTCCTATTTCATTTTGAAGGTTTTATTGTGTTAATTAGTATACAAATGTATGTCAACTGGGGGTATTCAAAAAACAAGAAGCACCATCTTAAATTTATATACAAAAAGTACACTGGTTAAAGATTAACAAATACTAACTGTTTATTATGTTGACTAGACTTAATTTTTTCAAAGTATTGCCTCTGTTTGTCAGTATGTTTCCCATTCCATCTGTCATCTCTGTCATCATTGTAAAATTTACTATTCTCATCTTTAATAAACTCGTTTTGTTTTTGCGCAACATGTTCTTTACGGAAATTGCCAAATTCATCTTCAGCTATATTATTCACATATTCTGACAGTTTTCTATCTTCTTCTATTTCTTCATCAGTCAAAACTCTATTGTGAAGTTTTTTATTTATTTTTGGTCTTCCACCTAAATCTTTTCTTTCACTGTAGTGGTGACAGGATGGTATATGTAAACAGGATGAATTTACTTGTAAGATGGATGGAGTGGTGAAGAAACTAACATTTCCCTTTAAAAATGAATATTTTCTGTAACTTAATCCATTCTTAAACAGCTTGAGAAATGATGTATGTATATGAGACATATCTGTAAAGTTGAAACAATAATGTGTAAATACTAATTTTGGCATTGCATTTCAAAAATGACAAATGAATTGTTTTCAAAATACTGTAAATTCAGAGATAAAGCTATACAACATCTTAATAATTTGGATTTTAAATGTTTTTGGGGGTTTGAGACTTTGAGCGCCACTGATGAGACTTGATTAGATGAAAACATGTGTCTGGCAGGGTAAATTCTATTAACCTTGAATTGGTATCCTGACATTTTATTTACAATGTTTTTTTTTATTGCGAAAAAATGAGACAGGATGCAATTCACAATAATATTAGTTTGCACTTCAAATTCATAGTTTTTCAATGAAGTATTTCCTGAGATCGCATTAAATTTATGTCCATGGCTTAACAATAGCAATAATAAATGCTTGAGATTTCTGAAATTGAAGTACATACATATGTATTCTTATTTATTATACCTGTGTTTGCACAGCACTGTAAGAAATATGATACATTTAGACGGAAAATTACATAGATTTAAGAAGTAATAACATAAAATGGATAATTTACTTCAAAAACATTATTAAATTAAATGTACTGAACAACACTGTGTATTTTTTATCCTGAAATTAGCATTCTTTCCACAATTTATACAGTGCACAGAGAAAAAGAGGGGAGATACATGAACATGTAGAAGCATTCCAATTGGAGAGATACATGTAGGTGCATGTATAAGGGAAAGATAAAGAACATTCCAAAGGAGGAGATAGGAGCATTCCAAAACAAAGAGATATAAGCATTACAAGTGAAGAGACATAAGCATTACAAGGGAAGAGATATAAGCATTCTAAAAGGAGAGATAGATGCACTCCAAGTCTAAAGGGGAGAGATAGAAACATTCCAATGGAAGAAACATGAGCATTCCAAGGAAGAAACAGGAGCATTCCAATGGGAGAAATAGGAGCACTCCATGCCTGAAGGGGAGAAAAAAAGACATTCTAAGAGGAGAGATAGGAACATTCCAAAGGCAAAGAGATATACTACTAGTAGTATATGATTTTTTAAGGCATTCCATGGGGAGAGATAGAAGCATTCCAAAGGAAGAGATGGGAGAATTTCAAAGGGAAAGATAGGAGCATTCCATTTTTATTTGGTTTGGTCACACTAGTGACAATTCCAGGTCCTCCACCCTAGATAAGGATCGTCCCTAAATATCCTATTCAGGAACTATTATTCTGTTGTTAAAACAGACAAAACAATCACATGGCAAGTATAATCAAGAACAATAAAATTAGAGGATCTTAAGAGCCTGTATGGCTCACCTGACTTACAAAAAAACGTTTTAAGAGACAAGACTTTTCTTGCAAATTTTGATATTAAATGCTAAAGAGTTTATGTGAAGATGCTGTTTCTATGAATGTTGCCATGTGGAATTTCCAATCAGCAGGAATTAGTAGGACAGTTTCTGAGAAGAAGCAGTTTTTATGTTTTTTCATAAGTTAGTATGTTAAGTGATGTTCCATGGTGGCAGCAATCTTGTATTTTGTATTTTGGATCAAAACAAAAAACTCAAAATTGGTAGAGGACCATACAATATCGCATATCCTAAAATCTGCCAAGCGGTTTGTGAGAAAACGAATGTTGAATTTCCTATCGGCTCGAAAAACTTAAAATAATAAGAATACTATCTAAGATTTACTTCTGCATTATTTGGTTAAAATGTGTGGAACTGAGTTTCAGAGAAGAAGAGGTTTGTATGGTTCCTATGTTAAGCTGTGTTCCACCGTAGGGGGGCCATCTTGGATTTTGGATCGCCACAAAACTCAAATTTTTTAGAGGACCATCTAAGGTACATTTGTGCAATACTTCAAATCAATCTTCTAAGCAGTTTGTAAAAAGAAGATTTTTGAAATTTCATTCAGCCAATCAGAACCCATTAGTGGCCCTGGAAGCCATGTTCAATTTCAATTGGCTCAAAAAAGTCAAAATAATAAGATAAATATCCATCCATCATTTCTTCATAATTTGTGTGGAACAGTTTTTGTTTGTATGTTTTTGCCATAGGCTCCTATGTTAAACTATGTCCTGCGATGGTGCCCATCTTGGATTTTGGATCAGCACAAAAAACTCAAACTTTGTAGAGGACCATTTAAGGTGCATTTCTGCAATATTTCAAATCAATCTGCCAAGCAGTTTATGAGAAGAAGATTTTTGAATTTCAGCCAGTCAGAATGAATTTTTTTTTAACCCCACTTTCAGCAATTTTTCAGCTATATCCTGGCGTCCAGTTTTTACTGGGGGAGGAGGCTGGAGTACCCGGAGAGATTCTCCAACCTGCGGTAGGAAAACTGGCAATCCTTGTCAATTAAGATTGGAGTCGAGTGAGAATCGAACCAGCAATCTCAGTGTTGACAGGCCACGTGATCAATAGTAGACAAACTACCTTAACAACTCGACCACCAAGGTACCGCCAGTCAGAATGCATTAATGCCCCTGGAAGCCATGATGAATTTGCAATTGGCTCGAAAAACCCAAAAGAATAAGATAATTATCCAACATTCATTTCCTTATTATAGTCAAAATACTATGACCTGTAAGGTATTTTCTACCTATTGCTCAATCAATTTCAAAAGTAGATAACAGCTGTTTAGAAAACTACATCAATTTGGTTTCTTTGAAGCTCTTAAGCAGCTAATCATGCATGACTCGGGTAACTTTACTGGAGAGATTTCCATAGGGTACAATGAGTTAGAAGTTTAAAAGTTACCAGTCACACACTGTGACAGTAACTGGTTACACTGGAACGGTTCCCAGTGCTCGAACCACAGAGCAGCCCAGCGCGTCCCCGGGTGGCAGACCCTTTCGTTGGGGTTGTCTGGTCATAATATGGAAAGCCTGGCCGCAGGCCAATGTGGGTAACGTGTTTGGAGAGTGCCACGCTCCTTGCATGATAAAGATCCCTTTTGTAGATTTCGAAAAAGAGTAGGGTCATTGTAGCCGCTACAAAAGGCTAAATTCTCCGACCCTACCCAATACTTCGTACTTGCGGTGGCAGTCAAAATTGTGTTCCCTGTGTCCCATCCCCACCCCTTTTTCAATTGATGTATTATTTGTTAACTTGTTCCTGTCCTGAATATAGTTAAATACTGCTCGCTGGAAGTAAAGCAAACATCTAATCAATCAATCAATTAACTGGTTACAAGTTTTAAAAAAACTTATATACATATACTAACAATGTGCGATGCTCGCATTTTAGGCTGCGCCGATATTCATATAAGACAGTAGACACGAGCCCTGTTGTGTAATACTGAAGCCCTAATGTTTGATATAAGCCTTTATACTGATATTAACGAACCTTCTATTTACTTCTTTAATTCATTAATAACATGGGTAGCCGGGTTTCTTGGCCAATGGTGTGTTTTATTAGAGGGCCATCGGAAAGAGTGACGTATAGTAGTGCACAAACACGGTGAGCACAAACATCGCTACGCAGGAAGTCCATGGTGAGGCCAAAAGTTAAGGAGAGTAATTAGGGTTAAAATTCATAATTCTTCTGTTCTACAAAACGACGCAAAGAATTTATGAAAAAAATGATAATAAGAGGATTACGCGAAATTGTACATTCTAGTAAAAATATCAGTGATTCTTTTGCTATTTTTTAACTTTTGTTTTTTTTAAAGTTAGTGCTTAAAATTATTATAAAATATACAAGTGTGAATACCGAATTGCATACTTCCATCTATCAATTTGATAAAAGCAATTGTGCTCAAGATCTTAGAATCAGTTATTTAGTATTTTTTAAATGTTGAACGAAGAAATCAGTTTATACAGGAAAAAATGAGTTACCGGGCGAAGAATTTAGGATTTAGACTGTTAAAATTTGAATGAATGTTTAATGGCTAATTTGTAAATCAATATATTAAGAATACAGAAATCACAATTTAGAACGTAGAATAACACTGTAGAATAAATCATTCCGAATTTGATGTAAAAGTACGATTTTTGACCCCAACTGCTTGCGATAAGAAGTGATGTATAGCGTGATGGAAAATAGGTCATACATAAAAATGTGTGTGTGCCAATCTACTTTATCTACTATAAATAATTCATCTATAATAAGATTTCCTCCCTATAATAAATTGCACCTTAATTAAACTATGAACAGCTGAACACGTGCAGCTGAAGATTTTCTTTGTAATAATACTAGAAAAATGACTTATGGCATCTTGATTTTTACGAGGATTGTGGAGGGGGATGCAACACTTTTGTAATACATGTACAAATATATACAAAAAGCAGCTATATTGTTTATTTTTGAGGGTGGCAAAATTAGAGTCGTAAATAATAAGATATATATATAATCTAAACCAAACTATAGCCATGATATTCTTTATTTATTGGGTTTCTGGGTGTGAATGTGCTTGTGGAAAAAGATGGGTGTTTGAATGTTTTTTAAACATGATTTTTTACGTAAAGTTATGTGATATTTCGCGTTGACTTTTGTGTTGTCTCCAATTTTAAGTGATATATTTCCTTTTGTGTTGGCATAGTAGTTTAGTTATTTAGACTTAGCATTGTTTGGCTTTGTTAGATTCACTATGATTGATTATGATGCTGCCACTTTCTTTACAATCTTTTATGCCGTCAAGCATGTCTGTTCCAGTTTTTATTATTTTTTTATTAATTATATTCACTAGCTATAATAACTAACCGTTAATAACTTGTGTTCGACTGAATTTTGATTTATGAGATTGCATATTTTTGTATATTTTGGGCTATTGTTAAGAGCCTGGAGTACCTTTTGAATTATATTATGTGCTGCAATACGTAATAATAATAATTTAAGCCTAGTTTTGTAAATTGTACATTTAAAGTGATATATCGGATATAATGGTTAACACATTATGTCATCTAATGTAATTAGATGGCCGATGTATTCCAGATGGCTATTTGGATCACGTGATTCCGTGTAATAATACTTAACTTCCCTCAGAGCTCAGATGGGTGTAATAAGAGACATTTAAATATATCTCTTGGATGCTATAAATAAAGCTGTAGTAAACTAAATAAGATAAATCTTTGTATTAATTAAAGTTTTTAATAATTATAGTTTGCAACAAAAGTTGGTTAATTGTGACAAAATTGAAAAAAAAAAGAATATATCGCATGCACTGCAAAAAGAACCTGTTTCTAAATATAATATATACACAAGATATTCATATTTTTAAGATAACTTAAACAGTTCTATTCTCGCAATATTACAGAGCTACAGATAAAAAAATCGTCCATAGACCGAATTTCAGATGAAGTCTAGAACAAATGATATCGATGAAAAAATGTCATGCTTTGAAAAATCAGAAAAACAAATAATCTTAAAAAAAACTTAATCAGTGTGATAAACAGTAGCATCCACCAGCAGGCCATACCTATAATACACGTAATACAGTGATATATAATCAAATGAATGTACTTTTCTCTATGTCACTGCCGCTCCAAGTATATAGTTCTTTGTTATAATTCAAACATTATTTTCAAAACTGGGTCTTGGTGCAATTTTATATCACGGGGGGGGGGGGGGTCACTTGGTATATATAGGGTAATACGGATGTGCGGCCCGAATAGGTCACTTTTTTAGCTCTCCAAAATATATGAATAGGTAGCTTTTTTCATTGAAAAATATATCATTGGGTAGTTGTAAATTATCTAAATATATCCATGCCTCAATTCTCATCTTAAGCATGTTAAGCCTATGTAAACCACAGTGATGTTTTACAAACAAAGTGTTCCATTAACATCAATTTATCATTTTGGTAGTGAATGTACTATTTTGTCAATGGGGATGTGCAGTAATAAAATATATGAATAGGTCTGATTTAATCATTCAATATATGATTAGATCCTGTTTTATAATGTCCGAAAATATATGAATAGGGTGGGTTTTCAAATGTCCGTCCGTAGACCTGTACCTAAAAGTATCCTTAGTTACCCCCCCCCCCCCCCCGTGTTTTATATTTATTTACCAATTATGATGAATGGGTGTAGAATTGAATCAAGACCCAGTTTCTGTTGTTGTATTAATTACATTTTATGTGTTATAACCATTTATTGTAAATGTGTTGAACAAATAAAATAAATAAATATAGTAACATCCACCACCAGGCCATACCTATAATACACGTGATACAGTGATATATAGTAACATCCACCACCAGGCCATACCTAAAATACACGTAATACATTGATATATAGTAACATCCACAACCAGGCCATACCTATAATACACGTGATACAGTGATATATAGTAACATCCACCACCAGGCCATACCTAAAATACACGTAATACAGTGATATACAGTAACATCCACCACCAGACCATACCTATAATACACGTAACACAGTGATATACAGTAACAGTAACATCCACCACCAGGCCATACCTATAATACACGTAATACATTGATATACAGTAACATCCACCACCAGACCATACCTATAATACACGTAATACAGTGATATACAGTAACATCCACCACCAGGCCATACCTATAATACACGTAATACAGTGTATACAGTAACATCCACCACCAGACCATACCTATAATACACGTAATACAGTCATATACAGTAACATCCACCACCAGGCCATACCTAAAATACACGTAATACAGTGATATACAGTAACATCCACCACCAGACCATACATATAATACACGTAATACAGTGTATACAGTAACATCCACTACCAGACCATACCTATAATACACGTAATACAGTGTATACAGTAACATCCACCACCAGACCATACCTATAATACACGTAATACAGTGATATATAGTAACATCCACAACCAGACCATACCTATAATACACGTAAAGCAGTGTATACAGTAACATCCACCACCAGACCATACTTATAATACACGTAATACAGTGTATACAGTAACATCCACCACCAGGCCATACCTATAATACACGTAATACAGTGTATACAGTAACATCCACCACCAGACCATACCTATAATATACGTAATACAGTGATATATAGTAACATCCACCACCAGACCATACCTATAATACGTAACACAGTGATATACAGTAACAGTAACATCCACCACCAGACCATACCTATAATACACGTAATACAGTGATATATAGTAACATCCACCACCAGACCATACCTATAATACACGTAATACAGTGATATATAGTAACATCCACCACCAGACCATACCTATAATACACGTAATACAGTGATATATAGTAACATCCACCACCAGACCATACCTATAATACACGTAACACAGTGATATACAGTAACAGTAACATCCACCACCAGGCCATACCTATAATACACGTAATACATTGATATACAGTAACATCCACCACCAGACCATACCTATAATACACGTAATACAGTGATATACAGTAACATCCACCACCAGGCCATACCTATAATACACGTAATACAGTCATATACAGTAACATCCACCACCAGACCATACATATAATACACGTAATACATGGATATACAGTAACATCCACCACCAGACCATACCTATAATACACGTAATACAGTGATATACAGTAACATCCACCATCAGGCCATACCTATAATACACGTAATACAGTGTATACAGTAACATCCACCACCAGATCATACCTATACACTGTTACTGTATACACTGTATTACGTGTATCACTGTAATACATATATTATATGTATGGTCTGGTGGTGGATGTAACTGTATACACTGTATTACGTGTATTATAGGTATGGTCTGGTGGTGGATGTTACTGTATATCACTGTATTACGTGTATTATAGGTATGGTCTGGTGGTGGATGTTACTGTATACACTGTATTACGTGTATTATAGGTATGGCCTGGTGGTGGATGTTACTGTATGCACCGTATTACGTGTATTATAGGTATGGCCTGGTGGTGGATGTTACTGTATGCACCGTATTACGTGTATTATAGGTATAGCCTGGTGGTGGATGTTACTGTATACACTGTATTACGTGTATTATAGGTATGGCCTAGTGTTGGATGTTACTGTATACACCGTATTACGTGCATTATAGGTATGGCCTGGTGGTGGATGTTACTGTATATCACTGTATTACGTGTATTATAAGTATGGCCTGGTTGTGGATGTTACTATATATCACTGTATTACGTGTATTATAGGTATGGTCTGGTGGTGGATGTTACTGTATTCACTGTATTACGTGTATTATAGGTATGGCCTGGTGGTGGATGTTACTGTATATCACTTTATTACGTGTATTATAGGTATGGTCTGGTGGTGGATGTTACTGTATACACTTGTAAAAGTCCAATTATCTCTCCTAAATGATATTCAAGCGCAACGAAAGTTCTTCATGCACATCCCCATATGATGTACTCCTTCATGAAGGTTTCGTCAAAATCCATAAAGCAGTTTAAGAGAAGTTGCGCTTAAGAGATATCTGGGCAGACAGACAGACATGGCGATTCCCCGAAAACTTTAATTTTTGAGAGAGGTATGATTAAAACAACCCTACCTTAAACCTTTGGAACAGTTCGCTTATACTAAAGCTGAGCTAGAACCACATTTGCCAACAGATTTGAGCATTTTAGTACGAGTAATTTATTTTGGACGAATTCTTTATAAATATTGTAACTTAAAAAAATTAATTGCATATATGGCAAGGTCAGATTTTGTAAACCCCAAAAATCAACGAGATAAAATTACTTGTATACTAGGCGGTACACGTCTACATGATTATGTGAGTTTCATGAAAATCCATTGAACTGCTAATGAATAGTTGCGGATAAAAGATGGATACCCCTTTGTAGACATAAGTCCATTTTTTTCGGGGGGGGGGGTGGGGTGCGGCTACGGGAAACCCCATGAATCTACTTGAACATTTTTATGCACCCCCCCCCCGTGGCGACATGTCGGGGGCATTAGGTTTTACTCATGTCCGTCCAGCTTTTCTTTTAAACCGTACATGAGAGTGATTTGAAATTTGGAAGGGTAGTGCAGTATGACGAATTGAACGTCCCAATGGACTTCCAGACCTGTCTGATTTCCACTTCATGTTTGAGAATGGGCCCATATGAAAATTTAATTGAAAATTTAGGTAAAGCTTTTCTTAGAAACCGTACATGAGTATGACTTGGTAGGGTGGTTCAGTATGAATCAACTGCACGTCCTAAGCAATTTTCAGACCTGTCGGACCACTTCCTGTTTAGTGGCCTACGCGGGGTTCATCCGTGTCCAATGGAAACATTCCTTCTTTATTAAAATAAGAGGTGCACATCTACATTATGTTACAAAGATTGTGTGAAACTTTCGTAAAAATCCATCGAGGGGTTTAGAAGAAGTTGTGGATGAGATGGGTACCCTAAGGTGTACATTTAAGGACGGACGAACACCACTACCACTATATACCTCTCACTAAGCAATCAGGTTTAGGAGGAGTTACAGATAAGAGATAGGTTCCCGAAGGTGTAAGGAAAGGATAGAAAGACATCCTAATAATTTTATACAGTTGTGTTTATGGTCTACATAATCAGATAATGTAATAAAAACTAGGGGTCAGTGTGCCAAAAAATTCTTCGGTATTTGAAGGTAAGTCTAGAGGAGTTCAAAAATCAGACTGAAATTCTGAAACATGAAGAGTGATCATCCTTAAACGTAATCTAATATTTAAACTGAAACAACCAAAGGTGGTTGCAATATAGCTCACTCTAGAGTGGGGTATAATAAATCCTTTAACATGAATATGATGTTAAAATGCGAAATAAGATGAGATATTCTACTGTTATATTGTTTAATTATTTATTTTTGTCACAAACTTTGTTGAGATGTTTATATGACAATCAAATTTGAATTTGAATTATTTGTATATTATGTAATTTATAATTTATATATATATCTTTGTGTTGCAATAAACTTTCTTTGTTTGTTCAGTAATTGGAGACTCCCATATTAGGTAGCCGCTGACTCCGCTGATGCCTCGACCTAATGCGGCGCCTGATATTGGGAACCCTGTATCACAATCTATATTTATTTTAATGAAAGTTCTTATTACTATAACTACTAAAACAAGTTCTTCAATAGATACATTAAGAACTATAATTATAAAAAAGTATACCCACCTTGCTTGAACACTTTCAACAATGCCCTGCTATGGGTATCAGAATTACACAGGCGAACAACATAGTCTATAGTAGACTGTGTTTGACGGAGAAACCTGTCCCTGTCGGAACTCCCCACATGTAATCTGTTAGCTATCTTTTTTATCACGAAGCTGTTTAGAACAGAGAATATAATTGGTTTGCTTTAAAAGGTTACCAGTTCAAGAAACTAACTAAGTTGACTGAATCTGTCCATCTTGTAAAATTTTATACTTTAACGCGGGATGAAAAAAAGGGTGAATGAAGCGTTATTTCTTCTAAAATGCGACTACACTTGGTACTTTTGTAAACTTCAATTTGATTGTTAACTACATTTGGTTGAATTTGCTTTTCCACTTTAATAATTAAGTAACGCGCTACTTTTAGAAAGTACCGCGCTGCTGTCACAAAGTAGTGCGTTACTTTTAAAAAGTAGCGCGTTACTTTCACAAAGTAGCGCGTTACAGTCCTTAAACTGGAATGAGTATAAAGTAGCGCGTTGCTTTCAACTATTAGAACATTACTTTGTATAAGTAACGAGCTGCTTTTACCATTTTAAAGTAATACGCTACTTTTTTAAAGTAGCGCCTTACTTTAAGGAAGTAGCCCGTTCTTAAAACCAGCGCGTTACAAAACAGCGCAATTATGACATAAACCGCCACTCATAGAAGACCCATTCTCTGCTATAGAAAATGCGCCATCGACAGTGAGACATGGAGATTTATTTTCAGAAGTTTTAATTTCAAATTGAATCTTCGGAACGCGAATGTTAAAACATCAGAATTTTCTCTATGATATAAGTTCCACTTTACACGTACAGGGCACTGTTTTATATTTTTAAACATCAAATTTTAGGATTTCCTCAACTTATCCTCAACTCAAATATTGGCCAATCAGATTGCTGGAAACTTCAAATTTGAGAAAAATACTCTCACTTTGAGAAGTTTTATTAAACTGAGACTTAAAACATAAATCAATCATGACAATATTTGATTAGGGATATAGATGTACAATCTACAAAATGTGGAACGATTTTAATATACAGCAAAGTAAGAGAAAGAAATTGAAAAGTGCAAAAAACGCGGTCTTGACTTGGCATAACCACAGTGCCTACTCCTTACAACTTATGTTACCATAAATGATCAATTCTTTAATGTAATTACGGTAATTTAAAATATATATACAGAGTTTTCAGGTGTCTGATTGGCTTTAATTTTTGTTAATCTCTGAACTATAATGGTAAACGTAGGTGAGAGTGACTGGATTAAGATGGCGTGAATGTTTGTTTGTTTGTTTGTTTGGTTGATTGGTGTTTAACGCCACTTTCAGCAATTTTTCATCTATATCGTGGCGTCCAGTTTGTATAGGGGGAGGAAAACGGAGTACCCGGAGAGAGCCCCCGACCTGCGGTAGGAAAACTGACAATCCTTGTCAATTAAGGCTTGCGTGAATGAAAAAATATTGCACCAGCTAGGGACTGGGTTAAGCTATCATCTAAAATCGGTTTGTTCATATGGATCCCATGACTTTTTTACACACATGTATCCCAAAACTACATCTGTATAAGGGGGCCCCTCGAATATAAATATTGAAACATTGTCCTGATCTACATTAAATAAGCGACATTGTAAATTTTAGGGAGGAGGATTGAATTATTTAACCACAGTTAGTAATAACATTAAACGCGATCTCTAAAGGGAACCAGAAACACGAGGGGATGGGTTGTTTCCGGGATTACTTGACCGAGGGAAACACAAGGTTTATAAGTTGATATATGAGGAAAATTTGCATATTCACTCATTGCAATATATACTGTTGAAATTATAAGTGTCAAAAATTTATAGACACCGTGCATATACTTGTGAGAGTAGATTTTGCAAGTTTATGATTATACAATATTTATTTTTTAAATTATGCGTTAATAATCTTTGAGTGCTAAATTGTAAAGCCGTTGGAAATTAATATAAACAGTGTATGAGGAAAATTAACATATTTACTGATTGCAATATATACAGTTGAAATTATAAATGTAAAAAATTTAGTCGATTCCAATTTCCTTATTCTTTATATAGTCTTTTATCATTACTAAATACAAATACAAATAATTTTATTGGCTCAAACTCATCTACAATAAATGGTTAAGGCCTATGACAATAATTGAATACAAATTTAAAATTACAAACCATTCATTAGGGCTACTATTTTAATAAAATATAATAAGGATAATACTTATTTATTATACAGGTAAATTAGCATGCCATTTCCTTATATTTAACCCATCTGATATGAAGGAGGAAGTCAACTTTAATTTAATAGTTAATACTTGGTATGAAGTATTATTTTCAAGAAAATTTAAAATCTGAGAAATTTCTGAAACAATGATTCTTGTTTTGAAAAATATTCAATATCTTTGGGGGGATTTGAATACCCACCTTATTCATATATTTTCGGACGTTATGAAACGGGACTAATTATATACTAAGTTAATAAATCAGACCTATTCATATTACACATTCCCATTGGAAAAATTGGTTTATTTGGATAGATTGTTTGCGAGTTTATGATTATACATTATTTATTTTTCAATTATGCTTTAATTAATCTTTCAGTACAAAATTTTAAAGCCGTTGGAAATTAACATAAGCCGTGTCTTAGAATAATGACCATCTGAAACATATCATTTTTAAATTATCGCGCCATTGAAGATTATCCAGGGAATACATTATCTCGATCTAAAAATAGACCGTTGAATGAAGACACACTATACAAATAAAGATCTTAATTGAACGAAGACACACTATACAAATAAAGATGAAATAACTTATTGTTTAACAAGTTATTCCTGCATCTTTGTCTATTATAACATTATTTTTATTAGTGCAGACAGCACACATCTCTGACGTCACTGTCTCAGTGTCTGATTGTGTTTGTGCTGACGATGTTTGTGCCTATCATGGATGTTCGCAACTAGATATTGATGATCGGAAACCGTAATTATAAGACAGAGTACAAAATGAACGTGGACAAAAATTTCCGGAATTATCTTGCATATGTTCGAAATTCTCTAGTCAGGTGGTTCTGCAGCGTATAACACTCCCCAAACACGTTATACCCGTAATTATAACAAGACAAGCCCCTCACGAGAGGGAGACATACGTCAAACATACTAGTCCGACAATCTTCTGGCGTACATTGCTTTTAAGACTTTTAGTTCCCCGTTCAGTGGCGTAGCTACCATTTACGAGAGGGTGGACAGGGTAGTGGGAGACAGGGAGAGAGGGGGAGGGAGAAAGGAGTAGAGGGGAGGGAGAAAGGAGCTGAGGGGAGGGAGAAAGGAGGTGAGGGGAGGGAGAAAGGAGAAAGGGGGAGGGAGAAAGGAAAAATTAAAAACAGAGGGAGGCAGTACTTTTGCAAATATGTTCTTTAATTCGTACCTGAAAATCATTTAAAAAAGACTAAAATTATTTTCATATAACTCCAGTAAAGAGATAAATTGCATCCAAATGATCAGAATTTTTACTATGCTAGTATGCAGTAAGGTTTTTCCTAAAGCGTATGTCTGTCCCTTTTCTATATTGTGATCACTTATTGACTAGGTGCCTGTCATCTGTTATCTGTCCGTTGTTAACTTTATAAACAATCTTCTCCTCTGACACCACTTAGAGTACCTAGTTTTAGCTTTGCATCCATGAGTTTGATACATGTATGTAAAACAAATATTAATCAAAGCGCAGTTTGCACTGGTAGTGTTTTATTGCATGTAGTACATAATACCGGTAGATTTTTTTAAAACAAATGAAGTTTTGTTAATTCTTTTACATTGAAAATTGTAACAATTTCAATAAGACGTAGCGCACGTTATTGGGGCCTCTAAACGTAGTGTGATTTGAGCTTTTTTGACGTTACGGTAAATATAACGTCGTGCACCTTAAAAGAGGGTTTAAGATCTAGATTTGTATGCCATTTCCACAATAAATAACCATTATATATGGCTCAAATTGTATTTAAATACGCATACATACGTTTTGCGCATTAATATTTTCCATATCGAATATTTATAATATGTTCATGCAACTTTGTTTATAATAACATCGTTTAAAAAATGTCGCGCTAACGAAACGACTATAGAAATAGATAAACTCGTGTAAATCTGACAAAAATATATGTTGTACTCTAAAAATTGGAAATATTATTGAGAAAAAAACGCATATCTGAAATGATATCATATTTTTAAGTGTGAATTTAAAGTGCGGCAAATACGTCGAAAGTCGTAATAAATCGGTAAAAAATTACATAAATGTGTTCGTAACAAACGTTATTAGACATGGTTGAATGTATAGCGCTTTCACAATACATGAAAACAAATTGAAAAGGGGCAAAATTTGAAATTAAGAAAAACGTATTCTTGAAAAAGTGTTTATACAGTTTTATACAAATAAAAAACATTAAAATACAGCATCTTTTATAGGTATATCCCCATCCTCACAAGTCAGGGTTTCTGTGTCCACATGTGTCCACGAACCCCTGACAAACTTGGCTAGGAAATTCCCGGGCTACAAGTCACTATTTTGATTGGCTACATCGTACCTTAATGTAGCCAATCAAAAGCTCGCTTTCATTCACGACTTGGTTAGGGGATATCCCGATGTAATCTGGTTCCCGTGATCCTTTGCGAATCTACGATATTTATAGTACGAGGTACGAGTTATAAATACGGCAGTGGGACCAGTCTAATCCCGATGTCGATTGTAAATAAACCAAACGGATGTGTTGCTTAGACCATGTGAAAATCAGTGTATTTTGTACAATAGTGTTAATAGTTTGTTATTATCGCGTTATTATTTAGTTGCGTTACGTTTTCTTCACACTCCAAAATGAGTAAGAATGATTACTGCCAAACACTTGCTTCTTTCAAGCAATTTCATTAGTTGATATTTTAATGGATTGACGTCATACGAAAATCGTCTAGCCCGGGAATTTCCCAGCTAAGTTTGTCAGGGGTTCGTGGACACATGTGGACACAGAAACCCTGACTTGTGAGGATGGTATATCCCGTTCTTCACAGTAATTCAGAGTAATGATTACGTCACCATACTAGATTTTGGGTACCTAACACTAATGGCAAATTTCAGGAAAACAAGGAACTAAAAGCTCTGAATGTCCAAATGGCCTGGTCTTGCTTTTCTTGTTACAATTTACAACACGATTTATGGTGGAAATCTTGGTTAAATATTTTTAGTTTCTAATTATTCAAGTATATTGGTTACCCAAAAGACGGATATAGTTTGTTTTGATCCACAACTAAAAATACTTTCGTCATCCATTAAAGGTCTCCGAACCAAAAAATATTTACTAGTATCGGAAACTAAAATAGACCCAACAACCTGCGGTAAGTCTTAGTCATTCATAATTACACTTGTAAAAAATTATTTCTACACATGGAAAGCCTGTAATGCTCACATTACTCATTACAAAAACTTTAGTTTAATCGACATGAACATGACACAAAATTTGTGGCCATCTTGAATTTAGGATCTGCGCCAAAATCTTAAAATTTATACAGTATCAATTATGTTTGCTACTCAGATTTTCATAGCAAGATTCATTTTAATTTCCGCCTATCAGAACATCAATGGCTCTAGTAGCCACAATGCATTTTACAATGGCAGAAAATTACCCTTATATTAGTCCTGCATAATTTGATTTAAATAAGTGAAATAGTTTCTGAAACCATCTATTTTTAGTGCCTCTGGAGTTCTTTGTTCCAGTGTTGTGGCCATCTTGGTTTTAGGATCAGTACCAAAGATTCACGATTTATAGAAAAGTAATACAGTACACTGTTTTATGTATCTGAGAGCGTCCCTAAACTATTTTTCACAAGCGCAAGTTGTAGCAGCTGGGTCTAATAATAACAAGTGATTCGGTACTATGTTTCCAAATGTTTATTATAGTTCTGTAATAACAATAAATGTATAATTAAGATAACAAAATATATTAATTTCAATATTTCTTACAAGCGTATAAAACTAAAACATTACAATACAGCATTACACAAGTTTAAGTCAATGTAATTGAAATGTATTCGAATAACAAAAAGGTACAATGTCTGATTTAACAATGCAAAATCATTATTACATGTACTGTTTATATATCAATAAAATAATATAGTGTGTGTGATATTATTCTCTTTCAATTTAATGCAAATTGAATAATATACATTATTACTAAGATCATCAAAAGACTATTTACTATGTTACATACCAGTCAAGGGAGGTAATAATAAACTAAATCTATGATCTACCAATCGAACCTCATTTTACATTACAAAATGATAAAAATTATAAAACATATTCTTACCACTTGTGGAGTGAACTAATCTGGAATGATTAATCCAGGCACCTCTCACAGTGTTATACAAAAGTATATACGAGTCCTGAAACAAAAATACAACTTATAAATATCGAACTCATAAGTAATACACATTAAATATGGTATTGGACGATTAACATCTTGCATCAATTTTAACCCAAGATATTATTATTTTTCAGTAAAACACATTTAAAATGGATCACTATTACTACTACGGATACATACTTTTAATGTACCATTTCTATGCACAAAGAGCTAAGTACGATTATATTACATGTTACTGAAAAATACCTGCTTGCCTAATAAAATTTAGCGGCAAATAAATATATCATTTTTGCGTATCTTTCATACAAATATTAATCTAAAGAACATGCAAACTAGATGTTTCGAGAAGGATAGTAATTTACTAAATCTTGTGTTATTTGTGTAAAATATCGTATTAAAAGAAGTGAAAATAACTTACTTCGTCTGTCAATGTCGTCTATCGATAATTAGTGAGTAAATCTAAACAAAGAACAACTAGCCAGGTAAATCGTAAATCTACATCTGGTCTCTCGCTATGCTGCCCAAATTCTGCTTTGTCTTGAACAAATAACTCACCAAACTCGCGCCAAACTAACAATGACCAATCGAAATCAACAAGTAATTAATACTTATGAATATTCAATATATTTTCAAATAAAGAAATATAGTCTCTTCAAATAAAATATAACTCTTACAATATATAATTTAGATAATTTTATTAATTCTGTTCAGGTTATAAATGAAATATTTATAAATAATAACAATATTTTGAATACACAAAAATTCACACTACTACATCCTCCCCCCTGTTGAAGAAAATGACTTCCACGTCATTCTGTTATTTCCCTCTCTTCAGAATTTGGCGTCCTCGACAAATTGAATCAAGCACTTTCTATGATCCTCAAGATGGTTCTAGACAGTTCACTTTCCAATCCTCTAAATCTTCCTAATGCTGCTTGTTGTTCCAAGTATTCAATTTTCTCCTTCCATGATGGTTGAATCGTAGCTTGCTTCATAGTTGTAACGTAATCCTGTAAGTATTTTGGGGGACGGCGTTCTCTCTGTGATCGAAATTCTGGTTGTTCTTGTACATGTCTAGGTGGTGTTGGTAGAATTCGTCGTCGTCTTGTCCTAGCAATTGGTGTTGGAGCAATTGTGGGTTCTTCTGCCATATTATCAAGAGATGGATCCGTCAACGCACTACCACTTTCTGCATTTGAAGATTCAGCTTCAATCTGCTGGTCAGTCGTAGATGGCTCTACATCCTCTGTCCCAGGGGTTAGTTCAACATCAGTTCTACTGCCTGAAGGTAAAGCGTCCTCTACTAAACCATTGCCCTGGCTACTATCAACGACAGCATGGTCGTCACCTGTGTCGCTGATAGTTACATCTGTTTCATCAGCCGGCTTGTCCACCATAGTTGCATCACTGTCCGTGTTGCTCGGTGCTTTCACTACTGGATATATCCAATACCCCTGCTCAGACTCCTCATCTGATCCTGTTTCATCGGTGTTAATGATGCTGTCAGACTTCGTCGGTGACTTCTGCACTGGCTGTCGTCGGCGTCTTCGCTCAGTCTTTTGTGCAGGCACAGGAGTTTTCAATTCCTCATTCTTTGGCAGAAAATCTATGGGGAGAAGAAGGTTTCTGTGCAGTGTTCTCTTCTTTCCATCCCCATTCTCCTTCTTGACCACATACACTGGTATATCCTTGTTGGGTTGATCAATAATTAAGTATGGGTCCTCTTCCCACTTATCAGCAATTTTATGCTTCCCGTCGAATGCCAAGATCTTTACTAAAACTCTGTCGGCGGGTTGCAAGATGGCTCCTCTAGCTCTTTTATCGTAACCTGATTTCTGTCTATCTTGAGCTGTTCTTGCTGCTCGTGTTGCAAGTTCATAAGCCTTCTCAAGTCTGTTCTTCATTTTCTCTACGTACTTAGTTGCTGGTTCCTTCTGTCCATCAGTCTCGATTCCAAATGCTACGTCAATTGGTAATCTGGGTTGCCTGCCGAACATAAGGAAGTACGGAGAAAATCCAGTTGTTGTCTGTCTAGTGCAATTATAGGCATGGACGAGTCCAGCAATGTGCGACTTCCAGTCCTTTTTCTGTATCGATTTCAAGGTCCCAAGCATGTTCAGAAGCGTTCGACTAAAACGTTCCGGCATGCCATTCCCCATAGGGTGGTATGGTGTGGTTCTTGACTTTTTCATTCCGGTGATTTGGCACAACTCTTTAATGATCTTGGATTCGAAGTTGGCTCCTTGGTCCGAATGTATTCTTTCGGGTAAACCATAATGCACTACAAAGTTGTTGAAGAAGGCTTCTGCAGTTGTTTTTGCAGTCTGATTTTTCGTTGGAACAGCCAAGGCATATCGAGTGAAGTGATCAGTAATAACTAAGATGTTTTCATATCCTCCTTTCGATCTTTCTAGTCCCAGATAATCCATGCATACTAGTTCTAAGGGCTGTGACGACTGTATGTTGGTAAGTGGTGCTTTGTCACTGGCTGGTGTTTTTCGGCGTATGCACCTTTCACATTGGCTGATCCACTGTTCGGTGTCCCGGTTCATGCCATACCATACAAAACGATCTTTTATCAGTGACAGTGTTTTGTCTCGGCCTTGGTGTCCCATGTCATCATGTAATGACTTCATAACAATTGACACACAGGCTTCTGGTAGGACTAGTTGGTTCACTGGCTCCTGGTCAATGGTGACTCGTCTGTATAGTATGCCATCAATCATTTTAAATTTGTCGAAGTTGGTGATAAACCATGTATTTTGAGGTGTTCTAGTAAGCTGGTTTCTAGTTGGTTTCCGATGTTCTTCGACCCAGTAGATCCATTCTTTAATGATAATGTCATCTTTCTGTGCAGCTTTTATGTTCATTAAAGGCTGGACTGGTAATGATGGTTCGTCTGCTACTTGGGATGATAAAGTCAGACTTTGTACAATCGGCTGGGTAAACTGGAGATTACAGATGGCTTTCACGGACTCTGAACACAAGTTGGTTGAAATGTTGTCCTTTGCAAGAAGTCCTGGCAGTCTTGAAAGTCCATCGGCATCTGCGTTGTTAATGCCAGGTCTGTACATAATGTTAAAGTCATACGATGCAAGGGCTGCTATCCATCTGTGACCAGTAGCATCCAGTTTAGCTGATGTTAGAACATAAGTTAACGGATTGTTGTCGGTAAGCACAGTAAATTTATTTCCATACAAGTAATCATGAAATTTTTCAGTGACTGCCCATTTCAATGATAAGAATTCTAGCTTGTGTGCTGGATAGTTTTTCTCCGTCTTGCTGAGTCCACGACTGGCATACGCAATTACTCTTTTCTTTTTGTCTTGCTCTTGATATAATATAGCACCAAGTCCTAACATGGAAGCGTCAGTATGTAGTTCGAAGGATTTGTCGTATTGTGGAAATCCAAGAATTGGTGGCTTCTGTAACTTGGACTTCAGATTCTGGAATGCCGTTTCCTGCTGATCACCCCATATCCATGATGTAATTGGATCTTTTCTTGTTTTGTGTCGTTTTGATGACTTCGATGGCGCTGGCATCAAATCAGTGAGTGGTCGGGCAATCTTGGCAAAGTCCTTAACAAATTTCCGGTAATAACCTACAAAGCCTAAAAATCGTCGAACATCTTCTGGAGAAGTTGGTCGAGGCCAGTTGGTAACCTTCTCAATCTTTGCAGGATCTGGATGGATTCCGTCTTTAGAAACAATATGCCCGATGTACTTTACTTTCTCCTTGAAAAATGCACATTTCTTTGGTGACAGTTTAAGTCCACTTTCTCTTAGTCTTTTCAACACTCTTTCCAGTCTGTTTAGGTGTTCCTCATATGTATTCGAAAATATAATAAGGTCATCTAAGTATATGAAGCAAATGTTCAGGTGTAAATCCCCTAGGATCTCTTCCATAAGTCGTTGATAAGTAGCTGGGCTATTCACAAGTCCAAATGGAAGGCGGTTAAATTCGTAGAATCCTAATGGGCCGACGGTAAATGCTGTTCTCTCCTTGTGTGTTTCTTCTACTTCAACCTGATGGTACCCACTCTTCATGTCTAACACTGTAAAGAATTTGTTTCCGCCTAGTGCATCTAATATCTCTTCACTTCTGGGCAAGGCGTAAGAGTCTTTGACGGTTTTACTGTTCAGTTCTCTGTAGTCGATGCACATCCTTAATTTACCATCTTTCTTACGACATAAGACCACATTTGACGACCAGGGTGAGTGTGATCGGCGTATTATTCCAGCAGCAAGAAGTTGTTGAAGGTGGCTGCGTACTTCCTCGAACATTGACGGAGGTATACGTCGATGCCTCTGCTTGAATGGTGTGTCATCAATCAAGTCGATTCTGTGACTAACAGCATCTGTATGGCCTATATCAGTATCAGATGTGCTAAAGACATCACGGAACTGTCGTAGTAGTTCTCTTCCTTGCTCTAATTGTTCATCAGTCAATAAATGGGATGGTAAATCTACTTCCTTTATTACATCATGAACATCTTCATCATTCATTTCAATATCAGCAACTGACACAGGCTGTACTTCACACAAGATGGCATTCGGTGAAACTGTGATAGTTCTTGTAGTGACGTTACTGATGTGTACTGGTATAAGATTGTTCTGTCTGTAATGGTATGAAACTAAAGATGGAGCAATGTCAAGATCTGTTGGGATTGATGACCTATCTGTTGGTTGAAGAATTCCACAAACTGTATGATAAGGAAGTTCATGATCCATGTAACCTTGGAGTACTACATCTCTGTTTGGTGGTATGTGTATTGTCTTTCTCTCAGCACACTTAATAATGGCTAACCTGTTGTTCCGCTTTCTTAACTCTCGTTCTCTAAGCAGTAAACATCTAAAAGCCATGTACCAAGATGAATATAAATCTGCTTCCTGAAGGAATCTTGGACCATAGCGCTGTCTTACATCATCCATGGTCGACTGCAAAATGTTAGTTCCTAGTAGCAGCGGCACATTCTTGTTGTAGTTACTGTTTGGCACAACTAAAAGTAAACACTGTTGTGACATTTCGTATGTAGCTGTTCCTGGCAACTGTATGTTTGTAGTAATAAATCCAGAGTATGGCATGTCTTGTCCATCTGCACATTCAATGTGAAGGATCTGGTTAAGTGGTTGAATCGGGTGATTAGCTAGGTACTGTCTGTGAAATTCTTCACTTACTGTACTGACCGTTGAACCAGTATCTAATAATGCGGACGTTGAAATACCATTTACTCTAACAGTTACTTCGTTTGGGTTTCCACAAAGTCCAGTTAAGTCTCCGGATGAATGATGCTGAAGGTATGCATAAGTTTTGTCTTCCATGTTGACTTGTTGGAATGCATAAGCTTGTCTGGAGTGGTCTAGTCGAACTCGACATCCTATAGCTATGTGACCAGGTCTACCACAACGGTAACAGATGATGGGTTGCTTAGTCTGTGATGTAGGATTAAGTGTCGGAGCAGGTGGTGAAGTCTCTGAATCGGCAGGGATGTTAGAGTCATCATACCAGTATGGTCTATGTTTCTGTTTCCTGTGGCGTCTACGTCGTTTACGTTTAGTACTTGTCGGTTCCATAATGTGTGTATCATTAATCAAGTCCATAGTGTAAGCAATCTGCAATAAATAAAAGCATGCTAAGTAAGAAAAAATCACTTACCTTATAAAATTGTTGTCTGGAAGGCACTACAATGAAAATAAGTGTAAACCTGCAACAGAAACAAATATCTGAAAGAAAAGAGCGTTTCTACCTAGAAACAAAAAATGAATAACATATTATTGAGTAATAAACACCATGCAATGTTTTCAAAATCTTTTTATTTCAAAATAATAACAAGATTTATTTTTAAATAATAGACACCATGCAAAGTTTTTTAATATTTTATTTCAAATAATGAAGTGTATTTCTTATGCCAAGTGCTCAGATGAGTATTCACAGCTGGTCTGCCAATACTAAATTTGAAAAGCTAATAAATACTGAGTGCTAATGCCCTTCAGCAAAGAAACATTTAAACTGAAATACAGAAATTTTAATTAAAGTAATAAATATTTATATAAGTAACCAAAATATTATGTAAAATAATTCAGTAAATATTATTTAATAATATTACTAAACAGGTTTTATCTCATAAAACCTAGGTCAAATACTAGTGACTGAAAGTCACTAAAAATTTCGAGTCCAAAAAAAAAAAATTATTTCAAAAAAAATAAAATTAGGTACAAATTATCTCCCTGTAAATGTATTACTATGGTGACCACTGCGCGAACCACAATGTGTGACTACAAACAACAACCAATCAACTGTGAAGAAAAATTTCTAGTCCGAAAAACAAAAAAAACTTCAGTATCAAATAGCAAGGACCGTAAACTTCACCAACACAATACACTATATCAACCAATCAATCAATTAATCTATTCTCCCTATACGACAACTCTGATTCAATCAAACTAGGGTACTAAACAAAGTAACTCAACTGTCAGTAATAACTGTCCACGTACCAAGTCAGTTCAAGTATACTATATGTGCAGTCAGGGAAAGTATTAGTAAAAAAAATAATATCTCACAAAATTCAAAACACTTTCATACTATTTGCAAGTCAGGTTCACAAATATACACCACATATTACTAAATTGTGTACAACACCACTAAGTATCATTATAGTATGTACAATAAATCAGAATTCAAAAAAAATTCCATACTATGTAAATGTACATCAACAATAATAAATAAAGTATAAGAACACAATCGCTAGTGTAAAATAAATATAATACTGTATACTGTTGTTAATAATATTCTTATAATCAAAAACTAATTAGCAATGCAACACTGACACTGTTTAAACCTGCATATACAATATGCGTCTATATATCATGTATTTTTAAGATACAACGATGTCAAAATGTAAAATAGATTCACAATAAATATTGTTAAATTGAAAAACTGTATACAATAGAGTTGCTATATGTAACTGTTCTTAAACAAAATAACACTCGGCTAAGTACACATGCACTGACATAAATGTACTTGAATGTGTACACTAAGTGTTACTTTTTTCTGTAATCTGTAAAACAAAATAAGTTCAAATAAGTTCTACAATATATATACACCAAGTATCTTAAATATATTCAGTGTAAATATATGAAATGATATCATCAAAAGCGTTGTATACTATTTGTAAAAAAATAAAATAAATGGCCTACCTTACAATGAAGAATAATAGGATACTGTTATAAATAAACACTACTATTACATTAAATATCCAATATGAAAACAAAACACATAAGTTCATTACACAGGACACTTCCGGTCTTGTTGGTCTTCTCGAACGGTAATGTCAATATAAACAAACGCACATGGCCATGAACTGAAATGTAAACACAAGCACGTGCTTCCGGAAGAATGCGCATGACATCTAGGAATGACAACTTTCGCCGGTGTACTGTATCGACATCTATTATATCAGCTAACATTCACATGATTAATAAACACGTGTTGAAAACAGGATTAAAAAGACAGCTGGTGCCTTGGTTCATCAAACTACGTGGGCGCCATTTTGTAGCAGCTGGGTCTAATAATAACAAGTGATTCGGTACTATGTTTCCAAATGTTTATTATAGTTCTGTAATAACAATAAATGTATAATTAAGATAACAAAATATATTAATTTCAATATTTCTTACAAGCGTATAAAACTAAAACATTACAATACAGCATTACACAAGTTTAAGTCAATGTAATTGAAATGTATTCGAATAACAAAAAGGTACAATGTCTGATTTAACAATGCAAAATCATTATTACATGTACTGTTTATATATCAATAAAATAATATAGTGTGTGTGATATTTTTCTCTTTCAATTTAATGCAAATTGAATAATATACATTATTACTAAGATCATCAAAAGACTATTTACTATGTTACATACCAGTCAAGGGAGGTAATAATAAACTAAATCTATGATCTACCAATCGAACCTCATTTTACATTACAAAATGATAAAAATTATAAAACATATTCTTACCACTTGTGGAGTGAACTAATCTGGAATGATTAATCCAGGCACCTCTCACAGTGTTATACAAAAGTATATACGAGTCCTGAAACAAAAATACAACTTATAAATATCGAACTCATAAGTAATACACATTAAATATGGTATTGGACGATTAACATCTTGCATCAATTTTAACCCAAGATATTATTATTTTTCAGTAAAACACATTTAAAATGGATCACTATTACTACTACGGATACATACTTTTAATGTACCATTTCTATGCACAAAGAGCTAAGTACGATTATATTACATGTTACTGAAAAATACCTGCTTGCCTAATAAAATTTAGCGGCAAATAAATATATCATTTTTGCGTATCTTTCATACAAATATTAATCTAAAGAACATGCAAACTAGATGTTTCGAGAAGGATAGTAATTTACTAAATCTTGTGTTATTTGTGTAAAATATCGTATTAAAAGAAGTGAAAATAACTTACTTCGTCTGTCAATGTCGTCTATTGATAATTAGTGAGTAAATCTAAACAAAGAACAACTAGCCAGGTAAATCGTAAATCTACATCTGGTCTCTCGCTATCCTGCCCAAATTCTGCTTTGTCTTGAACAAATAACTCACCAAACTCGCGCCAAACTAACAATGACCAATCGAAATCAACAAGTAATTAATACTTATGAATATTCAATATATTTTCAAATAAAGAAATATAGTCTCTTCAAATAAAATATAACTCTTACAATATATAATTTAGATAATTTTATTAATTCTGTTCAGGTTATAAATGAAATATTTATAAATAATAACAATATTTTGAATACACAAAAATTCACACTACTACAATGGGTCAACACATGTTTTGGCCAATATCTCACAATGTTATATAGCTACAGAAAAAAAACCCGTTACATTAAAATGATCAGCACATTCAATCTTTTTAATTTCAGAAGTTGTTTAACTGCCTGTAGGAGTTATGGACATTAAGTTACGATTTTTGTTTTAGAAAATTGTCAGTTTTGACAGTATAACTTGAAAAATAAAACAGCAGATTTATATAGTAAATTGCAGAAAATGATCAGCCAGACAATGCAAATCACTATGTTGGTCTAAATTGTCTGACAAATTCTTAAAGGAGTTTTTGCCCTTTAATAATGACTAGAGTGAAACTGTAAATTGCAAGACACCGCCTTTAAAAAACGCGATTTGTTCAAAATTGTCAGACGAATCCTTACAGGTCTTTTTGCCCTTTAATAACAATTTTGTTAATAAAATATAAGTATTTGCCTTATAAATTTAGAGCTAGAGTAAAACTGTCAATTGCAAAAATAAACAGAAGGACATGGCCAACAAACAATTTAATTGTCAAAAAATTGTCCAGTTACTCCTTACAGTATTATATGTAATTTACTCATAATTTTTCTTGAAATTTTCAGTGTTTGCTTTGTAACATAAAACTTATAAATTTCTCAATGAATTATCCTCATACTTACCATTAAGTTTTTATAAAGGAATACATAATTAAACAATTCAACAGTTAACAAAATCGCAAGGTTCCCAAGTCTGAAAATAAGGAAAAAAATCCTCACACAATAATAACAGGTGTACAACTTCAATACATTTTCAATCTTTCTGTGAAATTTAGAGTTCTAGACTGAAACTGTAGGAGTAAATTACACAATATATTTACTGTCTTCTGTAAATCTGCTGAAAATGACCAAGTTCCAAGGTCTGGAAAATTAGGAACATGCTGGAACACTTCCACAATAGCAGGTGTAACCAATTAAATAGATGGGCAATCGTTATGTGACGTTTCAGAGATCTGGGTTGAAAACTGTAGGAGGAGTTGATAAAAATAGATGCCCCATTTCCCCTGCCTTCCTTACTAAACCATACTATAGCCCAAAATCAGAGTGATACTCTAAACTGCAAAAATGATCTGTAAGGCAAGGGCCACTCTAATTAAAATTAAATCTTTCACTTGCTCCCCCTTTTTGTTATTGGTCGCTGCGTTTATCTTTCACTTGCCCCCCCCCCCCTTTTTGCTATGGTCGCTGCGTGGTACTACGCAGCTACCAATAACAAAAAGGGGGAGCAAGTGAAAGATTTAAATTTAATTAGATTGGACAAGGGCTACAAATAACTCGTTTGGTCCAAGATTGTCAAATGACTTCTTTTTTGGAGTTATTTCCCTTGAATGACAATTTATGAAATATCAGTCTTCTCCTTTTAAATAAAAAAACTATAGCAGCAAAAGTAAAACTGTAAATAGCACAAATAATCAGGCAATTTATGTTACAGCAGCAAATAATCCCTTTTTCATTACATTTATAAGCACCATTTTTTTCAGTTTAAATTCCCGTTTAAGTCGATCAGAACTTCGAGAATTATTTTTTTGCTGTGGTAGTTAAGAAATAACTCAAAAGTCTGAGAATTGATTTGAGTTTTGTTTTGAGAAATCTAGACCTAATCATGAATTAATTTTTAACTAATCAAAATTTTACTCTAAATGTAAACCTATTAAATCCTCCCTGTAAATTAAGTGTAGAATAATGCTAATCTTACATGATAGTGAAAACAGTTTTCTAAAAGTTTAAAAATACAAGATTGTCCTAGTGTTAAAGAATTTCTTTTGTGTTTCTTTTTCAAACTTCAACGAGACAGTTAACAAGAGACCATAAAAACAACGATGAATTGAAGTTATGAATACACTCTATTATTTTCTGAACATTTAGGTCTGTGTGGACTACGGGTGTTGGTGTACTAGAAATGTAAGTGGATTATAAATCTATGTGGAAAATAAGTCTGTATGGACCATAGGTCTGTGTGGACTATAGGTTGTATGGACTATAGGTTGTATGGACTAGAGATCTGTGTGGACTACAAGTTTGGGTGGACTATGGGTCTATGTGGACTACAGGTCTGGCTGTATGATTGCTATTAGGTTTCAGTGTCATGATTTCATAAATATACCGTCACAGTTTATGATCCTCATATTTTTTTACCAAAGGGTACAATACACCAATTAAATTCATTTGATAATGTGTCATGAGTCATGCTTTGTTTTTAAAAGTCGTTTATATGCTTCATATCCCAAATTTATATCAGTTTTGAGTCAAAATTTAGTGATCTTTTCAATTGCTATAGGGTTTTAAAGAGGGAGAAGTGTAAAGAAGGGAGGGAGAAAGGAGCCGAGGGGAGGGAGAAAGGAGTAGAGGGGAGGGAGAAAGGAGCTGAGGGGAGGGAGAAAGGAGCTGAGGGGAGGGGGAAAGGAGCTGTGGGGAGAGAGAAAGGAGAAAGGTACCCCATGTCCACCCCCTCATTTACGCAACGACGCATCTGCGTGCACAAACGAAACGGCATTTTTTCATATGTTCGATCTCTTCTTATTATCTCTTATCTCTTAATGATATATAATTGTTTAACAGGTACGATTGAGTAGTTAGGTGAAAAACCATACTCTACAATATAGTTCACGTTGTAAGTATTAAAATGGCTAATTTAATATTAAAGAAAATATTTCATTTACGGTTTTTCGTATTTGTTAAATCCTTCAAGCTTTAAAATACATTTTGTTGTCCCGATCTAATAAGAAGAAGTAAAGATGTACAAAATTGCATATTAATGCGCGCTATACCAGTGTCTAACTACTAGATCGCTTCAATTTTTATTTTTGGATTATTTTACTATCTATAGCGTAAGCCTAGTATTTTTATTAATGTATTCTATTCTTGACATAATAGAATGTATATACTTGCGTTTCTTTTATTAATTAGTTATTTAATTTGATACGAAAAAGGCATTTTAAAATTTTTATTATGTTATATTACGTAATGTATTTCATCTCTTCAATTGTATTTCTTGGATTATTTCATGATTTATATGGTAAGCTTCGTAATTTGTTTATGCATTCTTATTTTAACATGATAAAATGTATTTTTTCTGTTTCTTTTATTAGTTACTTAGATAATTTGATAATTATTTCTGGATTATTTCATAATTTATAAGGTAGAAAATGGAACCTTTACGTAGAAAATTAGTCAATCTTGAACATTAAATTTAATTTCCCTGGGTTTTGTTTATTGACGGTTTTGAAATCCCAAACTCTCGTGAACTATTCCTGTGTGGTAGTGATGGTTTTAAAAGGGGGGGGGGGGAGGCGCAGCGATATTTCTGTGATGTAATTGTATATTAGACGTGCCTTGTTTATTTATTACCTGACACTGAACTTTGATGAAAGGTAATAATGAAAGACCAATTAGACTCGCATAATAAGCCGCTAAAATGCAAATTTAGATTATGATTTTTATTTAAAAAAAATTAGATTTTCAAATAGGCATGTTATTTACAAAAATTGATGTCGGAATCAGTGAAAAATGTCGTAGAAATTAGTAGGGAAAAGAAATTTCTCAATAATAAAAAAAGGACACAAGATATAGATTTTTATTTAATTCAAGATTTAAAGATTTTTATGTTAAGCTATTTTAACGAAGCAAGTTATATATATAATAATACGAAAGAAAAAAAATTCAGTTTCGTTCGAATAAAGGTCATCAACATCATATAGAAGTTAATAATCTCATAAATTGTTTTGCAAAATAAGACTCTTCTTCTAATTGTTAGGGGTTTTTTTATTTTAAATCATACCCAACTATATCGGTCATAATTAGGTTAGATAACTCTGTTTACACTCGATAACTGGTTCCCGAATTAATCTTTGACTGGTCCCAGATAATTACAGGGAGATAGGCAAAATAGTAGAGGGCGACATTGACATTTCTATTTCCTTATAGTATGTAAAAGAAAACACTTTAATTTACAACTTTATGGCTTTTCTTTCGTTTTGTGAGCATGTAGTTATGGTCACAACTATTCTATATGCAAACAAAAATGTTGATTGCAAGGATGTCCCTGTAAAACAATTTCAAGGTAAAGTAGAAATTTGGCATTTCAAAATTATTTCTGTAAGAGAAAGGTTGTGAATAATTTTAAGAAAATAATTGTTTTGTCAAGAAAGAATAATTAAGATAACCTACATGGAAGAGAAGAAATTTATTTGTAATTTATTTTTGTTGTTTTTTAATTTTGAGTTTGATTCTTTCTATATTTTTTTATTATTATCAGGAACCTATATACTAGTCCCAGTTATGTAAATTATATTCATATTTATTTTCATATCTTTATTTTTTATTTCTAACTTGCACATAGAGTGCAATTGATCTGATCAAATGGCATATGTGGACAAAGTACATATACTTCATATAACTATTACTTGTACATTGAATTTCGTCAATATTATCTCATATCAGGGTTGAAAAAATAATAGTGAAATGATTAATTAACACGATACACATACATGTATCTATGCACAATATGATGTCTACTTTAGATTAAAAAATCTATTGTCTCAGTTTCTGATTCATCTTGTTTCCTTTAGATGAATGGTACTGCAATTACCTTTATTACCCTTGTACTAGCCTCAAAGGTATCTACCTGTTAACACCTGGCGTTTATACCCCTGCTGATACAGGATGCTATTTGTATTGTATATTATATACAAAATAACAAAAGGAACAGTATTATGACAAATCACTAGTTTTATGATCCAAAAGTATTATATAACAAAACCCGTATATTTATATATTTTGAATTTTACCGCCAAAACCACATCCGGTATCGCCATTTTTCTCGAAGTCGGTACAACTGCAAAAAATTGGTCATTTTAAAATAAATTTGGAAGTGACTTCCCGAATTCAATATCTCATTTGGTTGATAAAATCTTAAAGTTCCATGTTTCAACATAATCAGACGGGCAGCACATTTTTATGTAAGCAAAAAATTATTATGTGATTCTTGGACAAAGTGGTGTAGGTTGCATAAATTTTGACATTTTTCAACAGTATCCATATAATATTTTTCGGTAAAAATATCATTTTTTCAAATCAAATTGGAAGTGGTGTTCTCAATTCAATATCTATTTAAAATGGACTCAAAATATTGGTAATTGATCATTCTTTTACGAGATAGCAGCACATTTTTTTGTTATCGATTCACTTTAAAACAAATTGCAGAAATATATGACACGCCCGTGCATTTCTATATAAATCGACATCGCCATATTACGATCATAGCACAGGTGACCAAAGTCACGTGATGACCGATATAGTTGGACATGTCTGATAATTTTATTAAGTTCTTAGCAATGTTTATGCACATGAATGCTAGTTTGACGTTTGAAATTTATTTTATTGCAAATCTTTTGAAACAATTTTAATGACAGTAAAATTAAATCAATAGAAATTGTAACTTGTCGGTATGTTTTCTTTGATTTTCCGAGGACGCGATAACTGCCGATCTTACATTCACATTTTTCCCCACACAGAACCACGTGACTATGATCAATGTATTTTTATTGGTAAACATTTGTCTTTCCAAAACTTTGCTTTTTTTTATTAAAGTACTCTTCTCAAAGTTGAGATATTTTAATCAAGATGATTATTTCTTGCCTTTCACAATCGTCTACATTTGCAACCCTTTACAGCATATGATGAAATTTTAAATAAAACAAATTGAAAAAAAAACTATTAAACAAGAATGGGATACACCTATAACATTTAAATCGAACATCTCTGGATATGGGTTTAACCCATATCTTTTCTTGTTTATAAAAAAGAAAGGACAAGGAAAGAGGAAGAGGTATACTTATTCTATATGTTCTGGGTAGTTTTCAGTCCAAAAATTCTACAACCATACTCATTCTATTTGTCTGGATAGTATTCAGTCCCGACATTATCCCACTTAGCTTCCATTTGGGATTAGTATAACTTGATTTATATGTTCCTGCTTCCATACACTTAAAATTAAGTTTTAAAAGGCTATATCCGCGGAGCGCCCCGAGACCCCCTGCCGTAAGTTTTGCGTGCACTGCATTCAGATCCTAGCTACGCCACTGCCGTTAGAACCGTAGAAGTCGGCGTGTTCAGTTTGGTTTAGTTTTTTGCCTCACAAATAAAAACTGCTTACCGCATATGGTCGAGCTTATGCTCCTTTTGCAGATCCCAAAAATTATATTTTGAAAGGAACAATTATTTCCTCAAAATATTCATCACTTTGAAATGCAGCGGATTTTCTCATTTTGAGAGGCCAATTTGCCATAGACAATAGTCTCATACAATCAAGACTCATAAGTCTCGCTAAAACAAACATATTTAAATGCTTAAAAATAAAATGCTGAAATATGTTAGGGGGCAAGATCTTTTCAGTTTGGTGTGTTTTGGGCATTTTGACACGTCTGTTAACTGTTTTAGAAAATAAACCAAATGTAAACTGTTTTTTTTTATAGAAAATAAACCAACTGTTAACTGTTTTACAGATTTTTTTCTCTTAATTTCTCAATTCTGCTGTTATCTGTTTTTCTATTATTGAATGCCCTGTTTTGTGTATTCACTTGAAAGGTTATAATACGCAATGCCTAACTGCTGACTGTAGTGGGTAACGTGTTTGTAGTGTTCCACGCTCCTCGTATACGTAAAAGACCGCTTTATGTAGATTTCGAAAAACAGTAGAAATGTTGTAGCCGCTGCAAATGGCTAAATTCTCTTCTCGTATCTATTTATCCTTTTTGAGTGACAGTCAAAATTTATCTCAATGTCATACCTGTTTTTCTGTCAGCTTGTTCTTGTCATGAATATAGCTGAAATATCACTCACTCACTAAAGAAACAAATTTGATTAAATAATGCGGCTTAAATTTTCACAAAAACCAAATCACATTTAGAACCATAGTCTCGCGCAGATATTATATATTCCGTTTTTTTCTCCAAAATGATATGTATTCCGCTTTTGCTCTTTATGTAAATAGGCCTTTGACTCAACGTCAATTAAAAGTATTTAACTCGTAAATCGTTGCAAAAATTTGAGTTAAACTCGAATGTCTTTTATCAGAATCGTATATCGATAGATAAGCCAAACCAAGATGGCAGCTGCCATTGCTGAAAATATAAAATCCTTTAATTAGCTGATTCCGCTTCATTTTCATAACCAAAAAAAAAGTGTAGAATTTGAACTATAGTTATAGAGTAGATTTTTTTTATTTCAATGCTTATAGATTAATTGTTTAAATTTGTGAAAAAGCAACCAGAGAAAATTATTGTTTTTTAACTAAACCCGTTTTCCTTCAATCCGTCTGTTGTAATTCATGTAATTAACAGATATATTTTTTATTAAAGCAAATGTCATGACTCTTGTTAGAATTAAAACAAAAATTGTTTATTCAAAACCAAAATATCACCTGCTTTATATAAATATTAATATCAGCACAACCTAATGTATCACATTTTAGGCAGTTACAATGCCCATCTGTACCAAAAATTGGCGTATTTCTGTCTGCATGTCCTTTCTCGATTGTTTGTTCTTAACAGCTGGTACATTCAAAGAATTGCAGCCAGCAACTAAGGATGAAACAGTAACAGATCTCAATCGTTTAGAACCATGATACGTAGGATAAAGTAGAGATTCAAGTTGGACGAACCTCGCATCTTTTGCAACTGGCGGAAGACACCTCCCGGGTTGTATGTTAGTTGACCTCATTTCGGACCACGGAATCGTGAAAGAATTTGGCAGACTTTTTGATCTTTCTCTGTGCATACTAGGAAATCGCTCAAAAGTTGGAGCTCTACTTTCTGGATTGGAACCATGAGCGCTGTGTCGAGGAGATGTAGTTTTTAACATTGCGTCAAATTTAACCGTCTTTATGTAAGTTCCTCTAGAATTTGGCTTATTCTCAATTGAAGGCAAAGTGAGCCAAAAATTCATTCTGTTTGCCTTCTCGTCATCTCTCCCCATTAATCCTACACGGGTTCTTGACAAAATCCCCTTTTCACTGTTCTTTGGTACGTATCCATGTTCAACAGACACGCCTTCAGAAGAATCGTCAATACTTACATCTCGTTCACCCACACTCCATCCTCTTGACAAAGATTCATGCTGCAGTGCTCTGCGTAAACTTTCGGATTTGTTCATTTGTTTGTCAATAAATACCTTTTTATTGTAAACGTGTTTAGAATTATACTCATGTCTTTGACGTGCAAGTTCATACAACGCGTGTTTAAGTCTCCTCTCTTCCACCACTACCCCCGGAACGACACCAAGAGTTATAGAACTCTCTTTTTTCTTGCTGTAAAGTTCGCCTCCTAGAATCCATTCATCATATTCACGCCTTAATTTTTTTCTGCGGTACAATGCTTTCTCTGTCTTTGTTCTTGGTTTTGTATACTTTTCCATTTTCAGACACAAATCAAGTTAGGAAGTAAACAATTTCCAATATATCAGAATAAAACCGTTTTTGTAACTATCCTATGTATTAACCGTCCGACGAACGTCATTGGGTTATCAGCATTAAACAATCCTTTAAGTTGTATATTAAATTCTCTCGTACAAATCCATGGACCGAAATTCTTAAAATGCTAAATTTATTTTCATTGTATATAGATGCATGAAAAACTCAATCAAACGTTCCAAATATACAATAAATTAAAGATGTCAAATTGATAACTTTGTTAGTTACTAATTACATATAGACTTGTTAAAATAAAGTGACATACACCTGGGTTTTAAATAAATATTATATAGACAGGTAGTTGAAACACACATAATGGTATTTGTGTCAGCAATTACTGACATAATACACCAACCATTTACATTGTTTCTGTTTATATAAATGTTTCAGGCATGCGTACCAGAGGTTCCTTGGGGATTGAATGATTGATTGATTAATTGATTGGTGTTTTACGTCCAGCACGCAATATTAATTCAGCTATATTCAGGACGTGAAAATTGTAATTATTAAATTATTTAAATTATTTATGCAACATCCCTCCCTTATTAATAAAACGTGATCTCATACAATAAAGGTAATTAAAACAATAAAAAGTATGAAGCATCACAATTACCAGTGAAATTATAATTTATTAAATAAAATAAATTTCCTTTAAAAACCGTTAAAATTGTTTCGCCTGCGACAGTTTTAAATAAATTAAAATACGTATTTACAGAATAAAAACGTTCCCGAATGTGAGCCACGTCCACTCAGCCTATCAAGACAAGCTTAATGTCCTATAGGAGATTGCAATCGCTCATATAGATACGAAAGCCTTATGATAACTCGTAATAATATAACGAGATAATTATTTCGTAACTTTTTGTTTTTTACAAAAAAATACTGATATTAGTTATTAATCTCGTAATTACTGGGCAACTTTCTTGTTAACAAAAGATGTAGTATTCATAAAAATGCAGCAAATCCAGCTAATTAAAAAGACAATTAGATTTTTAATCAAGCAGGAGTAAATGGACGGTTGGATCAAAACTTAACCATAGAATATTTTGTTAAATTAGCCACTTACTTCAGAGCAGAGAGGTTTGTAATTGATTTTCCAAAAATTACACCATGCCATAAAATCTGAATGTCCGAATTATATTTTCTCGACACTACAATTCAGAGTGAAAACTGATTTTTTATGGAAGTAGTTGCAAGTGTAGTAACTAAAGTCACATTGAATGGAAGGCGGACTTTCCTTGTACATGTTTTTCTATGCCAAGCTTATTTAGTTTCAAATTTTAAGTTACTTAGTGGAGAAGATTGTAATATAAAGTAAAAGTCGGATCCACGTTGATAGCAACATCTCGCCTGCCGATAGCTAGTCAAGATAAAAGATAATACTGGCGTAGGTGGATGCAATGATTGAATAATGCTCTATTTTACTTTCGGCATTCTTTATTTTGTTAAAGTTTACATGCAACTATTTTTGTCCTTGTTACTCTTTTAGATCCGACAGAAGGTCTGGATTTCACCGGGTACTCCGGCTTCCACACCCTAATAAAACTGGATGGATGCCATGATACAGCTAAAAATTGCAAAAAGTGGCGTTATTTATCCAACCCCATTTCAAATAAACAAATAAAAAGAGAGGCACAACACATGCACAGAGGTAGTTCATAAAACGTGTTAATTGTTTAAATCATAAATTAAACTTACGTAATGTGCCAAAATCATTTGATTTGGCCTTTGAGTATGTATCGTTATAGAAGACAAAACATATTTGTGCTCAAACTCCTTGATTTATGTACTGTGACGGTCCAATGGTTTCACTTTTAGACCTACCAACGCTTTAACAATGTGGCGGATAGGGGATAATCTCTTGACACGGTTTTGTTAGGTTATAATACGAAAAGCCAGCCCTCGAACCATAGTCAAATGTTTTGGGAGAGTTTTACGCTCCTTGCACGCTGACATATTTTGTAGGTATATATCAAATAGTTGCCTCTACAAAAGGCAATGTCGCCGTTTCTATCAAACTCTTAATACTTTAATAGTGTCAGATAAAAACCAAAAAAAATCTCATCAATTAGTCCGTTTCAAATTCCTTCTCTAATTACTGTCGTTGGCACTAACTATAGGTGAACATTAAACATAAAAAATCTAAATCCCGTGTACATATTTGGTTCTATCTTGCATACATGTAGGTAAATATCAGTAAAATACATCTCGATAACTGATAGACAACAGAGGTATTGGCCATGAACTAGTCTACGTGTACAAATATGACGAGATTTGACCTTCAAACATGTTCCTAACAATGTCAGTTGTGTGTGATACATGTATCAGTATAGTCCGAGAATCCTCTGCCGTCCAACGCTTTTTTTGCGTGGGAATTATATATAGATTAACTGGATGAAAATTTTATTCAATCTGACACGATGAAATTTGCCGACCCAGACCGGTGTCGCAAAATCCGCTGTTTTGCCTATGGAGACTCTCTGACGTCCCACGCAAAAAAAAAAGCGTTGGACGGCAGAGGATTCTCGGACTAGTATCAGAAGATGCCGACATCTGAACAAAATGAGCCTATAAATGTTTGATAGTCAAGTATAGTTTCTAATATATATGCATAATAGACACGTACAATTCGAGTAGATACAAGATTGTGCAAACACGCCAATGCAAAACGTTGCACAAAGAAATATGAGCATTTTGATCTTGGTAATACACATTTTATAAGTAAGATGCGTCTATGTACTTTTCGCTTTTCGTTTTCAGTCTGACATATTTATTTGTGCATTCGGGTTAAGCGTTAATTATGTAACAACTTCAGTCTTCTCGGACATGTTGCAAGAATAAACTACTTGCAGTGTAAGATCCAAGAGGCGCATCCTACACAAACATTTGTAAAATGATATGCCGAATTTGAATTTAAATAGTTTTTTTTATTCTTTTCAATACCAAATTAAAAAAATATATATCCTAAAATCTTTCGCACGTCAGTGGGGCTTGGCCCCTTACCCCCAACCAAAGTTTCCGCGGCCGCTAGATCCCTCGCGTTCAAGATTCGCGCCAGATTTGTCATAAACGGGAAACCACTTGTCCAATATGTAATTGCTTGGACATGTACAACCTAATGTGAACGAATAATCGTATCCGGTTAATCCGACAAATCACAACACTAATAGCGGATAAGTATACGGCAGTAAAATTCGGTCTAAACCTAATTGAAATTGTTTTAAACAATTGTTTCTTATGAAACAAATTTCACCGACTTTCTAGATTTAAGATTTTAAGCATGTTAAAGGAGAAAAGTACGAAATAACTCTGTGTCTCTAATTTTACTAGGCCATTTCAATGTTCCAGGTAATACCACTCCCCCTTGTGCAGTCAAGATATTGACAATGCCAACTATATAAGCAACTATTGTATAATGATCTGCAACCAATAACTACAGATAGTCACAAAGTTGTTTGTTCCAAAACTGCTCATCCTCACAAGTCAGGGTTTCTATATTCACATCTGTTTCGTGGATACATGTGGAAACAGAAACCCTGACTTGTGAGGATGAACACAGCTATGATTTCTGAACGGAAGTTTAACGCCCAGTTATTATTATTGTTGATGTTTAATTATACAGTACTGTAATTTGCCTTTAATTTTGTCAAGTGTTAATGTAGCAGCACTGTTGAGTTAGCCCCCGCTTAGTAAACCTTAAAGAGATGCAGAGGACTCGCAAATTTTACATGTTAATAGCCTATGGTCACATTCTCACCGGGTGCTCCAATTTATTAGGTAATCATCTTAGCGTAAAAAACTATAGAAGTGGCGCAAAGCTCATGATGGATGGAACCATTGTGTTTAACACTGACCAGTATGCGGTCTCGTGATTTTGTACTGTTTGAAGTTTTTTGTGTAACACATACATGGAACAGGTCGTATGGTCAACAATGCAAAGCGAAGATGCAAAAATTCCTTGAATAAATACATACTCATTTTCTAGCTAATAGGAACAAAGACAGTAAGTTTGACTATTTAATTAGACAAACAACAAAACATTTGTATTTTAATCCGAATGATGTTGATACTTGAAAAACCAAGCAATACTTTGTTTATTGTAAACAAAATAACAGGAATTATTGTTTAATATTACGAGATGCTTTCTGTTTCTTACGTTTTGCCAAAATTTGTGTTGTTGCTATATCAACAATCGACATTTGACACTCTCTCATGAAGTCCTGGATTTTCGCTTCAATGTCAAGTTTTGAAAACCCAAGTCCAGGTAATATATGTAAAGATTCTATACTGTTGACAATCTCCTTAACGGATTTTTTGTTCTGTCCCTCTGTGTACGCTGGAGATAATGATTTTTCAAGGAAGGAGTACCTCGGGTCGTTGGTTTTACTAGGAATAGCGCCTCCAAACTTACTGAATTTGTTTATTTTGACTAGCTTTGAGCCAGAGCGAAATGTTGGAGTTGATGTTTTAATGACACGCGATTCTTCCTTTCTGGTTTGTGACGGCATAAAATGAACCGTTCTTGCACGAGAGGGTAGTTCCCTGCCGTTTAGATTATTAAATTCGGCGTCATTGAAGAATCTCCCAGGTCTAATTTCGCTCTTTTCGGATATAATTGACTGTCGAGATACAGAGGATCCCAGCCGACCCGGTGCGGAAGCTGCCGACATTACTCTAGCCTTCATTGCATTAATTCGTTTGACTTTTTTGTCCTGAAATTGTTGTTTTTCGAAAGCAAATCTAGCAAGCCATTTATACCGTTCGTTTCCGAGTTCAAACAAATGAGCCCTAAGCATTCTTTCCTCAGTAACGTTTTCAGTCAATTGGCCTGACATTCTGGAATCTTTATGACTACTTCGGTTCATGAAGTCATCAAAATCACTTTCTCCTTCCTTTTTATGTTTTTCGTTTATCCATTCCTCGATGTCTTTCATTACACCAGTCTTTTTTGCCTTTAAATTGTGATTTTTCATTATTTTATTCATCTTTGTTTGTAATGTTTGTCCTGTATTAGGTGTTTACATTGTTCTCTTCAAATTCTATATTCTGTAAAATAAATGTAATTATTGATTCCATAAAAAATAATTATAAACTATTTAAAATCTGTAATTTAAATAAACCACACTATCAAAAATTCAATAGATACGAATAATAACAGTTGCACTATAGCTATCTCTTCTCTGTACAGATCTTCTCTTCAAATCTATTTCTATTGCGGTCTGAATTGAACCAACAATATAAACGTTTATTTTAATCAATAAACACATTCACTTTTAAATTTCTGCTGCACTTTTACATTGTTCAAAAACATCAAATTGTTTGCAGGCAATTTATTTGTTATAAAGACTTTCCATTTCGCAAACACTGAATTCCTTACAAATTCCACAGAACATACATATACAATGAAAACTAAAATGTTTGACTAAATCGATTTATAAGGCCACTTACCTAGTGTTGAAATCGCAGTTAATTTTAATTTTCTGCGTTTCATACTGAAATACCTTTCATATAAGTGCTGCTTCTAGCCACAGTTCGCCAAGAATCATGATCGAATTGTAAAAAAAATGTTGGTAAGATACATGACAGGATAAGTGTGCTAGATATTCCAACGATCAAATTCAATTATTTAGTCTAGTACAATTCACATCAATATTCTTGAGTTCGATTCTCACTGCAGGCAGAGTGTACTCGACTCCAATCTTAATGACAAGGATTGTCAGTTTTGTTACCGCAGGTCGGGTGTTTTCTCCGGGTGCCTCCCCCAATAAAAACTGGACGCCATGATATAGCTGAAAAATTGCTGAAAGTGGCGTTAAACACCATTCAAACGAACAAAATCAATATTTTTGATCTCGTCATTGTATAACTGTAAACATGTACATGTACACGCTCTGTCCCACGTCGAGTTTGCGTGCATTGATTGTAGAAAACGCATGCAGATGTAGCTTAAAGACGTGAAAATATAGCGCTAATAATTCGGTTAGATGATTTTACATTTCAGCTGTTAAAAGTGTTTACCTATACATTGCCAGATACACGCTAATTAGCGTTCTTACCTGCTATTTCAATTAATAAAATCCTTCTCAGCCAGCACCTTAAAAAGTATGAGAACATATTGCTTAATGTTGAAATAAATTATAATCATTTTAATTGGATCTTTAATCAAAGGCAAAATCGAATGAATGTCAATAAAACAAAGCAACAAAACGATCTGTTATCATTTCTTATTGTTAGGGAGTAGACCTATGTGTTTAAAAACCACGAATCAACAAAGAAATACTATAAGACACTTGACATCATTATAATGTAAACCTTAATAAAATGATTCAGTAGTTTTGTTGGAACGTAATAATAATTAATACCTGTTTAATTAAGCAATTCACAATTCATATGTTTGAATGGGAAACTCATCTGAATAGGAAATAGCGAAATTTTTGCCAAAAGAGAGAATGGAAACCCCCTTATACATCAGCCTAGATTCTGTATCCGCCCCGGAGCAGCGGACCATTGTAGAGATGGTTTTGGAGAATGCCATGCACCTTTGACCTTTTGCAGATTTCGATAAATGAGGTGCATTCACAATGGATAAAATCTCTATCTATACAAAAATAGCAATACTTCTCAAAGGCAGTCGAACATTCCAAGATGGACCACTTCCAGACTTGTTTCAGTACTGCTCGCTGGACGTAAAGCAATCTTGCAATCAGTTTAAATATTATTAAATCGGACAACTGTTTTCTTTACATTTTGTGTTTTCTATGTTTTAAGAAGAAATTTGCTCTGCCTATTCTATACAATAAATGTACTTACATATTCGGAGCAACATAAATCCATTTAGTTTAGTGTAAACAATCTTTTACGGTAAATAAATGAAAAAAATGTACAATCATATCACAGACTTTTAGAATGTATGTAAATATAAAAACATGTAAACAAACGGATTTTCTTGTTCCTTATTCAATACTTTATCCAGCATTATATGAGTATCGAGCACGAAATATGGAATATATTTATTGTACACTTTAATAGTGGGGGTTTAAATGAGCAGTCTTCATTGACGCGGCAACAATATGAATTATCTTCCGATTGTTTTAAAATCCTTGACAATACGTGGTTTTATTAAGTTAATTTAAGATAGTATATACGGTGCTCAACAATGTATAAAAGATGTTTATCCACCAAGGAACATAAAACATCGCGTATTTCGGTTAAATAGCAATATCGTAGTCATGTCGCTTTGAGTTAGTATTAAACGTGGGAAATATTAGATTAGTGCATTTTTAAAGTTTGTCAATCAATGAAAGGACATTGTCCTGTTAATTTACCATTAACGATTGACTTCTACCATCAATTGATTAAACTTTAGTAAGCATGGTCTACACTTGTAGCTGCCCACAAGGGCTCGGAGCGTATCATGGTCAGGTTATAAAATTGTGTATGTATGTGTAATGAATGTTTGTTTGTTTGAATGGTGTTTTAACGCCTTTTTCAGCTATATCATAGCGTCCAGTTTTTATTGGGAGAGGAAGCCGGAGTACCCGGAGAGAAACCCCGACCTGCAGCACTAAAACTGGCAATCCTTGTCGATTAAAATTGGAGTCGAGTATACCCTGCCTGCAGTGAGAATCGAACGTTGACAGACCACGTGATCAACAGTAGATTAATGAATGTTGATATTGAACATAATAAGTGTCCGAGAATGAAATGAAGCATTTCTTTTTCTGAAACCAAAATATGTTGATTTATTGGTTGTTCTCAACGGGAAATCAATTTCATAAAACGTTATAAAAGAAATCTGCAATGCGGACAAAGGTATACACTTCGAAATTGACTAAAAGTCTGATGAATTGAAAATCTCCGTATTGCCTCACATTAAGAACTTTATGGACTGCATACATTTTTTAATCTTGCTGCTACAAATTATCATCTGTAAAGAAATATTGCACCTGTAATCTCCAATTGTGCGTCACCATTTTCCAAACAACTAGATCACGATCTCCAAACAATCTTTTTGTTCAATTAGTAAAGCGAAGTTGCGTCCTCAATAAATGTTTACAGCAACTCTTAACTCCATATGTACTGAGTGAATACAACTTTGATCACGTTGTACGACCGGATTTCGAAAGCGTGTTGATTAATGTTAACTCTCAAAATCAAAGCAGTACAACTTTCTTTCGGTAAATCAGTCAGTCAGTCTCATTTAAACTAAGCACTATGCTTGAATAAATAAAGAAAATACGACCAACTTATATATTTGATGTCATAACTGGGTTTCGAAACACCAAAATCCAGCAAAATTACGATTTAAAATTTGGTCAACTTTAAAGATTTTTAAAGTTACGGTTTTGGAGTAAATTGGGCTCAAACGAGGGGCAATTTACAGAAGATGCATCAGGGGCGTAGCTGGACCTAAATTTGATGTACGCAAAATAACGGCGAGGGGTCTGGGGGCCGCTCAAGGCCCCCAGTGGGTCCAGGGCATAGCCCTGGGGGGGACCTGGGGGGCGAAGCCTCCCGGAAGCTCCCGGATTTTAGCGATTATGAACAGTTTTGAACCACTTTTTGAGTGACCTTAACTGGGCTTCAAATATGATTATGACATGACGGAAAACCAAATCTACTTTTGGCTCAACAAAATACGGTAGATATATTGGAAAATTGAATAGGTGAACGTTTTCCCATTTCAAAGTTAACACTTTATATTTGACATCATCGGTGATGGAATGATGCTCGCCGTCGAGCTTCAATATGTCTGGATAAGGTGTTGACGATTCGAGAAACTCAGTCCTTGACGAAGAGGTCATTTTAAATTTTATGCAATGCAAACTTTTAAAAAAGTAAAACGCAAACTTATACGGTCGGAAGAGTACAATTTCCGGATTGATGGTGTTTATGAATGCGGAGACGAGTTATAGGATTGTAGTTTATATTATCTGAATTGAAAAGTATAAATTTAACGCTGCATGAAGACATTTTTGTCACTTTTTAATTTTTGTTACTGTTTCCGAAAGTACGCAACTGCGTATTTGCGTAAAGGCAGCTACGCCCCTGTGCATAAAGATTCCTACGTAACGTATAACATAGTCTTTTTCAGACGCAAATAAGTGAAAAGCAGATTAGTACTAACAGCTCGATAAGCAGACTGAAAAACACATGGAATCGATGAAGATTTTAATATTGTTAAAAAAACATGTTTGCACCAAACACCAGTAATTACAAATGTTCTGCTGACATACAATGTGGACAAATTGTCCAAGGATAGAAATCTGTCAACTGCAGAAATTAACTCAATTAAACGAAAACACAAGATGAGATTTGACTTGCAAAATCCATTTATAAACAAATCATATCAAATGTGAGTCAGGGGTCAAGGAAAACCCATTGAATTTATACATTCAACACATCTTTATATATTTTCGACTAATAGGCATGGGCGCGGCCATTTTATGAACATTTATAATACTTATTTTAAGTAAAGCGTGAAAGAAACTTTTTGGGGCCATCGTCGGTTATACTGCGCCGACACCGTCAAATTGGCCTTTTCTGTGCCGTGACTTCCAGTGGATACAGAAGTATAAATACTAAAAGGATAGCTGGGTGGCAGAGTTTGATGTTCAAGAATTATCAAAGTAATTTATTAGTATGACATGATGTCTGTTGACAGCATGGCTCTATGATAATATATTATTTCAACATTTTAACTTTATAAGATGATAAATGTTACTCTACTAACGTATTTAACATTTTAAGAGCCAAACTAAAGTTGTAAAAAAAATCGAGACGTACATTATTCAGCATAAAGCTAGCACAAAAAATTACCTTGCAATAAAAGGTACTCTTAAAGTGTTGTTTATACGAGAATGGTATGTAAAACAGGGACATTATTTACTATACTAAGTATAGACTGTTGGTAAAACTAATGAGCAAAACTATAATTAAAAAAAATGCCTTTCATTAAAAATGTGTAACAATTAATGTAGGAATCGCGATTACTACGTTACCAAAATAAATGTGTCTTCTTATGTTTATTTCACTATACACTGGTAAATAAAAACGGCCATTATTATTAATGATATCACTGACTGGTGATATACGAAAATATACGAGTTTCGAAAATCCCGGTAACGTAGAAATCATAACGTAGGAATCCTAACATAAGACTTCATCGAAATTACAGATATGAAAATAATAATGACTTTCACTGCTTTCTTTAGACGCCATCCTTTTACTCACGATCTGCTTTGGTAAAAGGGGAACCCAAGCTACAATTTGTATGTCATGAAACCATTTTGAGTGTTTTTGACGAAACAAGGCACCTAATTAACCAATAGAATTTAGAAAAAAAGCGGGTTCAGGCAACACTTGTCTATATGCTAGCGCCACTTTTTCAAGAAGAAGTATCCCTAGCTGTTGCCGCTGAATTCTCGACTTGTGTCCGTATGTAAGCTGAAAACGCTGGAAAGCCACACAGAAAGTGTTATTTGACAACTGGACCATGTATGCATTAGTAGACTGTTGCATCTTTGTGCCGGATTCATAATCCTCAAGACAATCGATTGTGATATTAAGCCCTCGGGAAAGACAACCCAAGCAAGTTGACAATTCTGGATGTCCACCTCTTATGGAGGCTATAATTGTATTAAAATAGTTGCTAACCTTCATAGGCGTAGCAGCCAGTACGGCAGGTACGGTTTCCGCCGTACCAATAACTTTTGCAGGTACGGCATGCCGTACCAATAATTTTCAGAAAAAAAAATTAAAATATTGATTATGAAACCCATCTATTACGACCTGGGATTAAGTGCTAGGAAATCGCCAGAATGCAGGATTTTACACCATTTACCTCCAGAGCTTCCGGGGGCCTTGAGCGGCCCCCAACCCTCTGCTGTAAAACCACCTATGCTAGGTGGAAAGGATCACTACGCGATCCAGATTAGCAATCCGCCGTACCAATCTCGTGCCTTTGCCTTCGCATATATTTTTATCTGTGTCATTACGTTGATATATGATATATTATGTTATGACGAAATGATGATGTAAATTAAACATAGAAAGAGTTTTTTTTTTATTTACCACTTTGGTCATATATAAGACTGAAATTGCTTACAGGTTTTCACTAATACACTTTCCAATATGGTACGAAAGTATCATATTACACTGTCCCATATGGTACGAAATGGTTTTAATTGGGGTACGATTTGGTTATGGAACGAAATGACTGATTACCTTTTAAACTTATGGCTGCAAGTCCACTAAACACATCCAAAAGAATGGTTAATATATAAAAAAAAAATTGTAACTTCGGTATATCGAAAATGTGAAATCCCCGCCGGTTCCACTGTAAAATCCCGAATATTTTTATTTACCTTTTAAACTTATGGCTGCAAGTCCACTAAACACACCCAAAAGAATGTTTAATATATAAAAAAAATTTGTAACTTCGGTATATCGAAAATGTGAAATCCCCGCCGGTTCCACTGTAAAATTCCGAATATTTATGGTGAATGCAAACTTTTAACTCCTCCGGTCAAGATTCAACTCTTGTCCACTTTATTGTACTGTAGCAATAACAATGGTAAATTCAAAGGTATTTTTAACTCAGAGAATGACAGTTTTTTCTGAATAAAGTGCTTTCCTAGTTCTGCATAACTGTGCTTTTTATGTTGAGTGATTTTACTTTTGTTTCACAGTGCTCTGTTTTAACCAACTACGGACTGTAAATAAAATTTGTGTATATTTGTGTATTTATACAATCAACGTAACAGTGATAGTTTTAGCAGTAACCATACTGTTCAGATCCGGACCATATATGATCTGTTTATTTATTAACATTTAAAAGGTATAAAAAATTTATATAATTCGCCACTGGTTGGGTGTAAAAAAAGGATGCGCTACAATCTACTGAAAGTGATCGTCTCCCTTGCAACTTTTTTTACCTGCATCACGTGACTATGACTTCCTGTTTTGGAATGTAAACCAAACGAAAGGTGTATAAAAGAAATTGAATAGAGTGAAATGATTCGATGTCAAGGGGTTGGTCTACCCCTGATAATCGTATTCATTAGCTGCCTGATATATGTATCAAATGGACAAGTCAGATATAACGTTGTAGTGAACACGGTGCATGGTACAGTGCAAGGGTTTTCTATACCGTCTCACTATGCTGCATATTACAATCGAAGAATAAATGTATTCCTTGGTATTCCTTATGCTAAGAGATTAACCCAGTATTTAGATTGGAGAAGAGAATTTCGTTTTAATGTAAGTGGACATAAATTGATCACATAGAATGTATTTCTTCATGTAATAAGAAGTTACATTCATTGCTATTATATGATACATGTAGTACTAGTACCAGTATCCTCTGTCGTCCAATACTAATTCAAGTGTGTGTTGTGAAAATCAACTAGCAAATTTCAATCCCACAACATCAGGTTCAAAAGTCGGCATGTTAAACCATAGTCTAAGAATCCTCTAGATCTGCTGTCCAATGCTTTTTGTAGACTTTGATGCATGTGGGACATCAGAGAGCTCTCTGAAGACAAAACAGCTGATTTTGCTACACTGGTCTGCGTCGTCACATTTCACAATATCACAATGTTCCTGTGGTTCAGCATTCTAAATTACTTCTCTAGATATTTTTCTCCAAGAAATTAATCACCTTTACTCCAATCAAGATAGTTTTAATTAGTTTCTAGGCTCATTTTTTATCACTGCTCCTACTTTCCGACATTTTGCTTTAATTTTTAACAGTTGAATGTTAACTTCAGAGAATTGACGACTTTCCAATTTAAAAAATGTCACCAAGTGTCCACTACTGGTACTAAAAACTATGGCTACAGCCGCAGTTTGTCCTGTTGAACACTTTTGAAAAGGACAATTTTCTTTGATAAATTTTAACGCTTCATATTAATGACAGGTGTCAAAACCTGAGTGATTATGTTATCAAAACTCCCTGCTGTGTAAACATGCATGTTAATTAATTAGCCGATGTTTATTACCCTATTTATATGATGCTAATCTAAGGTAGAACCCCAGCTGCTTTATGATCTTTTATAGCTTGATTAAACAAGCTTACCAGTGACATCCGTGTTCCAATATTCAAACTCTCCTGTTGCCCATGGCTATAGTAATATCTACTAATGAAGTTAATTAGATGATAATTTAATTGGCATAGACAAACAATACAAAAACAATGCAAAATCTTTATTTCAATATCAGTCTTTTAGTGATGATAGCCATATGTTTTTTTAACTGGAAGTAAAAAGGGAGATAAATCATGTAAAACTGGAAATGGGTCAATTCTTGAGACTTTGAAGATATGCAAAACATTATGGGAGCCAATTAATGCAAGGAAAATGTAAGATTATCTCATACATGTTTACCCATTCGTCCACACTGTTTTCGGTAGTAGGTCAATGAATAAATTAGCTACCAGGATTCATTGCAGCAGAAGGGAAATGTATCACATGATATTTGTTTGTTCAAAATTAAAGTAAAATGTATTAAAGATTGGGTTGTGATAAAAACGAGCTTAGAAAAGGAGTTAAAAAAGGAGCGCAAAAAAATTCAAATAAATATTAATTTCCTTTATACATGTATCTGCTATTAAGAGGCCTTGATTACTAAGTGGTTAAAGTTAACTTCATCTACTATTGATATTGATATTGAGTTGTATTAAAGTCAATATAAGAAATGTCTACACAGCAGAATACTCAATACATGTACATAGTTGTCTCTTAATAGTACTAGTATCCTAAACCCCATTCAAACATACAAACAAATTGATGTTTGACGTTGCATGGGCCGCAGGACTTAGTATTACATAGGGCCTAGGGGAAAGAGTTAAAAAAAAAGACTTCTTCTGTTAAACCTGTAAACTAATTAAAACAGAATTTAGCACCAATATTCATTATTTATGCCAGTGGAAAATTTAAAATTACAAGTCTTAGTTTAACATCAGAGAATGCCATCTTTGTTGCCTACATAAATCAGTTGAGCGATACAGGCTCTTGAAAAGCTCTGGTCTTGTTTAGATTAAATCTGTAAATGATGTGGTTCAATTAAAAATTTATTATAATATGGGATGAATTTTTAGAGACCAGACAGGCCAAGTTGGTCAGGAACATGGGATGCTACATATTACAGACCTGCCTGTCCACAACATTCTTGGCATGTTAGAGAAACGGTTCCTGGATTTAATGCCCAGAATATAAGTGAAGACTGTTTGTACATGAATATTTTTACACCAAATGTAAGTATGATTTGTATAAATAACAGATGTATGGCCATGGCCATGTACTCGAAAAATTTACAAAACTGACAATCTATAATGGAAGTCATCTTTGAACAAAAAGACAGTTTATTTCAATGTAATTAAAAACAATAATGTGGTGTATCTTTTGGAAAAAAAGGGCAAGTTGACATGATTTAACAAAAACTTTTATTGCATGTATGTTCCTTGCATTGTATATGATACTAGTACGAAAAGTAAACTATATTGGTCTGGTAAAACCTGGATAAATGATTAAGCCCTATTGTCTTTAGAGTATTTTATTCAACATGTGTCTTGTTTGATAATCGACAATAAATAACAAATTTCATTAAGGGATTTCATAAAAATTAAAATTATATTATTTTAAAATCTCTCTATATATATTGTTATCTCATTACATTGTATAATTAAATATTTATTTCCCTTTATTTTTCTATTGTTATCTTAATATAATTTTATCATTATATCTATATAATTATTTAATTGTTACTTTTATTTACCAAAATAGTTATTAGTATATATATATATATCATTATCTCTATGCTGTATTTTAATTATCTGCTTATATTTTTTAATGGTGTTTTCTAAGCTATTTATAAATTACTACTGGTACCCTGTTGCATAAAAAGTGGCACTATTTGATATATTTTATTTATAACAGAGAACTAATGAGTTCCCCAGTAACAGCCCCACCTTGTACCCTGTAATGGTGTTTATACATGGAGGAGGCTTTGTGGTGGGGGCATCACAACAGTACCCAGGAGTGTTTCTAGCAGAAAGGAATATTGTAGTAGTGACATTCAACTACAGACTGGGTCCATTAGGTAAACATATAATTGTCAATATTTATAGTTTAAATTAAATTAGAAATATTTCAAATTTCTGTCTGTTTACACCATTCATAAACCACTTAGCGGTTTATTAGGCATAAACAGACCAAAACCATATTACATTGTATAACCTGTACACAAATTTGAAGTATTCCTTAAATAAATTGATACCTGAAATATGGTAAATTTTATTATTTACAGGTTTCCTCAGTACCAACAGCAGAGACGCTTGGGGGAATTATGGCATGTGGGATCAAGTCAGAGCATTAGAGTTTGTCAGGGAGAACATAGAAGCATTCAGAGGGAACCCAAATTTAGTGACATTAGTTGGGCAGAGTACTGGAGCTGCATGTGTTGGACTTCATCTACTTTCTCCAAGATCTAATAGTAAGATAAATAAATATTCTGTTTTAACAGGTTCTTCCCCAGTGAAAACTGGACATCGTATATAGCTGAAATATTGCTGCAATCTTTCTGTGAAATTTCAGAGATCTGGGTTGAAAACTGTTGATTGCACAATATAGGTACTGTCTTATGCAAAGTTATGAAAAATGACTAAGTTCCCAAGTCTGGAAAATTAAGGACTAAACTGAAATGGCTGCCATTTCAGACTATGGCAGCCATTTCATATGGCAGCCATTTCAGACTTTTGCGATTTTGCCAATAGAATTGACTCGGGTTATCAGATGTAATTATCATATCATTTGGCTGATTTTTGTTTACTGTATTTTGCAGATTTATTTGTTCGAGCTATCATGCAGAGTGGTTCAGATCGCAGTGAGTGGGCTATTGTTAAATCGAATGACGACGCTAGGTCCTATGCCATTGACTTAGCGATGGAGATTGGCTGTCCTACTGGAGATATGGCTAGACTTATCAACTGTTTACAAGTATCTAGGACAGCTGATGAAATAGTAAATGCATCCTCCCTGGTTAGATTGATGGTGTGTAATAGTCCTCTACCTTCAATTTCAGAATTTAGTGTTGGGCTCAAATGCCAGAAGAAAATAAATGTACACATTGAACTTCATGCAGGGACATTAAAACTTCTCTTTAAACTAATAGATTCACTTGTTTTAAGAAAAAAATTCCAAAATAAAGAAGTATTTACACTTTTATTGAACTTTATTTAAAACATTATTAAGTAATAATTAAAGATTTTTCTCTTCATTTCAGCCTGCATCAGTAGGGAATCCCTGGGGACCAGTAGTCGACATTGGACAGGGAGCACAATGGTCATTTCTTCCAGAAACTCCTCAGAGTATGAGACAACAAGGACGATTTAAATATTTCAAAATCATGGCAGGTCTCAATAAAGATGATGGATCATATTTTATACGTATGTAAAAAAAACTTTTTTGTTAATTAATACAGCTATTGTAGTTATTTATCAACTTATGAAAATTGGCACATAGACACAACTTTAAACAATAAATGTGTGAGATCTCGTTGACATAATTTGTTTGTTGAAATGTCACCACATTCTGGAATTTTTTCAGCTATATATGGCATAAGGATAATCGGGTTCTAGTGAGAATTGATTGAAATTACTTAGTGCTTCTAATGCAAGATTGTTTACATTTAGAAAACAAAGATAATAGAACTGAAAACTAGTCAAATGTAATCAGAAATACCAAGAAACCTCTGTGAGCGACTGCTCACTCAGTTACCCCTGCTTTATGACTAAGTCAGTAAACAGGAAGTAGATATGTGACAGACCTGAAATCGATACTTGCAATATAGGACCACATGGTTAAGGTCACATATCATATTTCAAGTGGTTGTGATAAGTAGTTGCTGAGAAAACTTACAAAGATAATGTTGAGGATGGATGGACAGAGGTAAACCAGTATAACCCCCTATTCTTTGAAGACGGGATATAATAATACTAAGAATAGTCAAGTGTAATCACAAATAATACTAAGAGTAGTCAAGTGTAATCACAATAATACTAAGAGTAGTCAAGTGTAATCACAATAATACTAAGAGTAGTCAAGTGTAATCACAAATAATACTAAGAGTAGTCAAGTGTAATCACAATAATACTAAGAGTAGTCAAGTGTAATCACAATAATACTAAGAGTAGTCAAGTGTAATCAAAATAATACTAAGAGTAGTCAAGTGTAATCACAATAATACTAAGAATAGTCAAGGGTAATCACAATAATACTAAGAGAAGTCAAGTGTAATCACAATAATACTAAGAGTAGTCAAGTGTAATCACAATAATTCTAGAGTAGTCAAGTGTAATCACAATAATACTAAGAATAGTCAAGTGTAATCACAATAATACTAAGAGTAGTCAAGTGTAATAACAAATAATACTAAGAGTAGTCAAGTGTAATCACAATAATACTAAGAGTAGTCAAGTGTAATCACAATAATTCTAAGAGTAGTCAAGTGTAATCACAAATAATACTAAGAGTAGTCAAGTGTAATCACAATAATACTAAGAGTAGTCAAGTGTAATCACAATAATACTAAGAGCATTCAAGTGTAATCACAAATAATACAAAGAGTAGTCAAGTGTTATCACAATAATTCTAAGAGTAGTCAAGTGTAATCACAATAATACTAAGAGTAGACAAGTATAATCACAATAATACTAAGAATAGTCAAGTGTAATCACAATAATTCTAAGAGTAGTCAAGTGTAATCACAATAATACTAAGAGTAGTCAAGTGTAATCACAATAATACTAAGAGTAGTCAAGTGTTATCACAAATAACTAAAAAAACAATCTAGTGTAATCATAATTAATTCAAGTCTAATCATAAATAATACAAAGAGTGTAACTACAAATAACTAAAAAATAATCTAGTGTTATGACAAATGACACTTAAAAACCACTACTCAGGTACTACTTTGAGAGTAAGTACTTTAAGTTAGATAATTTGAATTATTCAATTAATTAACACTGTTTTACAATTGCACCTATATTCTTGATGTAAATTGTTTGATCTTTTTTTTCAGCAAATTTACAAGATTTAGAACAAGGTGTTGATACTACCAAATTTAGTAACATTATCAATGAGTTTTTGACAGACAGAAAAGTGGAAGATTTAGTTAATACAAAGGACGCTTTGGAGTTCCAATATACATGGTGGCCTCAACCAAAAAACATGTCCATGATAAGACAAATGCTTATGGATGTGAGTATAAGCTTCAAAGGCATTTATCTTTTAACTGACAAGTAGCACAAATATTTATATTATAATGAACAATAAAACAAGTATGGATGTAGGTTTTTTAAACTCTTAAACATAATGTTTTTTAAATCTTGTTATAAAGTGGTATACTTCTATCTATAGATCTCTATCTTTAGAAGAAAGACAACCCAGCTTAAAAATTTTTATAATTATTTCCCCTTGCTCCAGGCCCAACTTTTCTTGCAGACGAGGCATGCGTGTGTTCTTTTGGGGTTTTTGTTGATACCAATGCCTCTGTTACATTTCTTAAACTATATTTTGATGGTCTTAAGATTTTAATTTAATACATGCGCTTTGAGCATAATGCCTGTATAATTAAATGTCTTGAATTTTCTCTTCTGTACACAGGAAACATGAATCGAGTGTTTAATGAAAATAAATTTTCTACATGTTATGCAAAGTTTTGTTTACGAGGGATAGGCAGGGTGGAAATGGAAATAAACTAATTTTACTTATATGTTTACATGTACAAATGTGGCTTATGTTAACAGTATTGATATGTTCCTTTTGTTACAGATGATGACAGACTATATGTTTGGTACCGGAATGGACGAAGTGGTGAAGTCACACGCCCTATACAATTCCACATATGTATATAATTTTGAATATTACTCATGGAATGATTTTCTACCTCCATGGAGAGGTAAGTTACTTTGTATAAATCTATTGTTACTTTCTGTATGTCAGCTGAGAGATTTATATTAAAATGTCTTAACACAATAAGGAACAAAGATTTGTTTACAAAAAACTAAAATTACAAGAAAAAAAATTTCTGTGCCTTTAATAAGTGTTACTATAGATACCATTTCTTTGCTGATCTTGCGTGAAAATATAGAAGCAGAAAATTTTTCAAATGTTTGAATTCAGTACATAGTGATTGTATTGGATATAAAAATCTTGTTTTATGTACGTATTTATGGGTTTTTGTCTCGCCTGCGACGAAAGTCGCTGGAGGCGAGACATATGTATGGGAATCCGGCGGCGGCGTAAACACTTGACATCTTGCTTCATATCTTTGTAAGCCCAAGCCCTAGGTCCATCAAATTTGGTCCAGAGGTAGCTTATGATGAGTACTTGCCAGTCAGTCACCTGTCACCTGACCTTGACCTCAATTTCACGGTCCAGCGACTACGTTAAAGTTTTTGGGTTATGACAGTTCCTCTGTAACTACGCATGGTAGGATGACAGTATTTGGTGTATAGGTTGCTGATGACTAGTACATGACTGTCTGGTAGGTGTCACCTGACCTTGACCTCAATTTCACGGTCCAGTGACTACGTTAAAGTTTTTGGGTTACGACAGTTCCTCTGTAACTACGCATGATAGGATGACAATATTTGGTGTATAGGTTGCTGATGACTAGTACATGACTGTCTGGTAGGTGTCACCTGACCTTGACCTCAGTTTCACGGTCCAGCGACTACGTTAAAGTTTTTAGGTTACGACAGTTCCTCTTTAACTACGCATGGTAGGATGACAATATTTGGTGTATAGGTTGCTGATGACTATTACATGACTGTCTGATAGGTGTCACCTGACCTTGACCTCAATTTCACGGTCCAGCGACTACGTTAAAGTTTTTGGGTTAGGATAGTTCCTCTGTAACTACGCATGGTAGGATGACAATATTTGGTATATAGGTTGCTGATGAATAGTACATGACTGTCTGGTAGGTTCCACCTGACCTTGACCTCAATTTCACGGTCCAGCGACTACGTTTAAGTTTTTGGGTTACGGCTGTTCCCCTGTAACTATGCAGGGTATGGTGACAATATTTTGTATACAGGCCGCTGCTGATATTTAATGCTATTTACGTAATGCTTATGACGAAATTTATTTTCGTTACTGATGCGGAATGCAGGCGAGACGTTTTTCTGTGTCCACACTTGTTTTAAATAAAAATGTTTACTGTTATTTTTTTTTGGTTTAATTTTGTGCACAAGTATTGATAAGTATTATTGCATTACCTTAAAACGCTGTGTATAGTCTGCATTTATGTATTGTCCTCACCCCTTTCTTGGACGAGAAAATTGCAGAAAAATTCTTATATGCATGTACGATCCGCACGTACAAGTTTTCACAAAACGTCTCAAGATGAAGACATCCAAGTCTGACTTGGCCACGCTTCTTAACAAGTTTTTACTTTAATATGTAATTTTTACTCTTTTTAAATATCATTTATGTTTATACTTTTATTAATTTCTAGTGATTGTAATAAAATAAAAAATAGAGCATTCTCATATCGTCTATTTTGATCATTGTTAAAACTGAAAATCACACATTTCGAAACCAAAACCATTTGTCAACTTTGATTCATCAACCACAGGGATTGGGAAGGCCACACGCCATGCGCAATTGGCGCTTCAGTGACTAAAATGGCCCATTGGTGAACAACAGGGAAGGGCCCGAGTGCGCGATAGTAATTTCAGCGACTACCTACACTTAGCGTAGAAATTTGAATTCCCCGATACTAAAAATAGATTACTTTAAATACTCATCCAATCAAATATCGTAATTGCCTACAATTCTCGGAACTCGTTTTAAAAATAGAGGACTTTAAATACTCGTCCAATCAAATGGATTAAAGAAATAAAATTCTCGGAACTGATTTTAAAAATAGAAATTTACTAAGAAATTCACTCGAACTTTAATGTGATCGAAGTGAAATATAGTATAGTATTGAAGTGAAATATAGTATAGTATAAATACAGGTATGAAAACTGACGTCGTTGTTGAGTGATTTCCGGACCGGATGTCCGTCTTAATTTCGTAATTAGAAAACTCTTACACATGCATAGTTTTATTTTCAGTATTTCCGGTTTTAAGTTCATTCACGGGAATAGATGTTTCTAATAAATTACTGTAAAATTTTGGTTTTTCTGCCAACAAGAAATCACTCACACATCTTTTCATGATTAAAATACAATTAGTGTACGGGCTGCTCGAGACCAAACTTTTGAAAAATTGAATTAAGAGTCCGGCAAACTTGGATTTCGTCCGACGTTACAGAATGTCACACATACTACATATATAGTGTTCAACAATTTCGCCATGTCATATAGTAATCTAGCGATTTCTAATATGGCGACACTTTTACAAAACTGGCGACGGAAAATTGCAGTTGGCGATTTTTTTGGCGCCAGCTTTTTAGAAGCCAGAGGCCCTTTAAAGTCTGTCAATGGCCCCATAATATAAAAAATGGCCCTTTGGATTGTTCTAAGATGGGGCCATTGTCCCATTATAAAAAAATCCTTCCCAATCACTGCAACCAAAACAAAGAAAACATAAAGATAACACGTTTTAATTTAAACCCTGAATGATTGCAATCAAAACATCGATCTTCATACACTTGAGGTAACATAATGACACCATTTGCATTTTACGCAATACAGGGTACACATCTACGATTTTCGTATCAGTTTTAATTTTTATTCGTCCTATAAGATTAATATAATATTACTAAAAATAATTTAAGTAAAAATTAATATCATAACAACGTATACATAATTGGAAGTTTGTAAAAGAATAATGTTAGAATAGTACGAAAATACTGCATATGACACTACAACAAAATGGCGACCGCCATTGACAACAATCAAAAGGGCGAAAAAAACTCGATCGAGTCTGTATTTATGTATAATCCGCACCATTCCTTTCCAATAAAATTAAAAGAAAAAGACCGTGGACAATATGACCCTAATTACGGTACATAAGTGTGTCAATCATCTCAGATTTTATTGCAATTTCTTGGCACATATTTAATTATTTTAAACCTATTTCAACCAATTTACCGATAAATGCGCGCATAAATACAAATTGATGACAGTTAGGTTAATCATTGGGAATAATATCATTAAAGATCAAGTTTGACATTTTACATGTATGGCTTTGATCTTTACACCTTTTACAACATTTATTATAAAGGGGAAAAGTTCCGTACTGTTATATATGTTCGAGAAATTCAGGGTGTTCAAGCGATCCGAATTAAAGCTACTGAAGTTTGACTGTATTGAAGTTAAATGAAAACATAATCATGTATCTTCTAACATTGATCTAAAATCTATCGTTAAAAAAAACTACATAAATTATTTCTTGTAGGAATAGCCCATGGACAAGAACTCCAGTACATGTTTGGCTTCCCTTACATCAATGAGACATACAAAGACATATTTGGTTTGTACCCTAGACAGCAGTATGACTATCAGGATAGGAACGTCAGTGAATACATGATCAGTTTGTGGACTAACTTCACTGCTTATGGGTTAGTGATATTTTTATATTGTACCAACATTATATTATTTATGACATGTAAGAATATTTTGAATATTTTCAGTTTTCATGAAATGCGTCCGTCCGACTGACAAAACCGATATAATAACGCTTGGACCGGTAAAAAATCCTGTTTCGTGGGTCTGAAAGTCCGACATTGTTATTATCGAAGTTCAAGTTGCCCTGATGGTTCATTCACAGAAAATACGTATATATCTGGTAGTACTGATTCACACAGACTTCCAGCTTTTGAGTAAATATGTAAAACCAATAAAAATTGCAAAGATCCTGCGTATTTAACTCATTTTTGAAACGTTTTAGTTTGGCAAATGTTTATTTCTGGGATACGTCTAATTGCAAACAGCGAGAAATGAGAAAAAAGTAGACTACAACGGCCTTTAATGAAAAATCATAACTGTTTGATAAACAAACACTTTAAAATGGGGTTGAAACTCAAAAGTTCGTTTAAAACATATTTTATTTTAATCATTGGCGTTCATAATATATAAAATATATACTAGTAAGCTGAAATTGAAGGAATAAAGATAACTAGTTATCAATGACCACATGATAATTTCTGTAGAGGGGTGTCCCATGGAGCAGTTGCTTTCAGCTTTGTGAATTATTTCTGTGTATAATAAATGTTATTTTTTTATATTCTTTAGACACTTTTGTCCAGATATACACAGTTTGTTTATAACAGTTATGAATAGTATGATGTTTACACTAACTTTTATGTACGATATATATGTCTGTTTCTACATGCTAGTTAAATGTAAATAATGGCAACATCAGTCAAATTTGGTCCAACAACAGCTGCTTCGGTCCAGCATTTCTGGGGAAGTTGGTGGACTGAATGTCCACCATTCTTTGGAAAGATTTCGTGAAGACTGTATTTTGTATTAGCCTTAGAAGCAGTTATACACATATACTTGCCAAATTGTTCAAGCATGTACAATTTATTCTATCTGTATTCAAAATGAATAATAGTTATCAATAAACTCGCGAGTACTGTATTCATCTTGCTTATACAGAAATTTTAAACAGATTTCAAACATTTATTTATTGCAAATTTTACATGCAAGCATAAAAAAATTCATCAAATTCAAATAAATGCATCGAGAAATATTTGTATAGGTAAAAAACATATATAAGGCAATAAATAATAGGAAATATTTTATTTAAAATATAACAACCTTATCATTATCAGCTTTGAAACTAATCTAACAATATACATGTATCTGTTACTTTCAGGAATCCCACACCAAAGACATATGATACAGTCGTACATTTTAGAAATTGTACATGGTTACAGTACGATTTGTTTAATCACAGTTACTTATACATTGGGAATAAATCAGAAAATTTAATTAACTACAGACAGAGTTATTATGGATTCTGGAGGCAGTATTTCCCACAACTGTTTAGTAGACCTAGCTGTAAGTATTTTGTTATAGTTTCTGATGTTTTTTGTTAACTTCATTGAAGTTGAGGTAATTGTATGGTTATTAGATATCATACTGCTGAATGGAATTTTTGCAGACAATGGTGATCATGACTTTGTAAAATTCATATGAAGAATCATCTCTCATATGCATGTAAAAAGCACTATCTTAATTACACCAATTTAGTTTATACAATTTGACCTTATAAGTTTCATAATATATATACATAATACATAATACAATGCAAATCAATAAGATGGATGTTTGGAAATGGTGTTTTGGCAAACTTAGTTTTTTTCTTGCCTGCGATGATAGTCGCTGGAGGCAAGACATATATATGGGAATCTGGAAGCTGTGAAATTTTGCTTTATATCTATGTATTTAGGTCCATCAAATTTAGTCCAGTGTTAGCTTATGATGACTACTTGCTAGTCAGTCACCTGACCTTGACCTCAATTTCATGGTCCAGTGACTATGTTAAAAGTTTTTTTGATTAGGACAGTTTCTCTTACCATGCATGTAAGATAACAATATTGGTTATATATGTGCTTTTATTATACCTCAATTTCATTTACAATGTTAATCTTCCATAGGCCACTGTGACATATAAGTACAGTCAAAAACATTTTACTGTCTGAAAAATACTGTCACCCGCTAAAAATACTGTCTCCCGCTACCATAGTTACGGAATGTTACTGTACCATTCGCGCATGCGCAATATCTATTTGTACATTTCCGTTGTAAACAGACGACAATAATGTCAAGCAACAAACGTTTTTCTACTACAAACGAGGTAGATTAAAGATACTGTTAGTTTACGTTTATTGTTAAATTGCTGTTTCATTTTACATCAATTAAATACCATTATTGAATAAAGTTGTTCATGGTTTGAATAGTTTTTCGGTATAATAAAATAAATGTTACTGTCACCCTGTCAGACATGTAATATTTATATAATGAATAATACATGACTGTCTGGTAGGTGTCACCTGACCTTGACATCAATTTCAGTGTATAGTGATCACTGCACTAAAGATTTTGGATTAGGGCAGTTCCTCTGTAACCATGAATGTTAGGATGACAATATTTGGTATATAGGTTGCTTATGAATAGTAGATTGCCACTAATAACAGAACGTGTGTCAAGACACATTTTTGATCAACATCTCAAAAATTATAATATAATAGGTATACTGAAAACTATTACCTCAAATTGATCAGTATTTACAATATAACTTGAAAACTATTAGAGCTAGAATAAAATTATCAATTACTTAATTAACAGGAAGACAATGCCTTCAAAATATATAGTTGGTCCAAAATTATTGGACCATTTTTAAAGTTTTTGCCCTTAATAACTGCTATTTTCAGATTTTGTCATGTAACCTAAACACTATAACCTGTAAAATGCAAATATGATCAGCAAAACAAGACTTACAATTCCTTTTATTGGTCTGAAATTGACATATAACTTCTTATAGTAGGTATTGCCCTTTAAAGACAATTTTTGCCGTATAAACTGTAATACCTAGTAAAACTGTAGCAAACATAATCAGAAGGTCAAGGCCTAAAAGTTAATTATTTGAATATTGTCCAATGACTTCTTATAGGAGTTATTGCCCTTTTATAATGATTTTTGTAAAATTGGTAGTTTTTTCCCTGTAACTTAAATGCCATAACAGCTAGAGTGAAACTGTAAATTGCACAAATGTTTAGTGAAGCAAGGCCTACAAATCATTGCAAAGTCCAAAATTGTTTGACGACTCTTTGTAGGAGTGATTGCCCTTTAATGACAAATTTTGACCAAAAAAAAGTTTGTGTGATAAATTAAAGTCTATATCATCTCAAGTTAAACAATAAATTACTAAATTAACTTATAGGACAAAGCCTAGAAATCATTTAACTAATGGTATCTTTATAGGAAGGAGTTACTGTACTTAATCCAAATTTTTGAAGAAATGTTTAGTTTTTGCCCAGTAACTTGAAAGCTATAAGAACTAGACTGAAATGTGACAACTTCTGGTAAAAGTAATTTCCCCTTTAAGACAATTTTGAAAAAGCAGTGCTTAGCTTGAAAACAGTCAGTATGAATAGGAAGGCAAGCTTTAAATAAATATCAAACCATGTTTTATCTGACATTCCCATCTTGTGACGATTGCTGAGTCAATTGTATAACAAGAAATCAATTTCAGGTTGTTTGTACATTTTAATTCTTTATCTTCAAAACTTGTAAACAAAAATTTATAATATACACCAATTATTATACCCCTGCAAACAAGTGGGGGGGGTATATAGGAATCACCCTGTCTGTCTGTCCGTCTGTCCACATCCCTTGTAAGCGCAATTCCTCATAAACTGCTTGATGAAATTTAATGAAACTTAGCATAAAGGAAGTACATTATATGTAGATGTGCATGAAGGATTTTGATTGACATTTATCATTATCATTAAGAGGGGATAATTGGACTTGAAAGTGAAGCGGGGGTATCCCTTTGTGTCCACACTTACTTGTTTGTTGTTGTTTTTTTTTTACAGTATTAACAGTTTATATACAGTATGCCTTATAATATATCATGATATTTGAACTTGATAAGACATGTAATACCCTTTACAAACACATCTTTTTTTTATGTTCCAGTCATAGAAACAGTTGCTGGAACATCTGCAGTCTCAAAGGACTATCAGATAGCCACATACTCAATGGCCAGTGTTGGAGCATTACTGATAATTATTCTCCTAGCGCTGTGTATAGCTTTATATAGAAGACGACCAAGAGATTACTGATGTACCAGCTAACATTATGTCTCAGCACTGTACAATAGCTGTATATAGTTGTATATACATGTAAAAAATGTATCTATTCTGTGTGCCTGTTAATGTATATATCTCTTCAGAGACAATGGAAGCATGTCTGAAGTCTTTATCCAGTATTCTATGTTATAAACTGTCATTTAAACAGATTACTTATATATCATGTACAGGATATAATATCTCAGGTAGATTTATATAGGTTTTAATTGAGGATGTACACTGATGAGTTTCAAAACAAAAAAAAAGGTTTTCAAAAGGTTGTTACAGTTTGTAAGGTAATACAGAAACAAAAGATGAAAAAAATAAATAATCTACTTGTTTTTGAGTGACTTTATTTATTTATAACAAAAATAGTTTTTCTGAAATTTGAATTGATTTGGATGGACTTGTCTTGTATCTCAAAAGCCTTTTAAAACATCAAGTATTTCATTATGTTTTTCAAGTTATTAATAATGAAAATGTGGAAAGAAAATTGGGGTCGATGTGAAAAGAACGTTTATGCTCTAAATAGATAAAATCTAAAGAACTTGACTATGACAAGAACATGACCAGTGAATGTCCTTAATTATAATAAGACTTACATTGTGTCTTGGATTACATCATTTCATGGTTATAGATCATCAATAAAAATTTTGTCATGTCAAGAAAAAAAATAAATATGCAACTCGATTAAGTAATGATTTATAATATTAATAATGTTATTGGTATATATCCTTTAATTGTATTATTAATATATTTTTATGATTGAATTTTTTTTTTAGAATTGTGTAAACAAAATTATGCTACCTAAAAAATTACTGGTCTAATAAAGAATTGGGTAATAGGTGGTACATGGATGGAAAGCCTACATATTTTTATTTAGTTTAGTATAAAATTCACTCATAGGTGATATAAGAATGCAGTGTGAATATGTGTTAGGAGAGATAACTCAATAGTATTTAGTACAGTGATCAATTGTGTGCTTCTATCAGCAGACAGCGAGAACTGAACAAAATCGGCAATTTCCATCTATAACTTTAAGAATAAATTTAGAAATATGTAGTCTTTTACACAATGTATAACACATTTTTGTCAGAATTGAAAGATGAGAATGGTGGACTGCCGCTTTAATTTGAAGCAAGATGTTAGGAATCATTGGTAACTGGTAACATTGGTAAGTTTACCATCATAAATTTTGATGCAAGTTTATATGAAATGAGCGTCCAACTTAAAAACAAAACAATCATCCAAGTCAGAACAATCAATATTCTTAAATAATAAATTTGTATATATTTTATTTTTAAGTAGTGTAACGATACAACTTTACTTGTCCGAGAATCCTCTGTCGTCCAACACTTTTTATTTTATTTTTTTGCGTGGGACATCAGAGAGCTCTCTATAAGGAAAACAGCGGATTTTGCGACACCGGTCTGGGTCGGCTAATCTCATTTCAATATGTTAACAAACATTTTCGTCCAGTAAAACTATATATAACTCTATGAATATAATTATCATATCTTCAATCGAGCTAATTTAAGCACTGGATTTAAGTCAAATTGTTGTCACGTTACTTTTTGTTCAAAATGAAAGTGAAATGTCTGGATGTAAGGGTATCGATGGAAATTAGCTTAGAAATTGACTTAATCATCTTTATTAAAGGTATGATGATTATATTCATAGAGAAAAATATCTTAAGAAGTGAATTATATCTAGTTTAACTGGATGAAAATGTTTGTTAACATCTGGAAACGATGAAATTTGCAGATCGAGACCAGTGTCGCAAAATCCGCTGTTTTGCTTATGGAGAGCTCTCTGATGTCCCACGCAAAAAAAAAAGCGTTGGACGGCAGAGGATTCTCGGACTACAACTTTACATGATACAGTCCATATCAAAATACTAAAGTCACAATCAGGTACTGTCCTTTGAGAAGATTTTATGTTCTCCAGTAAGTAGATTCCTTAATGTATTTATTTTTCCTTTTGTGGCTACATTTCCACACATCTTTCTAGCCTTGATTTTTGGAAAAGTAAGCCAAAGTCAATGAAAACTGCATTTTCCAATTATGTAGACTTGTACACTGTCATTAGCTTCCATAATTGCTTTTTTATTGTATGTTATTTGTATGATTTTATTATATAGTAGAAGTAAGCGAGTTTATCAAATTTAGTTCTTGTGGACATCTTTGTTTATTAGACTTTACTGTCAGGCATATAGAAAACTCAGGTTTTACAAAACAATCTGCTATAGGATAGGAATATTTATGATGGAAATAAATATACATTTAAAAGACGAAACAATATACCTATTTTTCTAATTTATATAACTTTTTTTAGGAATAACTGTAATACAAGTCTGTATATATTTGAAATAATACGTGTACATACTGGGTCAACAAAGGTTTTATGCACCAGTATTTAGTATGGGTTGTGTATATATTGTATAGTAACTAACAAGATAATTTTTACACCATATCAAACATGTAAGAAATGTACATATTATACAGTACGTAGTGTTTTTATAACATTATACAAGTAATCAGTTCTAATATATTTACTAACTCATCATTTAATTAATTATATTGTTTGTTTTTTCTTTTTTTTATTGTGCTCAATACGTTTATTATATCATCCTATTAATTTATAAGTTGATCTGGCTAAAAGCTTAAAGCCAGCGTAAGCGTGTCCATCAGTCATCAATCCATCCAACATCCAAACCAGTTGGCCTGTTTAAAACTTCAACGAAGCTATTTGAGGTAGATTATAGGTTTTTCATAGATTTCCTATCACAACACAACAGCTTGTGTTGTATTATACTTTTTCAGACTAAGATCTATTTGTATTCTGTTAAAATGTATAGAACAAATGGACCTCTCAGCACACTAACAGTTGTTCACATTCTAAGCACTACAAGTATCATGTTTGGCGAAAGGGAGGAGGGGGGGTTCAGTACTGCTGCAGGCATGCAGGGTGTACTAGACTCCAATCTTAACTGACAAGAATTGCCAGTTTTCTTACTGAAGGTCAGGGGTACTTTTGATTCCTCAGACATTATGATATAACTGAAAAATTGTTGAAAGTGGCATTAAACATCATTTTAACAAACAAAAACAGTATGAGTATCCCAACCATACCTGTATACACATAAAACCTCGCCATTTGTGTGCATAATTACTAATAAAAAGTTATTTAAAAAAAAAATATATTGACCATCTGGGTCATGGTCTGGAATAAATATGGTTAAAAAATTACCATGTTTGTTAAATCGTGTAGAGTTTTGAACATCAACATTTTTTAGTACTGGATTTTAATACTTTAAGTGATAATCTGTATTTTGCTAACTTACAAATATTTTGAAGTTGGAAAGTGTCAAGTAAAAAGAAACACAATCATCTGTAAAATGTTTTTTGTAATTAACATTTTACAACTGCTAAATTGTTCAACAATACTGGTTGCGATGACATTTTTGATATATGTATGATATATGATATATACACTTTCATTTAACCCTTTTTCATTTTGTCATAATTTTTATTACAGTTTACATTCCATTTAATTATTTTTATAGATTTTTTTGTTGTAGTATGTATATGGTAAGCAATATATTTTATGGTATTTCATTGGTACACTAAATATATCTTTTGTAAATCTTTCATTTAACCTTTTAACCTTATTATATATAATTCATATGGTATAAAGGTGGCCATCATTTGTACCATGGTAGTTTGTTGATTTGGCTTATGTAGGCACATTTTTTTTGGAGGGAGGGGTTGTAATTTTTTGTAAAACAAACATTTGGTCTCCTTGTGGACACAAAATGTTTTATAAATCTTTAATATGTTCATTAGTTAAGGAGGAGATTGTTTAGCCGCATTTTATAAAAATCCCATTATAATTATATATTGACTTTCTTGAAAATTTCATTGTAAATAATAGTGCCATATTGTCAAATTCTTATACAATGTTTGCAATATCATCATTCCTAATATATTAATTTAAATGATGATGGATAATATTGCATGAAAGGTCACTTGTGCCTGTTAATTGGTTGGATAATAAAAAAAGCAGCAATGCAATTACCAACTACAATTAACTAATTAACTAATACTGCATAGAAAAGCTTCACCTTAAATAATGTCAAATTTATTTGATTTCACGAGAAAGAATAGCATGAGTTTCAAATATCAGCTTTTTAAATTATTGGTCAAATATTGGTTGCAAAATAACCTCCTTCCATTGTTATCACCAATTGTTGATGAGTTACAGATCATATTATAAATAATTTATAGCATCACCTTCCATTATAGACAAATACACATTCATGCTTTGTTTTCAAAAGATTATTTGTCTAACTTGGGAGACTGCTCTAAATATAACTTAATTATTTTTTTTATATTGATGATGTCTACAAATGCATAATAATTTCTCTGTTATAACATGTATATACTCAAGTTTGCAAACTTACCAAGTTATGTTTTAAAAAATAACCACATTTTCTTCATATCATAAATTTAATAAATCATAATTTTATTATATTTTCCAGTGTTTACATGGCATATCAACATCCTTTAATAAGTGCAATAAAAACTATTCTTTGTATTAACAGGTTGCATTGTAAAAATTTAAAACAGCACAACTTTGTATCAGACTATAGTTTTTATAAGCAGACATGAAGATTTGGCAAAAAACTAACAGTTGTCTTAATCTGTTAACTTACATCTTTGTCAAATAAGAACAGTGCTAATTTTTTTTCCACTTGCTTCATATTCAGAAAAACATGATCACATGTCACACATCTACATGTTATATATTTTTTGATACAATAGTGGGATTTTGTTCATAATGTAATGTTGTCATTCAGTTTAGAACTCTTTTCCATAAAATTATGAGTATTATCATGACTCTGTGTCTGCCTTTTTATATCCTATTCTACATCCTAACATATTTTCATAATATACTTTTCCTGTTTTCCTACCAAAGGTTGGGTGTTTTCTCCGGGTACTCCGGCTTCCTCCCCCAATAAAAACTGTACACCATAATATAACTGAAAAATTGCTAAAAGTGGCATTCAACACCATTCAAACAAACAAACAGAGTATACTTTTTAAAATTATCTCATTGTGGTATCAAGTATTTAACCAGGCATATACTAATACTCTATTTTGAAAGTATGGTAGAAATTCTTAAATGATAAGTTGAACTGTATATCTGACCTAGATTTTTCAAAAGAAATTTCTTCAGTTTTGATTGGCTTAAACATGGTTGAAACCTCAAACATCAAGTTATTTTTTGGAAACCTGAGCCGCATTATCATGACTCTGTTTCTGCCTTTTTATATCCTATTCTACATCCTGTATTTTTCAAATGAGTGAATTAAGTTATGTGGTGATATACATATACATGTATATGAAATCCTCTCAGGCAATCAACTAGTTAAACTATATCACAGTGACCTTTCATTGAGTCATATACGTAAGAGTGTCTTAATTTAAATCTTTAAGCTTTATGTAGATAGGAAAATACCAAAGTTTATAATTACTAACTAACAGGCAAATAGTTGTGGAGGCAGGCAAGTTTTTGAGGCTAAATTTCAAGTTTCTGTCCAATTTAAAAAAGTTTTATATCAAGTTTCTCACGCTCTTCAGATCCAAATTAAACTACCTTTACCATATTACAAATATATTGCTTTGACCTAATTAAAAGTCTTAAATATTGCCCTCCGGATGTTAAATATAAAGTCGACCTAATAAAAACAATAGCTAAAACAACAGTTGACTGATGGCGAAACTTTGACCCATCTAAATTTTAACAAATTTCAATCGACCTACTAACAATACTTCCATAATTCTTGCTATTGAAATTTCGGACCACTGAACCTCCGGAATATAAAGCGGCCATAAAAGATGGTCTTCCACGTAAAACAAATGATATATATGTACTCCAGGGGCGTGGCTAGCCCAAAATGAAGTGGATGCAAAATATTATGATCAATGTAAAATGCGTCGCGAAGCCACCTTTCCTACCTCGTTAAAGTTGGTTTTACGCCAGGGTTCTCTAGGCCCGTTTAGCTACATTATTTTAGTTATCGGGTTTAGTTATCGGGTTCAACGGCCCCCAAAAGTTCTGACATAAATAACGCTTAACCCTTTATTCTGGACGTTCTTGGCGTTAGAAACAACTGTTTTCCAGAAGTAAAAATGGTTTTTTTTGCGTACGGGTTGCTACGCCCCTAACCTCTACTAAAATCATAACTCGAATGGATTCTTATTAATCGTCTTGTGATAAGGTACAATGTATGAAAAACCAATTAGTTGTTATTATAAGTTTGTTTCACATGTAGGGTTTCCGTGCAGTGCTTTCACGTTCCCATGTGGCCGGGATAAGGGATGCCCTGTCAGGTTATAATACAGATATAACAGCCTGAGATAAGAGGATAGCAACCCCAAATGCCGAAATATACTGCCGTAAAAATCCGATTCTAGTTTTGTGATTAGTCCGATTAACCTCTCCATAAAAAAACGACGGTACGATTATTCGTTCTAATCAACCCAAAATAATGCATCAAAAACAACAGTATCCAAACAAATACACAGTTAGCAGAGGGTTCTTAATTGTTTCTATTACCAAAACAAGGACCCTAATTAAAGATAATATATTTAATAAAGTGGTTCATTACCTGAGCAGTATTAGAGGCATACAATTTTGACTGTCACTAGAAAAATATTGAATATGGGGTCAAGACAATTTTTCCTTTTTGTAGTGGCTACAGTACGAATTCTCTTTGTCTAAATAATCAAACTGTGCGATCAACGTGGATTTTGTCAGACGTTTTGCATAACGGGCCACGTGCCAGTTTCTCCTCCCGCCTGTAAACAAGACTGCATTTTCTTCCTATCACATACAAGTCAGCTTTTTGAGTTAAAACCCGGGGATTGTCCAAGTTTCCAGAAAAGAGTATGGGAAGTATGTTTTATATCTGTTTTTTAGCTCACCTTGACCGAAGGTCCATGTGAGCTTTTGCTATCACTTGGCGTCCGTCGTCCGTCGTCTGTCGTCCGTCGTAAACTTTTTCAAAAATCTTCTCCTCTGAAACCACTGGGCCAATTTTTTTCCAACTTCGCCACAATCAACCTTAGGGTTCCTAGTTTCAAGTTTGTACCCAGGGTGTTGATCAACGGACAAATATGACCGCTGTTACTAAAAATAGAACACGGGGGGGGGGGGGGGGGGTCAACACAGGTTATTGATCATTATCTAAAAAACTATAATAGCTATAGAGAAAACAGTTACTTCAAATTGATCAGCACATTAAGGTCTACAATAGTTGCTATTAGTGCGAAGTTGTGTATTGGCGTCTTGTAGGAGTTATTGCCCTTTTTTGACGATTTTTGACAAAATGTTTGGTATTTACAATATAACCTGAAAACTATATGAGGTAGAGTGAAACTGTAAATGGCAAAAATGATCAGCAATAAAAGCCCTACAATTCACTTGATTGGTCTGAAATTGTCAGATGACTCCATATATGAGTTATTGCCCTTAAATGGTAATTTTTTTATGAAATTTTCCTTTTTTGTCCTGTAACTTTAAAATTATAACAGCGAGAGTAAAACTGTAAATAGCAAAAATGATCAACAATACAAGCCCTACAATTCACTGATTTAGTCTGAAATTGTCAGATGACTTCTTATAGGAGTTATTGCCCTTAAATGGCAATTTTATATGAAATTTTCCGTTTTTGTCCTGTAACTTGAAAACTATAGCAGCTAGATTGAAACTGTAAATTGCACAAATGATCAGCAATAAAGACCCTACAATTCACTTGATTTGTCTGAAATTGTCAGACAACTCCTTAAATAAGTTATTGCCCATAAATGACAATTTTTTATGAAATTTTCCGTTTTTGTCCCGTAACTTAAAAACTGTAACAGCTAGAGTGAAACTGTTAATGGCAAAAATAATCAGCAATACAAGCCCTACAAATTACTATCAAGTCTGAAATTGTCAGATGACTCCTTATAGGAGTTATTGCCCTTAAATTGCAATTTTTTATGAAATTTTCCGTTTTTGTCCTGTAACTTAAAAAAGATAACAGCTAGAGTGAAATAATAAATTGCAAAATGATCAGCAAAAAAGCCCTACAATTCATTTAATTGGTCTGAAATTGTCAGATGACTCCTTATAGGGGTTATTGCCCTTAAATGACAATTTTGTTATGAAATTTTCCATTTTGTCCTGTAACTTGAAAACTATAGTAGCTAGATTAAAACTATAAATTGCACAAATGATCAGCAATAGAAGCCCTACAAATGATTGATTAGTCCAAAATTGCAAGATGACTCTTTATAGGAGTTATTGCCCTTTCATTATGAATTTAGACAAATGAACAGTTTTTTTAATTATAAATTAGTCTATAACACACCTATTAGTAGAGTAAAACTGTAAATTTCTAAAGTAGCCTAAAGGACAATGCCTAAAAACCATATAATTTTCAGAAATTGTCGGATGACACCTTATAGGAGTTATTGTATTTAACAAATATTTTGAAGAAATGTTTAGTTTTTGCACAGTAACTTAAAAGCTATAACAACTAGACTGAAACTGTTAATTTCAAAAATTTTAATATAGTTTAAGTCATTTGGATTCCAGTTGAGCGATTACAGGCTCCTGGGAGCCTCTAGTTTTATTTTACAAATGTAGTATTTTAGTTTAACTTTTCTCTTTTATAACATTTGAAAAACATATTTAAATGATTACTTGACAAGGAAATAAACTAAAAGTGTAATTTTAAATTTTAAGTCGATGGTCTATGATGACTAAAAATCGTAAGCCTTAAAATTATATATAAAAAACGAGTTTCATACTACTGAAATTTTTTGTCCTTATGTGACATAACTTGAGCATTAGAGAACGGGGACATAGAAATGTTAATTAAAAGCCACTGTTAGTATAATTAAGTGATGTCCTTTCCTCGACGAGATGTTAGGTTTCACCGATGCCAACACCAAGCGCACACAGTGAAGAAGGGGTGGTGGCTAGAGGGGTCCACTAACAGGTTACCGATTTTTTCTTTTTATCCTAAACTGTAAATTTAAAATAATGATAACAGATAACAGCAATTTACAAGAGAAAAAAAACAAAAAAACACAGATAACAGCAGAATGTCATCGAAGGGCAATACTTTTACCAGCAAACATGTTTTTATTTTCATTATAACAGTTAACAATAGTGTGAATTTTTAAGAAAACAGATAACAGCTAATGGTTGAAAAACAGTTAACAGTTGCTTTATTTAAAAAAAAAACAGTTAAAACACCTGTAAAAATGCCCCAAAAACACAATAACAGAAGAGATCTTGCCCCCCCCCCCCCCTCAGTGAAGAGCACAACGAGACTTGAACAAATATTACATTGACATCAGGTCTCTTTAATTTTATTATTTAAAAAAATCTACTTTCTGCCAGGGTTAAAATTTTAATCCTTATGGCGACAAAATAGAGCTGGATTTGTTATAAAGATCAAAACAACGTTGTTAGGGCATGGCATATTGTCTTAAGGTTACAACAGATCTAGACCGAGACAGTGCACATGGGTAATGTACCGAATCGCCCCACTAACGATTCGTCCCATAACGATTCGCCCCACATGAATAAAACGTTAAAGTCTTGTTTTTATTATATTAAAACATTGTTATATGCGAAATATTGCAAAGTAGTAGAAATAGTCTAAGAGTTTGTATGTTCTCACCCATTATAACCTCAAATTCAATCAAACTGCTACTTCGAACAAACAAACATTTAATTAAACACAATTTAATATGATATTAACTATATCGGTTAACTTTTAATTTTTTTCAAACTGTTACTCCGATGCAAACGCCTTTTACGTATGTGGCTGAATCGCGTTTGAGTGAGGCGAATCGTTTTATAACCGTGCACATGAGCCTTGTCTTTTACGCCCACACCCTTTTCATATTTTGTTTGTGTTCCTTCGCAAAGTTTAATTAAGGGATAACACACGTTGACAACCGCAATCATGTTTTTATGTATTCTTCCTAAAATATGTTAATTAATTGTCTGATAAATTTTAAGACACCTAAATATTTCATGCAAAGATATAGCTATATTATTAAAGTACTTTGCCGCAAACGACACTTTAAATAAAGATATCGGGATCAAATGATCATAATTAATTTTCTAGCTAAGTTGACAATCTAGAATTAAATATTTTTACTAGTGTTAAAGTTGTATTTGTTTGGGACATTTAAATTTTTGATAAAGCTCTATATAAGATATGAATTATTATACGCAAGTCAGGGGTGCAAGACATCTACTTTTAAACTAAGTGGTGTGGTGTGTGTTTCATTTCATTGTACACAAGAACCAAATTTCACCTTTAAACCTTCAAGGGCTCTATGTTGCGTTCTGGTGGGTTCGGTAACCAAGCAATAGGGGGTTCGACTTGACTTAATATTTATTGTAGTACAGCCATTAGGTATTGAATTAATTATAGGTGTTTAACAAAGCTTGATGAATTAATAATAAATCCGATCAGTCTGAAACGTCTGTTAATCTTAACGACATATTAGCATGTGAATTATTGCATACTGGTTGGTCTTGACATTTGCTACCTTAACTTGAGGAATTATTAGAAGGATCATGGCTAATGCAAGGAACGAAACATCGGACACTTCAAGTAGTGTAAATGTTCCAGCAGTGAGCGTGAAGAGAAATGCGCCTCTTCCAGAAGAATGGACATTACCGCACGAACACAGCATGGAAAAAAGAGAGAAATTTGAGGTTAGTATCTTTATGTGATAACGTATTAGACGATCAACAAGTTTCGAATGCATCATAATGATGCAAATTTGTTACCCATAAAACCTGCACTACTGAAAGTTTTGCACTAAAAAATATAAATGAACAACTTTTGATTTTTTCATTTAAAAACACATTTCTTAATTTTATAAATACTTGTTACTCTTTGCTGTGAAGTAAATTGTGCTTTTTACTTGTGAACAATGTCAAAGCAATCAATTTATGTAAAAGGTAGCATAAACATAGATATCGATTTGCCTTATTTTGTATATTGGCAACCCATGACACACGGATATTAAATATTAACTGCATGGATAATGACGTTATTGATTTTATTTATGGTATGTGATTTGTATGTACCTTAATACATGTATTAAGATTTAGATGTTTGATTTAGATATTATTAGAACAAGAACTCATCTAAACGGATCGTTTGTGATTAAACAAAGTGTTTTAAAAGGAACAGCAAAAGTTAGGGACTAGTAATCTTATGAAGGGTTGAAATATATCAATATTACATATAGAATATTTGATTCCAAGTTTTTGTAACAAAGAAAAAGCAACCAAAACACCTTAAAAAGTGTATTTCACATCCAAACGATGTCTGACATTGTAGGGCGCAGGCCATTATTCGAATGAATGAATCAATCAATCAATCAATCAATCAATCAATCAATCAATCAATAAATCAATCAATCAATCAATCAATCAATCAATCAATCAATCAATCAATCAATCAATCAATCAATCAATCAATCATGATCTATGTTGTAGAACTGGAGAATGGACCTACAGAATCAGATAGCCGGAGTGGCCATTAGTCTGGTAAGAAGACTAATCTTTTAAGCAACTTTGATCTTTAGCTAAATCTCTAAAACCACTTTGTAAACAAGTTCAAGTCAAAGAGGTACATGATTTAAACCATCATTTAAACTACCCCATACACTTATTTAGCAGCGGCATCTTTGTTTCTTTGCCTGGCTAAGTTGGACAGACGACTGCAATTACTAAAATGTCTTCTCTGTTAGTTTAACCGAATAAAAAAACCGAATAATTTGGTTTTGTATGCTGAATCTGGACAGAGAACGATAAACCGCTGTTAGATCATTAGTATTGTTGTAGCTGTACTACATTTCATTTTGCTAATCAAAGGTTTTTAGCTCACCTTCGGTTCAGGTGAGTTATTCTCGTCACTTGGTGTCCGTCCGTCCGTCGTCTAACCCTTAACTTTTCTTTAAATATCTTCTCCTTCAAAATGTCCTCCACCAAGATTGCACAAATCATGGTCGTCGATTAATCAACATGGCCGCAATGACTAAATATAGAACATTTTTCTTAAGTGTCTGAAGATCAAAGGTAAATGCATTGAGACGTCAGCATTTACGACAGATTTTACTCTTACGACTTTTTGTGAAATCGACTCCAGGGGGTCAAAGTCAGTTTTTTGGCTTATAGTTCAAAAGGTATAAACCAAATCAACTTTCCATTATATCAAAGTTTTACGACAACCCCTTGTAGGAGTTATTGACCATCATTAGACAAAAGTAACGATTCTGCATTTTTTTTCTAAATCTTGAAAATTATTAGAACTAGAGAAAAATTAATTAATTTAGATGTAGGCTCAAATTTGTCTATACACCCATTTAGGATTTATCACCCCCTAACTGTGTATTTATCATCAAAGTTTCACGTTTTCTTGAAGACAATCCTCTTGAAAAACCATTGAAGTGATTGATTTGATACGTTGCGCACATTTTTTTTAGGATGCCCTGTACAAAGGTTGAACGAATCATGGTCGCCATGTCCAAAAACAGAGAGGGTCAAAAATGTATAGCTGATAAAGGAAAACTGAACTGACCCTCTTTCCCCAGTATAAAAAAACTCTCCAATAAGTTGAAGTTGTATGATGGTTTCTTATAGGAGTTATTTCTCCTTAATCGTCAGAGTTGTCGATTTTTGACATTTTTCCTCAATTTTCGGTTTGTTTCAGGTACAGGTGAGCGATCCCGGCACCTAAAAGCCTTTATTTGTAATTTATATTCTTTAAAATTGATGTATTATTTTTTACAGTCAAGGTCTTTGAGGGAATTTCCAAATGAAGATGTTGGGGACAATTTTGATTACTCAGACGAAATAGTTAGAGCGAGGTACGAAAAGGAAGCCAGAATATACGCACGAAAGATGGGGGAAACTTTAAATTTAGGACTAGCAAGAGTACCAGTAATGGCACACAAAAATAATAATTAAAAACATTTAGGATGTGCAAATAGCAGGTGCTAATGATCTCCATAGCAGACGATCACCAAGTATTACAACAATCACCAATGATTATTGTGCAGTAAATAATTAATATATGGTTATGGCATTTAATTCAAGGTTAAGTTCATTGTTTTCACTAGGCAAATATTTATTTGTGGTCTGATGTATATAATGTTATATATTTATTTAATTTCACTCATGTCTTTCATGCGAACAGTATTGGAGTTGACATTTTTAGTGTATTTTCGTTTGTATACCTTATTATGATATAATAAATGGTATGTGTCTGTGAATGTCAGTTTTATTGTAAGGATATTACTACTTATATTTTCTTGTACCGGAATTTAAATAGCTTGCGTCTCTGTAATATTTTATTTGCTCAAATCAATAAAAATAAACCTGATAATCTAAATTTGACTAAAGCACATACAGAATGAGAGAAAAATAAAAACAAACGCTGATATGGATGGTTTTACATTCTTAGAATTCGTAACTAAATAAGAAAATACAGTGACGTTTTCAAAAGTACGAAATTACAAAGATAGTGCTAGCCCACACTAACACACTCAGCGGTACAGATATAACCCCTGCCAGCCATTCCCCGTTAACTGTGCATGGACAACGTCTGCCCAAGATGTTTGAAAACGCAGACATATGTATGTAAAGAAACACACGAGATCTATTTTCATAGCCTATCTAAATACTTTTGATACGGTTTTATGTAAAAAGTGCTGCGTTTGTCCTTGAGGCTTATCTGCCATGACAGATATATTGCGTGGCGTCAACTAATGGTGTGGCAGAGTTGATAGTAGTTGACGTACGATATCCAGAATCAATTTCGTGAAGAGTGCTACAAAACATAGCAAACAACAATCATAAACAACATACAGCAAATAAACAAACAACTGGAACACATCAGATCAAAAGGTGATGTCAGGTGTTTGGTTATTGGTGATACCCATTGTTTTAATTGTGGACAAAATCGGTTTGATGTCATGAACGAGAGGTGAGACCGACTAGTTATCCAAAATTATCCAAGACTATCATTCGCAGCCTTCGTAACAGATACCACATATTCTGGTACCCTCACGATGATATCCTCTTTAGCCTAAGCGGCCTTCGGATATAAGGTCAGGAGCATTGGATTTCAACGGTGAGAGCGTTGACGTTCGGGCATTCTCTAGACTAACGATTTTGTAATACAGATAAGTTAAGGTAGACCGAACGTATTGTGACGTCATTCTCTTTATGACGTTCATTGTTTACATTGAGATTTCAAAATTTAAACGTAATGTTAAAATGTAATTTATATTTAAATTGTATAAAGAAAATGTATTCCCGGCTTAAAAAAAATTTGACATGTGCATGTGATATTAAATGGCGTCATATTATCAACCAATGAAAATGCTTATATCGAGGTCCTGATCTGGTGTTATATTGGAAGTGAAGCTTGCGTCAATTAAGAAATAATTCATGAATACCATACTTTATTGTCGTTTTAACATGGGTGGGCATTATATTCTTGAATATTTTGCCCCGAGCGATAATAAAGTATGGTATCCATGAATTATTTCGATTCTGATTATGACAAATACGGTAATCTGTACAGTGAAGCGGCATTATAAATGTGCGCAATTGAAAGGCTGTTCCACGTACCTCCTGTGTGTCACAATGTAGAGTGGTGGAAACATAATTAAATGGCTTAATGTTGAATCATGCAAATTTTAGAATTCAGACTTTATTAGCAGTAACGATGATTATCGTTTAAAAAATTTAGTTGTTTAAATAAAATTTAAAGGACTGCAACCAAAATTAACTTGCGCCTGAGCGAACTAAATTTATTGGAATTTTAACACGACTTTGTTTACATATCGAAAGCGGGACGTCATATTAGAATGAAAAATATTGCACGAGGAGACCTAGCCTTAGTTTCATAAAACTTCTCAAATTGAGATTTTCCTCAAATCCTTGAGTTTTTCCTCAAGTTTGAATTTTCCAGCAATCTGATTGGTCAATATTTGAGTTGAGGATGAGTTGAGGAAATCCTCAAATTTGAGATGTTTTATGAAATCGGGCCCAGGTTAGATACCACATAGCAATCATTATGACGACCATAAAATTTAAGGCGGGTTGACCTCAATTGTTAGACAGTCGTTCCCTCAGACCTAAAACGATACAAAATTTGAGAAAATCACTTCATGAAATACATGCTCCTGAATATCTTGTATTTATACTTAAGAAATAGGAGCAACGAACAATACTTCTATACAGAAAAGAGATTTTTTCATTTATAGTCGACGCGGACTACGTTGTAGGTTTCATGATAACTTTTAACTGTTTTTATGCTCAAACTTATTGGGATACATCATAAATATAATGATTTTGGCTTTCTTTAAAGACATTTAATAAAATCTGACTTGTTTGAATTATGGGAACCACGACTAGTAAACACTATTTTGGTGTCCCTAAAACATCATGATTTTGATATCCAGGTTTTCAAACTGTTTTCACAGTAACCCCTTTGCACGGTGATGTTGGTTAAAACATTTTTAACTGACGCATCCATTGAAAGATTTTTTTAAAGTATTAAAAATTATATTTTGTTATTATGAAAACACGTGTAAATAGTCCAACTTATGCATGATTTGGTTTATCACTATACAGTGTCTGTCTCACAAATGACTGTAAAATTTTTTGGATTGTCAAATCACTTTCCGCGCTTGTTACCTCGTTAATGGCTATTGTACAAAGCTTTGACAATTTGACTGTTGCTACATATGTAACCATGTCGCCGCAACTGAGTACACTCATGTGTTTTTTGGGATTTACGTTGCTGTTTGCAGTTCTGTGTTTTATATTGATTTAGATTTTTCCACGTCTAGGTATCTATTTTATCTTATTTAGATATATCAGACACCATCAACTACTGATTGAACTTGTTGTTGCTGGACATTCGTTTAGCGCATACAATTTATTAAAGTAACTATTACTACTCTTTGGAAATACAATACATAGAAAATATATTAACGCTATAAGACTTGTACTAAATATTTAAACAATTTACCATAAAATCCATTTATGGGTACGTGATTCAATTCCTGTGTATAACATATAATAAATAAAACAATTCAATTTGTTCCATCGTAGCTTTAAACAAAACGTTCAATCAATGAAAATACTTAGAATTATCTGCACGTAAAAATAAAGCAAAAGCCTATTTTTCCTTGCGTTGAAAGATTATTAATAATCCTAAGTGAAGAATAATACAAATTAATATAGGCTCTGTATTGACTTCAGCAAGGAAACGTTTTGATTAATTCTGAACTGTCATTTTGTTGGAGTGTAGATGTGTACTGAAACACTTCATGTAATTTAGAAATCGTATGAATAGCTCTTTAGAATAGTCTTTTAGTGCACGAACACATGAAAACTTCTAAATGCTGTTTTTAATACAAAATTGAAAGTAATACATTTTCCCCGTCATTTTATAACGTGTGTGAATCTCTTAGGTTTCATGTTGAAAGTCATTGCTAATAGAAACAGTATTTATCTATGGCAGAAAAAAAGATTTTGTAATTCACAATAAGAAATTCACTGACATTTTGAGAAATTAGATGTATGATTTATGTACTGTAAAATATTACTCTGACGTAAGTAACAAATAAAAGATTTCCTATTATTATTGAGTGATAAATCTAAAAAAACATATTCAACACATTTCTACGTTTCGATTCATTAACCACAAATTGTATTTGCATCAGAAAACGAGACACAAACTAACCAAAAGAGGTATGAAATGTGCACAGACTTTACATTGATACTAGTAAACATCTAGAATAGTAACAAAACGAGGATATAACGCATACTTTGGTTTAGTTTTGGTCTGTTTATAAAAAAATGGATCAATATAAGCAAATAAATAGCAACCTGCAATAAAAACAATCAAAATTAAATGATTAAAAAAAACTAATACAAAGCCATGAGACAAACACAGAACAAAAAACATACAAAAGTTAGCGACACGAACTCTCAAGATAATGAGGGTGAACTCCGATCCTCCAGAAGAGTAAGTAGTTTCTGTCTTTTTCAGCACGGCTTGGGTAAGTCAGATCCGGTAAAGGAAGATATTAAAACCTACATCTGTACTCATTTGAGAAACAAGATCGCGTATTTTTCTACACGTTAATGATGTCTTCCATAAAATTTCTTTAATGAAAACAACCTTAAGCAATAAACCTGACAAATAAAAGACTAGACTCTCTACCGAGTCAGATATAAAGCTGTTCATAACGATTGAATTTTCTTGATTCACAAGAACAAGATTAACAACACGTCATCAAAATATGAGTGTGACGTCAATGGTCATCTCAGAACAAGAATTGACGACAAACGAGATGGCTTTAATTTCAAATTATAAATTTTCTTCACCTGTGTAGCACTATTCTGGCTTCTATTGCAGACGGTGTTTTTCCTCAATTGATCAGGTATGCAAGAGCCTGCAGTGAGTATATTGATTTTTGCAAACGTCACCAATTTCTTTGCGGTAGACTAATAAACCAAGGTTACGAAAAAACTTGTCTTTGCAATTTCTTTGTAGATAAATATTGTATCTCGTGTGAAAATATAACTGCATTTAGTGTTCCCAAAATTCAGTACATAGTGATTGTGATGCGATGATCATTAATACACCTAATTACTGACTAGTAGTGTATGATACCCAACCCTTATATACTATAGTAATGGAATCAGTAGGTTTAGCTTGTATGAGGTCTTGTTTAACTCACCGTTTCTTTAGAAATGTCTTTACCAAGTCAGGACCATTGGTGTAGTTTTGCTATATTTTTGGTTGTTATTTCTCAAATTTGTTGGTTTTTTTTACTTTAATTTCTGGATTATCTTTTTGACAGTTTTCTAGGTGTTCGGTATTTTGTTATTACCTTTATATGGAATAATTAGTCTGATTGAAATGACTTATTTTAACATGAATGCATTGAGACCTTGAAAGTCCATCAATCGACTTGTTCTCTCTTTACAAAAACACGACACGAACTGCAAATCTAATTGTAACGATTTTGTCGTAAGGAAAGTTAAGATAAATTATTAAGAAAATATGATTCGGAGATTAAATACTAGGATATGTCTTTAACAGAGGAACACCATTTGACATATCACGACACAATCAGATGTTAACTGTGTTCATTGACTAAATACTATGGCACGCCGTTCTAGTCAAAAGTATGATTTCAAATATCATCACAAATTACAAACTCAAAATTATAAATTACGCACTCAAAATTCAAATATGCACTCAACATTTTAAATTCGGAACTCAAAATTCAAATATGCACTCAGAATTTTACGAAAATACACTCAAAAGGTAGATTGAAATTACACACTAAAAATTTAAATTCATGCACTCAAAACTGAAAATTACGCACCCAAAACAGAAAAGCTATACACTCAAAATTGTGCTCCACTTTTCTGTTTCCTATAATACTGGCAATATCATGAATATGCACACAGCAAACAAGGAATGACGTTAAGATTTAAAAGGCCAGATGTGGATGATAATAAATAGCAAAAAGTATCCTATGCTACTTTGTCTGCTATTCCCAAGAAAAATTTTACATAACTGAATAAGATATAATTTGAGTATGCTCATTCATACAGTAGGTTTGAGATACTAATAAGTGATAATATGGACAACGTACGAAGATTAACAACTAGAAGATGATTGCAACTTTCCAATTTGTAAACTTTCCTTTCAAATGTAGTGCAAGTGTAATTAAACGATACCTTATACAAGAAACTAAGTTCATTATTGTCAATTTAATAGCCGAAATGGTAAGCAATGCTAACATAGAGCCTTTTAAAACATGTTAGATTTTCCTAGTATTTCAGCTAAATAGGAATAGTATGTGACATGTCTTCTGCAATTAGTTTCTTTTGAATTAATTTAATCACTAATGTAATATTATGAAGTTATCTTTTGTGAAAGTTGTTATTACGTTGAAATTTTAAAATGAAATGCAAGATCCTTTATTGTACTTTAAGATCATACGGAATATTAAATTATCGACAAAATTTAATGTATTTGTAGAACTTCTTCTTTTCCTTAAAGATTTATTCACTTTCTTTCAAAATCATTGATTTGATCATTCCCGTGAAATAAATGAATAAAACGATAACTCATTCTATAAGCAACATTGTACATTTAAATGTTATTTCTTTAATTACCGGAGATTAATGCTACTGTCTACTCGGCACGTATACCTTTCTGGTTAACTGAACTACAACACTTAGTTGGGAATAAACGTCCATAAATCTGCTTCTAAATATTTAATCTTTATTGCTACTTTTGTCAAAAGAAGAAAAATTGCATGTGTCATTGTTTTGATAAATGCAGAGAAAAATAATCTTAGAAGTAATTAGCAATAAGTCTTGTGTCTAGCTCAGCATTGCTACACAGTTCGACATATAACATTTAAGAAAATAATTTAACATGATATGTTTAAGAGATGTAATGTTTAAATATATAATGTCTTGTGCAATAGCGAGAACCAGCAACAAGAATTGACGTGATGTTCTTTTTGTCCCTCGACCAAATGTATTGTTTATAATCAATTAATCTATGTGTAATATTAATAAATCAGAAGAACAAAATCCACATTACACAACCACGACAAACAGAAAACTCACGAACAACAAGCAAGACACTCAAAACATATTACATGTACAAACAAATGAGCAACCCGAACCATTCGAAACAAAGGCTTTTCAAAGGTGTTCCGAAATGATGAACAAATGTTGTTTTAATTTGAGATAAATTTAAAACATATTCTGATATAATATATATGTAAAATGTAAAGATATAGCTATATCACATCAATATTCACTTATATAAAAAATAAAGTCGAACACATCATGAATATGCCGAATTCGGTATGATCCGACTTTGAAAACAGATCTTTTTCTCTATAATGCTGGTCTTCTTCTCTATAATCCTACAAATATCTAGTTTTATCTTACAACAATTCAACTGAAGAACAAACGGGTTATGATACAAATAGGAACAGGTTTATAGTATGCTAGATATACTGATTGACAACATATTTGTAACTTTAGAGAAAGTTATTTTTAGCAGTTAATCATAATTCCAATGGGTACAAACTGTGCCCCACTCCTTGACGATTTGTTCCTGCATTCTTATAAAGTTGAATTTCTTTAACGTCTTATTAGAGACAAGAAGATAACAGAAGTTAGGTCGTTTAATTTCACTCATAGATATATTGTTGATTTCTTTTCAATTAACAACCCTCAGTTTGCTAAGTGGCCTTTCGTAATATACGATTCAGAATTGGAATTAAAGAAGTCACAGAAACAGCGTTATGTACATCTCAAATATGACGCTAATGGTCCCCACAGCACAGGACGATTTTAATTTTAGAATTATAAACTTTCAAAATTTCCTCACTTGTGCAGTCTTCCAGCTTATCTGAATATGGTATATTCTATTATACTTTAAAAATTATAATTGTGCTCTATTCCTGTAACTAAAATTTGCCCATTTTATGCTTTATCTTTGGCTTAACCAGAAGCAAAATAGGCAGGCAAACCGATCTCAAAATAACATATAATATTTACTGTGTTTATTTATATCCGTTAACATGCATAATGATAAACAATTAAATGCTATACATTTTTTTACAACTAGCAGTACTCTACAAGTTAGCTCATATGGCAGCGGTAAAAATGAAACAATCTGACATTATTTGGAATACAGCAACATTTAACATTGTTAAACATTTTTAGCAATCTCTTTAAAAAATAATTATTATATTTTAAATTTATATCCTGCATAAAATTGCACTTTGGTCATATTTAGGTTAATAGTTTTGCTTACATTACTTTGTGCACTGAAACACCTACTGTGTTTCATCAAATATCTTTCAGGTTTAAACAGAAACACAATACAACACAAAGATGTAATGTTGAACCTTCATCGTCAACAGTAAACAACCAGTTGTTGAGGTCAATTGAGCCAGCCTTTTAACAATAACCAACAATATGAGCTCTAAACTTAAAGAAGCCTAATCAAACGAAATTCAATATTAGATGCCAGTACATTTCTCAGAGTACTTCATGCATATTTCTGTTATAAATAAAACAATAGACTCAAATGACAAAAATAATTACACAAATACAATCTCTATCAAACCACATGGAAATAAAATATCAAGTCACATAATAATAATAATAGAGTATTATATCTGTAAAAAGAAACATAATTCAGACGCTTTAAAAGATGGGTTAGAGACTATGCTACAACTGTACATGTTGAATACAGAAATAAGTGACTACTCGTGCGAGTCTCATTGTCAATGATTGTCATTGAGCATGATATTACCTATATTAAGTATTTATGTATACTGCAAGGTTCACACACATTTCTTTCATTACATTTTCAAATATTGAGTATTGAACGGTATACAACAGAACGGCAGTTCACAACATCCACCTTTATTTCAACTGCAGACGAAAGATTATTGCGCTATTGTTATTTTATGACACAAACAGTAATACAGACACAACTGTCAAGAAAAGACTAACGCTAATGAAAGGCTTTGGTGCCGGGTTACATCCGTCCTCATGACAAATTTCATAGCATACTGTTATGTTGTTATTTGAAGGTAAACAACCTTTCGAGTTTTCACTCTTTGAAACAGTTGAGCATCCTCTTGTAAATGTTAAAATGTTTCCTGAAAAAGATGATGTGATCATATTATAAATTACCCTGAAGTGGTGGCCAATTTCTTTCACTATACAACCGTTTAATAAGTTTATGAACAGTTCAAAAGAACTATTTTCTTTATACTGTTGACATTAGATCAGAACCTTTACGGAAAACAATGTTTGTTTAAAAGTCGTCTGGACGGGAGATTTGATACGCATTATTTGTGCCAAGAAACACTTTTTCGAAGGAATTTCATATAAATAACGCAAAAACATATGTCTTAACTTAAAACTCTGACGTGAAAAAAACTTGACACTTGTCAGTTTTTCACTGACACATTGATTATTCGGCTCAGAAAGTATATTATGTAAACTTATGTGTTTGTCATTTTATTGCTTAATTGAATTTATCTGTCCAATTTTTTGGATGTTTTCGTTTCCATTGAGATTCGTCAAATTGTACGTAAAGAAATTGTATGTATCTATAATTTGAAGGATATTGATACCTTCAATGACTTCAGTATAGGTATAATGTGCAACAAAAACACAAGCCGCTCAATATTTTTTTGTGTGAACCTTTTGGGAATTGCTGTGGGACTTAAATTAATGATCAATTCAAAATTGTATCTTTTTTGTTATCTCTGTATCAGTGGTAGAAACTTCTGATGTTTAGTTTGAACATATTTGTGTTTGTTTAAGAAATAAACATTTCTAAAATGAGGTTAAGAAATATTTTTTAGGACGATAGCTTATAGTCTTCGATTGCAAATAAACATTACTGTGTGGAAGTGTGTAGTGAGGGGCATCATCACTGATAAACACAATGTATAAGGCACAAATAATACTATAATATATATTTTAATCACCCTCGCTTGTAAATAAAAAAATGAGCAGCATTTTTCCTTATAAAGCATTTACAGCTTGTGCTGTTGTCACTGCCAAGTATAAAATATGTTTTAGCCGTAGAATTTAGCCTTTTGTAAATCTACAACGACAACTACTCTTATCAACATCTACATAAGGGTTCTTTATCTTGCAAGAAGCAATACACTTTCCCCACTGGGGACCGCTATCACGCTTTCCGAATTATGACCTGACAACCCCCTACGAGAGGGCATCCTCTAACTAGTACCTGGTGACGCATTTGGCAGCTCTGCGGGTAGAGCACTGTAATTATCTTCTTATTTTATATAAAATAATAAACCAAAATAAAAATTGAAAATCAGGAAAAAAATTCTAAATAAAACACTAATATCTTTTATTTTAAAAAAATTGGCCAGGAAGATCAAAATTGTGCCAAGTGTTTCTGTTTCTTCCTCTAATTGTTTAAAATATGCAATTTTGTTTTAAATGATATTACAGTTTGTGTTTGGTAACCCGATATACTTATCCTGTCTTTTGTTTGCATTGTGGAATTCTAGAACAAAATTTTGGATCCTGAGCTTTAATTTACTTTATTGAAAAATCTTAATAGGCGCCTCCCCTCGCCACTATAAAATAAATGGTAGCTTTCTTAACATGCAAAGATAATAAAATTATTACGACTACAAAAATCGTTTAGATAACGTTTAATTTGAACTACCATATCACACTGAGTGCTTAATAAGCTGTTATGAAAACATACCATTGATATCCAATTTTTTTACAATTTGACACGAAGGAGTTTTTTCAGTTTCCCGACAAGGTGACGGTAATGGTGGATGATCTTCACAATCTGTATCGGTTTCGCTGCTGCAAACTGAACACAATAAAGTTTCTGCTTGACCTGTGTATAATAAACGATATATTACTTGAAATTTATTTTGTCTCCAACAAAGCTTTCAAATTTATTAACGAAAACGATCATCAACAAGGATTGTCATTTTTAGTGACACATAATTGTTCGTCATTTCAAAAGAGTATTTTATTAAAAACAGAGAACGAAAATGATAAAATATATACCAACAGTCAAATGTAAGGAAACTTATCAAAACATTCTAAGTAATTTATCAACTTATATTTGTTTGTTTGTTCTTATTGTGTTTTCAGCTATTTTTCAGCTATATTATGTCGTCCAGTTTTTATTGGGTTAAAGAATCCGGAGCACTTGAAGAAAACTCTGTACCTTCGGTAGCAAAACTGGCAATCCTTGTCAATTAAGATTGGAGCAAAGTACACCATGTCCGCAGTGAGACTCGGACCCGCAACCTCAGTGTTGACAGACCACGTGATCAATAGTAGACGAACTACCTTAACCACTCGGCCACAGAGGCCCCTCAACTTACGTGAAAGTCTTACATGCATTATGAGAGTTTATTATTTCGTAATATATTGTTGAAGTAATAAAAGCATTTAATTACAAAGGAATGGTGTTATATTTAAAGCATTTCGTTAACTTGTTATTTTTCTTTTTCTATTTTGTTTTGTATTCAAAATCTTTATATAATTGATAAAAGCATCACTTGCAGATTGACGACATATTTTTAAAAGGGCTACAGTTTGGAATATTATTATACTTGTACCTATCAAACATATAATAAATGTTATCAAAAACATTACCTGGCAATAGTAAGTTATTATAATCAATTTAGCAGAAAAGCATTAAAACAAGCTTTCATATATTTTACACAAACGTATTTTCCCTCGTATTACTCAATAAGAAATGTAGTGTTAAACTATACATTCACTTGTGTCTGAGCTTAAAATTCCATGTTAATTCAGAACAATATTTTGTTTAAACCCATAAAATTTAGAGTTAATCTTAAAAAATCCAGGCAAAGGTGTAAGGGTCAACACATAAAAAAATGTACGTTATAATCACTTTTACTGATAACCCGACTACTTACTTAAATGGTATATCCTCATTCCTTTGTGCATAATCGTTTTTATACTAAAAGCCAATAATTTTTTTATTTCTCCAATTTAATAAGAAATTTATTAACGAAAACGAGAATCAAAAAGGGATTGCCATACGTAGTGACACATGATAACAGCCATTTCAAAACAGTATATATTATTGAAACAAGGAACTTAAATGATCAAATATAAACCAACAGTCAAATCAAAGGAAACCACTTTAAACATTTTTAGTAATGTATTGAAATTGAATATTAACTAAAACTTTTACCTAATTGCTGAAAGTTCATTATTTCATAATATATATTGGAGTAAATAATAAAAGCATTACATTGTAACAGAATTGTGTTGTATTTCAAGTATTTCGTCATTTATTTCTTTTTCGTTTTCTATTTTGTTTTTCATTAACAAATGTTAGTAGATTTAAGTGAGTGAACAGGAACAAATCAGTTTGTGACACCGAATAACGCAAGAATATAAAAAGCATAGCTGAATTGTATTAAAAACAAAGCTGCTGTGATAACTAACTTTCCTTTATAATGGTCCATTTGTCAACAAGATATTTGGCATTGTATTAATCTTCGGTCAACAGTAAAACTAATTTCATAGATTACTTGTTTGTAAGTAAGAAAATAAGAACAATATGTGTACGTTAATATATTAAAAGAAATATTTCTGTTGTGATTGACATCACACATATGCAACTTTTGGTTAAATTGATTTTCAGATGATCTTTATATTGTTGAAGACTGCATTAAAATTGATAAAAGCATCACTTGCATATTGACGACATATTTTTAAAAAGGACTAAAGTTGGGAACATTATTGTTCTTGTACCTATCAAACCTATTTATGTGGCTATCAAAAACATTACTTGGTAATCGTAAGTTTAATCATATTGGTACAATGTAGCAGAAAGGCATAAAAACAAAAAGCAAGCTTTCAAGCTTTTAGGAAATTTATTAAAGAATACGAGTATCAAAAAGGGATTGCCATACGTAGTGCCACATGATAACAGCCATTTCAAAAGAGTATATTATTGAAACATGGAGCTAAAATGATCAAATATAAACTAACAGTCAAATAAAAGGAAACCGATCGAAACATTTTTGGTAATGTAATATCAACTTAGGTAAAAGTCCTACCTGCTTGCTCAGAGTTCTTTATTTTATTATATATATTTGAGTAAATAATAAAAGCATTAAATTGTAACAGAATTAGGTTGTATTTAAAGTATTTCATACATTTATTGTTGTTTTGTTTTCTTTATCTCTTGTTTTGCATTGTTAAATGTTAGTAGACTTACGTCAAAAGTAAATGAAAATGAGCCAATCAGTTTGTGACACCTAAAATAACAAGTATCGCTTAATTATATTCATAATAGAGGGTCTTTAATAAAGAACTTGACTTTATAAAGGTCCCTTTGTCAACAATATTTTCGCATTGTATTAATCTTCGGTCAACAGTACAACTAATTTCATAGACCACTTGTTTGTAAGTAAGAAAATGAGAACAATATGGGTGCGTTGATATATCAACAGTCATGTGTTTTGTGATTGACATCACACACATGCAACGTTTGGTTTAGATTAGAACGTGATTAAATTGATTTTCTGGAGATCTTTATACTGTAGAATGCCTTATAATGGATTACTTGCATATTGATGACAAATTTTTAAAAGGGCTAAAAATTGTAATATTATTGTATGTGTGCATATCAAACATATAATTAATGCTGCTATCAGAAAAATAAAATGGGAACCGTAAGTTATTCTACTATTGTTACTATGTAGGCGAAACACAAAGTGCACGCTTTCAAATATTTTTATTATATTACTCAATAAATATTCAGTTATTAAACTGCACATCTACTTATGCCTGATATTAAAATTCAATTTTGATTCAGTAGAAAATGTGTAATTGTGTTTAAACTCCCCACATTTAGAGTATATCTGAACAAAATCCAGTCAATGATTAATAGGTCAACACATCAAAAAATATTTGTTTAAGATATTGTGGACCCTTGAATCTACATTAGAATCAATGAACTGATAAACCGACTACTAAATGGTCTATCCTCATTTCTTTTTGCATAATCGTTTTTGTACTAAAAGCCAATAATTGTTTCACTACACAAAATCTCTAATTTAATAAGATCTTGCGCATACCTTGAAGCTAACGATGCAATGATAGCAAGATTTATGTGATATATTAGCAGATTATTGGTATTTAAGGAAGGTTAATGTCATTTTGATCCAATAACCATTAACAACAGCCGATATTACATATTGTGTTACTTTCAGACCTTTCCTGGAAATCATTTCTCAGTATTTTTCCTTTCAGTGACTACTGGAATCATAGTCATTAGGGTCCTTTCGTGTTTTTAACAATTTTACGACACATTTCGATCGATGATTATTGCGGCTGTAAATTTTCTTGTAAACTCATTGATATCAGTAACAATTATATATATGGTTATACAGCAGGTTATATGGCTCTTAACCCGATAAATATTTTAAATCCAGACGATTAAGATGTTGAAGAGCTTTTATCATCACAATTCCAAAACGTTACATACCAAAACCGGTGAAGGACATAAACTCTTCTTCCTTATAATTTTACAAAAATTAAATGTTTTAATGGACAGTTTTCTATTTAGTTATTGTTACAGTTTTACGAGTCCTCGAATTTTTAGCCAATTCACTCGAAGCCTCTTTTGTAAATTCCTACCATTCAAAGTTCTTCGCCCTTATTATAAAAATCTTTTTATTTTTTAATTTGGTCACCTTTTGATGTTTTTATATACATTCGTTACCTTTTAAAATCGACCTGATTATAGTCTTAAAACATTTTATCTATGATATCTGAAAACAGCATTTTCAATGTTTATTTTGCAAGCTTAAAGAACAATTGTTGAATTACTATTTGATTGTATCAGAAGAAGATGTTAGATTTCTATGTTTCGAATGGGATCAATATTCATAGAAATACTAGACAATATTTTAATAACTGAAGCCTATTCCGGAATACATAAAACTTGTAACGTATCAAATATATATTTCCTGTTTGTCTTATATCTATATATTAATATACATTTGTCGTTTGCACAGAATTCCACCTTGCCACTCCCTAAGATTCGTTGGTTACTTTAATCTATTACTTTTTCTTGTTCCTATCAATGAACATTTTATTTTCATTGATTTGCGTTGATCCAGAAAACTTTGATCTAATAAATAGTTTGGTGATGAAAAATTCGTACCTAATTAGATATATTAAATTCAATTACAATAAATACAGGTATTTTCGTGTAACAGAACAATATTGTAGGTCTAGAGGAATAGTAGATTTTCAATTAAATTTATCGCAAGAAATTATGATGCCTGTATGTTTATCTTTGACAGGCCGACTATCAAAACCATTAAAAATCCAATTATTTCTGAACAATAAATCAGTTTTATTAAATCCTGATCTACTTTTCACCAGAAAAGTTCCTCTTTATTGTTTATATCGATAAGGCCATAAATCCCAATCCTTGTATTAATGAAATTAATGATTTCTTATAACCCTCATCTGTCACACTTTATCTGGAATCGTTGTATAATTGTTTTCCCATACTCACCAATATAGAAATAATATATAGTTCATTTATTAGTTTTTGTTTTTAAGCAAGGTAAATTACAGTTTGTATATATCTTTATTTTAAATATACAATTCCCTATACAAAACAATAGACAGATAACCATTACAAGAACAAACATTAAAAAGACCATCTATCAAAACTGTCACATTATATGGTCATTAATTTATACATGTCGAATCGCCCGCGTCAAAAACGTCTCCACCGTCATTAAATCGCCCCTGCAAAAACGCCCCGATTTTAGCAAAATCGTCCCACTTTAAAAATATCACCAATTCAAAAACGCACCCACCAGAATTTTTCTTACTAATTTGTGAGCTTGTATATTCTATTTGTGGTCTATTAGACATATAAGTGAGAAACAAAAGCAAATCTTTTATTGTGTAATCATGATTTCTAAAGTTCTTCCCTGAAAAAAATACATAAATTAGAATAATGGTAAAGTAAAATAACAAATTCTTGAAAATTGTTATCAAAATTTGTATAGATTAGTTCATAATCAGCCACAAGATCGAAATTAAATATTAACAAGAGAAAATTGCTTTTACACTAGCGATTTTGGTAAGAGGGGAAAATTTTGTTTAAAGTGGAGGTAATTTTGGTATGTGGTAATTTAACTGACAGTGTGGGCGTCTTTGCAGTGGGGCAGGTAGTGTTTTGACGGGAAAATAATTAGACGTGCTCCTCATTATATCGTCAGATCATATATACTGATTAATGCTTAACGTCAACAGAGCAGAGTAGGTTATAGTTGTTTTCATGATGACAACAAGTTAAATGTAATTCAATTTTATAGGTTTGTACAAGTAGAAAAACGAGTCGATGAGAGGGAACTGTTACTGATATGAGAGTTAAGTTTTAACCAGCTGACTAAGCAAGATACATTTTTGAAATTAATTAAAATAAATTCGCTTTGTTTTGAATTGGGGTTGAAGCTATTTCAGCATTTTCAGTTATATAAAGTTATCCAGTCTTTATTGGTAGGAGAAGCCGTTTTAAAGAGTGAAAACCCAACTATGAACTGAGAAACAAGCAGGCCTTAATTGAGGTTGGAGTCACAACATGCCCACAGTTAGGTTTAAGCACTCAGCCCTAGAGTTTACAAGCCGATGGTAAATAATATATGAATAAAGAACTTAATTACTTGGCAATCAAATCTACGTTAAAGATAAACATGCTTTTGGGGGGGGTTGTGTTTATACATAGTTGTAAGTTTCTTTCTTGTTGACAGATTCGTAACAAATAACGATGTTCTTTATCAACAACTATTCGACGATTACATTTGAAGATAAACAAGTTACTTGCTGTGCAGCTACATTAGCATGCTGTAACAAGTTCATCAAGTTTCTATAGGATTACAAACATCACTGTGAAAAATTAACTGATTGAATTTTAAGGGGAAGTTAGCAATATTTGTGCTGTTTGTAGGACAAGAAGATGCCAGTAAACAATGAATCAAACAGCAGGAGATATGACAACGAAAAATTGTCTACTAATGCGAAATTAAATCTTGATCCCGGTCATCGTATTAAAACAAACTAGAATGCTTTCTTAATACATATGGACAAGGCAGAATTACACCATCGACCTCGGAGTCCTCACTCCACGACACCTGTGTATTTCCACACTCAAAGCAACCAATGTTTTGGATTTGAAGCCTAGAGCTGTAGACGATGGTAGCGAGCACAATTTTAAAGAAGTTGTTTAGATAATATTTTGTGTGAAAAGGATGCAAAGTCTGTAAAATTTATAATTGAGATATGATATTGGAATAACCCACGTTTTTGTAACGTAATTATTATATAAAACAGTTCACTAATTTATTTGAAAGACAAGCGTCTGTCTTCACGATGTGAACATTCGGTCTAGCAGTTTAAGATCTCAAGTCTGGCCTGTCAATTAACCATAAGAGATGTCTAACTACTTCATCTACAAGTACATTGAAGCAATTTACGGTTGCTTTCTGTCATAAATTTTTAATTGTTGCTACATTTAATACCGTATAATAGGTGTTTTATTCAGTTAATTGTCAGATATTGTTGTTTTTGCAAAGTATGATTGTTACAAGTATTTTATTGACAGAAGGTGGTACGTTGGGTTATCTCGACCATACAACAAAATCCCAAGACAATTTTTCGCTCGCCAAAAAGAAATGTTTTATCTTTGTCTTACATGAAGTTATTTACCATCAATAAGGTCTCTGTAGGGTTGATTTTATACAGACATATCTTTCATTTCAGTGGATTATACGAGTGTATTTTCATAAATATCATGTTTCTCCCGTTGTGGTTTAAAGATTAGTTTTTTATTGTTTTTATTTTCATACATTATTATTAATAACTACCAGTCGTAGTCGCGTGCGTCAGTAGACATAGCTAACACACTCTTTTGCATTTTTCCACAACCAAAGTGCATTTAATAAACGATGTTATCCATATAAAAATGACAACAATTTGTGCTATTACAAATTTGCATTCCCTTTCTGTGGAATTTTACACATTAGGGTACTTTTGAGGATAGTCGGGATACTATAAGTTATATACGTTCATATCCGTTGATATGGAAATTTTAACACCTGAAGTGCTCCAAGTGCGTCCTGAGGCGAAGCCGAAGGGTGTACAGGGGTGTTGAAGGTGTTAAAATCTGCATATCTACGGATATGAACGTGTATAACGTATTTATCCCCGGTTTTAGTTTGAAATGATGGATTTTTAGGTACTTTGTCAACGAAATGGCGGACGTTAAAGTAACGTTCTCATCATTGTCAAAGAAAGTTTGATTGAAATTTGAAACAAATTATGCTTTGTTACAAGGTGTAGGATACTACCTTTGGTAGAAACTTACAGTTCTCGAAAAAATCCAAGTTGGATTCAAACAGATGTTTAAGAAATAAATTTTGGCGCTGAATGTCTTGCAAAGACGTCATAATAGTGTGACGTAAATGTTTGTCAAACTGCACATATTTTGTTTCTTTTTCTGTTAAAAATAAAACACATTTGGACCTTTTGTGAAAGATTTCATTATCCTATATTTGACACAAACCAATTGCCATTTTAATATAAACGCATCTTAGGTACTTTTTTAACACTAACGCTTAGAAACACCCGGGTATATGACTTAGCAACGGTCCGGGTATATTGGTTTTGTAAAGACGTGTAACTAACCAATCAACTTCCAGGAATACTACTGATACGGGGGATAAAAGTAAGAAAATGAACAGATAGCGGTCAAGACACGTTCGACAGAATCCTAGGCCATTATTGGCCGCGTGAGACTATCTGCCCGTTACCTAATCCAGTTTAGTGCTATAACCTTAGAGTTCTTTCGATGTTAAATTATTTTTTGCAGACGTCGGAGATTCGTTCAAACCATGTGGTATTTAAACCCCCCCCCCCCATAATGCTACCAATAATACTGTAAATGTAAATTCGCTTTATATGAAGATTTTTGACGTTTTTTTTAAATTTTAATTCATTATATTGTGACTAACAGTTTTATTGGCGGTATCTTTGAGTAACCACCGCAACTGAGGCAGTAAAGTAAACTTTTCCACATCAGATTGTCAGCAATCGCGCTCCAACTCACACCATATAGTGGTGATTTCTTTAAGAAATAGTCAACCAAATTACATCAAGCATTTTTGCGGAACGTATTTTTATAGTATTCAAAAGACAGGGACATTCATCTCAAAGCGAACGTTTGACAGCAGTGCGCAAAAAATGTTTTCCATAATAAAACCCAGTCCACGTTTTGCATTAAATATGTATCTGTCTAGTGTATTTTTGCATAAAGTCTACTTTTTCAAATACAATTTGTTTTAATTTCTAAAACAACTACAAAGTTGCCCTGCGTTCAGTAAGCCTGTATCTATTATAGTTCTTAGTTTTTCGGAAAGACCATTGCAAAATAGTAGTTAGTTCCAGCGAATAGGTATTTGTATCAAATTGATTGCGGAATGCATTTTGTCAAAAAATAAAAGCAATCTGTTAACGTTAACAAAATTTATCACAATTTAAAAGTGGAAACAATCCTTTTGCCTGATTAATATATACATTAAGTAAATTGTTATAATGGAACTACCTAAACTGGGACGCATAATTATGAAATGATTTCCTTAAAATTAATACAATTGTTTATTTTACGTTCTTTTAAATTTTATACATTTTTAACCGAGGCATAAATATACTACCGTGGATGTCGAAAATTGCAGCGGACACAAAGGAATAAAATGTTTGATATTATATCTGTGATGAATACTTGTTTATCTCATTTAACAAATGTTTCTATTTTTTACTAAGATATTATTATTTGATAAAAATACGTTCAATATCATGTTTTTGACTATATTTTGGTCCCAAATCATATGGCAATTACTGCATTAAATGATAACACTTTGCCGACGTAATAGCTAAAACAAAGATATTGCTGTAATTAAATACTGGTATATTCATTTTGCTCAGTTTAAACCATAATAAGAAAAAGTACAATTGTTACTTACCATTCGATGAAATGTATAAAACCAAGATGCATGTAAATATAAAATTGTTCTTTCGTACCATTGCAGCTCAAATTAAACTTTCATGCAAAAATCTTCATATTTACATTGAAATTGTGTGACTACGAATAACCAAAGACCCAAGAGATATACGTCTACATGAATTCAGCTATCACTTGATAATCATTAGTAATAGAACGTGCCACACAGAAATATGGCTACAGAACAGATCACAACTTTACTGTATTAAGTAATCAAATTTACAGGATACTCCAAAGACGTTTCGATCAGCAATAAGACTATATGAGCTATCAAAGCCAAATTAGGGTTGATCATATTGAATCGTTTTGTCGCTAATGCGTTAAGTGCTAACTGTATGGTTGAATATATTAATTATTATAGATTGTTTCAATTACGTAAAGGAATAAAAGTGGGCAATGTTTTATTGAGAACCATGATAATAATGTGTCTTACAGTTAGTCCTAGGACAAACTTATGTACATATATGTTACTAAAATAACATGATAACTTTAATTTGGTGATTTATTATCTAAAACTGTTCTTCCCAGTAAACGTTTGCCTGTTCGTCACGTCAGTTTTAGATTTAATGAATAATGGGTTATTAATCCAGTAGAATCGCAGGTCTGAGATTAATTTTGAGATCTGTTATCGTTTCACCAGCCTGTACTTTAGTGATTTTATGTACACTTTATATCATGTTCTTATTATTTTAAAATTGTTACTTCTGTATTTTACATTTTATTCATGGATCGCTACTATCTTATATTTGTATTAAACTTATTCGTTGCCAAACTACATTCGATAGCGTTTATATTTCATTTATTATTGTCATTATGATCTCAAAGGATGTTCTCGGTGAAATTCTTTATTTCATTATGACCGGTATTTCTTTAACCTACTTATCGTGTGTTGTGTAGTGCAAGTGGATTTTTGTTGTTAATAGTTTATGCGTTTCGGTAGATGAATAATAAAAGGGTTCAGTTTCAAACATCCCCTTTAAATTGTCTATAATTGTTCAAAGCTATTTGTTGTCGTTTGTCCTTGCTGTTATTGATTTTCCGTGAATCTTTAGTCATTTGATGTGCTGTCGTTGTGTGATTAATTTTTTGTGAGGTTTATATTTAATTATTTCCTATATTAATTTAAAAGAAATTAATTAGTTGACTGATTGTGTGTGATTATGATAAAGAACATATAATATGACTGATTGTTTGCTTATCGTCTAGTACATAACATCTAAGAAATTTCAGGACGAGGACAAATTCAAAGTTATCAGTAAACGGGTAAAGCAATGATGGACAAAAGAAAACACAATTTTGAATGCCACTAGAAAAGTATGGAGAGAAGTTCAGGGAAGGAGAATAGCCTTCATAACTGCTACAATAAGCCTAATCCTAATCAGCAATGTTCCACAACCTGTTTTTGCACATTGTCACATAACAACCTTTAGACCTAGAATATCTCCTTATGCGCAACCTGGGGATTCACTGAAAATCTCTGTATGATCAGGTCTAACAAAAATATGTGTGTTAAATGGATAATTTGGTCAGAGAAGCAACCGGTATAATTACGTATTTTTAACAATTAGCTGAATAGAACTTTACATACACATTTTGTCAAGAATGAAACGATTTTCTCTGTTTTGAATATGTCATACTTTTCATATTTGATGTGTGTATTAAATTTGATACAGTTGTTTATAAATTCACATGAAAGCCTATTATAGGAGCCAAAAATAAACGTCTCCTTTATTTTTGCATTTGTATTCTATGTTTATCCGAACCATCTTAGCGAAAAAAACATGTCCAAGACCCTATTATTAGTGTATAAACTGACATTTGTTTCCATTCAGTGAAAGGATAATATATATCGATGGGTTATTGCACCGTATGCGGAGATTTAAATTGGATATTGGATGAGAAAATATAACTACTAACCGCGAACGATCGTGATCCTACTCACAGAATCTCTTAACACACCGTTAAGGTTAATATGGTGTCCGCAAATGGTCGTAATATGATATCGAGATGGTAAAACTAATTTCCTGACTATTACGTCGTTCGATATAGAGGAAGAAAATAACGTAACATCGCACCACCAGTTCTTTACGTCCATAAAATTTGTTAGAGACATGGATTATTTAGAAATCAACGAAACAAACAGGCATTATGACAATTTTTAATCAATAATTTCATTTGCTTTTTAATATTAGTTTTACTTACTCACTGAAAGTGCATGAAACTTGTATATTTTTGGCTTCACGGGAAGCCTCGGGATTTTTCTAAGAAAGGCTTATCTTACAATGGCTGCATGGTTTCTACAAATAAGAGTTATTTATTGCGCGCATGTCTATGCTGAACCAACATTCATGCGTTGGAGGTCTTAAAAAACAAGCACGTTAATAGTGGTCCTTAGCTATTAGGCTACAGGACTGAATTTCCATATCAGATACGCCTTTTCCCTTGACATTTCATGACCGTTGGCTTTTGACTTCGAGCTTTTGGGATTACCTTACAATTAATTTATTATTTATAAATTTGCTCTCGTCCTGAATATTGCTGATATTAATCATTCAAACTATCTCTTTATTTCTATAGTTCCTTTACGTGCCAAGAACAGATTGACGTAAGACAATAAACTATACTAGATACACATTAATTCTGACATCGCGTCAAAAGTAATTGAAAGTCTTCTTCAAACATAGATAATGAAACACATAGAAAGTTATTTTATGTTATTACTATAAATATTGATACTAAGCAATCTTTGGGACATTTAGAAATTACCGTTTTATTCCATAGTGGCAATTTTGGTTTTAAGTTGATTGTATCAAACCGGAATATGTACAAAACACAACGGTCTGAGTAAAGCTGAGTAAAACATTTCTATACTTAAATTTACGGAATTTTCTAGCAGTTTTACCAGCAAGCCGGCGAATGACAGAAATATTATATTATAATAATAAGCAATTGTGTGTGTAATGTACTTTCAATTTCATTGTAGTAATTGTCTTAGTTAAAGAAGCTTAATCAATAAAACCAAAATATCTGTTTTCGGGATTTATTCTCGTTCCGTTATGGTTTTGACTATTATTTTCCCAAGCATCCACTGCACTAGCCAGGTTATGTTTTTTACCAGAATAGGAACCATATTTTTTCAAAAATCGAAGCTCCCTACACCCAACAAGAGAAATCAAATGGTCGTACAACCAATGTTAATATATTGTTCACTTCATGCACTGGTGAGCATATATTTGTGGACTCAATATGCCTTATAGCTGCGTGTATACGAACATTTCAACATTTTTTTTACATGTGTGCCGTTTTTTAAACATCTTTTAGGACAGATGTGCCCTTGTAGAGAAAATTATTGCAAATTCCCTTAATAGCAAAAACGCTATTTATATCTTATAGTTACATATAACTTAAACATTGTTGAACTGTTGCATGCGTTTTCTCAAATAATTTAATTAAAAAATTAACAAAAATAACAAATTGAACATGGCCAAATTATATTTTCAAGGACCTAAGTAGGAATTATAATTTAACCAGATACTCCTTTTTTCCACCAAACAAAAAAGCAAATGTTCCGTGCAACCAGATTAATTTGCCATATTTAAACCAACTTGCACGTCTGTTTTTCACTAACAGTACAATGTTTATTAAGGCTTGACAAAATTGATTATCAAGCATTTGTAGTAACGAATAAATACATAAAAGGTATTCTAGCAACTATTAGAAATTGGTAAAACTTGCTAAAATAAAGTTAGATCAATAAACAGTCGAAAAGTCGAGTATTTTGTCAGCACGTGGGTCATTATTTTTTTAAACCATAAACTGATACGATAGGCTTGACTTAATGAATGATTATTACTTTCTGTGTGACAACAGCTTTGTTCTTTTATGTCTTCGGCATTTCTTGATGAGGTCTGAAAACCTATCTAGAACATAGTTAAACAGCATGAAAGGCGACAATTTTCTAGCTGATATGTTTGCCTAATTTATTCATGTCTTGAATAATGCTACAATAGAAATTCATCAAAAAGCGTTAGTCATGTACATAAATCGAGTTAAAATCAAGTGCAGTGAAATCGATAAACGTAACACTAGAATGAAGACACATAAGTAGGAAGCCAAACACTGACGGTAGCAGCTCGAGGATTGTAATTCAAATTCAAAGTTGTATTTATATCACTTTTCTGTACATTTTTTTGTTTATTTGTTTATTGCAAGAAAGTTCTAATAAAAAAATGCCCACATTACCCATTACCTATGTTCAACTATAAACTCTTATTAATTTCTAAAATAAACGATGTTTTTTAATGATAGATATTTTATATCTGGAAATGTGGAAAAAGATCAAAGTAAAAACAGCGCTCAATTAACTGTCTCGTACTAATAAAAGTCAAAATATAGTGTTTCATTAATTAAAATCAGACACGAATACAAGCTTTAAGAATATTAGCTGTAATACGACCACAACAACACTGAAAGAAGTACATTCTGTATTTATCATCTGTATATCTGTAAATATTCCAGACAAATACATTACTGCAAGAATATTAGTAGAATATCCAACTATATAATGGAGATATTATGTCCTTATGATTTTTTAAAATACATAAATAAAAGACATAGCATAACATGAGATTAACCAGACACTTATCTAACTATTAAACGAAACATTACTACATATCGAGCAATGTCAAAGTTTATAAAATCAAGTCGAATGTCTAGTAAAAAACAAATACTGAACCGTTTCTGTTTATAGTGTTTGAATGGGTTTTAATTCGGGTAAAATAATGTACCTATGCTACATTTCCATACAATGTAGCATGAGTACAGAATACTGGTTGTAGTCCACACGCCCGCAAATTAATGTTTAGCAGTAGGACATATACCAACAGAAACGAAATTTATAGTTTTTTTTTTTTTTATAAAATTACAATAAAGATTCTAAGGTTTTACAATCCTCTTTCCCAGACGCCCGCGTGTTACGTCTAATCAAGAATAATTAGTGGCGCCCAACTCAAAATATTTTAAATATTTTGGTTTGAACCACCGAACTTTATGTTTGTGAATAATTGAGTCAGTTGAATAATATGATTGGATATACCCCGACTAGAACCAGACGTGGTTGTAATATCATTAATTTGTTTTGTACTAGAAAAACATATTGATTAAATGCTTGTCGTCATACTCATTTATACTCACCGAGACCAATTCTCGTGATCAGTTTTGTTACTCTACATTTCAATTGAATATTTTACTGTTTAAGTGAAAGGAACTATTATGATTGCTGTAACAACCTTAAGATTATCGTTACCATTATCATAGTTTATTTAAATCAGTTTTACCATAAATATCACGTCTTCTAATATGCTAATTAGGTGGGCAATGAAGAAGAAAGATGTTTTTTTTCATTGGTAATCAAAGATACAGCAACTATCATCCACTTAAATCATGATTAAGACCCGTTGCAGTTTTATTTTATTATATTGTAGATAGTATTCATGTCAACAAACATTATCATGCAAGAATACTGGCTGTAGTCCACGTGCCCGGAAAGTTTTGGGTTCGCAATTAAACAGAAAAGAACACGTTTATAGTTTTGAATATTTTTTCATCAAATATCAAAAGGTTTCAAATTCACTACGTCAGACCCGCATTCGTCTCATCAAGAATCATTATTGGCCCCTAAACAATACATGAGTGGCACGCAAACAAAAAATATTTCTATGTTAGTTACTTATCATACTTAGGAACAAAAATTAAGTTGCATCAACACACACTCGAAGTGATAGAACCATGTTAGTTGTGAAGATACAAATGAAGGGTTAAAATAGCTCTGGGACGACAAGACGGAATTTTTGCCAGTTAAAAATAATCCAGCTGTTGATAGGTACAATTAGAATCTAAAGGGTTGTTACCTTTGAAAAATTTAGTAAGATGAGAGTCTGCTATCACACTTATGTTAAGTATGATAGGCAAGACCACAAAAAGACGCTTTGGTTACAGCACAAACGACAATTTAAGATACGATGTGGACAGACGTGTTTGAGAACCCCCAATTTGTGTACCTTCCTAATGCTCAGTAGGGTGAACGGAAAATATATATTATTCTTTCTTCTTCATTTCATTTTCGTAACTTGCCAAGCTTTATATCTATATTTTTATGTATCATAAATAAAAGTTATTTTTGCATTATACGTTAAACACAAGTAGAAATATAAACGCAATGTTGCGTATGTTTGAGTTATTTGATATTTAAAAAAATAACTATATTATAATCTTAATATTGACGCTTTGTCTCGCTTGTTTCCTTGTTTATATCCTGTTGCTATCTTCATATCTGCTTGTGTTTTCATGTTTCATCTTATGTTGTCGTCTACATATATTTATAGTTGCGTGTGCACTTTCATTATTTCGAAGCAAAGCTAAATAACGAGATAACATCAAAAAAGCATTAACGGTGAAAAAAATGACAAAACTTGTTCCTGAACTATGTGGAGAATCAAACAACGACAATTTAGAAACGACGAAATAATCCAACTATCAAATATTAGGCTCCAATAAGAAAAAGCGTAAACAACAATTTATTCGATTTGTCTTATTGTTATCTCGGGTTTCCTTTTTCGGCGTAAACAAGCTATAATTTATAAAAGTTATTGCCAAACATTCTAGTACGTTTTTGTAATTAATATATGCTGCAAAGTAAGATATTTCAATTCCAACTGTTCATTGTCCCTCAATGTTCAAGAACCTTTTTGGTTAGTTTTGAAGCTACAGTGGAAATATATAATTAATTATAATATCATTCCTGTATACCAAAAAAGTAGATTACACTGTATAGTGAAATCTATTTTTAATTCTTCCTGTATTATACCTTATTTGTAGCTTAAGAAAGAGCTTTTTTTTCTTTTTACAGCCAACAGCTATCTCAAACTACAACAATAATAAATTATTTGCAAAAGACAATTTCCTTGTTATATAAACAAATCAGTTCACTTCCAATAACAGAAAGATTTATTAAAAGTAATTTATATTATGTCATGATGTCCTTTGAGGCCACATATTGTATAAGAAATGACTAAAGGTTAGTTTCCTCGTCCATCATATTCAATTAATAGTAACCCTTTGCAGAATAACGCAAGCCCCCTTGTCCAGATCCTCTGATGACTTGTTGATGGAAAAGGTGGGGTCGATAATAGATTGGTACACTCAATTATTACTTTTAAAAGACTGATGAAATGACTCACTTACTATTTGTGCCGCTTAATGTTTCTGATTTCTCCATAAAATGAATTTATCTAACAAAATGATATGTTTACTGGGACTAGATGATTTATAGTTGCCTGGTTAACTGGTTTATGTCACACAAGTGGTCAGCAGTGTGTGAAGTGCTCAAGCTCATTTTGGGCAAGGTATCCATAATTTACGAAGACCTTTAGTTTTCTACCGAAGGTCGGTGGTTGTGTTCCAATCATGTATCAGCTTAAAAACCCAATGCCCTCCAATAAACACTGAACATCATAATTATATAGCTGTAGTGTGAGTGATAGTGGCTTATCATAAATGAAATTAGAAACAAAAAAATATAGGCATCGTATGTAGGAATAGCTGGCATATTGGTGCACAAGTGAAGACAATTAATCATTTCGAAATGAAAATCATCTCGTCTTGGACTCTTGTGAAATGACCATTGGCGTCATATTGGGGTTTAAGTCTGAAAAAGACGTAGATGAAGCTGTTTGTCTTTTAATTTCAAGTTATGAAGAATATATTAACAGGTTATGATTGAAAGTACATCATCAATAATTAAAGTGAAATAAAAGGACCAACTTCTGCTATCTTCCTGTCTTAAATAAGACGTTGAATAACTTCAGACTACTAGAACAAATCGGCAATGAGTAGGACACGGTTGGTACCCACTGGAATTCTGATTACCTGCTGAAAAACACACCCTCCAAAAGTTACAAATATGTTGTCGATCAGAAATCCCCGTTGTAGCATAATTTGCCATTTTGTTCCTTAGTAGAACAATACATATTTGTAGTCATATTTGAAGTGAAGCCTTAATTTATCATTGTTTAGTTTATAGTAATGCAAGTTGTTATAAAGAGTTTTAAAAGTTTTCTATTTGACGAAACAAACAAATGAAAAAAAATGTCAGTTTTTTTTAAAATATTTTAAGAATTGTTGTAAGTAACAATGCACTGCCTTTGAAGATACAAAACTTCAAGGACTCACAAGGTGATGAAGGTCGCACGTTTTGTTTCGTGTCAAAAAGGCATATGTTAAAATTTGAAAATACAGTCATCATTTAGCTAATTAAATGTTTTTAATTTTCAGATGCCACAGAAAAACTTTACAGATTTGTCAGTTCATAGTAAAAGAGTTGTAGAAATAATTGTTCTATTATCACTCTAAACGCGCGCCAGATAAGTTTCTACTTAGAGGACTATAGCAAAGAATAAGTGGGTAGTGGTAATAACATTGCAATGTGAAGTCGCATATTTGATTAGGTCGAACTGCTAACCATTATATTGGCACCATTTTCCTAGTATGTTTCATCTATTTTGGCCATTCCTAAACATTCGAGTTCAGATTTATTATGTATTAAACATACCACGTATTTTACCACTTAACGTATTCAACTCAGAGACGCTTGCGTCGAATAGTTTAAATAGGTTAAGTGGTCAAAGGCGTGGTTTATATGTCTTGTAATTAATTCGAAAAATAGAATTTGAAATGGACGTGACATTATTGTTGTCAGACGATCACGTGCTCAGTCTTAGACGATCAATGTAGTTCATTTGGTATTTTGAATGACGGTAAGCGGTAGGCTTGCACTATGGTAGTACTGGTTGATTATACCATAGCTAAGCCCCGCCTGCTTCAATTGTAGTTGAATAGGGATTTTTATCAGGTGACAAGAACCGTGGTTTAACAAGAAATGTCTTATGTTAAAAAATGATTTTGTACAACAAACAGATTTAGTGTGATTAATCCATAAAAGATCAAAGGAAAAATGCCGTATTATGTTACAACAATTCATAATTTGCATTTGTCCCGTCAAGTTTTGCTAAAGAACTTTACAACCGATGATGTTGTGTTGTGTATTATTTCCAAATTGATCAACTTGTCTAAATTATGTAGGGTATTGTTCAAGCCAAATCATTATACCGTTTAAACTTTCAGCGTTTCCAAAGGCAAAGATGAGAAAACGTGTATTTGCAAATGAAAAAAAAAACGGGAGAACCATCCTATGTAGTTCTTTCATTTTCCGGTTGTACCGAAGTACCATTAAACGCATTAGGATTAGCATAGCTTAAATAAAAATCAGTCTGTCCTAGTTAATTCTATTTTCTGGACTGCCCTTTCTGTCAATGTATCATCTCCGCATTTTTTAGAATGCGTTTCTTAAAATATAGAAATAACGTCTTTTGTATGTAAACTGTTGGATTTATTGAATAAATCAATAAGATATACGTCTGTGGGTCATGTAATCATACAATTATGTTTGCTCCAGTTTTTTCTCCGTGTCATTTTTAATAATAATGTGTACATGGTATAATGGTGATTAGCAGTAAAGATGGGTGTGGTCACTCTCAATGATATGCAATTAAGTATTACGTGACAGAATTTAAAAAGTTAAAATGTCTTTGTCTAAAAGTGATGGGCGTCAAAGGTCTGGTATTTAATTACAGTGTATTGAAATACTCTTGATTCAACTGTAGGTTCCATTTGGCTGGTGGGGTTTTACTTTCTGACTAGATATGTCGAATTATGCCGCTGAAAAAGTTATTTTGTCCACTTGATGACATGGCACATTGTTTTCACGATATCAGGTTTTGTACTAGTGTTGGCTGTTTGAGCTTAACCAACCAACGTAGCTGCATGAAGCAGAAGGTGGAAACTCCCAGAAATTGTTTCTGCGGTCCATATAGGGTAAGTGTCTGGAGAGTGCCACGCTTTTTGCTTGTCTGATATCAAATTTCCATTCACGTTTTAATGGCATTGGGAAGTACCCCTTTGACCAATAAAATATTTCAACATTTCCCTTGTTGATTTATTCTTTGTTCACGTGGTTTCGCTCCAAATACAGCTAACAATGATGTTTGTTGGCTACAAATCAATCAATCACACAATTTTGATCATTTGTTCGTTAACTTTAGAAAAAGACCATTATAAATATTTTTATTAACAATTACTAATAAACTTTTTTGAAATGTGTTCGATGGTCAGCACGTTTTGGAGTTGAACTATAATCGTACTTGCGCTTAGGCGTGGTATCCATGTTCAGTTTAGTACAGTTCATTGGATCTTCATATTCATGGGTTCGAATCTTGAATAAGAGAACACGGGATCCAATATACGTTGTTTGTGGGAAAAACGTGTATTGTTGAATAACTTTAACTCCTAACTAAGTGCTAGACCCTCTACGCTGTAAGGTGGCGTATAAGGGAAGCAATTTTGTTGGGTGTTGTCGGGTAATAAAAAGGCTTGCCGCCATCAGCAGTTGGTTTGAATAGTGCCTCTTTTTAGGTTTTTGAAATAGAGTAGGCTCTTTGCAGCCGCTACAAAAGGATGCTGCGATTCAAGTACGGGGTATATACATTGAGTATTTTTTACGTTAACAGTTGCCGTTATGTGCTACAAAACTTTGCTTTTTTTAATCATTCAAAACCGTAGTATAATTTCTCTGGATCTGTGTATGGTACATATATTTTTGTCAACTGCTGTTTAAAAGTTATGAAAATTGTATTGACAGCTTATCAGCCAATAACCACACATTTCTGAAGCTATATATATTTGTTTATTACACGTTGCTGCTTTTTGCAACATAACTTTTGTCCTAAATCTGAACTTTATTATATTAAATAAAAACTAAATAATCAAACACACTCGATGAGTTTTTAAATATTATTTAATATTGTAGTATGTTTGTTAGTAAGACATTTTGTAATACTAAAAATATATACAGGTTCAGTTTTCTGAGCAATCGCAGACAATATGTCTTATACGTCACCGCAATACCAAACGAGTAAGATTTGAGGAATAATCCATGTAATAATATTAGAATATACAATAAACACATTAAATATTTTTTTTAAATATATGTTAAAAGATATGGCTAATTGTTCAGGAACAATTAGAAAGGTCTTTCCCAGATTCCTGTAAGAATATTTTCCTTAATCTGTTGTTTTGAACTTGACTACATAGGTTGCTAGGCCATTTTGTACGCGGAATTTCTATGGTCCTGAGTAACAAATATATGGTTATCAAGGACTTTTTTACCGTTGTTAAGGAGAAAATTCCACTTCCGGTTGTAAAATGACATACATTAGTAAAGTACATCATCCTGATTCAAAACATTTATGGTTGCTAAGAAACTTTTTGTAATGGTTACCTTGTTGCTATGGTATGACCTTGACACATGACCTTTGAAATTGAGCTCAAATTGAAGGCCTTTGTTATCATATTAAACATATGGTTACTTTATTATCTCTGACCGTTTTTAAGATGTATGCAAACAACTGATTAATCGAGTCAGTGGCTGTAACTCGAAAACGGTTCATCGCACAGTTTCAGACCAAATGTATCAAAAAGGGTCTTGATGAGAGGAGTATTTTCCCCATTTGTTGTCTCCTTTTATTTTTTTATAGTTTTTGAGTTGTTATAATAACAAGATTAGAGGCCTAAGGTCGAGGTCACTTCTGAACTTTGACCTTGAGATTTTCTTAAAGGACATGTTACGGGACGACAAATGGTGAAGATATTTCATGATTTTGACTTACGGTTTGAAAGTTTTTGTCGTAAGAGGAGACCTTGAAACATTCAAGGGATAACGCTTGCCTCCGCTAGTCAGAAATGTTTTACCAAATTATGTCATTAAGTTGTCTCAAATGTTCCTTTTAGTTTGTCACTTTTAAGTTTTCTTCTATCTGTTATGGTTCCAGAGATTATGTGATGACAAGGTTTTTGTTGTTTGGGTAGATAACTCTGTAAACAAAAATATTTCGGTTTAACATGGTGAATTCCGAATAGACTTTCAGTGCCCAAAACCTGTCGCGAAAGACCAAAATGATATGTCGCGTAGTTTTCAAACGTTTGGTTTTCAAGTTGGCGGAAAAAAATCGTAGCAAAAACAATAAGTCCCACTGGAAGTCGGAAAGACCTTAACAAATAGCAAGGAACCCGACCGAACAACAGGACAACAAGGTCCAGGGACAATTACAAATCTGGATATAAACAAACATATACAACAAAATACAGAAACAAAAAACACCAAAAACACAAAGAGAGTAACTAGAACTTAACAAAAACAAAAAGTGTCTGCCTCTAATTAGACTCTCGTCGCGTTACTCATTGTCATGTCTAAGAAAAAGCAAAATCCAGAAATAGGAAAGATTATATATTACTCTGCAAAAATGTTTGAGAGCTGGATTCCCCATACTGACGTATGCAGTCATGGTGATGTCTCACCATCGATACAGAGGACGTGTGTTGTGTGTTTTGATTTAATATATCTCATAATTATGATATATTACATAAAATTGTTCTTAAAAATTATCTCGGTTGGTAGGGATACGCTTCCGTATTAAAAACATGACTAAGGTCATAAATATCAATAATCTTTCTATTAAAATTAGGTTAATAAAACCCGCTCTCTGTCTGAACAGTATTGACCTATCAACTGCACTACAATAATCATAATTTATAAGACTATGGAATAAACCAAATTACCTTAAGGAATTGCGTGATCATTATGGGAAATTATTCCGCCATAAACGGGTATGTAATGATAAGTCAACAGGAAAAAAATTGACATTCAAACGACAAATTGTGAGTCACTACCGCTTTCTTTCTATTCCATGTCGTTACGAAAAGTATTAATGAAATATTATTGATATAAGATTACAAATAAAACACACTTTTATTAGAAATATTGATATTCATTGGAAATACATGTTATAAATAACGCGCAGTATTGAAAAAATTGTAAAGTTAACAATGGTTTAATACTATTTGAATAGAACATTAGTTCAGAGGCTACATAGCTTTTATATTTTCCTTACCCTTTTGTGTGTATAAAAATGTGGGATAGTGTGCCGTTGGTAGTTATTCAAATGTGATTCAACAGCTTAATTGAGAATAAATTTTAAAATGTCCATACACATGTCTGGTTTTAGGTCATGCTAGATTAGACCATTGTGTCATCTATAAGTACAACGGCTGACCAAACTATTAAAATGCTTGATTTTCTGATTGATTACATATTTGTGCAGTGTGATCGACGTGTTTTTTGACAGGCAATTGGTATTCCAATAGGGAAATTATTGTGCATCATCGCTTTTCTCCGTTTATATGAGTCGGACGTCTTAAAATTTTTTTTAGATAAGTAAGACAGCATGCTAGTCCATTCCTTTAATCTTAGCTTTCGTTACATTTACGAAGTCCTTTCACTAAACAATCCTCAGTGTGTTGATTTCATTTATCCAAACGCTTAAAAACACAACAGATACATATAGGTTAGCTTTATATTTGGATTTACACCTTAAGGAGAACTTTAATTATACAACAAATGTGATGACTACAGCTTTCCAGTCGTCGACATTCTCTTCTTGTGCAACATTCCATCCGTTCAGCAGTTTACTTATCTCAGTTGATACATTAATCTATAGCATATCACGATTTCCTAAATGTCGTTACTCGATTAACACAGAAACTTAAACTCAGGGTTTTGGTGGACGAAATCTACTTTCAGACAAATATGCGTTTATCTGTCTATTAAAATGAGTACAGATGGAGGCTTGCGTGTAGTATCTTTCTTAATCGGACTCTACTTACCTTGGATTGACTGCAATTGACACGACGGGAATGTTGCAACATGCAAAAACTGCTTACTGAGTTTACTTCCGTTTATTGAGAGTTTGTGTAGCTTGCATTTGTTTTTTATTGTTTTGTTCTGTGTTTGTTGTTGTGTGTGTCATGGCTTTGTATTAGTAGTTTGGACCGCAAGAATTAATGGCCACTTTATTTTTTCTTACTTTGCTTTTTGAAAAGCGGGCACTGTTTACTCTTCTGCATCATCCGAGTATATCCAAGGTTTTTATTGGGTTCGTGTTACTCACTTTGTTTTTCTGAGTTTGGTTTTTGTTTCGTTTATGTTTAAGTTTGTAATCGTGCCTTGACTTTAAGCTCATGTTGTTAAAATAAAAGAATTACATAAGGGACCAGTCAATATTAATTGGGGGTTGGAGCCGTTGTATTTCAACTTATCATGTTTTAAAAAAACACTATGTCCTAATATTTTTTAAATACAGAACAGTTGCTGTCCTACAACATATGTTTAATAAAAAAGTGGGTGTCCTATCTAGTGAATAATTTTATAGTTCAGAATTCATAATGTTTATGTGTGTTAAGCAAATTGTGCGATTACGGCATGTTGGTTTTGAATTTTAAACCACAGAATGTTTTTCATTGATGATATGAACAAAAACACTTGTTGTCCTATTAGTGCCAAAAATAAAAAAAAACTTGGAGTCGCATGTATATGCAAGCATAAAGAAGTATGTGTGCTTATGCATTTTGCACCATACCAACACCACCAAAACTATTGACCGGTGCCTAAAGTAAATCGCCTGGTATATATAAAAATTATATAAATCTTACATGTGAACATTAAATTCTGTAATAACAACCTAATCTATCTGAAGCGTAACATGGATTTTCAGCTGTATTCGTAAACAAAAATCAATTCTGTGACTGTCTACAAAGCACGTATATATTATCGTGATCCAATGCGCTGTATGCATTTACGAGTGAGGTTTGAATGTAAAAACTGTCTAATTCTTGAAATAAGTAGCAAGGTGCTTTCACACACTGTGGTCGAACTTAGTCCCACACCAATTATTGTGAACAATTTTACTAATTTTTTATAACCGAAAGAAGAGACATCTTGATCGGTATATAGTTAATAAAAATTAAAATTTTCATGTACAAAAATATCAGTTAGCTTGTTTTTTTTAAATTTTATTTTGTATCGCTTTAATATCTGAAGGGATTTACTTTCTAGCTTTCCATTGCCTTAGGACTAGCGAACCAGAAGCTTGCTATATATATATATATATTTTACATAAATGAGAATGTTTAGTATGGATACTTTTAGCTCCTACATTTGTTGCCTATTCAAATGCTATTTAAAGTGTATTTATTATAACTACACCTCTTTGGAAAATAAAAATGATATATTTATACCTCTTAAAATATTTCTTATTGTAAAGCTCACATTGAATTTTAAGTGACACTAACCTAAAATATCCTCGCAACATGCGACCTATTGATGCAATGTCAAGTTCATCTTCAAGGAAATCGGTAACATTAGGTTGAAGAATAAATCTTGTATTTTTTTTGTAGTAAGATTGCCCCGTGTGATCAATAAGGATGTTTTTACGCCATTTGAAATTTCGGAGTGAGTACAACATTTTGGAATTTTGATTTAAATTATTTGGATTTTAAATATATTGCATGGTTTGAACGCCACAAATGAGACTTGATTAGACTTAATGCGCGTTTGTAAAATTAGTAAATTTTATAACCTAGTATCTTTGGTGACATTTTATTTGCAACAACTGACTCCACTGGTCTATACTGTTAATCCCCTAGGGTATTATTATTCCCGCTTAAAATAATATGGGTGTACTGTTTTACCCTTGTTCGTCGCGTCCGTCCGTTCTTTCGTTCGTCCGTCCGTAACAAAAATTCCTGTCGCAGTTTTCTAAGCAACCCTTGAATGCAGAAGCCTAATATTTATATATATCATTTACTTCAAGTGATATAATCATTTTCTTAATTGACTTCCCTAAAAACTAAAAAAATGATTAATTAAATTCCAAGGTTTTACTATTTGTAAGGTGAAATGACCTTAGGTATAAGGTCCAAGAAGTTTGATGATACAAGTTATATCTCATCTTTTTGGGGGGATTTGGGGCGCGACTAATGAGTCTTGGTTAGATGTCAAAACAAAACGCGCGCGTATAGCGTAGTAAATTTATAACCTTAGTATCTTCGATGACATTTCATTTGAACTTCAAAACAAAATATAACGAATTTGGGCTAGCCGTAATATAATTTATTACCTATTATAACTAAAATTGTTTTATTTCAACTGGATAAAACAAGGTCAGTGGGTATTAATTAAGTTTTATGATAAAAGCTTTATATAATCTTACATGTATTTTTTTAGATTGCGTGCACAACTGATGAGCCTTCATTATATTAAATTGCGCATATACCACAGTGATTTTATAACCTTGCTATTTTTATTCTACGTCTAAAACAAAACATAACGAATTTCAAGTAGAACAAGAATATAGTTTATCTTTCAGTGATAAATTCATGTTCTGAATTTACAGCACTGAAATTCTGAAAATGATTTATTAAATTCCAAGGTAAAATTATTTGTTTCAACTGGATAAAACAAGGTCAGCTGATATTAATTAATTTTCGTAATTTGACACGACGGTATTATCATGCCTTGATAACGCAATGTAACATACGAAGGATTGTAACGTTTTTTTTTTAATTTCAGAAAATAAATTAAGGACACAAACAAATTTTAAGTAAATTTTCGTAAAAATTATTTTTCTTGCAATAATGACTTCAAATTATTTAATGAGAATTTTTTTTTACCAACTTCCCAAAAATCAATATCAGCATTAGGCATATTTTTATCACATGATACAGAATGCTATAAAGCTTAGGATGCAATATACGGTTCTTTGCATTAAAATATTATCAACAGAGGTCGTGGTCTTGTTTTGTCAAATAAAAACATGTGTGACATTTTTGCATAGATCCAATTGTACTGGAAATGTTGTACATATATTTAATTTGTGTCCTGCATTTTCAGTTTCATGGTAATTTGATAAGATTTTTATAAAATCATCGATAAAAATCATCTGTTTAATGTGAGAAAATCGGACAAATCATTAGCATTTACCTTCATTTGAAAAATTCTGACACGGTAACGCCTAACAGAAGAGCAATATGACATATATATTTGTGTATTAAGATCAATTTCAAAGCAGAAAAACACTGGCAAAATACGTGTCATCCACCTCGATTTCACACAATTTTGTTGACAAGGAACATGCTATTTTAATGCATCAGAGAGAGCTAAAGCTAGGAGTCAAATGGTCTTATAGGCAGTCTCGGGGTTTTACTACTATAACAAGGATGACAACCAAATATTATATATATTTCTTTTCTATAAACATGACACTTTCTACTGACACTTCAAAAATTTATTGCATTTCATTTATCATAGATGTGAGTAAACTGCAACTGGACCATACTACTATATTAAGGAATTTCACAGGGGGACATTCGAAACTAAACTACAAAACCGTATACTGCTACCTTTAAGTCTAAAATTGTAATTTTTATTTGCAACTGTGTTTCTTCTGCCAATACATTATTAAATTCTGACTAAAAATTACTTAATCTGAACCTTGTATTTGCTTTGGTTGAAAAGGTATAATGTTTTTATAAGATGTACCTTACTGCAAGTTTTCGGATTTAAATTCATGCAAGATTTCATTGACATAAAAAAGCATAAAACTTTTTTCTAATGAACAATATGGCAAAAATAAAATTATATATTTGTGCGCTTACAACCAAGCTTTGCTTACAAAGTCGAAAGAGTTGAGAGAAATGCAAAATTAAGGTTACTTGTCATTACACGGCAAAAAAATTTAATCATATTAGGCTTTTTATTTGAAAATATAAAAAATAGAGTTTTAGAGAAAAAAAAATAGGGTGGTAAAAGCCAAAAAAAGAAATTGCATGAAATGATCACAAAATGTATACCAAATAAGAATCAAATTCAATCAAATTCCATTTGGTCATTAATCTTACAGTTAGAGTGATGATTCTTCCTTTCTGTGTCTGGGCTTAACACGGTCAAAATCACAAGAAGACAAGATGGTGTAAAAATGCAGTCAAAATCTTTGTCAAATCACAATACTAAAGTTCTTCCTACTCAGTAGTGACCTGAAAAAGATAGTTATCTGAATATCACATTAGCTGACCACTTCTATAAAGAGTTTGAAGAAAACATATTTGTGAATTATGTCAGTTTCAAGGCATGCATTCATCCGCATACAAGTAGAAATATCGCAACTTAAGTTTAAAAGTGAACAGATGAGAATAGTGTGCAATAGTTGATATCAAGTGCGCAATAGGCTAATTTTAATTGAATACTTTCTGTCTACTTGCAATAAACACACATACTATTGTATTAAAGGCGGGGAAAAATAATAACTTTTTACTCGTTTCAGTGACATAAAAGGGTGAACAATTTTCTGTTTTGTTTTTTTTTCCCACATGTTTTAAGTTGCCTGCACATACAAACACATAGGTGTAGTTGTTACAAACATGAGTAGAGAAACTTAATTAAGTACCTGACAGTTACAGTGCTTAAACTAACTGTTTGGGGTGATCAACAATAAAAAACTAGCACAAAGTGCCAAAAATCAATCTTTCAAGTTAAATTTTCATTGCCGATGAAGTCAATTCATTTTAAAATGACTGAGTATTATCAGGTTGCTATGCCTACTCTGCTTCTACTCAACAGAAATAAACCTTTAGTCAAATATTAAATGTGTCACTGTTGATATAAAATAGTTTTTAAAACAAGGCTGAAACAGAGTTATCTTTCTTGATATAAGTGTTGCCAGATAAAGGTGTGTAAACACTAATCCAATTCTTTAAGATTTTCTACTAAATTTGTTATTTCTTTAATTAGAGCAGCTCTTTTATCTTAAGTGCAACTTGACCAACATCATATATATCCTGAATCGTACGTGACAGGCCTATGTTCTCTCAAAATTTCATGACCTCTTTAAAACCTTCCAAGAGGAAACCAGCTTCCGGGCTAAAACCCACTCTAAAAATAGCTCTTTCTTTTCAGAAAATCTTGGTTTATAGGTCATGTAGTGCATGTGACATAAAACATACTAAACACCATTAGAACGGAGCAAGTTAGGACTCAAATTTTTTCTAATATATTCACCTTTAAGGAAAACTTTCATTCATTAAAATCCAGTTAGTAGTTTTTAATATACACTAAGATAAACAGGACTATTTTGCTTTTAAGTACTATTTTCTTATATGTCCCAAATTTGATTGGTCCCCTTTAGTGTCTTGACACCTAAAGAGCATGTATTTGTCCATCAAATTGTACAAAATTTTGCCTATTTGTAGCCAAAGTATATCTGACCAACACCCTAAAATTTCTTTGCATTCTATATAACAGTTTTGCAATATATTCAATTTCCTAAGTTCAGATGTAAATTTCAATGTATATCACACATTAACACTATAGTATAACATACTGAATACTAATAAAAACATACATTATATTTATATCTCACAAATAAAAAAATTTGAAGTTTCAGGTTGGGGGACCAGCCCCCCCCTTTTTTTAGATGGCATATTAGATCTCTTATAAACTTTAAATATCTGTAACATTCCTACTAAACCATTTCATATTTCTTGTTGCACAACAAGATAGAATTGCACCTCAACAAACAATAAAATTCCAAAAACAACAATTTTAGTATGACTCTGTCCTATAGTATCAATTGACAAATTCCGCATCTAAAAAATACAAAATAGGCACCATTTTAAATATTTGTGGCAACATAGATGTCTTTGCGACCTAATATTTAGATTGTCTGACTTGCCTGCTACTGAGAAACACTGAAACAATATATTTTTTAACTCCAAAAACACTGTTCTAGGCAGAGAATACAGATTTTATTGCCAAAAAAATCTAAAATGTTACATAATATAATATTTAGGCTGAAATTTGACACTAGTATGGTTTAGAACCAAATATGCATTTAAAATGAGTAAATGGGTTATAATCTTTCATTCTCAAACATTTTCAGGCAAAGGGAGGGAATATGAAAAAATGGTGTTTATGTATTAAAGTAAAGAGCATGTATTTGTCCATCAAATTGTACAAAATTTTGCCTATTTGTAGCCTAAGTATATCTGACCAACACCCTAAAATTTCTTTGCATTCTATATAACAGTATTGGAGAATCGCAGAAAAAGATTCAATGACTGTGCACATACTTAATCAGCACAAACTGTGTTTGCAGATCAAGTAATGCATTATTTGCAATATATTCAATTTCCTAAGTTCAGATGTAAATTTCAATGTATATCACACATTAACACTATAGTATAACATACTGAATACTAATAAAAACATACATTATATTTATATCTCACAAATAAAAAAATTTGAAGTTTCAGGTTGGGGGACCAGCCCCCCCCCCTTTTTTTAGATGGCATATTAGATCTATTATAAACTTTAAATATCTGTAACATTCCTACTTAACCATTTCATATTTCTTGTTGCACAACAAGATAGAATTGCACCTAACAAACAATAAAATTCCAAAAACAACAATTTTAGTATGACTCTGTCCTATAGTATCAATTGACAAATTCCGCATCTAAAAAATACAAAATAGGCACCATTTTAAATATTTGTGGCAACATAGATGTCTTTGCGACCTAATATTTAGATTGTCTGACTTGCCTGCTACTGAGAAACACTGAAACAATATATTTTTTAACTCCAAAAACACTGTTCTAGGCAGAGAATACAGATTTTATTGCCAAAAAAATCTAAAATGTTAAATAATATAATATTTAGGCTGAAATTTGACACTAGTATGGTTTAGAACCAAATATGCATTTAAAATGAGTAAATGGGTTATAATCTTTCATTCTCAAACATTTTCAGGCAAAGAGAGGGAATATGAAAAAATGGTGTTTATTTATTAAAGGTGTGTAAACACTAATCCAATTCTTTAAGATTTTCTACTAAATTTGTTATTTCTTTAATTAGAGCAGCTCTTTTATCTTAAGTGCAACTTGACCAACATCATATATATCCTGAATCGTACGTGACAGGCCTATGTTCTCTCAAAATTTCATGACCTCTTTAATACCTTCCAAGAGAAAACCAGCTTCCGGGGTAAAACCCACTCTAAAAATAGCTCTTTCTTTTCAGAAAATCTTGGTTTATAGGTCATGTAGTGCATGTGACATAAAACATACTAAACACCATTAGAACAGAGCAAGTTAGGACTCAAAATTTTTCTTATATATTCACCTTTCAGGAAAACTTTCATTCATTAAAATCCAGTTAGTAGTTTTTAATATACACTAAGATAAACAGGACTATTTTGTTTTTAAGTACTATTTTCTTATATGTTCCAAATTTGATTGGTCCCCTTTAGTGTCTTGACACCAGATAAAGTCCAATTTAATACATTTTCATGGCAAATATCTTACTACAAACAGTCTTAAACACAAGTACAGGTGTCATAAAATACAAGGACATCTTAAAATGAAGATATTGTGAGTTTATAAAAATATGCTCTTCTTAAAGGATGCAATATACGGTTCTTTGCATTAAAATATTATCAACAGAGGTCGTGGTCTTGTTTTGTCAAATAAAAACATGTGTGACATTTTTGCATAGATCCAATTGTACTGGAAATGTTGTACATATATTTAATATGTGTCCTGCATTTTCAGTTTCATGGTAATTTGATAAGATTTTTATAAAATCATCGATAAAAATCATCTGTTTCATGTGAGAAAATCGGACAAATCATTAGCATTTACCTTCATTTGAAAAATTCTGACACGGTAACGCCTAACAGAAGAGCAATATGACATATATATTTGTGTATCAAGATCAATTTCAAAGCAGAAAAACACTGGCAAAATACGTGTCATCCACCTCGATTTCACACAATTTTGTTGACAAGGAACATGCTATTTTAATGCATCAGAGAGAGCTAAAGCTAGGAGTCAAATGGTCTTATAGGCAGTCTCGGGGTTTTACTACTATAACAAGGATGACAACCAAATATTATATATATTTCTTTTCTATAAACATGACACTTTCTACTGACACTTCAAAAATTTATTGCATTTCATTTATCATAGATGTGAGTAAACTGCAACTGGACCATACTACTATATTAAGGAATTTCACAGGGGGACATTCGAAACTAAACTACAAAACCGTATACTGCTACCTTTAAGTCTAAAAATGTAATTTTTATTTGCAACTGTGTTTCTTCTGCCAAAACATTATTAAATTCTGACTAAAAATTGCTTAATCTGAACCTTGTATTTGCTTTGGTTGAAAAGGTATAATGTTTTTATAAGATGTACCTTACTGCAAGTTTTCGGATTTAAATTCATGCAAGATTTCATTGACATAAAAAAGCATAAAACTTTTTTCTAATGAACAATATGGCAAAAATAAAATTATATATTTGTGCGCTTACAAACAAGCTTTGCTTACAAAGTCGAAAGAGTTGAGAGAAATGCAAAATTAAGGTTACTTGTCATTACACGGCAAAAAAATTTAATCATATTAGGCTTTTTATTTGAAAATATAAAAAATAGAGTTTTAGAGAAAAAAAAATAGGGTGGTAAAAGCCAAAAAAAGAAATTGCATGAAATGATCACAAAATGTATACCAAATAAGAATCAAATTCAATCAAATTCCATTTGGTCATTAATCTTACAGTTAGAGTGATGATTCTTCCTTTCTGTGTCTGGGCTTAACACGGTCAAAATCACAAGAAGACAAGATGGTGTAAAAATGCAGTCAAAATCTTTGTCAAATCACAATACTAAAGTTCTTCCTACTCAGTAGTGACCTGAAAAAGATAGTTATCTGAATATCACATTAGCTGACCACTTCTATAAAGAGTTTGAAGAAAACATATTTGTGAATTATGTCAGTTTCAAGGCATGCATTCATCCGCATACAAGTAGAAATATCGCAACTTAAGTTTAAAAGTGAACAGATGAGAATAGTGTGCAATAGTTGATATCAAGTGCACAATAGGCTAATTTTAATTGAATACTTTCTGTCTACTTGCAATAAACACACATACTATTGTATTAAAGGCAGGGAAAAATAATAACTTTTTACTCGTTTCAGTGACATAAAAGGGTGAACAATTTTCTGTTTTGTTTTTTTTTCCCACATGTTTTAAGTTGCCTGCACATACAAACACATAGGTGTAGTTGTTACAAACATGAGTAGAGAAACTTAATTAAGTACCTGCCAGTTACAGTGCTTAAACTAACTGTTTGGGGTGATCAACAATAAAAAACTAGCACAAAGTGCCAAAAATCAATCTTTCAAGTTAAATTTTCATTGCCGATGAAGTCAATTCATTTTAAAATGACTGAGTATTATCAGGTTGCTATGCCTACTCTGCTTCTACTCAACAGAAATAAACCTTTAGTCAAATATTAAATGTGTCACTGTTGATATAAAATAGTTTTTAAAACAAGGCTGAAACAGAGTTATCTTTCTTGATATAAGTGTTGCCAGATAAAGGTGTGTAAACACTAATCCAATTCTTTAAAATTTTCTACTAAATTTGTTATTTCTTTAATTAGAGCAGCTCTTTTATCTTAAGTGCAACTTGACCAACATCATATATATCCTGAATCGTACGTGACAGGCATATGTTCTCTCAAAATTTCATGACCTCTTTAAAACCTTCCAAGAGGAAACCAGCTTCCGGGGTAAAACCCACTCTAAAAATAGCTCTTTCTTTTCAGAAAATCTTGGTTTATAGGTCATGTAGTGCATGTGACATAAAACATACTAAACACCATTAGAACAGAGCAAGTTAGGACTCAAATTTTTTCTAATATATTCACCTTTCAGGAAAACTTTCATTCATTAAAATCCAGTTAGTAGTTTTTTATATACACTAAGATAAACAGGACTATTTTGCTTTTAAGTACTATTTTCTTATATGTTCCAAATTTGATTGGTCCCCTTTAGTGTCTTGACACCTAAAGAGCATGTATTTGTCCATCAAATTGTACAAAATTTTGCCTATTTGTAGCCTAAGTATATCTGACCAACACCCTAAAATTTCTTTGCATTCTATATAACAGTTTTGCAATATATTCAATTTCCTAAGTTCAGATGTAAATTTCAATGTATATCACACATTAACACTATAGTATAACATACTGAATACTAATAAAAACATACATTATATTTATATCTCACAAATAAAAAAATTTGAAGTTTCAGGTTGGGGGACCAGCCCCCCCTTTTTTTAGATGGCATATTAGATCTCTTATAAACTTTAAATATCTGTAACATTCCTACTAAACCATTTCATATTTCTTGTTGCACAACAAGATAGAATTGCACCTCAACAAACAATAAAATTCCAAAAACAACAATTTTAGTATGACTCTGTCCTATAGTATCAATTGACAAATTCCGCATCTAAAAAATACAAAATAGGCACCATTTTAAATATTTGTGGCAACATAGATGTCTTTGCGACCTAATATTTAGATTGTCTGACTTGCCTGCTACTGAGAAACACTGAAACAATATATTTTTTAACTCCAAAAACACTGTTCTAGGCAGAGAATACAGATTTTATTGCCAAAAAAATCTAAAATGTTACATAATATAATATTTAGGCTGAAATTTGACACTAGTATGGTTTAGAACCAAATATGCATTTAAAATGAGTAAATGGGTTATAATCTTTCATTCTCAAACATTTTCAGGCAAAGAGAGGGAATATGAAAAAATGGTGTTTATGTATTAAAGTAAAGAGCATGTATTTGTCCATCAAATTGTACAAAATTTTGCCTATTTGTAGCCTAAGTATATCGGACCAACACCCTAAAATTTCTTTGCAGTCTATATAACAGTTTTGGAGAATCGCAGAAAAAGATTCAATGACTGTGCACATACTTAATCAGCACAAACTGTGTTTGCAGATCAAGTAATGCATTATTTGCAATATATTCAATTTCCTAAGTTCAGATGTAAATTTCAATGTATATCACATATTAACACTATAGTATAACATACTGAATACTAATTAAAACATACATTATATTTATATCTCACAAATAAAAAAATTTGAAGTTTCAGGTTGGGGGACCAGCCCCCCCCCCCCTTTTTTTAGATGGCATATTAGATCTCTTATAAACTTTAAATATCTGTAACATTCCTACTAAACCATTTCATATTTCTTGTTGCACAACAAGATAGAATTGCACCTCAACAAACAATAAAATTCCAAAAACAACAATTTTAGTATGACTCTGTCCTATAGTATCAATTGACAAATTCCGCATCTAAAAAATACAAAATAGGCACCATTTTAAATATTTGTGGCAACATAGATGTCTTTGCGACCTAATATTTAGATTGTCTGACTTGCCTGCTACTGAGAAACACTGAAACAATATATTTTTTAACTCCAAAAACACTGTTCTAGGCAGAGAATACATATTTTATTGCCAAAAAAATCTAAAATGTTACATAATATAATATTTAGGCTGAAATTTGACACTAGTATGGTTTAGAACCAAATATGCATTTAAAATGAGTAAATGGGTTATAATCTTTCATTCTCAAACATTTTCAGGCAAAGAGAGGGAATATGAAAAAATGGTGTTTATTTATTAAAGGTGTGTAAACACTAGTCCAATTCTTTGAGATTTTCTACTAAATTTGTTATTTCTTTAATTAGAGCAGCTCTTTTATCTTAAGTGCAACTTGACCAACATCATATATATCCTGAATCGTACGTGACAGGCCTATGTTCTCTCAAAATTTCATGACCTCTTTAATACCTTCCAAGAGAAAACCAGCTTCCGGGGTAAAACCCACTCTAAAAATAGCTCTTTCTTTTCAGAAAATCTTGGTTTATAGGTCATGTAGTGCATGTGACATAAAACATACTAAACACCATTAGAACAGAGCAAGTTAGGACTCAAATTTTTTCTAATATATTCACCTTTCAGGAAAACTTTCATTCATTAAAATCCAGTTAGTAGTTTTTTATATACACTAAGATAAACAGGACTATTTTGCTTTTAAGTACTATTTTCTTATATGTTCCAAATTTGATTGGTCCCCTTTAGTGTCTTGACACCTAAAGAGCTTGTATTTGTCCATCAAATTGTACAAAATTTTGCCTATTTGTAGCCTAAGTATATCTGACCAACACCCTAAAATTTCTTTGCATTCTATATAACAGTTTTGGAGAATCGCAGAAAAAGATTCAATGACTGTGCACATACTTAATCAGCACAAACTGTGTTTGCAGATCAAGTAATGCATTATTTGCAATATATTCAATTTCCTAAGTTCAGATGTAAATTTCAATGTATATCACATATTAACACTATAGTATAACATACTGAATACTAATTAAAACATACATTATATTTATATCTCACAAATAAAAAAATTTGAAGTTTCAGGTTGGGGGACCAGCCCCCCCTTTTTTAGATGGCATATTAGATCTCTTATAAACTTTAAATATCTGTAACATTCCTACTAAACCATTTCATATTTCTTGTTGCACAACAAGATAGAATTGCACCTCAACAAACAATAAAATTCCAAAAACAACAATTTTAGTATGACTCTGTCCTATAGTATCAATTGACAAATTCCGCATCTAAAAAATACAAAATAGGCACCATTTTAAATATTTGTGGCAACATAGATGTCTTTGCGACCTAATATTTAGATTGTCTGACTTGCCTGCTACTGAGAAACACTGAAACAATATATTTTTTAACTCCAAAAACACTGTTCTAGGCAGAGAATACAGATTTTATTGCCAAAAAAATCTAAAATGTTAAATAATATAATATTTAGGCTGAAATTTGACACTAGTATGGTTTAGAACCAAATATGCATTTAAAATGAGTAAATGGGTTATAATCTTTCATTCTCAAACATTTTCAGGCAAAGAGAGGGAATATGAAAAAATGGTGTTTATTTATTAAAGGTGTGTAAACACTAATCCAATTCTTTAAGATTTTCTACTAAATTTGTTATTTCTTTAATTAGAGCAGCTCTTTTATCTTAAGTGCAACTTGACCAACATCATATATATCCTGAATCGTACGTGACAGGCCTATGTTCTCTCAAAATTTCATGACCTCTTTAATACCTTCCAAGAGAAAACCAGCTTCCGGGGTAAAACCCACTCTAAAAATAGCTCTTTCTTTTCAGAAAATCTTGGTTTATAGGTCATGTAGTGCATGTGACATAAAACATACTAAACACCATTAGAATAGAGCAAGTTAGGACTCAAAATTTTTCTTATATATTCACCTTTCAGGAAAACTTTCATTCATTAAAATCCAGTTAGTAGTTTTTAATATACACTAAGATAAACAGGACTATTTTGTTTTTAAGTACTATTTTCTTATATGTTCCAAATTTGATTGGTCCCCTTTAGTGTCTTGACACCAGATAAAGTCCAATTTAATACATTTTCATGGCAAATATCTTACTACAAACAGTCTTAAACACAAGTACAGGTGTCATAAAATACAAGGACATCTTAAAATGAAGATATTGTGAGTTTATAAACATATGCTCTTCTTAAAGGATGCAATATACGGTTCTTTGCATTAAAATATTATCAACAGAGGTCGTGGTCTTGTTTTGTCAAATAAAAACATGTGTGACATTTTTGCATAGATCCAATTGTACTGGAAATGTTGTACATATATTTAATTTGTGTCCTGCATTTTCAGTTTCATGGTAATTTGATAAGATTTTTATAAAATCATCGATAAAAATCATCTGTTTCATGTGAGAAAATCGGACAAATCATTAGCATTTACCTTCATTTGAAAAATTCTGACACGGTAACGCCTAACAGAAGAGCAATATGACATATATATTTGTGTATCAAGATCAATTTCAAAGCAGAAAAACACTGGCAAAATACGTGTCATCCACCTCGATTTCACACAATTTTGTTGACAAGGAACATGCTATTTTAATGCATCAGAGAGAGCTAAAGCTAGGAGTCAAATGGTCTTATAGGCAGTCTCGGGGTTTTACTACTATAACAAGGATGACAACCAAATATTATATATATTTCTTTTCTATAAACATGACACTTTCTACTGACACTTCAAAAATTTATTGCATTTCATTTATCATAGATGTGAGTAAACTGCAACTGGACCATACTACTATATTAAGGAATTTCACAGGGGGACATTCGAAACTAAACTACAAAACCGTATACTGCTACCTTTAAGTCTAAAAATGTAATTTTTATTTGCAACTGTGTTTCTTCTGCCAATACATTATTAAATTCTGACTAAAAATTACTTAATCTGAACCTTGTATTTGCTTTGGTTGAAAAGGTATAATGTTTTTATAAGATGTACCTTACTGCAAGTTTTCGGATTTAAATTCATGCAAGATTTCATTGACATAAAAAAGCATAAAACTTTTTTCTAATGAACAATATGGCAAAAATAAAATTATATATTTGTGCGCTTACAAACAAGCTTTGCTTACAAAGTCGAAAGAGTTGAGAGAAATGCAAAATTAAGGTTACTTGTCATTACACGGCAAAAAAATTTAATCATATTAGGCTTTTTATTTGAAAATATAAAAAATAGAGTTTTAGAGAAAAAAAAATAGGGTGGTAAAAGCCAAAAAAAGAAATTGCATGAAATGATCACAAAATGTATACCAAATAAGAATCAAATTCAATCAAATTCCATTTGGTCATTAATCTTACAGTTAGAGTGATGATTCTTCCTTTCTGTGTCTGGGCTTAACACGGTCAAAATCACAAGAAGACAAGATGGTGTAAAAATGCAGTCAAAATCTTTGTCAAATCACAATACTAAAGTTCTTCCTACTCAGTAGTGACCTGAAAAAGATAGTTATCTGAATATCACATTAGCTGACCACTTCTATAAAGAGTTTGAAGAAAACATATTTGTGAATTATGTCAGTTTCAAGGCATGCATTCATCCGCATACAAGTAGAAATATCGCAACTTAAGTTTAAAAGTGAACAGATGAGAATAGTGTGCAATAGTTGATATCAAGTGCACAATAGGCTAATTTTAATTGAATACTTTCTGTCTACTTGCAATAAACACACATACTATTGTATTAAAGGCGGGGAAAAATAATAACTTTTTACTCGTTTCAGTGACATAAAAGGTGAACAATTTTCTGTTTTGTTTTTTTTTCCCACATGTTTTAAGTTGCCTGCACATACAAACACATAGGTGTAGTTGTTACAAACATGAGTAGAGAAACTTAATAAAGTACCTGCCAGTTACAGTGCTTAAACTAACTGTTTGGGGTGATCAACAATAAAAAACTAGCACAAAGTGCCAAAAATCAATCTTTCAAGTTAAATTTTCATTGCCGATGAAGTCAATTCATTTTAAAATGACTGAGTATTATCAGGTTGCTATGCCTACTCTGCTTCTACTCAACAGAAATAAACCTTTAGTCAAATATTAAATGTGTCACTGTTGATATAAAATAGTTTTTAAAACAAGGCTGAAACAGAGTTATCTTTCTTGATATAAGTGTTGCCAGATAAAGGTGTGTAAACACTAATCCAATTCTTTAAGATTTTCTACTAAATTTGTTATTTCTTTAATTAGAGCAGCTCTTTTATCTTAAGTGCAACTTGACCAACATCATATATATCCTGAATCGTACGTGACAGGCATATGTTCTCTCAAAATTTCATGACCTCTTTAAAACCTTCCAAGAGGAAACCAGCTTCCGGGGTAAAACCCACTCTAAAAATAGCTCTTTCTTTTCAGAAAATCTTGGTTTATAGGTCATGTAGTGCATGTGACATAAAACATACTAAACACCATTAGAACAGAGCAAGTTAGGACTCAAATTTTTTCTAATATATTCACCTTTCAGGAAAACTTTCATTCATTAAAATCCAGTTAGTAGTTTTTTATATACACTAAGATAAACAGGACTATTTTGCTTTTAAGTACTATTTTCTTATATGTTCCAAATTTGATTGGTCCCCTTTAGTGTCTTGACACCTAAAGAGCATGTATTTGTCCATCAAATTGTACAAAATTTTGCCTATTTGTAGCCTAAGTATATCTGACCAACACCCTAAAATTTCTTTGCATTCTATATAACAGTTTTGCAATATATTCAATTTCCTAAGTTCAGATGTAAATTTCAATGTATATCACACATTAACACTATAGTATAACATACTGAATACTAATAAAAACATACATTATATTTATATCTCACAAATAAAAAAATTTGAAGTTTCAGGTTGGGGGACCAGCCCCCCCTTTTTTTAGATGGCATATTAGATCTCTTATAAACTTTAAATATCTGTAACATTCCTACTAAACCATTTCATATTTCTTGTTGCACAACAAGATAGAATTGCACCTCAACAAACAATAAAATTCCAAAAACAACAATTTTAGTATGACTCTGTCCTATAGTATCAATTGACAAATTCCGCATCTAAAAAATACAAAATAGGCACCATTTTAAATATTTGTGGCAACATAGATGTCTTTGCGACCTAATATTTAGATTGTCTGACTTGCCTGCTACTGAGAAACACTGAAACAATATATTTTTTAACTCCAAAAACACTGTTCTAGGCAGAGAATACAGATTTTATTGCCAAAAAAATCTAAAATGTTACATAATATAATATTTAGGCTGAAATTTGACACTAGTATGGTTTAGAACCAAATATGCATTTAAAATGAGTAAATGGGTTATAATCTTTCATTCTCAAACATTTTCAGGCAAAGAGAGGGAATATGAAAAAATGGTGTTTATGTATTAAAGTAAAGAGCATGTATTTGTCCATCAAATTGTACAAAATTTTGCCTATTTGTAGCCTAAGTATATCTGACCAACACCCTAAAATTTCTTTGCATTCTATATAACAGTTTTGGAGAATCGCAGAAAAAGATTCAATGACTGTGCACATACTTAATCAGCACAAACTGTGTTTGCAGATCAAGTAATGCATTATTTGCAATATATTCAATTTCCTAAGTTCAGATGTAAATTTCAATGTATATCACATATTAACACTATAGTATAACATACTGAATACTAATTAAAACATACATTATATTTATATCTCACAAATAAAAAAATTTGAAGTTTCAGGTTGGGGGACCAGCCCCCCCCTTTTTTAGATGGCATATTAGATCTCTTATAAACTTTAAATATCTGTAACATTCCTACTAAACCATTTCATATTTCTTGTTGCACAACAAGATAGAATTGCACCTCAACAAACAATAAAATTCCAAAAACAACAATTTTAGTATGACTCTGTCCTATAGTATCAATTGACAAATTCCGCATCTAAAAAATACAAAATAGGCACCATTTTAAATATTTGTGGCAACATAGATGTCTTTGCGACCTAATATTTAGATTGTCTGACTTGCCTGCTACTGAGAAACACTGAAACAATATATTTTTTAACTCCAAAAACACTGTTCTAGGCAGAGAATACAGATTTTATTGCCAAAAAAATCTAAAATGTTAAATAATATAATATTTAGGCTGAAATTTGACACTAGTATGGTTTAGAACCAAATATGCATTTAAAATGAGTAAATGGGTTATAATCTTTCATTCTCAAACATTTTCAGGCAAAGAGAGGGAATATGAAAAAATGGTGTTTATTTATTAAAGGTGTGTAAACACTAATCCAATTCTTTAAGATTTTCTACTAAATTTGTTATTTCTTTAATTAGAGCAGCTCTTTTATCTTAAGTGCAACTTGACCAACATCATATATATCCTGAATCGTAGGTGACAGGCCTATGTTCTCTCAAAATTTCATGACCTCTTTAATACCTTCCAAGAGAAAACCAGCTTCCGGGGTAAAACCCACTCTAAAAATAGCTCTTTCTTTTCAGAAAATCTTGGTTTATAGGTCATGTAGTGCATGTGACATAAAACATACTAAACACCATTAGAATAGAGCAAGTTAGGACTCAAAATTTTTCTTATATATTCACCTTTCAGGAAAACTTTCATTCATTAAAATCCAGTTAGTAGTTTTTAATATACACTAAGATAAACAGGACTATTTTGTTTTTAAGTACTATTTTCTTATATGTTCCAAATTTGATTGGTCCCCTTTAGTGTCTTGACACCAGATAAAGTCCAATTTAATACATTTTCATGGCAAATATCTTACTACAAACAGTCTTAAACACAAGTACAGGTGTCATAAAATACAAGGACATCTTAAAATGAAGATATTGTGAGTTTATAAAAATATGCTCTTCTTAAAGGATGCAATATACGGTTCTTTGCATTAAAATATTATCAACAGAGGTCGTGGTCTTGTTTTGTCAAATAAAAACATGTGTGACATTTTTGCATAGATCCAATTGTACTGGAAATGTTGTACATATATTTAATTTGTGTCCTGCATTTTCAGTTTCATGGTAATTTGATAAGATTTTTATAAAATCATCGATAAAAATCATCTGTTTCATGTGAGAAAATCGGACAAATCATTAGCATTTACCTTCATTTGAAAAATTCTGACACGGTAACGCCTAACAGAAGAGCAATATGACATATATATTTGTGTATTCAGATCAATTTCAAAGCAGAAAAACACTGGCAAAATACGTGTCATCCACCTCGATTTCACACAATTTTGTTGACAAGGAACATGCTATTTTAATGCATCAGAGAGAGCTAAAGCTAGGAGTCAAATGGTCTTATAGGCAGTCTCGGGGTTTTACTACTATAACAAGGATGACAACCAAATATTATATATATTTCTTTTCTATAAACATGACACTTTCTACTGACACTTCAAAAATTTATTGCATTTCATTTATCATAGATGTGAGTAAACTGCAACTGGACCATACTACTATATTAAGGAATTTCACAGGGGGACATTCGAAACTAAACTACAAAACCGTATACTGCTACCTTTAAGTCTAAAATTGTAATTTTTATTTGCAACTGTGTTTCTTCTGCCAATACATTATTAAATTCTGACTAAAAATTACTTAATCTGAACCTTGTATTTGCTTTGGTTGAAAAGGTATAATGTTTTTATAAGATGTACCTTACTGCAAGTTTTCGGATTTAAATTCATGCAAGATTTCATTGACATAAAAAAGCATAAAACTTTTTTCTAATGAACAATATGGCAAAAATAAAATTATATATTTGTGCGCTTACAAACAAGCTTTGCTTACAAAGTCGAAAGAGTTGAGAGAAATGCAAAATTAAGGTTACTTGTCATTACACGGCAAAAAAATTTAATCATATTAGGCTTTTTATTTGAAAATATAAAAAATAGAGTTTTAGAGAAAAAAAAATAGGGTGGTAAAAGCCAAAAAAAGAAATTGCATGAAATGATCACAAAATGTATACCAAATAAGAATCAAATTCAATCAAATTCCATTTGGTCATTAATCTTACAGTTAGAGTGATGATTCTTCCTTTCTGTGTCTGGGCTTAACACGGTCAAAATCACAAGAAGACAAGATGGTGTAAAAATGCAGTCAAAATCTTTGTCAAATCACAATACTAAAGTTCTTCCTACTCAGTAGTGACCTGAAAAAGATAGTTATCTGAATATCACATTAGCTGACCACTTCTATAAAGAGTTTGAAGAAAACATATTTGTGAATTATGTCAGTTTCAAGGCATGCATTCATCCGCATACAAGTAGAAATATCGCAACTTAAGTTTAAAAGTGAACAGATGAGAATAGTGTGCAATAGTTGATATCAAGTGCACAATAGGCTAATTTTAATTGAATACTTTCTGTCTACTTGCAATAAACACACATACTATTGTATTAAAGGCGGGGAAAAATAATAACTTTTTACTCGTTTCAGTGACATAAAAGGGTGAACAATTTTCTGTTTTGTTTTTTTTTCCCACATGTTTTAAGTTGCCTGCACATACAAACACATAGGTGTAGTTGTTACAAACATGAGTAGAGAAACTTAATTAAGTACCTGACAGTTACAGTGCTTAAACTAACTGTTTGGGGTGATCAACAATAAAAAACTAGCACAAAGTGCCAAAAATCAATCTTTCAAGTTAAATTTTCATTGCCGATGAAGTCAATTCATTTTAAAATGACTGAGTATTATCAGGTTGCTATGCCTACTCTGCTTCTACTCAACAGAAATAAACCTTTAGTCAAATATTAAATGTGTCACTGTTGATATAAAATAGTTTTTAAAACAAGGCTGAAACAGAGTTATCTTTCTTGATATAAGTGTTGCCAGATAAAGGTGTGTAAACACTAATCCAATTCTTTAAGATTTTCTACTAAATTTGTTATTTCTTTAATTAGAGCAGCTCTTTTATCTTAAGTGCAACTTGACCAACATCATATATATCCTGAATCGTACGTGACAGGCATATGTTCTCTCAAAATTTCATGACCTCTTTAAAACCTTCCAAGAGGAAACCAGCTTCCGGGGTAAAACCCACTCTAAAAATAGCTCTTTCTTTTCAGAAAATCTTGGTTTATAGGTCATGTAGTGCATGTGACATAAAACATACTAAACACCATTAGAACAGAGCAAGTTAGGACTCAAATTTTTTCTAATATATTCACCTTTCAGGAAAACTTTCATTCATTAAAATCCAGTTAGTAGTTTTTAATATACACTAAGATAAACAGGACTATTTTGCTTTTAAGTACTATTTTCTTATATGTTCCAAATTTGATTGGCCCCCTTTAGTGTCTTGACACCTAAAGAGCATGTATTTGTCCATCAAATTGTACAAAATTTTGCCTATTTGTAGCCTAAGTATATCTGACCAACACCCTAAAATTTCTTTGCATTCTATATAACAGTTTTGCAATATATTCAATTTCCTAAGTTCAGATGTAAATTTCAATGTATATCACACATTAACACTATAGTATAACATACTGAATACTAATAAAAACATACATTATATTTATATCTCACAAATAAAAAAATTTGAAGTTTCAGGTTGGGGGACCAGCCCCCCCCCCTTTTTTTAGATGGCATATTAGATCTCTTATAAACTTTAAATATCTGTAACATTCCTACTAAACCATTTCATATTTCTTGTTGCACAACAAGATAGAATTGCACCTCAACAAACAATAAAATTCCAAAAACAACAATTTTAGTATGACTCTGTCCTATAGTATCAATTGACAAATTCCGCATCTAAAAAATACAAAATAGGCACCATTTCAAATATTTGTGGCAACATAGATGTCTTTGCGACCTAATATTTAGATTGTCTGACTTGCCTGCTACTGAGAAACACTGAAACAATATATTTTTTAACTCCAAAAACACTGTTCTAGGCAGAGAATACAGATTTTATTGCCAAGAAAATCTAAAATGTTACATAATATAATATTTAGGCTGAAATTTGACACTAGTATGGTTTAGAACCAAATATGCATTTAAAATGAGTAAATGGGTTATAATCTTTCATTCTCAAACATTTTCAGGCAAAGAGAGGGAATATGAAAAAATGGTGTTTATGTATTAAAGTAAAGAGCATGTATTTGTCCATCAAATTGTACAAAATTTTGCCTATTTGTAGCCTAAGTATATCGGACCAACACCCTAAAATTTCTTTGCATTCTATATAACAGTTTTGGAGAATCGCAGAAAAAGATTCAATGACTGTGCACATACTTAATCAGCACAAACTGTGTTTGCAGATCAAGTAATGCATTATTTGCAATATATTCAATTTCCTAAGTTCAGATGTAAATTTCAATGTATATCACACATTAACACTATAGTATAACATACTGAATACTAATAAAAACATACATTATATTTATATCTCACAAATAAAAAAATTTGAAGTTTCAGGTTGGGGGACCAGCCCCCCCTTTTTTAGATGGCATATTAGATCTCTTATAAACTTTAAATATCTGTAACATTCCTACTAAACCATTTCATATTTCTTGTTGCACAACAAGATAGAATTGCACCTCAACAAACAATAAAATTCCAAAAACAACAATTTTAGTATGACTCTGTCCTATAGTATCAATTGACAAATTCCGCATCTAAAAAATACAAAATAGGCACCATTTTAAATATTTGTGGCAACATAGATGTCTTTGCGACCTAATATTTAGATTGTCTGACTTGCCTGCTACTGAGAAACACTGAAACAATATATTTTTTAACTCCAAAAACACTGTTCTAGGCAGAGAATACAGATTTTATTGCCAAGAAAATCTAAAATGTTACATAATATAATATTTAGGCTGAAATTTGACACTAGTATGGTTTAGAACCAAATATGCATTTAAAATGAGTAAATGGGTTATAATCTTTCATTCTCAAACATTTTCAGGCAAAGGGAGGGAATATGAAAAAATGGTGTTTATGTATTAAAGTAAAGAGCATGTATTTGTCCATCAAATTGTACAAAATTTTGCCTATTTGTAGCCTAAGTATATCTGACCAACACCCTAAAATTTCTTTGCATTCTATATAACAGTTTTGGAGAATCGCAGAAAAAGATTCAATGACTGTGCACATACTTAATCAGCACAAACTGTGTTTGCAGATCAAGTAATGCATTATTTGCAATATATTCAATTTCCTAAGTTCAGATGTAAATTTCAATGTATATCACACATTAACACTATAGTATAACATACTGAATACTAATAAAAACATACATTATATTTATATCTCACAAATAAAAAAATTTGAAGTTTCAGGTTGGGGGACCAGCCCCCCCCCCCCTTTTTTTAGATGGCATATTAGATCTCTTATAAACTTTAAATATCTGTAACATTCCTACTTAACCATTTCATATTTCTTGTTGCACAACAAGATAGAATTGCACCTCAACAAACAATAAAATTCCAAAAACAACAATTTTAGTATGACTCTGTCCTATAGTATCAATTGACAAATTCCGCATCTAAAAAATACAAAATAGGCACCATTTTAAATATTTGTGGCAACATAGATGTCTTTGCGACCTAATATTTAGATTGTCTGACTTGCCTGCTACTGAGAAACACTGAAACAATATATTTTTTAACTCCAAAAAACACTGTTCTAGGCAGAGAATACAGATTTTATTGCCAAAAAAATCTAAAATGTTACATAATATAATATTTAGGCTGAAATTTGACACTAGTATGGTTTAGAACCAAATATGCATTTAAAATGAGTAAATGGGTTATAATCTTTCATTCTCAAACATTTTCAGGCAAAGAGAGGGAATATGAAAAAATGGTGTTTATTTATTAAAGGTGTGTAAACACTAATCCAATTCTTTAAGATTTTCTACTAAATTTGTTATTTCTTTAATTAGAGCAGCTCTTTTATCTTAAGTGCAACTTGACCAACATCATATATATCCTGAATCGTACGTGACAGGCCTATGTTCTCTCAAAATTTCATGACCTCTTTAATACCTTCCAAGAGAAAACCAGCTTCCGGGGTAAAACCCACTCTAAAAATAGCTCTTTCTTTTCAGAAAATCTTGGTTTATAGGTCATGTAGTGCATGTGACATAAAACATACTAAACACCATTAGAACAGAGCAAGTTAGGACTCAAAATTTTTCTTATATATTCACCTTTCAGGAAAACTTTCATTCATTAAAATCCAGTTAGTAGTTTTTAATATACACTAAGATAAACAGGACTATTTTGTTTTTAAGTACTATTTTCTTATATGTTCCAAATTTGATTGGTCCCCTTTAGTGTCTTGACACCAGATAAAGTCCAATTTAATACATTTTCATGGCAAATATCTTACTACAAACAGTCTTAAACACAAGTACAGGTGTCATAAAATACAAGGACATCTTAAAATGAAGATATTGTGAGTTTATAAAAATATGCTCTTCTTAAAGGATGCAATATACGGTTCTTTGCATTAAAATATTATCAACAGAGGTCGTGGTCTTGTTTTGTCAAATAAAAACATGTGTGACATTTTTGCATAGATCCAATTGTACTGGAAATGTTGTACATATATTTAATTTGTGTCCTGCATTTTCAGTTTCATGGTAATTTGATAAGATTTTTATAAAATCATCGATAAAAATCATCTGTTTCATGTGAGAAAATCGGACAAATCATTAGCATTTACCTTCATTTGAAAAATTCTGACACGGTAACGCCTAACAGAAGAGCAATATGACATATATATTTGTGTATCAAGATCAATTTCAAAGCAGAAAAACACTGGCAAAATACGTGTCATCCACCTCGATTTCACACAATTTTGTTGACAAGGAACATGCTATTTTAATGCATCAGAGAGAGCTAAAGCTAGGAGTCAAATGGTCTTATAGGCAGTCTCGGGGTTTTACTACTATAACAAGGATGACAACCAAATATTATATATATTTCTTTTCTATAAACATGACACTTTCTACTGACACTTCAAAAATTTATTGCATTTCATTTATCATAGATGTGAGTAAACTGCAACTGGACCATACTACTATATTAAGGAATTTCACAGGGGGACATTCGAAACTAAACTACAAAACCGTATACTGCTACCTTTAAGTCTAAAAATGTAATTTTTATTTGCAACTGTGTTTCTTCTGCCAATACATTATTAAATTCTGACTAAAAATTACTTAATCTGAACCTTGTATTTGCTTTGGTTGAAAAGGTATAAAGTTTTTATAAGATGTACCTTACTGCAAGTTTTCGGATTTAAATTCATGCAAGATTTCATTGACATAAAAAAGCATAAAACTTTTTTCTAATGAACAATATGGCAAAAATAAAATTATATATTTGTGCGCTTACAAACAAGCTTTGCTTACAAAGTCGAAAGAGTTGAGAGAAATGCAAAATTAAGGTTACTTGTCATTACACGGCAAAAAAATTTAATCATATTAGGCTTTTTATTTGAAAATATAAAAAATAGAGTTTTAGAGAAAAAAAATAGGGTGGTAAAAGCCAAAAAAAGAAATTGCATGAAATGATCACAAAATGTATACCAAATAAGAATCAAATTCAATCAAATTCCATTTGGTCATTAATCTTACAGTTAGAGTGATGATTCTTCCTTTCTGTGTCTGGGCTTAACACGGTCAAAATCACAAGAAGACAAGATGGTGTAAAAATGCAGTCAAAATCTTTGTCAAATCACAATACTAAAGTTCTTCCTACTCAGTAGTGACCTGAAAAAGATAGTTATCTGAATATCACATTAGCTGACCAATTCTATAAAGAGTTTGAAGAAAACATATTTGTGAATTATGTCAGTTTCAAGGCATGCATTCATCCGCATACAAGTAGAAATATCGCAACTTAAGTTTAAAAGTGAACAGATGAGAATAGTGTGCAATAGTTGATATCAAGTGCACAATAGGCTAATTTTAATTGAATACTTTCTGTCTACTTGCAATAAACACACATACTATTGTATTAAAGGCGGGGAAAAATAATAACTTTTTACTCGTTTGTGACATAAAAGGGTGAACAATTTTCTGTTTTGTTTTTTTCCCACATGTTTTAAGTTGCCTGCACATACAAACACATAGGTGTAGTTGTTACAAACATGAGTAGAGAAACTTAATTAAGTACCTGACAGTTACAGTGCTTAAACTAACTGTTTGGGGTGATCAACAATAAAAAACTAGCACAAAGTGCCAAAAATCAATCTTTCAAGTTAAATTTTCATTGCCGATGAAGTCAATTCATTTTAAAATGACTGAGTATTATCAGGTTGCTATGCCTACTCTGCTTCTACTCAACAGAAATAAACCTTTAGTCAAATATTAAATGTGTCACTGTTGATATAAAATAGTTTTTAAAACAAGGCTGAAACAGAGTTATCTTTCTTGATATAAGTGTTGCCAGATAAAGGTGTGTAAACACTAATCCAATTCTTTAAGATTTTCTACTAAATTTGTTATTTCTTTAATTAGAGCAGCTCTTTTATCTTAAGTGCAACTTGACCAACATCATATATATCCTGAATCGTACGTGAGAGGCATATGTTCTCTCAAAATTTCATTACCTCTTTAAAACCTTCCAAGAGGAAACCAGCTTCCGGGGTAAAACCCACTCTAAAAATAGCTCTTTCTTTTCAGAAAATCTTGGTTTATAGGTCATGTAGTGCATGTGACATAAAACATACTAAACACCATTAGAACAGAGCAAGTTAGGACTCAAAATTTTTCTAATATATTCACCTTTCAGGAAAACTTTCATTCATTAAAATCCAGTTAGTAGTTTTTAATATACACTAAGATAAACAGGACTATTTTGCTTTTAAGTACTATTTTCTTATATGTTCCAAATTTGATTGGTCCCCTTTAGTGTCTTGACACCTAAAGAGCATGTATTTGTCCATCAAATTGTACAAAATTTTGCTTATTTGTAGCCTAAGTATATCTGACCAACACCCTAAAATTTCTTTGCATTCTATATAACAGTTTTGCAATATATTCAATTTCCTAAGTTCAGATGTAAATTTCAATGTATATCACACATTAACACTATAGTATAACATACTGAATACTAATAAAAACATACATTATATTTATATCTCACAAATAAAAAAATTTGAAGTTTCAGGTTGGGGGACCAGCCCCCCTTTTTTTAGATGGCATATTAGATCTCTTATAAACTTTAAATATCTGTAACATTCCTACTAAACCATTTCATATTTCTTGTTGCACAACAAGATAGAATTGCACCTCAACAAACAATAAAATTCCAAAAACAACAATTTTAGTATGACTCTGTCCTATAGTATCAATTGACAAATTCCGCATCTAAAAAATACAAAATAGGCACCATTTTAAATATTTGTGGCAACATAGATGTCTTTGCGACCTAATATTTAGATTGTCTGACTTGCCTGCTACTGAGAAACACTGAAACAAGATATTTTTAACTCCAAAAACACTGTTCTAGGCAGAGAATACAGATTTTATTGCCAAAAAAATCTAAAATGTTACATAATATAATATTTAGGCTGAAATTTGACACTAGTATGGTTTAGAACCAAATATGCATTTAAAATGAGTAAATGGGTTATAATCTTTCATTCTCAAACATTTTCAGGCAAAGAGAGGGAATATGAAAAAATGGTGTTTATGTATTAAAGTAAAGAGCATGTATTTGTCCATCAAATTGTACAAAATTTTGACTATTTGTAGCCTAAGTACATCGGACCAACACCCTAAAATTTCTTTGCATTCTATATAACAGTTTTGGAGAATCGCAGAAAAAGATTCAATGACTGTGCACATACTTAATCAGCACAAACTGTGTTTGCAGATCAAGTAATGCATTATTTGCAATATATTCAATTTCCTAAGTTCAGATGTAAATTTCAATGTATATCACACATTAACACTATAGTATAACATACTGAATACTAATAAAAACATACATTATATTTATATCTCACAAATAAAAAAATTTGAAGTTTCAGGTTGGGGGACCAGCCCCCCCTTTTTTAGATGGCATATTAGATCTCTTATAAACTTTAAATATCTGTAACATTCCTACTAAACCATTTCATATTTCTTGTTGCACAACAAGATAGAGTTGCACCTCAACAAACAATAAAATTCCAAAAACAACAATTTTAGTATGACTCTGTCCTATAGTATCAATTGACAAATTCCGCATCTAAAAAATACAAAATAGGCACCATTTTAAATATTTGTGGCAACATAGATGTCTTTGCGACCTAATATTTAGATTGTCTGACTTGCCTGCTACTGAGAAACACTGAAACAATATATTTTTTAACTCCAAAAACACTGTTCTAGGCAGAGAATACAGATTTTATTGCCAAAAAAATCTAAAATGTTACATAATATAATATTTAGGCTGAAATTTGACACTAGTATGGTTTAGAACCAAATATGCATTTAAAATGAGTAAATGGGTTATAATCTTTCATTCTCAAACATTTTCAGGCAAAGGGAGGGAATATGAAAAAATGGTGTTTATGTATTAAAGTAAAGAGCATGTATTTGTCCATCAAATTGTACAAAATTTTGCCTATTTGTAGCCTAAGTATATCTCACCAACACCCTAAAATTTCTTTGCATTCTATATAACAGTTTTGGAGAATCGCAGAAAAAGATTCAATGACTGTGCACATACTTAATCAGCACAAACTGTGTTTGCAGATCAAGTAATGCATTATTTGCAATATATTCAATTTCCTAAGTTCAGATGTAAATTTCAATGTATATCACACATCAACACTATAGTATAACATACTGAATACTAATAAAAACATACATTATATTTATATCTCACAAATAAAAAAATTTGAAGTTTCAGGTTGGGGGACCAGCCCCCCCCCTTTTTTTAGATGGCATATTAGATCTCTTATAAACTTTAAATATCTGTAACATTCCTACTTAACCATTTCATATTTCTTGTTGCACAGCAAGATAGAATTGCACCTCAACAAACAATAAAATTCCAAAAACAACAATTTTAGTATGACTCTGTCCTATAGTATCAATTGACAAATTCCGCATCTAAAAAATACAAAATAGGCACCATTTTAAATATTTGTGGCAACATAGATGTCTTTGCGACCTAATATTTAGATTGTCTGACTTGCCTGCTACTGAGAAACACTGAAACAATATATTTTTTAACTCCAAAAACACTGTTCTAGGCAGAGAATACAGATTTTATTGCCAAAAAAATCTAAAATGTTACATAATATAATATTTAGGCTGAAATTTGACACTAGTATGGTTTAGAACCAAATATGCATTTAAAATGAGTAAATGGGTTATAATCTTTCATTCTCAAACATTTTCAGGCAAAGGGAGGGAATATGAAAAAATGGTGTTTATGTATTAAAGTAAAGAGCATGTATTTGTCCATCAAATTGTACAAAATTTTGCCTATTTGTAGCCTAAGTATATCTGACCAACACCCTAAAATTTCTTTGCATTCTATATAACAGTTTTGGAGAATCGCAGAAAAAGATTCAATGACTGTGCACATACTTAATCAGCACAAACTGTGTTTGCAGATCAAGTAATGCATTATTTGCAATATATTCAATTTCCTAAGTTCAGATGTAAATTTCAATGTATATCACACATTAACACTATAGTATAACATACTGAATACTAATAAAAACATACATTATATTTATATCTCACAAATAAAAAAATTTGAAGTTTCAGGTTGGGGGACCAGCCCCCCCCTTTTTTTAGATGGCATATTAGATCTCTTATAAACTTTAAATATCTGTAACATTCCTACTTAACCATTTTATATTTCTTGTTGCACAACAAGATAGAATTGCACCTCAACAAACAATAAAATTCCAAAAACAACAATTTTAGTATGACTCTGTCCTATAGTATCAATTGACAAATTCCGCATCTAAAAAATACAAAATAGGCACCATTTTAAATATTTGTGGCAACATAGATGTCTTTGCGACCTAATATTTAGATTGTCTGACTTGCCTGCTACTGAGAAACACTGAAACAATATATTTTTTAACTCCAAAAACACTGTTCTAGGCAGAGAATACAGATTTTATTGCCAAAAAAATCTAAAATGTTACATAATATAATATTTAGGCTGAAATTTGACACTAGTATGGTTTAGAACCAAATATGCATTTAAAATGAGTAAATGGGTTATAATCTTTCATTTTCAAACATTTTCAGGCAAAGAGAGGGAATATGAAAAAATGGTGTTTATTTATTAAAGGTGTGTAAACACTAATCCAATTCTTTAAGATTTTCTACTAAATTTGTTATTTCTTTAATTAGAGCAGCTCTTTTATCTTAAGTGCAACTTGACCAACATCATATATATCCTGAATCGTACGTGACAGGCCTATGTCCTCTCAAAATTTCATGACCTCTTTAATACCTTCCAAGAGAAAACCAGCTTCCGGGGTAAAACCCACTCTAAAAATAGCTCTTTCTTTTCAGAAAATCTTGGTTTATAGGTCATGTAGTGCATGTGACATAAAACATACTAAACACCATTAGAACAGAGCAAGTTAGGACTCAAAATTTTTCTTATATATTCACCTTTCAGGAAAACTTTCATTCATTAAAATCCAGTTAGTAGTTTTTAATATACACTAAGATAAACAGGACTTTTTTGTTTTTAAGTACTATTTTCTTATATGTTCCAAATTTGATTGGTCCCCTTTAGTGTCTTGACACCAGATAAAATCCAATTTAATACATTTTCATGGCAAATATCTTACTACAAACAGTCTTAAACACAAGTACAGGTGTCATAAAATACAAGGACATCTTAAAATGAAGATATTGTGAGTTTATAAAAATATGCTCTTCTAAAAGGATGCAATATACGGTTCTTTGCATTAAAATATTATCAACAGAGGTCGTGGTCTTGTTTTGTCAAATAAAAACATGTGTGACATTTTTGCATAGATCCAATTGTACTGGAAATGTTGTACATATATTTAATTTGTGTCCTGCATTTTCAGTTTCATGGTAATTTGATAAGATTTTTATAAAATCATCGATAAAAATCATCTGTTTCATGTGAGAAAATCGGACAAATCATTAGCATTTACCTTCATTTGAAAAATTCTGACACGGTAACGCCTAACAGAAGAGCAATATGACATATATATTTGTGTATCAAGATCAATTTCAAAGCAGAAAAACACTGGCAAAATACGTGTCATCCACCTCGATTTCACACAATTTTGTTGACAAGGAACATGCTATTTTAATGCATCAGAGAGAGCTAAAGCTAGGAGTCAAATGGTCTTATAGGCAGTCTCGGGGTTTTACTACTATAACAAGGATGACAACCAAATATTATATATATTTCTTTTCTATAAACATGACACTTTCTACTGACACTTCAAAAATTTATTGCATTTCATTTATCATAGATGTGAGTAAACTGCAACTGGACCATACTACTATATTAAGGAATTTCACAGGGGGACATTCGAAACTAAACTACAAAACCGTATACTGCTACCTTACCACTTCTCTTCGCCGGAATATTCGCTGCCCACTACATACTGTGCTCCTATAAACTTGGTATTTTTGATTACAACGACTCTATAGTAAAATGATCTGGTGCAACAGTTGCACTCCACGTTGTCTTTTCTAACGTGGTGTTAAGATTAAAATATTTTTTCATATATATTAATAATAAGAAGAAATTAAAAATCAGTATCGCTTAAATGTTACCCGTTATATCGACCATTAATCAACTTAACCAAAATCCAACTGCTTTATTGTTTTTCCACCTTGGATTATTTTGAAAGTGTAGAGTTTTTAAGACCGAGAATATTTTTTTTTAATTTGGAATGTTAAACAGGGTAAGTTAGTTTTACTGCCGACATAGTTCTTTTATTTGGTGTATCGAAATTCTCCTTAATCTCAGCAAATCCGAATTCTTCATATGGTTTACGTTAGGTACTGAATGAAATGAAGACAACGGAGAAAAATTTGCGGGAATATTTGAATGCAAAGCGATTTATGGAAAGTATATATTTACAATTTATCATATAGATAGAGATGAAATATCGAATTTTCCGAGTGACAGAAATCACGGTAATTCACATGTGAAAATTATCGTTTATTTTCACTCTCGGGTTTTTTCCCGCCAAAATTTTGTACTATACAGATTTTCATCCGCCGTTCATAAAATTTAGGATGCCGTTCATAAAATTTAGGATTAAGCATTAACATTTTAAGAGAACAATTTTGATCTATATAATAAATAGGATAATCAATTAGGCATCGTGAATATCCAAAATATGATCACTCGTGCCGCATAAAGCATAAGATTAAACTCGTGCGCGGAAGTTCCGCGCACTCGTTTAATCAGATGCGTTATGCGGCACTCGTGATCATATTTTGGCTATTTACTCCACCCAATTAATTATCCTATAAATAAATGTAGCATGCACAACGAGATCTGTTTTTGTCATGTAGTACATAGTAAACAAATCACAGAAAGCTAATATTAATGGAAAGTAATAAATGGTGACACTGCAAGAAGGTCAGTGCTTGATATGAATTCGATTTTTTGGTGTGCTTAGAGCAGACTGATCATCAGTAGTGGATATTCTGCATAAGACATAAAGGACTGTGATTAAATGAGTATTTATGTTTAGGTCATAATGTACACAATTTAATGAAACAATTTCATATGTAAAATGAACAAATTAAAATAAGTATCTGATAATTTAAAATATTCAAGATTCCAATAATATTTATTTCTGATCAAGTCCAAATCATTCAGTTCTAAAAACAATTATGCGTCCATTGAAAAAACTGTTTAAGACAATGGTAATACTTAAAACAAAAGTTTAACTGATTCAATTGTTTCTTAACGTCCCTAATGAAATATAAAATAATTAAAGTCGATGTATATGGCTATATAAGTTGAAACTTTACCTTTCAATGTAATCAATATTTCAGTTAGTATGTACAAAATCGTTTGAATGAATGATTGCCCTGTATGTTTACACTACACGAAGAAAATAAGCTGACTCTGTTTGTTGGTTGTCTTTTAACTTGTCGTAAAATATTTATTAGTTCATGGTTCTTATTTTGGAATGTTGTTTACTCAGGGTGTATGCAATTCGTTGGTTGTCTGTCAACTGCCTGTATATGGTGTTTGTTGACTTATGGCTGATTTTATTATCCAATCAGAAAAAAAATATACTGTCATTGCTATGCCCTTTAAATGACGCAAACTAAGAGAAGTGTTACCTATCATTGTAAGAAAACAATGATCTTCCGAACCAAATGCGTCACAGTGTAGTGGTAGAATGAAGACTACAATGTTTGAAAGTTGACAATAATATCTTCTATATTGGTGAAAAACATGGCACATTATTGGAAGCCTTTTCTAACATTTCTTCATGTTTCAAGGGTTTCATAAAGGTAATGTGTAATCCTAACTATTTTGAGCGATCTCAAGGTGAATAACCTCATTTTAGAGTCAATCCCAGTTAATTGATTACGGCTTTATCACAACGGAAAATAAATAATCTCGCAACGCCAAATGACGGAAATGAAGAAATTTATAAACCAACAATTTGGTTTGCAGCTTAAGTCACAATTGTACCAAAATAATAAACTGTGTATTATCTGTGCGGAAGAACGGAGTTTCAACATTACCCAGAAAAGTAAAGTGAAGTAGAAAACCTTCCAGTTAAAACTATCAAAGTTTTAACGGTGATGGTTATTTAGAAATACTAGACACTGCCGATAAATTTAAACTAAAGTACATGTATAATTAACCAAGTCATCATTCATCTCATTTTAAATATCAGAAATTAAAATATCAACATGTTTGAAGGGAACTTAATTTATTTACCGATTAAAGTGTGTTTTAAGGGTGTTCAAAAGTTAAATATAATATTTTAAACTTACATTTAAGCGCTGCTCGACACTTATTGTATGCAATAATGTTGGTATGTGCGGCAATACAATTTTACTGTAAAAATTAAGTAATTGCATTTTTGATTAGCAAATAGAATATGTTGGATGATGTTTAAATACCGAACATTTTGGTATAAAAGAACTAATTTGTGATAATGTAAAAATTTTGTTTTAAAAACATATAAACTATAATAATAAATTGCGTTCGATTTACAACAACAGTGCTACAACAGGCTTAGAAATACGTTGGAAGATGTTCATCATTATTAACACTTACAATGGTCATCTAATAACAAAGGTCTCCGTTTTATACGAGTTGTGTCCCCTTTAGCTTTTTAGATTATTCACAATGTTCAATGTTCATTAGTGGTTTTCTCCTTGCCTTGATATTTTTCTAGATGTAAATTTATAGCCCTTTATTGTGGGTGTTTGTGTTTTTTTGTGGGGGATGGAGCGATGATTGCTTAATTAGTTGTAACTTAGTTTAAACTTTTTACAATAAAAAGCAGTACACTTGACAACAATTTCTATCAAAAAGAAGAACTAAGCATTTGATGAATTGTCTTTGATTTTTGTATACGGATAATTTAAGAATTGGTTTTATGGGTAATAGTGCGTTATATAATTTATCTACATACTTACAAAAGCAATCATGAAAACCTTGGAAATTTACAACACTGTAAAACCAATTGTGGAACATTAAAAATTCACTTCACATTTAATTGGTTAAAGTGCTCTTGACATGTTATAATGGAAATAAAGAGTGGAAGCTATAACCTATTTCTAATATCGGTTTTCATACAGTTTTTTCAAATTGCACAACTAAACATCATCTGCAAATGTCAAGTCTTTAATAATTTTAAAATTAATGTGCAACTGACACAATCAAGAAAAGATAAATTGTGCAAATAAATATTTTCATTTTCTAATTTCTAATTTCGCTTTCGATACAGTAGTTGCATTTTTAAAAAATTGCATACTAAATAATATCAACTGCAAATGTAAAGGTTTGTTATTTTAAGATTATATGAAAAAAGATAAGTTGTTTATATTTGGGTTATATTTATATAAAAATTAATACTATTGTTGGTTTCGCTAATGAATAATCAATTAAAAATATGAAAATATGTAGTGATTGTAACTTGACTGAGTAGTTTAAGGTAATGCTCTGTAAAAATGGAATTTAACAGTTTTAAATCACAATAAAAGAATAGACGCCATCCTCTGTTTTGGGGGTCATGTAAAAAATGACGATAAATGACGATAAATAAGTATCAAAGGGAGAAGAAATAAGAAGCTACCATCTAGCTTGAGTAAGTCACATGGACTTTACATTTTTTTTAGTTTTCTTAAATTTACCGATGTCATTAGATTTTGTTTTCTTATTTTTACTTACCCAGCCTCTTGAAAAAGTTTGACTGGTGTCTAAACCTCGTAATTTTATTACTGTAATGTCCAGATTTTTAATATATCATGTTTAAAAGACGCATTTTTTCCAACAGACTGCAGGAATTCCAAACTTCTTTTCTTTTAAAAAAATGAAAAAACACAATAACAGATATTTAATTTTATTAATTGGATTAGATTTGATCTTATCACTGAACAATATTTGTTCTTCTTACTATTGGCCTTTAATCTATCTTTAGAAATAGAATTAGGAAAACTACTAACCATGACAAGACTTAATGGAAATTTCTTATTTTTTCTTCCTGTTTATGGACAGAACCCGTGTATGTTGCTTACATTTTACAACTTTATGCTAGGTCTTGGAATCAGTACTCTGATTTTAAGATCGTAAAGTGCTGTGTACTCTGGCTACAGACAAGTATTGCTTAATCTTTTGTGTTTTTGTTTTGTGTGGTCCGTGTTTTGTCTGAATCTGTATTTGTGATCGCCTATCAACTTTTGGCTCCTGTTAGAGGTGTTCTGTTTCCTTGCAGTTTTCTTTACAGGAGAACTGTCTGTTATTTAACACATTTTACTGTAGTTTTTCAAACTTTACCCAACAAAATCCACCGTATACACATGTCACGTAAATATTTGATTAACTGTGGAAGACAATTTTCATATACTAGTCATGCATGTCTGTCCAACTATTATATAACGGCCATTTTTAGTATGTTTTCTATGATGTTATTACATTTTGTGTTGATTATCGGATTATTACATCGTCGATACTGAAACCGTTTATGTAAATAGAGATTACTTCTTATGATTGAGTTTCGTACAGATAGACGTTTCTCGTATTTTAGACATAGGTCGCAATAATCTCGTTTTGTTTGCATTATATTTATTATGCATCAAAGTAAATATTGATTTCAGCTGATTAAACTGCAATTTATAGAAATTGCCTATCATTGCCTATGCTTAATCTAAAATTCTTATTGTTTTGTAGGTATATTAAATATATATAAAGATTGTGTGCGAGATTAAAAAGATTTATGGATATATTCTTTTAAACCAATTTATCCACCTCTTTTAAGAAAGTCTTTTAAAATTTGGTCTACAAGGTAAAAGGTATGAAATCATGTGTTCAGTATTTATTAACTATTTAATGCAATGATGACATCATGAAAATAGTTGTGAGTAAAGTATATAATATATCTTGTATCATCTTCAGGTATGAGGCTATGGTTTGTATCCTTCATGTTAAATACAACTATAAACGACGTGGAGTGAAAACGTTTGGGGAATAAAGGAAAATAAATAATATTCATCCAGGCGACTACGGGGAAACCCCATATTAAGAAATTCAAAAGATTAGAATATATTTTGAATGCTTAGTGCACAAATGAAATCAGATATGTTATTTTTAACTGCCTTATACAACGCGAAGAACAGTCGATTTACCACCATTATGCTTTTGCCATGGCTAAAGTTAAAAGTTAAGCAACTAAATAAATCTTACTTTGTTTTCCGGTGTTTACAATATCTGATGTCTGAGGAACGTCAATGAACAATAGATAATGAAATATGAGACAACTTACATGACACATTATTTGCACTAGAAAACAGTCACCATTATTGAATATTTAAATTACATATAAGAAGAATAAGCCAAAAAAACGGTGCTTCTTACCAAACAATATTATATAACGTATGATATGTGAAGGTTTAAAATTAATTCATTAACGATCAATTTTGAATCATGCCGCGAAATTACAGTCCGAAAACAAAATTTTCGTATTATGTAAGTCATTATCGTATAAATCACGTTGCCATGTGTTAAATGTGTTCTTACAAGACCTTTTCTTTTCTTAAACTTTCACAACTCATAAAACAATTCCATCGGATGGAAAAGACAGATACAAAATTTATTGCCCCATGGCGTAACGACCACTTATAGTCTTGCTTCAGATAAGCCTTAATAAATAATGATGGCCACAGCGGGATAGATTTGAATAAAAAACTTGGGGTTATTTCTCCGAATGGCTTAAAATAAAATAAGAAATTATACCTTGCAAAAAAAGAAAAGAAACCAATAATGGATTTTGTAAGATTTTAGTACATGTATTTTGAATAACGATTTACAATAACAAATATATATTTACAAAATGGTTTTAATTTAAAACAAATGCAATCCATTTCATTAGTGATTGAATGAAAGTTAGTTTATCACAGTTAAGAAGAATACTTCCAGTCACGTTTTAGTTACTATCGTGTATGATCAAGTTGAGCTGCAAACGCTGCTCTGAATCTACTTGATATAGTGTCAACCGAAGTTTTTACTTTATTACCTGGAATACATTTGACGGAGTTGATCGAAGGTCTGAGGCGGTGATAGTCGCTGGCAAAAAAGTTTATACATCTGTCCTACAACTGTTTTATCGAATTCATTTCTTGTTATTAGGACGGCTACTGTAGCACATTATTTATTATTCTGCTCTAGATAGTCAAGATAGTCAATTTTACGCACGCAATGAGAGGCCTGTCAATGTCCTTTTGGAACAACTCCATCTGTCGGTCAATTACCCTTATAAGGTGAGGTTGGAGAAAGTCAATCTTTTACCATTGAACTGTTTGATTGCCTGGTACAAGTACCAGTTCAATTTTAAGATTTCCGCCAACATCATGACGCTATATGACGATCCACAGCCTGGAAATTGTGCTCTGGTGTCAGTTTAGAAAGGGCTTTGGGTTTCTTTTTTTTTTTGCACAGTAAACATTAGGTTTATGCTCATATGTTAAAAGCGCTGTTGTAAATAATTACTATCTTACCTTAGGGGCCTCGGTGAACGAGCTGTTAAGTTAGTCCGTCTACTATTGATCACGTTGTCAGTCAACATTGCGATTGTGTTTTCGATTCTTACAGCAGGCAGGGTGCGCTCGACTCCAATCTTAATTGACAATGATTGCCTGTTTTCCCCCAGTTTTGCCAGTTTCTACGGATAACTTCCTCCCAAATAAACACTGAAGCCATGATATACTAGTAGCTAAAAATTGCTGAAAGTGGAGTTAAACAACATTAAAACAAACACGCAAACAAATCTTACTTTTGTAAACACCAGCTATAAATCATTCGTTTGTACGTTAAGTCATAGAACGTTTGGATTGTTACGAAATCATGTAAAAGCTAGTTCTTCTGTCACTTTCAATGTTTTTATAACGTTGTTCGTCCTGTAAATAACTTTAGAAACGTCAAACGGATGATATATATTGACATTTAACAACACTATTGAATAGAATAAATTATTTAAATCTATAAAATCTTTAATCTATAAATTTGAGGCAATAAATGAGAAAAACTTTACAATCATTAATCTTTTTTATCGTTTTATTACAATTGATACATTTATATCATTCACATATCTCTTCACTCATTGTTTATTTCGACCCCTTGTGTTCTGGGTGATTAGGGTTCAGCTGGTTTGAGTGGTTATCCAAATCGGGCTTTGTTCCAGTTCCTGTATATCCAGACTGGTGTCCTTGGTATTTACCACTGGTAGGATTACATTGCGACGATTTGTTGTCGTTGTTTGCTTGACTTTGTCCTCTTCCAGACATTCTGTTTAAATAAAACAAATAAACCATTCAACATGTCTGTCAGATGATACTGTTCAATCCCAATAATTTTTTATTCCAAATTAGAGGTGTGGAACATATTTTCTACATATTAAGATAAAACAGTGTGAAACCTTAATATTCTTCTTTGGGCCACTAATAAGGTAGCCCTGTGAATCATTCAAAAACATATCTTTTCCCCGGTTGGAACTATTAAGATATTCAATATTTATGAAAAATGTCCGATTGACCATCACACACTTTCCGATTTGTTTTGCAAAATTTCTTTTCTTCTATCATTTAAAAAAAAACAGTTGGCCAATAGACAGTCATTAAATATTATTGTATCAATATAAATCACATTAAAAAATGTAAATGACCAAATTGTAAAAACGCATTCATCAGCAAAGATTGTTAGTCTTAATAAACTGGTGCCTAATTCGCCATGACCAATCAATAATATTTTACATAATTCAGAATAAATCAAACAGAACTATGCAAATGAATAAAAACATACAAAATGAAAGTAATATTATAACGAAAATTAATAATTTAAGATACATAAGTTGCTTTTAATATTTTGTATGAATATGTTTAAGGAGTATTGAAGTTATTAAAAATGTTAGCATTGTTTAAATGGAACTATTTATAAACATCTACAACTAAAACCTGCATTGTACCGTGGTCAATATATATATATATATATATATTTCAGTTTGGAAATGTGCCAACTTCTTGATTTTAATAAACACGATTTTATGGAAGTGTGTGAAGAAAGGCTTTAGAATTTATATTGATTTCACATTTGCTGTAAATGAAAGAAAAATTTTCATATATTTTAGTTGCCACACCAGGTTTCCGGAAATCCTGAGTGTTTCACTATTGAATAATTTTTTACATTACATTGTTTTATATTAATATCTCGCCAATATGTTAATCAACAATAAATCTATTACGTTTTTTAACATCTCTTTGACTTTTTGTCCGCACTACAATGAGTGCTATGAACTATATAATCGTAAATGAAGATAAAAAGGTATGAAAACTACAAATTTTTTGTTACTTTTTCCAGGATTAACGACAATATCCATAGACTACAACACATCTTAGAAGGGTCTTATTTAAGAATCATTGATCTATAGACATGTGTATGTAAAACATGCGTGAAATGATATTTTGATACCTTTATTTCGCGTATGCAGGTTTTATACTTAATTTTACATATATTTGTTCTAAAACTACGTTTACAATGGTAATTGTATACTACGATGTCTATAGTTTGATAAAACTGTGCGCTGTTGTTGCAGACATTTTTGTCGTTAAATACAAAACATTGTATTGTGTACACCTCAAAGACATGATTTAAATAACTTACCTAACCAGACAGGCATTAATATTTACGATACAACAACAACATTTTCCGAAAATGTTATATTATGCGCATTATTGTCGGTATTAAGGTTTACAGTTGAATAAAAAGAACACTATTAAACATATATAAAGTATAGGTGACGTATCATGTTTTTGCATTATTGATCATTTTAGAATATAACATTCCACCAAACATAGCAAAAAGTAAAATAAGAGTTTACAAGTCTACTTGTCCTACAGTAATTGCACTTTATGGATTTTAGTCGAAAGTTTTTTTTTCATTTTAATATTTAGTGTACTAATAAAACTAGCAACAAGACTCGAAGCAACTACTATGATAGTGCATGTTAATTGCAATGAGTCATTTATTGAGATCATACCGGAAGGGTTCCTAGTGCTCACAGATCTGTAGAACACGTCAAAGGTGCCGGATAGGGTAGCCTTCTTGTTGGAGGTTTTTTGGGCTATAATACGGTAAGCCTGAACCCCACCCATAGTGGGTAACGTGTTTGCAGAATACCACGCTCCTTTCACGGTGAAGACCCCTTTTGAAAATTTCAGAATACAGTAGGCTTATTAGCTTTCACAAAAGACTAAATTCTCAACCTCTACTAATTACTACAAAATTTTCTATCGGCAGTCAAAATTATGTTCTGGAGGTCTCACCCCTTTTTATTTTATTTATTGTTAGTTAACTCATTCTGAATATTGCTCGCTGGACGTTAATAAAACATTCATTCAACCAATCAAGAAGTGTCATTAAAATGCATCTAATTTTGCTAAAAATGTAATTCCTTACCTGTTGCCTTATTATATTTCTAAAAAGGTAGTAGAATATTATCTTCACTTCTACACACAACTTCGTAGACCAAATATACTGCGTAAATTTCGAAGTTTTAGTATTTATACAGGCTAAAAAATGGGAATTTTCACAGATCTAAAAATAATTTTAGGTAAATTCCTGTATAATAGAAAAAATATACTCTGTAGAATTCTAGTTATAACCGGTTTTGGTAACTGTGCAGACATGTACCCAATCCAAAGGTTTAGTACAAATTTGCTTCTAAATTTGAACCTCTGGATGATTGTGAATTACTTTTGTTAGACGCTTACCGGCATCATCGAAGGGACTAAATGTTTGCATTTCTACCGCCCGACAGTCCGTCACACACATGTTTTCCGGACACGTTTTCTTAACGCGTAAGTATATTGAGCTATTTTAAATGAGAATTGACAATTACAAATTTAATGATATTTGACGAAATTTTGGTCCTTCTTAATAAGTTTTCCAGCCATTTTTAAAAACTATTATGGAGCTGATGTTTGGTATGCTAGTCAACCATAATGCGTTACATATCAAGTTTGAATTTGTTCCGGTCCGATTTTTTTTTTTAAAATCATGACCTTTTGACAGTTAATTTCTTAAAAATAACAGTTTCCAGATATGTTTTAAAGACAGTTGGAGATGTCATTTGGTATAAGAACCAACTATCATGATATATATTATATATAAGTTTTCATTTCGTTCTGGTCAGATTATTTTTTTACGAAACTATTACCTTTTGACTTGAAAGATTTAATTTACTGACCAATACTATTCAAACGACTTTTTACCAAATACATTTCAGATCCATGTATATGAACACTTTGAAATCAAAATCACAAGTGATAATTTTCTTCCAATGGTATCCAAATCTAGAATTCTATTTCAAGTGTAACATAAAACGTTTCGAATAAGTTTTTTGTTTTGTGGTTTATTTTATGTTAGCAGGGGAAGGGCATTTAAGAAGAAAGTTATAACACACTTTCTTATTACTAGGTCTTATTACAAAACAATGTGATGATCTTGATTAGTTCGAATATGTATACTAGGAATTCAAAACATTTGTTTTTATTATCTGCAAAGGAAAAACTTTATTGTATTTTTGTATTATTACACCAAAATAGTTTATGTACTCGTTTTTTTTTAAAATTACTATGTTGAAACTTATGCCCTTTTGATTTTTTGTGCAGATCGAATCCTTGTATTCGTTTAAAAAATTATTCTTGTTTTTCAGTTATAAATACTTCAAATTTTATAAGAAAAAGTAATTTTCATATTCCCGTGCGCTTTTGTTTGAATAAATGTATATAAATGACTTAAATTTGATCAATATATATTATACCGCATACATTGTACTCGATCGAAAACACGCAATTGTGCATTTATCTATATTAAGAATGAAAACTTATCGTACCTGATTTTTCTTTAACTGGTCAAAATATGATTTGATCCCTGTCATTTGTTTTAGGTTCGTGGCTGACATTGTATTTAAGTGGAAATTACATCTTTGCTTGTTTTTCTTTGTTTGCTGTTAAAGCTCCTTGCAGTAATTGTTATCATGTTGTAAATTTGTAATGGGAGAGGAAGCCGGAGTTACCTGTGAAAACCAAAAATCTTCGGCGAAGACAACTGGCAATCATCAACAATTAAGCTTGCAGTTGAGTACACCCTGTTCTCAGTATGGATCTAACTTACAACCTCAGTGTTGGAAGGACACGTTATCAATAGTAGATGACTAACAACATTAATCACTAAGCAACCGAATTACATATGAAAGGTCAGGGTCATTAAAGGATACGGAATGCTTTCATACATGATTTTCCTTTTTTTAAATCTTCAAAATAAACATATTGACATGAAATGTAAATTCAATTCTTGCATATGTTGCCTGTATACTTTACGTTTTGATGAATTTTTCACTGGGTATAAACAATCATGAATCTTGTTTTATTTTTATTAAATTTGACACATTTATAGCATTCATATATCTCTTCACTTATTGTTCATTTCGACCCTTAGTATTCTTGGTGATTAGGGTTCAGCTGGTTTGAATGGTTATCTAAATCAGGCTTTGTTCCAGTTCCTGTATATCCAGATTGGTTTGGGTTTTTTTTTGTTTGTTTGTTTGATGGTGTTTAACGCTACTTTCAGCAATTTTTCAGATATATCATGTTGTCCAGTTTTTATTGGGGGAGGAAGTCGGAGTACCCGGAGAAAAGCCCCGACCTGCGGTAGGAAAACTGGCAATCCTTGTCAATTAAGATTGGAGTCGAGTACACCCTGCCTGCAGTGAGAATCGAACCCGCAATCTCAGTGTTGACAGACCACGTGATCAATAGTAGACGAACTACCTTGACCACTCGGCCACAGAGGCCCCATATCCAGATTTGTGTCCATGGTATTTATCACTCGTCGGATTACATTGCGACGACTTGCTGTCGTTGCTTGCTTTACTTTATCCTCTTCCAGACATTCTGTAAAAATTAATTAAACAAATAAAACAATCAACGTATCTGACTCGTGGTATTGTTACATCCCGATTATTTTTTATTCATAATTTGAGTTGTGAAACATATTTTCTAAATATAAAGGAGATAAAACAGAATGAAACCTAAATAGTTTCCTTGAATGAATCACTTATTAGACAACATGTTGATTTAATTAAGAAAAAACATATACTTTTTCCTCTTGGAAATATCAAGGTATTCAACCAAATTTTATATTAAATGTCCGATTGAACATAACACACTTTCCGATTTTCTTACAAAATTTATAATCTTCTATCTTATAATGAATATGTTGGTCGGTAGATATACTGAAAGTGCCTATTACCATTAAATATTACTCTATCAATCCAAATAACATTAAAATATTTTAATGACCAAATTGTAAAACGCATTCACCTGTGAAATTTGTTTGTTTTAGTAAACTGTTGACTAATTTGCCTGTATACAATAAATAATTTTAGTATAAACCAAACGGAACGCATTGTCATTTTTATCTGCATATTTTTAAAATGTTAGTTCAAAAATTGCTTACTAGATAAAAACTAAACAAAAATGAATAAATGCATTCAAAAAGGAAAGAAATATCCTAAAACAAATAATAAATGACTAAGGTGAATGATTGTTGTCTGGTTTAAAAACGTATTAAAACAATAACTTTTATTCTGATTTATTTATTTTTGGACTTATTTGTTGAAAATAACTTTAACATTGGAGTAATTTATTTATGAACATCTACACCTAAAATTTGTAGTGTAGCCAATACCTATATATAAAGTTAAACATAATTTTGAACTTTGGATTTTAGGATTGAAATTTTTCCAATTTCTTGATTTCAATAATTACAATTTTATGAAAATGCGTAAAAAGGATGTAGTATTAATGAAAGAAAATGTGTCATATTATTATTATTATAGCTGTCCCACCAGGTTTCTGAGAATTCTGTTTGATTCACTATTGACATTTGAGGCGTTCCTTTCGTATTGTTTAATATTAATATCTGAACAATATGGTAATGTACAATAAATATGAAACATTTTAAAACATTTCAATCACTTATTTTACGTACAATGATGAGTGCTGTAAATTATATATTCTTTAAAAATATTTTTTAAAAGTATGAAAGCTAAACATTTTCTTGTTACTTGTTCCAGACAAAATCTGAAGACTCCAAAAAAAAATTCTTAGAATAGTTTTATATCTTATAAAAGGATCAAGTCGATATTGATCTATAGACATTTGTAGTTAAAACTTGCGTGATAATTATATTCTGAAACTTTTTCAACGTATGCGGGTTTTGTACCATATAACATATCACTGTGATAACCACCTTTACAATGGTGACTTAATACTAGTTTTTATAAAACAGTGGACTCCTTGTTATTTCAGACATTTTTGTCATTAAATAAAACATTGTATCGTATAACCCGGTAAAAGACATGATGTAAAGTAATTATCTAAGCAGACTGGCGATTACTAAAATGTTACTATTTACGATAAAAACAACATTTTCCGAAAATGCGCATTATTGCAGGTATTGACGTTTACACTTGAATAAACAAACTGTAATAAAGTTACAATATACAGGTAAGTGTATTTTCCCTATAATTTTTAAGTAGATGGAAAAGAAAAAACAACGACAGGAGTATCACATTCCAACCAGAAAAGCTCGCATATGAGTTCACAAGTTTAATTTCTCCTACAGTAATTGCATGTTATGGATGTTAGGCGAAAGTTTTTTTTAGAGAAGCTAATCAAAATAGCAACAAGAATTGAAGCAATTATTGTGTTAATGCCAGTTTATTGCAATGCGAGTAGTAGTGTCATTAGCCAAGACCATAATCGTAGGGTTCCAACTGCTCACAGAACTGTACGTCGCGTTCAGGTGGCATATAGGAATAACCTCTTGTTGGGGGGTTTCATGTTATAATACAGAAAGTCTGACAACGTAACGTAGTGGGTAACGTGTTTGGAGAATGCCACGCTACCTTTTCCTAGATTTCAGAAACAGAAGGCTCATTAGCCACCACAAAAGACTAAATTCTAACCTCTATCAGTTACTCCAAACAATTCCAGTGGCAGTCAATTTTTTTTCTATAGGACTCGTCCATTTGTCTCGTTGATTTATTGTTAGTTAAATTATTCTTGTTCTGAATATATCTGAAATATTGCTCGCTGGACGTTAAGCAAGCATTTAATTAATCATCAAATGCCATTGAAACTAATCTAATTCTGCTAAAATTACAATTCCTTACCTGTTGTCTTATTATATTTCTAAAAAGTAGTAGAATACTATCTTCACTCCTACGAACAACCTCTTAACCAGATTTTACTGTGCAAAAGATTTAGTATTTATACAGGCGAAGCAATGGGAATTTTCACACGATTAAAAATAATTGTACGTATGTTTTTTTATAGGAGGAAATAATACCCTGTAGAAGTTAATCATTTTGGTAAAATAATATAAGTTTGTGGGTCTCGACTGTCTGAAAGAAATTCCAATTCCGCTTCTTTATATAATTTTTCAATAGAAGTTAATGTAGTACCTACCGTTACAATTTTCATAGCTTAAATTTGAACATTTTCTATTTTATTGACTAAACTTTTATTAGTGTTGTCCCATATTACATCCTCATATTCCAATAAAAGAAAGGTAAATTTTTTCTAAAACGTGCCAATCAAGACAAAGTCGAGATTTGCGCAAAATATTTGTTCTAGTATAAGCCTTTTTAACTATATAATCAATGTAATCGTACCACATACCATCTTTATAAAAATGAATACCCAAATGTAAATTAACCTCATGTATGTCATAATTATTCATAAACAAAGTAGGATGTACGGGTTGCACTAGTTAAGAAAGAATATTTGTGGGAATTGGTACCTTCATCAATTGACAACAAGCATACACATTATACCCGTCAATCACAAAATATTCTTGAAAGGTCCTTTCAAGAACAAATTTTTACTAGGAATATTTTTGCCTTCGACCGTAAAATTATGGAACAGATTAACTCGAAATTCAGTAAACGTGTCATAAAGCCTTCCGATTATTACTACGTTTGGAACCCGACTTGGACAGGTATTACACACCAGATTGCGGCTGGGGAGTAGCTCGCTAAATGAGCACCTCTACGTACGAAATCGGGTGAACTCTCCTAACTGCACATGCGGACAAGTTAAAATCTCCTTACGTTTCCTCTTAAATTGTACAAAATATGATACAATTAGGGAGGAACTAATACTATCAATCCGATATATAATTCCGATTGATTACAACCTTTTACTTTTGGGGTTAAATTTACTAAATACAATCCAGAATAAAGAAATCTTTTTAAAAGTCCAGAAGTTTATTTTAAAAGGCAAACGATTTGTAACTTCTGTAAAAAAAGTTATTTTAAAGTTGCATACATTTCATCCAACACCCTAATGTTTATGTTTTCCTGTAATATTAATGTTTTAATAATTCTATGTTTTTCTTGTATATTATATATCGCAGGTATATAATATCTTGTGATTTTCATAACTTATGTATGTTGAAATCACAAGCATGCACAAATTTAACTGAGCTTTTACTTTATGTGATATACTTACTTAGGAGATTGATTAATATAAGCTGTTTCAGCTTGTTTCTAAATCCGTTTGTGTAATACTTTGTATTGTGATATGTTACATATATATACAATTGCAAGATTTCAATTAAAATATGTTTCAACTAAACGTTTCCAAGTGCAAATTTTGCTTCCAACTTTGAACCTCTGAATAATTGTGTTGATTATATTATTAGTCACTTACCGGCTTTACGAAGGATACTATAGTTTTGCACTCCGTCAGACCGCAACACGCACGTTTTCTGTACAATTTTTTGTTCCTAAAGCGTAAGGATATTCGATGCTATATATAAAATGAGAGTTAAAACTTAGCAGTAACAAGTATTTATTTAGTTGCGGTCCGATGATTTTTAACGAAATTATGGTCCTTTTTTAGAAAATGTCTTAATAATAAGTTTTCCAGACCCTTTTCAAAATGGTTACATATATTGAGCTGATATTTGGTATGCGATTCAACCATCATGAGTTACCTTTCAAATTGTGTTCCGGTCCGATAATCTTTTACAAAATCATGGACATGCATCTTCTTAAAAATAACAGTTTCCAGACTTGTTTATAAACAGTATAGAGATAGTGAGCTGACAGTCAGTATGAGGGTCAAACCATCATGATTTGTATATAAGTTTTAATTTTCATCCTATCCGATGATTTAATTGCCGTTGGTCCTAGCAATACTTTCCAAGATACTTTTACCAAATACATTTTATATCTATTTATTTGAACATTTTAAAATCAAATTCTAATAAAGTAATAATTGTCTAACAAGTATACAATGTTATGCAAAACTTGGACACTGTTTCAAGCGTATGCTAAAACTTTTGAATAAGTCTTTTGTTTTTGTGGTTAATTTTATCTTAGCAGTATAAAAGCATTTATAACGGACTATTTTTCACTAGGTCGTTTCGCAAAACAATGAGGTGATCTTGATTAGTTTGAAAATGTATACCAGGATTTTGTTGTATTGATTTTATTAATAGAAATTTTTATTTTATTTTGTATTATTACAACTTTCAGAAACAAAAACTTAAAGATCGATTTTTTTTTTAAATTGACGATCATGCATATTGAAACTTATGCTCTTTTTTATATTTTGTCGTAGATCGGATCCTTGTTCCCGCTTTAAAAATTATATTCCTGTTTTTTAAAATTATAAATATGTTAAGTAATTTTGATATTCCTGTGCCCTTTTTGTTGGACATAATTGTATATGAAGGCCTTCGATTGTGTTTAATGAATACTATACCACATAAATTGTACTTGATCGAAAACAGTTTCACATTTACTCGTTTTAAGAATAAAACTATTGTGTCTGATTTTGCTTTTACTGGTGTATGAATTTTTCTATATTATTTGTTTTAGGTTTGTGGTTTACATTGTATTTAAGTGGGAATTCCATTCATAATTATGTTTCTTTGTTAGCGGTTTAACGCACTTGCAGTAATATATTAGTGCCTAGTGAAAACCAAAGATCTTCGACAAGACAACTGGCAACCGTTGACAATTAACATTCTAGTCGAACATATGCTATCTGTAAGGCTCGAACTGACAACCTCATTGTTGACAAGTCACGTGATCAATAGTCGATTACTAACAACATTAAGCTACTAATCCACAGAATTACATCTATAAAACATAAATCATATTATCATAATGTTAAATTAAAGGTAGGTAAATGCTTAGTATTTTTTCGTTTTGTGTATAAAAACGTTCAAAATAAACATTGGCAAGAAGAGTAAACTCAGTTCTTTCTTAAGGTGCCCATATGTTTTGATTGATTTTTCGTTAATAATATACAATCATTAACCTATTTATCGTTTTATTACAATTGATACATTTTTAGAATTTATATATCTCTGCACTGATTGTTCATTTTGACCCTTTGTATTCTTGGTGATTAGGGTTCAGCTGATTTGAGTGGTTATCTAAATCAGGCTTTGTTCCAGTTCCTGTATATCCAGACTGGTGTCCTTGGTATTTATCACTGGTCGGATTACATTGCGACGACTTGTTGTCGTTGCTTGCTTGACTTTGTCCTCTTCCAGACATTCTGTTAAAATTAAACAAATAAACCAATCAACGTGTCTGAATCATGGTTCTGTTACATCCAAATAATTTTTTAATTACAAATTAGGATATTGGAACATATTTTCGAAATTTATAGATAAAAAAGTGGGAAAGCTAAACCGTTTTCTTGAATAAATCATGCGGGCTGTGGCCACTTATTATACAACATGGTGTTTGCTACAAGAAGAAATATGTACTATTTTCCGTTTTAACTATCAAGATATTCAATTACACTTTATGAAAAATGTCCGATTGACCATCACACACTTTTCGATTTTCTTACAAAATTGTGTACCTTTTATCCTAAAATGAAACTGTTTGTCGGTAGACACACTCAAAGTGCCAATGGCCATTAAATAGTATTTTATCAATTCAAATAAAAAAAAGTTTTAACTTGAAATAGTTTCAAAACGTTCAAAATTAATTATAAAAAAGACCGTTGTTTCCAGGATGATATGTCACCGTATTGTATAAGTTCTACATACCTTTTTCTTCTTGTCTTTTCACGTAATAATTACTCAAATGTATCTCTGCCTAACATAGATTAGTGACAAGAGATTGATCAAACGCCCGGTTTTATATCCGAGAAAAGTTTGAACTATGATATTTTATTTGTGTCAAGGACTGATTTGTCAATAATTTATTTTCCGAAAATGCATTCTTATTTTCTCTTTCATTTTGCTTTACTTTACTTGCTGTACAACATTTACCTGCGATTTACAGAAACTATACTGAAAGAAACAAAGAACTTAATTTATCCATTGAAAAATAGTATAAAGTTGAAGCTATTTATAGAAGTCTTTATGTGTTGAATTTATGTTATTGGCTTCAATATTGTTTTGAACATTCCTCAGAAGCCAAAGGGCTATTTCTTGGTGATGACGTTTTAAGCCAGTACGATCTGATTTAAAAAAAAATAAATATCGCAAGCATTTTTATCGGTTTTCTATGGTAGCTCAATATGCACATTACTACTTCAGCAAAATCAGGTGCGATTAAAATTGATAGTATGACAAAACATCTAACATTTTTTTGTTTTAATGATGTTTTAACGCCACTTTCAGCAATTTTTAGCTATATCATGGAGTCCAGTTTTTATTGGGGGGTGGGGAGCCGAAGTACCCAAAGAAGACCCCAGACTTTAGGTACGAAAACTGGCAATCCTGAAGAAGTTAGAAAATGACAGTCCAGGAATTGGAAGGTCAAGACTAAAGCATTTCTTTATTTACCCATGAAATTCCACAAATATACTATTTAAAAAAAACTCCAACATTTTAGTAATGTCAAATGCGTTTCTCTCTGGAATTTGTGGCTTTTACATAAAATTGCTTCCTTCCAAAATCGTAGCATTTGCATCCGCGAATATTTTCTTCGCTAAACTAGTTGTTCCAGACGTGCTTTAGTGTAAAATTAATAATTGTAGTAAACAATATCGAAAATTAAATGTTTTAAGGCGAGAATACAAGCTAAGGAAATGTGATTAAAGATTTTCGTGTAAGGCTTTAGAATCAACGTCTGTTTTATGCAACTTCTTGAGTAGTGTTTCTGAAGGCGTTTTTTGCTGTATGAACCCCACTTAAACTGGTGGTATCCAGTCCCATATATGGGCAGGTTATTATCACCATGTTCAGTTATAAGAGTCATGCAGCGGACAGAAAGCAGTGAAAACAAATCCTAAGTCTCTGCTAGTAATCAACTAAATAACGACCGAAGTGCTTTCAAAAGTGAAGACAACTTACTTTGTCATAAACTTATATACATTTTCATGTTGTTGGTATAAGTATAATATATGTTTTTATTTCTTGTAACATTACTGTTTATCATTCTTTTGTACTATTGGGTCTCATTCTTATTTTATATGTTAGACACATTCTTCTCTTTTTTTATTGGTTTCGTTCTATTTGTGAAGTTTTATTCTTATTGTATGTGTTATAAATAGAACAGTATGTAACTTCTTACTGATTTGTACTACACTGAAAACGTACTCTAATTCGTGATTTTAATTATTATTACTTTATTGTAAACATTTACGTTTGCATCTTTTTCTTACAATAAATAAGTGTTCTTTCATTCAAATTAATTCACTGCTTATTCTTATTTTCTTGTTTTTTAGGGTTCTCGCTCCAATGGTTTTCTAATTCATGTTTTGATCCAGTGCCGCTGCACCCAGACTGGTGTCCTTTGTATTTATCACTGTTCGGATTACACTGACATGACTTGTTGTCGTTGCCTGCTTTGCCTTGTCCTTTTCCAGACATTCTGTAAAAATATACCATAAATTAATCAAATCAGCCATGATTGTGATCATATCATAAAATTTTTGACACAAACTGTAAAAACGTATTTACCAGCGAAATCCATCAAGTATAATTTGTTTCTTATATAAAACTTATGCCTTTTCGCCACATGGTACTACATAAAATTTTATAAAATTCAGCAGTGAACTAAACAAAATCCTAAATTGTCATTTTACTTTTGCATGCTTGTTTAGTTTAAAAAGCTAACTAGAAATAATTAAACACACAAACAACAACGAAAAAAATAGCATGAACCAAATTATAAATAATTAGATAAGCTGAGGTTTATTTTGTTTAAAAAGTTCTTACAAAAAATAATTTTTATTCTATTTAAAGTATTTAAGCAGTATACCGGTTAAATAAAAAACTATGAACATCTACACCTGAAATACGTATTGTGACGTAATAAAAAATCTATCAATTATAACCTAACAATTAAGGTTTGATTATTAGTTTGGAAATTTTCCAACAACCTGATTTTATACAAAATGCGTGATATGGGCGGTATAATTGTATATTGATTTCACATTTGGTTTTAATGAAAGGAAATCCCTACAAATATTTACTATTGATATTTAAGGTGTTCTAGTTGTTCTGTTTTACTGTTTGTTTGTTGGTTTGAATATTGTTTAAGGCCACTTTCAGCAACTATTAAGATATTATGTCATCCAGTTTTTATTGGGGGAGGAAAAAGGAGTACCCGGAGAAAAACACATGACCTTTGGCAGGAAAACTAACAATCCTTGTCAATTAAGATACGAGTCAGAGCGCACCTTTTCTGCAGTGAGACTAGAACCCACAATCTGTGTGTTGACAGACCACGTGATCAATAGTAGACGAACTACCTTAATCACTAGATCACCGGGGACCTTGTACTGTTTTATATTGTTTTCTCAACAATATGGTACTGTACAATAAATGTACAACGTTTTTAAACATTTCAATGACTTTTCTTCCGTACTACAGGTATAAATAGTACTATAGATGATATTTTTGCAAAATAAAGATAAAAAAGATATGAAAGAGAACAGATTTTTCAAACTATTCTCAGTTTTAACTAACTTGAAGACTAAAACAATTGATCAACAGACATTATGTTTTGATACTTTTTTCACTTTTTCTCGTATGCAGGTTTTTATCTGATATTTATAACCGTCCTGGGACCGTCGTAAGACTGCCTTTAATTGGTGATTGTATACTACGATGTCTATAGTATTATAAAACGTTGCAATCCTTTATGTTGCTGCTATTTTTAACTTAGATTAAAAACCTTTTTCGTAAAAGCGTCGTATATAAAGGGTAAAACTCGATGGTAGACATGATGCAATTAAAACAATTCATGCAAACTGGGGATAAGTATAATGTTCTTATATTTTTTATACATATAACATTTTATGAAAAAGTTATATAATGCGCAATTATCGTCAAGATAGTTAAGTTCAAACTTGAATAATTACAGTATGTATGCATTTTATTGAAATCTGTAATTTTCAATTTTTGAATTCGATCGCATTGTCATAACACGTGATATTTCAATTCTCTATTCTACCGCGCTTCACTGAAAATGTGCGTGGTCAACGCTTTCGTACGTCAATTAAACTTCAAAATAGTGCATTTGTTTATTACATAAACGAAAAAATGTAAAATATATATATTTCAAGTACAACCGAATGTATTTTCCCCGCTCTTTTTAAAGTGGACGTAAACGACAAAACATTACGATTGATAATTTTAGCATGTCAAATTCCAACCAAACACAGCAAATACAGACTGTTATAATAGTAAAGTAAGAGTTCACAAGTATCGTTGATTTATTGTTTGGTAACTTGTTCTCGTTCCGAATATAACTGAAATATTGCTCGCTGGACATTTGCAAACATTCAATCAATTAATCAACCAATCAATCAAGAAGTGTCATTAGAACCTAATTCTGCTAAAATTACAATTCCTTACTTGTTGTCTTATTATATTCCTTAATCGAAAGCGGAATAATATCTTCTTTTTTACACAAAACCTCGAAGTCCAATTTTACTGCGTAAACTTCGAAGTATAAGTATTTAAACAGGCTAAACAATAGAAATTTTCGCATGATTAAAAATAATTTTACGTATACTCCTTTATAATAGAAAAATTTACACCTGAGAAGTTATAACCTGTTTTTGATAACTGTGAATGTACAAAGCCAATGGCTCCATTCTAAAATTTGTAACAAACTTTGAACCTCTGAATAATTGTGTTAAATACTTTGATCTTTCTAACTAGTACCGTTTTCTGTAACAGAAACGTGATGGGCGAATCCGTGCAAACTAGCGCAGTTATGAACGGTTTCTCTTCCTGTTTCCAGGAAGTGGATAGAATTGGAGGTAGCGTCATGATGTGAGTGACGATCTCTAATGACCGTAAAACAGAACCTTAACATGTCCCAGGCAGTTTAGAGGCTCCAAGGTACAGAGCCGAAATTCTCCAACCTTACTTAAAGCGCAAAATTGACCGAGGGAGTTTTCAATAAGACAATGCAAAGCCTCACACAGCGCGCTTAACAAAGGACCATATTGATCAGAATATTATCAATGTACTACCATGACTGTCCAAATTACTGCAGCTGAATCCGATTCAACACTTGTGGGACAAGCTAGATAAAAATGTTCACCGGGGTCAACCTCACACTCAGACCCTCAATCAGCTCAGTCAAAAATTGCAACAAGAACGGCGAACAATTCTACGTAATAGCATGGATTGACTCTATGCCAAGATGATGCAGAGCAGTGTTGGTAGCTCAAGATGGTCATACACGGTTCTAAGATAAACGCGATTGGAAGTATACTTAACCGTGATAAACTTTACTTTTATTCAACTTTCTCCAATGAATGGACATGAGTTTTTTTTCGATTTAAGCTATTTTAGTAAATATTTGTTATTTTAACCTTTTTATCTAAATACACATCTACTAAAATCTTATAAAAAATCCAGTATGCGTTTCTTTATTGCAAAGTATACTTTCCAAAGTTATCTAAAAAAACATTTGTTCGAAACATAACATTAAACGTTTAGAATAAGTCTTTTGTTTTTAGTACTAGGTCTTTATCGCAAAATAATGTGATGACCTTGACAAGTTTGAATATGTGTACAAGGATTTCAATACACTTGTATCGATTTTCAAAGAGAAATTCAAACAAAAGGTTTTTTCACATTCACAAACAAAGAGTTAATGCACTCGGTTTTTTTTTAAATTGACGATTTATAAATATTGAAACATGCGCAATTGTAAGTTCTGTCCTTATTCCAATCCATGTGCCTGATTTATATATAATTGTTAATTTACTACCTTAAATTTTATATAATAGTATTTTTGATATTCATGGGCGTTTGTTTGACATAAAAGCCTTCAATTTAATAAATATTACATGACAAGTGAATCAAAAGCAATTTTGCATAGATTTATTGTTGGGACTAGTAACTCGCCTGTTCCTGGGGATACTTATTCAAGTGTGATTTTTGTGTCAGTGATCCAAAATACGATTTGTTTCGGGTTCTTGATCGACCTTCTTTAAATAGCATTACATCTTTTAAACACGAATCGTAATAACATGACGTCATTAACGACAAAGAAATGCTTTCCTATATAATTTTTCAGTTGTTTACAAAGAATATTCAATATAAACATATAGGTTTATCACTACAACAACCATAAAGTTCACTGAACTGAATTTAAACTGCAAGAATGTTTCCCTTGATAATTGGGAACATTAGGGATGTTTTAAATTGTACCAAATAGAACCCCGGATATAGCAACGGAACCAGGCTTCACCTACTTTTCAAGGAAAAAAACATTCTAAATTTGTGTGCGTCTGTGGCTGAACTGATTGTTCATTTTGACCCTTTGTATTCTTGGTGATTAGGGTTCAGCTGATTTGAGTGGTTATCTAAATCAGGCTTTGTTCCAGTTCCTGTATATCCAGACTGGTGTCCTTGGTATTTATCACTGGTCGGATTACATTGCGACGACTTGTTGTCGTTGCTTGCTTGACTTTGTCCTCTTCCAGACATTCTGTTAAAATTAAACAAATAAACCAATCAACGTGTCTGAATCATGGTTCTGTTACATCCAAATAATTTTTTAATTACAAATTAGGATATTGGAACATATTTTCGAAATTTATAGATAAAAAAGTGGGAAAGCTAAACCGTTTTCTTGAATAAATCATGCGGGCTGTGGCCACTTATTATACAACATGGTGTTTGCTACAAGAAGAAATATGTACTATTTTCCGTTTTAACTATCAAGATATTCAATTACACTTTATGAAAAATGTCCGATTGACCATCACACACTTTTCGATTTTCTTACAAAATTGTGTACCTTTTATCCTAAAATGAAACTGTTTGTCGGTAGACACACTCAAAGTGCCAATGGCCATTAAATAGTATTTTATCAATTCAAATAAAAAAAAGTTTTAACTTGAAATAGTTTCAAAACGTTCAAAATTAATTATAAAAAAGACCGTTGTTTCCAGGATGATATGTCACCGTATTGTATAAGTTCTACATACCTTTTTCTTCTTGTCTTTTCACGTAATAATTACTCAAATGTATCTCTGCCTAACATAGATTAGTGACAAGAGATTGATCAAACGCCCGGTTTTATATCCGAGAAAAGTTTGAACTATGATATTTTATTTGTGTCAAGGACTGATTTGTCAATAATTTATTTTCCGAAAATGCATTCTTATTTTCTCTTTCATTTTGCTTTACTTTACTTGCTGTACAACATTTACCTGCGATTTACAGAAACTATACTGAAAGAAACAAAGAACTTAATTTATCCATTGAAAAATAGTATAAAGTTGAAGCTATTTATAGAAGTCTTTATGTGTTGAATTTATGTTATTGGCTTCAATATTGTTTTGAACATTCCTCAGAAGCCAAAGGGCTATTTCTTGGTGATGACGTTTTAAGCCAGTACGATCTGATTTAAAAAAAAATAAATATCGCAAGCATTTTTATCGGTTTTCTATGGTAGCTCAATATGCACATTACTACTTCAGCAAAATCAGGTGCGATTAAAATTGATAGTATGACAAAACATCTAACATTTTTTTGTTTTAATGATGTTTTAACGCCACTTTCAGCAATTTTTAGCTATATCATGGAGTCCAGTTTTTATTGGGGGGTGGGGAGCCGAAGTACCCAAAGAAGACCCCAGACTTTAGGTACGAAAACTGGCAATCCTGAAGAAGTTAGAAAATGACAGTCCAGGAATTGGAAGGTCAAGACTAAAGCATTTCTTTATTTACCCATGAAATTCCACAAATATACTATTTAAAAAAAACTCCAACATTTTAGTAATGTCAAATGCGTTTCTCTCTGGAATTTGTGGCTTTTACATAAAATTGCTTCCTTCCAAAATCGTAGCATTTGCATCCGCGAATATTTTCTTCGCTAAACTAGTTGTTCCAGACGTGCTTTAGTGTAAAATTAATAATTGTAGTAAACAATATCGAAAATTAAATGTTTTAAGGCGAGAATACAAGCTAAGGAAATGTGATTAAAGATTTTCGTGTAAGGCTTTAGAATCAACGTCTGTTTTATGCAACTTCTTGAGTAGTGTTTCTGAAGGCGTTTTTTGCTGTATGAACCCCACTTAAACTGGTGGTATCCAGTCCCATATATGGGCAGGTTATTATCACCATGTTCAGTAATAAGAGTCATGCAGCGGACAGAAAGCAGTGAAAACAAATCCTAAGTCTCTGCTAGTAATCAACTAAATAACGACCGAAGTGCTTTCAAAAGTGAAGACAACTTACTTTGTCATAAACTTATATACATTTTCATGTTGTTGGTATAAGTATAATATATGTTTTTATTTCTTGTAACATTACTGTTTATCATTCTTTTGTACTATTGGGTCTCATTCTTATTTTATATGTTAGACACATTCTTCTCTTTTTTTATTGGTTTCGTTCTATTTGTGAAGTTTTATTCTTATTGTATGTGTTATAAATAGAACAGTATGTAACTTCTTACTGATTTGTACTACACTGAAAACGTACTCTAATTCGTGATTTTAATTATTATTACTTTATTGTAAACATTTACGTTTGCATCTTTTTCTTACAATAAATAAGTGTTCTTTCATTCAAATTAATTCACTGCTTATTCTTATTTTCTTGTTTTTTAGGGTTCTCGCTCCAATGGTTTTCTAATTCATGTTTTGATCCAGTGCCGCTGCACCCAGACTGGTGTCCTTTGTATTTATCACTGTTCGGATTACACTGACATGACTTGTTGTCGTTGCCTGCTTTGCCTTGTCCTTTTCCAGACATTCTGTAAAAATATACCATAAATTAATCAAATCAGCCATGATTGTGATCATATCATAAAATTTTTGACACAAACTGTAAAAACGTATTTACCAGCGAAATCCATCAAGTATAATTTGTTTCTTATATAAAACTTATGCCTTTTCGCCACATGGTACTACATAAAATTTTATAAAATTCAGCAGTGAACTAAACAAAATCCTAAATTGTCATTTTACTTTTGCATGCTTGTTTAGTTTAAAAAGCTAACTAGAAATAATTAAACACACAAACAACAACGAAAAAAATAGCATGAACCAAATTATAAATAATTAGATAAGCTGAGGTTTATTTTGTTTAAAAAGTTCTTACAAAAAATAATTTTTATTCTATTTAAAGTATTTAAGCAGTATACCGGTTAAATAAAAAACTATGAACATCTACACCTGAAATACGTATTGTGACGTAATAAAAAATCTATCAATTATAACCTAACAATTAAGGTTTGATTATTAGTTTGGAAATTTTCCAACAACCTGATTTTATACAAAATGCGTGATATGGGCGGTATAATTGTATATTGATTTCACATTTGGTTTTAATGAAAGGAAATCCCTACAAATATTTACTATTGATATTTAAGGTGTTCTAGTTGTTCTGTTTTACTGTTTGTTTGTTGGTTTGAATATTGTTTAAGGCCACTTTCAGCAACTATTAAGATATTATGTCATCCAGTTTTTATTGGGGGAGGAAAAAGGAGTACCCGGAGAAAAACACATGACCTTTGGCAGGAAAACTAACAATCCTTGTCAATTAAGATACGAGTCAGAGCGCACCTTTTCTGCAGTGAGACTAGAACCCACAATCTGTGTGTTGACAGACCACGTGATCAATAGTAGACGAACTACCTTAATCACTAGATCACCGGGGACCTTGTACTGTTTTATATTGTTTTCTCAACAATATGGTACTGTACAATAAATGTACAACGTTTTTAAACATTTCAATGACTTTTCTTCCGTACTACAGGTATAAATAGTACTATAGATGATATTTTTGCAAAATAAAGATAAAAAAGATATGAAAGAGAACAGATTTTTCAAACTATTCTCAGTTTTAACTAACTTGAAGACTAAAACAATTGATCAACAGACATTATGTTTTGATACTTTTTTCACTTTTTCTCGTATGCAGGTTTTTATCTGATATTTATAACCGTCCTGGGACCGTCGTAAGACTGCCTTTAATTGGTGATTGTATACTACGATGTCTATAGTATTATAAAACGTTGCAATCCTTTATGTTGCTGCTATTTTTAACTTAGATTAAAAACCTTTTTCGTAAAAGCGTCGTATATAAAGGGTAAAACTCGATGGTAGACATGATGCAATTAAAACAATTCATGCAAACTGGGGATAAGTATAATGTTCTTATATTTTTTATACATATAACATTTTATGAAAAAGTTATATAATGCGCAATTATCGTCAAGATAGTTAAGTTCAAACTTGAATAATTACAGTATGTATGCATTTTATTGAAATCTGTAATTTTCAATTTTTGAATTCGATCGCATTGTCATAACACGTGATATTTCAATTCTCTATTCTACCGCGCTTCACTGAAAATGTGCGTGGTCAACGCTTTCGTACGTCAATTAAACTTCAAAATAGTGCATTTGTTTATTACATAAACGAAAAAATGTAAAATATATATATTTCAAGTACAACCGAATGTATTTTCCCCGCTCTTTTTAAAGTGGACGTAAACGACAAAACATTACGATTGATAATTTTAGCATGTCAAATTCCAACCAAACACAGCAAATACAGACTGTTATAATAGTAAAGTAAGAGTTCACAAGTATCGTTGATTTATTGTTTGGTAACTTGTTCTCGTTCCGAATATAACTGAAATATTGCTCGCTGGACATTTGCAAACATTCAATCAATTAATCAACCAATCAATCAAGAAGTGTCATTAGAACCTAATTCTGCTAAAATTACAATTCCTTACTTGTTGTCTTATTATATTCCTTAATCGAAAGCGGAATAATATCTTCTTTTTTACACAAAACCTCGAAGTCCAATTTTACTGCGTAAACTTCGAAGTATAAGTATTTAAACAGGCTAAACAATAGAAATTTTCGCATGATTAAAAATAATTTTACGTATACTCCTTTATAATAGAAAAATTTACACCTGAGAAGTTATAACCTGTTTTTGATAACTGTGAATGTACAAAGCCAATGGCTCCATTCTAAAATTTGTAACAAACTTTGAACCTCTGAATAATTGTGTTAAATACTTTGATCTTTCTAACTAGTACCGTTTTCTGTAACAGAAACGTGATGGGCGAATCCGTGCAAACTAGCGCAGTTATGAACGGTTTCTCTTCCTGTTTCCAGGAAGTGGATAGAATTGGAGGTAGCGTCATGATGTGAGTGACGATCTCTAATGACCGTAAAACAGAACCTTAACATGTCCCAGGCAGTTTAGAGGCTCCAAGGTACAGAGCCGAAATTCTCCAACCTTACTTAAAGCGCAAAATTGACCGAGGGAGTTTTCAATAAGACAATGCAAAGCCTCACACAGCGCGCTTAACAAAGGACTATATTGATCAGAATATTATCAATGTACTACCATGACTGTCCAAATTACTGCAGCTGAATCCGATTCAACACTTGTGGGACAAGCTAGATAAAAATGTTCACCGGGGTCAACCTCACACTCAGACCCTCAATCAGCTCAGTCAAAAATTGCAACAAGAACGGCGAACAATTCTACGTAATAGCATGGATTGACTCTATGCCAAGATGATGCAGAGCAGTGTTGGTAGCTCAAGATGGTCATACACGGTTCTAAGATAAACGCGATTGGAAGTATACTTAACCGTGATAAACTTTACTTTTATTCAACTTTCTCCAATGAATGGACATGAGTTTTTTTTCGATTTAAGCTATTTTAGTAAATATTTGTTATTTTAACCTTTTTATCTAAATACACATCTACTAAAATCTTATAAAAAATCCAGTATGCGTTTCTTTATTGCAAAGTATACTTTCCAAAGTTATCTAAAAAAACATTTGTTCGAAACATAACATTAAACGTTTAGAATAAGTCTTTTGTTTTTAGTACTAGGTCTTTATCGCAAAATAATGTGATGACCTTGACAAGTTTGAATATGTGTACAAGGATTTCAATACACTTGTATCGATTTTCAAAGAGAAATTCAAACAAAAGGTTTTTTCACATTCACAAACAAAGAGTTAATGCACTCGGTTTTTTTTTAAATTGACGATTTATAAATATTGAAACATGCGCAATTGTATGTTCTGTCCTTATTCCAATCCATGTGCCTGATTTATATATAATTGTTAATTTACTACCTTAAATTTTATATAATAGTATTTTTGATATTTATGGGCGTTTTGTTTGACATAAAAGCCTTCATTTTAATAAATATTACATGACAAGTGAATCAAAAGCAATTTTGCATAGATTTATTGTTGGGACTAGTAACTCGCCTGTTCCTGGGGATACTTATTCAAGTGTGATTTTTGTATCAGTGATCCAAAATACGATTTGGACTGTGTCGTTTGTTTCGGGTTCTTGATCGACCTTCTTTAAATAGCATTACATCTTTTAAACTCGAATCGTAATAACATGACGTCATTAACGGCAAAGAAATGCTTTCCTATATAATTTTTCAGTTGTTTACAAAGAATATTCAAGATAAACATATAGGTTTATCACTACAACAGCCATAAAGTTAAACTGAATTTAAACTGCAAGAATGTTTTCTCTTGATAATTGGGAACATTAGGGATGTTTTATATTGTACCAAATAGAACCCCGGATATAGCAACGGAACCAGGCTTCTCCTACTTTTCAAGGAAAAAAACATTTTAAATTTGTGTGCGTCCGTGGCTGAACCAATTTGTTTGTATGGACCAAGCGGTGTAGTTCTCTTCACGTAAAAGATACCATTTATCAACACGTAGACCACAGCCAATGTCTGGTTAGGTAGCCATTAACGACTTGTCAACTCAAGAGTAGTGAATTCGAGTGCTTCTTAGAGTAGGGCTCGACTTTAACTGTAACTGACAAGGATTGACATTTTTTCCGCAAAAGTCCAGGGTTTTTTTTACACCTGCTTTCTCTGTAATAAAAATAGACGCCATGCTGAAAGTGGCGTTTTAACATTAAAACAAAAAATATATCAACCAACCATCCAATCGATAATATCTAAGGTCAATCTCGTATAAAGCGTGAACTTACATCTAACATTTTATCTCGTATACTTTGGCTGTGTACAATTTAGGAAAACGTATTCATAGGTCCTTTCTGACTACATATGCAACTGTTGCTCTCATAATTAGGTTCGATAACTCTGTTTTTTCAATGAACGACTAATGTGTATTATTACTTAACAGCCCCACGGGGCATTATTATTTTTAATATTCTCAAAAGCTACTACTATATAGTTTATAATTTAATAAATCACATAAACTTATCAATGAATTATAGTTCCCAATAAACATTTGTGACTGATGTGTCATTTAGAACACCTTTAAAGTATTGGAATTAAACCCATGCTGTGTTATCCTTATAAAGCTTGTACTGTACGTCATAAACGTGTGTATTCTCTGACAGGATGTTTATTGAACAGCTTTTTCCTTAAACCTTCCATTTTGACTTTAGAGTGAGAAAATTGGGATATTTGTGTAATTAACTTTTATAGAAATAGCTTATAAATGTTCGGTGTGACTTTTTACCCAAACCAGGGACAGTCTATACTATAGTTAGTATAGACTGTCCCTGCCCAAACATACCCAAACTTACCCAAACTATACACAAAAGTATATTAATATAACATTTTTGGGCAGTATTATAATGTTTAAACATTTTATATACTCTATTTTTGATGAAAAATCTTATAAAGTGCAGTTAACATGACAATTCCTTGTGTTAAAGTCCATCTTATGAACCTCATAACTATCGTAAAATGCATTACTCAAACTGTACCCAAACACTCGGTAAAATGAAATTTTTTGGTAAGTTAATAAACAATAAATATTAAACAATAAAAATTCAGTTAAATAATGAATATTTATTAGACATTGCAATTTCAAAACAAAAAACCCAAAATAATTAGAGATCGAACATATTATCGATCATATTATTTTATTACCTGCTGCACTCCATTGATTGATTGATTGAAGTCATATCATATAAAACGGTAATATAAAATGTTTTCAAAATGTGTTTCTTTGTTACAATATTTTATGCGGACTTTTGTTGTAACATTTTCCAACATAAACAGAGTACATTCAACTATTAAACAGGATAAAGCTGCATAACAATGTCATGTTAACCAATGCTTAGGCAGAGTTTGGGTTTAAAAAAAATTCCGTTCATAATGGGCTTTATATGTTGATTATTAGTTCACGTAAATAACGTTTTCCAACAAAAATAGTATAAGTAAAACGAAATGGACCACTTGGCAGAAATTGTTGGGTGCCTCTATGAAAACATTCAAAGACAGCAAGAAGCAAATAATTTTGACTTTTGTAGCTCCAACTACACCTGCGATGTTTAGTCAGCTACAAGTGGGCCTTAAACATGTAAAAAGCTTGGTACTCTCCAAAGTGGGGCCTACTATGGTCCACAGTACCCAGTAAGCGGATATCCATTATCGCCACCCGGGCACTGTGATTGAACAATATTATACTAACATTCGAATGGCTGTTAATTATATGAATATTAATTATGATGAACAGTTTACCTCAAATTCCTATTATATTTCTTACATTGCGAGGCACTGTGGGCTTGATCGTTATTTTGGTCAACTCAAAATGTCTTAAAAACGTCTAAAAACTTTTGTCCCCTTTTTATAACAAGGTAGCATTACGGAGACGGGACAGTGAACACGATGACATTCACTTCAATGTTCTATGAAAATTGCAATCCTACTTTTTATCTTCTGTTGTTAAATGTTTTGAGTGTTTGTGATTTTTTTATGTTCGCCATGGCATTGTTATTGTGTGTCTGAATTTCGTTCTTTTGATTACTTACTCTTACGTATGGTGCGACTTCCTATACTTAAAAATTTATTTTAGATAAAGCATAGAAAAACTCAGTTCACCTGTCCGCTACGAATGCTTATCCGAGTTTATCAAACATTTGACGCATACGTTGAATACTGCGTATTTAATTGATTACTTTGTGTACAACGAGCAATACTTTGGATATATAGTCAGGATTTGCAAGTTCATATATATTAAACATCCGACATTTTAAAAACCCGCTGATTTTTCCGTCATTATGTCCTACCTTCAAATGATTACATATTCTTCAAATTTGTTCGAAAACATTTTCTTCAAAACACAAGCATTTTATCGCTGCATATATGAGAATACAACTTCAATTATCATCCATGGCCACACTAATGTTCGAGCCTTACTACGAGATGAGTTGTGCTCGACCTTAACCTTAACCTTTACAGTCTAAGATTGCCCGCTATTCTGCCGACGTTTCACGGAGATTTTTACGAATAGTCTGCTCCCTACGCCAATAAAAACCTAACGCTTTGATAGCTGAAAAGTTGCTGGCTTGCACGTTAAACACCATTCAAATAAACAAATAAACTGCTGCGTACATGCAAACAATAGACGTCAGTGCTTCAGCTTACAAAGATGTTCAATGTCTCAAATCGTATTTAGAATTCTATATAGTAATATAAAGAAAATAACGTTATATAAAAATCCTTGCTGTAATTGGAAGACTATAGATATCCCCGTGACAGGTGTTTTTGCCCTTTAATAACAATTTTGTTATGAAAATATAAGTATTTGCCTTATAAATTTAAAGCTAGAGTAAAACTGTCAATTGCAAAAATAAACAGAATGACATGGCCTACAAACAATTTAATTGGCAAAAATTTGTCCAGTTACTCCTTATAGTATTATACGTAATTAACTCATAATTTTTCTTGAAATTTTCAGTGTTTGCTTTGTAACTTAAAACTTATAAATTTCTCAATGAATTATCCTCATACATACCATTAAGTTTTTATAAAGGAATACATAATTAAACTATTCAACAGTTAACAAAACAGTAAAGTTCTCAAGTCTGAAAATAAGGAAAAAAATCCTCGAACAATAATAACAGGTGTACAACTTCAATACATTTGTTTGTTTGTTTGTTTGATGGTGTTTAACGCCACTTTCAGCAATTTTTCAGCTAAATCATGGCGTCCAGTTTTTATTGGGGGAGGAAGCCGGAGTACCCGGAGAAAACCCCCGACCTGCGGTAGGATCAATACATTTGCAATCCTTCTGTGAAATTTAGAGTTCTAGACTGAAAACTGTAGGAGTTGATAACACAATATATGTACTGTCTTCTGTAAATGTGCTAAAAAAATGACCATATTCCAAGGTCTGCAAAATAAGGAAACATGCTGGAACACTTCCATAATAACAGGGGCAACAAATTCAATACATGTGCAATCGTTATGTGAAGTTTCAGAGATCTGGGTTGAAAACTGTAGGAGGAGTTGATAAAAAAAGATACCCAATTTCCTTTGCCCGCCTTACTAAACCATACTATAGCCCAAAATCAGAGTGATACTCTAAATTGCAAAAATGATCTGTAAGGCAAGGGCCACTCTAATTAAAATTAAATCTTTCACTTGCTCTCCCCCCTTTTTGCTATGGTCGCTGCGTGTTACAACGCAGCGGCCAATAACAAAAAGGGGGGAGCAAGTGAAATATTTAACTTTTATTAGATTGGACAAGGGCTACAAATAACTCGTTTGGTCCAAGGTTGTCAAATGACTTCTTTTTTTTTGGAGTTATTTCCCTTGAATGACAATTAATGAAATATCAGTTTTCTCCTTTTAAATAAAAAACTATAGCAGCAAAGGTAAAACTGTAAATAGCACAAATAATCAGGCAATTTATGTTACAGCAGCAAATAATCCCTTTTTCATTACATTTATAAGCACCATTTTTTCAGTTTAAATTCCCTTTTAAGTCGATCAGAACTTGAGAATTTTTATGTTGCTGTGGTAGTTAAGAAATGACTCAAAAGTCTGAGAATTGATTTGAGTTTTGTTTTGAGAAAAATCTAGACCTAATCAAGAATTAATTTTTAACTAATCAAAATTTTACTCTAAATGTAAAACTATTGTTTGTTTGTTTGTTTGATGGTGTTCAACGCCACGTTCAGCAATTTTCAGCTATATCATGGAGTCCAGTTTTTATTGGGAGAGGAATCAGGAGTACCCGGAGAAAACCCCCTACATGCGGTAATAAAACTGGCAATCCTTGTCAATTAAGATTGGAGTCGAGTACACCCTGCCTGCTGTGAGAATTGAACCCGCAATCTCAGTGTTGACAGACCACGTGATCAATAGAATTTCGTTCTTTTGATTACTTACTCTTAGGTATGGTGCGACTTCCTATACTTAAAAATTTATGTTAGATAAAGCATAGAAAAACCCAGTTCACCTGTCCGCTACGAATGCATATCTGAGTTTATCAAACATTTGACACGTACAGTGAATACCTAGAATATATCCCGCTTCGCATACGTTGAATACTGCGTATTTGATGGATTTCTTTGTGTACAACGAGCAATACTTTGGATATATAGTCAGGATTTGCAAGTTCATATATATTAAACATCCGACATTTTAAAAACCCGCTGATTTTTCCGTCATTATGTCCTACTTTCAAATGATTACATATTCTTCAAATTTGTTCGAAAACATTTTCTTCAAAACACAAGCATTTTATCGCTGCATATATGAGAATACAACTTCAATTATCATCCATGGCCACACTAATGTTCGAGCCTTACTACGAGATGAGTTGTGCTCGACCTTAACCTTAACCTTTACAGTCTAAGATTGGCCGCTTTTCTGCCGACGTTTCACGGAGATTTTTACGAATAATCTGCTTCCTACGCCAATAAACACCTAACGCTTTGATAGCTGAAAAGTTGCTGGCTTGCACGTTAAACACCATTCAAATAAACAAATAAACTGCTGCGTACATGCAAACAATAGACATCAGTGCTTCAGCTTACAAAGATGTTTAATGTCTCAAATCGTATTTAGAATTCTATATAGTAATATAAAGAAAATAACGTTATATAAAAATCCTTGTAGTAATTGGAAGACTATAGATATCACAGTGACATTGAAATAAAATTGTAAAATTAAGATTTCGAAAGGAATTTCATAATTATTAGAATATAAACTATATACAGTGGAAATAAACCTATACAATCTTAATCATTGACTTGGGAGGATGCAGTACTGACATAATAAAAATACGTTGACATAAACTGTTGCATAAAACATCACGTGATGGGCTAAAAAGATCTAAACCCCCTCCTTTATTATAATGAAACTTTTTAAATGCATTCTATACTTAACTGACAAAACTGTCAATAACATTGTGTAAGATTAAGAAATTTAAACCAATAATACTATAAACAACTTACATGTTTTCGCTAATCGCCAACTAGCTTTGGAGCGATTTTACATATTAAGGAAGGATGACAATGGTATTCTCATTACTGATTATAATCATAATTATGACTTATTATCTTATGTTAAAAATAAATTACTGCAGTTGGCAGAAATACGATAAACCATTGTGTTCGGTTTTGAATACTTGGATTTGAGTCGATAATTGAAGCAAACATATGATAGACCTTGTCCTCAGAAAAGCGCGTTCAATTAAATTCTTCAGGTCTTCTGATTAAGAACTCCAGAAAATTACCGTCTTAAGTTCTATTCAGCATAGCGTTATTCAAATGGAATTACCATTAATACTATGTTCACTCGGAAAAATTGGATTTCGTCAAATTCAATGTTGTTTAGAATTTTACGCTCTAACACCGGAAATAGCAGATTGAGTAGTTATTTTTTGATACTGACGTTCACATTTTCTGAAGGAGATTTGACGCAACTTACAGCATATATCCGAATTAGGTTGATGGCTTATAACATTTAAAACTATTCTGAATATTCATGTATGAGTCATGTATTATAAATATAAAAGCTTTTGCGTTTCATTATTATAGTTTACCATGTGTATTAATGTAGTATAAATATATGAATATCAGACAGGACTTCAACCTTTAATTACACTTCATTAAAAATGCTGGCTTTTGATTGGTCAATAGACAATGTATTTTTCGCACATTTCCTGTTTTCTACACGTGCATGGGAATTGGTATCCACGAATAGAAATAAATTGCCCGGTTTTTTATGTTGTGAATTTCTAAGGCCCTGGATAAAGTTTGGGAACTTACTACAAATAAGAGCGGATGGAGTAAACAGAAAATTAGTGAAATAAGTTGAAACTGTCTTTACGAAAGACAATATTGTCTCATTTCCCTTCTATAGTCTTTCAGATGGAGTCTTTCAATTGTTTGTACTTCACGTTTTATTATGTTCATCAATGATACATCAGAAAACCATCTTTTTTGCGGAAGAGACAATTTACAGACGGACATTTTTTTTGGGAACATAATTAAAGAAATGCTATTATATGTTTTAATCGGAATAAAACAGAACGCCTAACTATTTTTTTAACACAGAAACCCCAATTTAGATTGTTTTGTTTTGTTTGTTTGAATGACGTTTAACGCCTTTTCAGCCATTTTTCAGCTATATCATTGCGTCCAGTTTTTATTAGGGGAGGAAGCCGGAGGTGCGGTAGGAAAACTGCCAATCCTTGTCAATTAAGATTGGAGCTGAGTACACCCTGTTCGCAGTGAGAATCGAACCTGCAATCTCAGTGTTTGACAGACCACGTGATCAATAGTAGACGAACTACCTTAACCAATCGGCCACCAAGGCCCCTCCCCAATTTATAAATCCGGAAAAATAATTATAGTCAACTTTACCGTGTCCATACGACGGGTTTTTGCTTGACAAAATTTGAAAACTGCTACCGCGTTTGGTCGAGTTTATGGTCCTTTTGTATATCTCATATTACAGTATTTGAAGGTAACAATTATTTTCCACAGTTAATCGGCTTTTTGAAATGCGTCCGTTTTTTCATTTCGCCAGATCGATTTTCCATACTAAATTTTGACCTTGTTTTGAACGGAACTGTACGTTAGGAAAATTCCATTGTTGTCTATTCGAAATCCTTCGGGTGTTGTCGTCTGCAGTTGAGGCGGGAAAAGTCTCGCGGTTTGTCCGAATACCATTGTACGTTACGAAAACAGACGAACGTTTGTAAACAACATTAGACCCCTTAAGATACAAAAATGGCTGACTTCCTATGGAAAATCGATCTAGCAAAATGAAAAAAGGCCGCATTTCAAAAAGCCGATTAACTGTGGAAAATAATTGTTACCTTCAAATACTGTAATATGAGATATACAAAAGGACCATAAACTCGACCAAACGTGGTAGCAGTTTTCAAATTTTGTCAAGCAAAAACCCGTCGTATGGACACGGTAAAGTTGACTATAGACGGTTGACTACACAAAGACGATAAGCTTGAGTAATGAGTTTGGTTATTGCACGATATAGACCTTGTTAAGTAGATGTAGAAGAGTAGATTCGTTATAGCCGCTACAAAACGCGAACTTCTTCATTCTCACCGAATAGTCCATATCTTTCCAGTGGTAGTCAAGAGTTTGCTAAAAGGTCCAACTCTTTCCACAGTTGATTTATTGTTCGTTTGAACGTTCATGTCCTGAATATAGCTGAAATATTACTAAAATAAATTATAAAAATACTAAAAAATCAGTCTCCTCTCCCAGCTGTTTTTTGCACTCTAATGAGGCAGATGCATTCAATCTACCCTAGCGACCTTTAAAGTAGACACCAGTAATACACTTATGTCGATCTCTTACGTAGACCTACTTCTAAAAATAGACTCATGAAAACTATATCTAGACTTTACGACAAATGTGATGACTTCAAATTTCCAGTGTCAACTTTTCGTTCATCGATATCAACATTCAATCTGCTCCAGTGCATTGTGTGTACATTTCACAACTTATACGTTATACTGTATCCTGCGATCGGTATTCCTTTTTTCTAAATAACTCACTGATGTTGACTACTAAGCTACTAAAACAATGGTTTGGTGTAGCTAGGTTGATGTTATCAATTCAGAAGTGTTATGGTCGACACTATGACTTAATTGATCATTAAGGGAAATCAATCCCTAAAATACGATCGGGTATTATTGCTGAGTCTTTCCTATTCCTGGATGTAACTTTTTCCTTGACATGACAACGATTAATTCGACAGGTCTCTAATTAAAGGCAGACACTTACTCGTCCGAAGAACATGAGTGCACCCTCGGTTTTTATTTGGTTCGGGTTATTCACTTTCTGTTTTTGCCTTTTTTGGTCTGTTTCGTGTTGCATAATTTATGTTTGTCTATATCCTGATTTGTAATTGTCTCTTGTTGTTCTGTCGGAGAGTATGACACCTGAATACATTCGGAGAGTTGTTCAGAGAGACCTATGACCTGAATACATTCGGAGAGTTCTTCAGACCTGAATACATTCGGAGAGTTGTAAAGATACTCTTATGACCTGATTACATTCTTAGAGTTGTTCAGAGAATCTTATGACCTGAATACATTCGCAGAGTTGTTCAGAGAATCATATGACCTGAATACATTCGGAGTGTTGTTCAGCGAGTCATATGACCTGAATACATTCGGAGATTTGTTAGGAGAATTTTATGACCTGATTACATTCTTAGAGTTGTTCAGAGAATCTTGTTAGAAGTCAGGCGGAAACGAAGAAAATTACAGATGTTTCATTCTATGTACTATAAAAAAGCCCCAGAGTACCTGTGGTCGTTGGTCCCCCCGCCTATTCAGTCTCTAACGACATATTGCTTAAGAAATGGTGACTATTTAATTGTCCCTTATTGTAGATTGTCCCTAACCAAGGAATCGTTTTTACCATCGTCTATCGACCAGTGGAACTGTCTGGACGTGGCAGTCCGGAACATAAATAGCGCTTCTGGCTTTAAAAGTAAATTACAGGGAGATAAAACTAAAGTCCCTAGACATTTTTCAATTGGTTCTAGAAAACTTAATATAGTATTGATGCAATTAAGACGCTGTGCATCTTTTCTAAATAATGACCTTTTTAAAGTTAATATAATTCAAAATGCATCTTGTCGGTGTGGATATCCTCAAGAAACCAGCTACCATTTTTTCTTTGAATGTCCTTTGTACACGAATGCTAGAAGTGCTCTATTAGAGAACCTGAACTAGGTTACAGGGTATAATAATATAGATCTACATCTATTGCTAGGGCTGAACTCAAATATTACAGATCAACAATATGAGATTGTTATAAAAAAATGTATACACTTTTATAAAGGAAACAAATAGATTCCTCCTGATATGATATGATATTCAATAAAAGACACACACACGTGCACGTGCATACATACATACATACATTCACAGTGAAAACTTTTGTAATATATGTATCAATTTTTCATATTTGGTATAACTTTATTATGTTAGATGCCATGCACATGTCTTATTATTATTGTTACAAATTATAAATTGAAGAAGACTTCATAAGTATGTATTACTTGTGTCTTATCCTTTTTGTTGTTTATCACAAATAAAATATGTTTAAACTAAACTTTAAACTAATCTTGTGACCTGAATACATTCGGAGATTTGTTCGGAGAATCCTATGACCTGATTACATTCGGAGAGTTGTCCAGTGAATCTTATGACCTGGATACATTCGGCGAGTTGTCCAGTGAATCTTATGACCTGAATACATTCGGCGAGTTGTCCAGTGAATCTTATTACCTGAATACATTCGGAGAGTTGTCCAGTGAATCTTATGACCTGGATACATTCGGCGAGTTGTCCAGTGAATCTTATGACCTGGATACATTCGGCGAGTTGTCCAGTGAATCTTATGACCAGAATACATTCGGAGATTTATTCAAAGAATCTTATGACCTGGATACATTCGGAGATTTGTTCAGAGAATCTTATGACCTGATAGTTCTATTACATAAAACCTCGCATTTCACGTTTATATTTATCATTTTTATCTGACTTTTACATTTTTTTATTATTTGAAATGTGAGGTTTTATCTGTCAGTTGATTTTTCTCGGAGCAAATTTTTTTCAGAAGTTCTTCATATTTTTACATTTGAAATATCATGAAACTAACATACACACAAAGACTTTACCTGTTTTCAATGAATTAAACTATGTTCAATTAAGTAATCCATGTTTGAAATATCAAGACGAAATATTTTCTGCGAGCTGACATTTTGAATTTAACAGTTTATCAACATTACGGAATCAAGTTGTATTTAATGGCGGAACGAATACAATTTGTCGCAATTGTAATACATGGAAAATTCGTTTCGTCTAAACGGATCCATAAGATAGATTTAATTGGGGTCAGATTGAATGTGATGGGAGTTAAGGGACACCTCAAATAAAGCTTCAAACAGGACTTAAAAAATCCATGATATACTAAGGTAAGACCATTTTTAGAAAATTTAGATATTTTTCTTTAAGTTTAGTGCAGTTTGCATGGTTGTACAATCTTTTTTCATATCAAACTTAACTTAAACATTCCGCACGATTTTCTTGCGGAATTTGCGCACGGGAAAATGCGTTTAAAGATGAAACCTCGAATTTCGCTAAAAACATAAAATATCAATATCCGATAAAAAATGTTGAAAATAAACATGAAATGAGAGGTTTTATTAATGGAACTAATGACCTGAATACATTCGGAGATTAGTTCAGAGAATTAAATTACCTGGATACATTTGAAGAGTTGTTCAGAGAATCATATGACCTGAATACATTCGGAGAGTTGTTCAGAGAATCTTATGACCTGGATACATTTGAAGAGTTGTTCAGAGAATCCTATGGCCTGAATACATTCGGAGATTTATTCAGAGAATCTTATGACCTGGATACATTCGGAGAGTTGTCCAGTGAATCTTATGACCTGAATACATTCGGCGAGTTGTTCAGAGAATCCTATGACCTATGATATGACCTATGATAATTTTGATGATTTGGGGGCAATTACTCCTATAAGACATCGTCACACAACTTTACCTCAATGGATGGTGAGAAAGGAGGTTCACTTCCGATTTTTTGTATCTGTTATACTTTTTATGCCAAAAACTATATTTTGACCCACCGGTTCTATTTTTAGCCAAAGCAGCCATGTTGGTTGGTCAGATATGTCATGATTTGTGCAAGTTTGGTAGAGGACATCCTAAAGATGATGTGTGAAGTGTTTTAAAGTATTCCTTTTACTGGTTTCAGAGAAGAAGATTTTTAAAAATCAATTAAAATTGATTTAAAAAAAAAAGTTAAAGGGGAAAAACTCCTAAACGGTTTATCGCACAATCTGGAACCGGAACTCATTTTTGTAGCTCTCATAGAGCTGAACAATTTAGCAAAACTAACTTTTTCTCTAGTTCTAATAATTTTGAAGATTTTGAAGGGAAAATGACAAAAATCAGAAATTTTGAAGATTACGGGACAATAACTCCCACAATAGAAAGTTTTGAAGAGTCGTTGGTGCCTAAGAAGAAAGGCCCTGTATCTGTGTTATACTTTTTGAACGATATTCAGTTTCAAAGTAATCCATTCAGTGGTTTTGGAGGAGAAGATTTAAAAATAAAGTTAACAACGACGACGACGATGACGGGCGCCAAGTGATAATAATAGCTTACCTGACCTGAAAACAGAAGCATCAGGGTGGTTTGTTAGTGAGATATCGGTTACGCTGTCTGAATAATATGACAAAAATATCACACTTAAACTTTTACCTGTCAACATTTTAGCAAAAGCTATTGAATCTACAGCCTATTTCTACAAAACTAAAAGCAGTAAGAAATCTATATCGGTTTTCTGGCGAAGCAATTTTCCCTGGCTCTTTCGCATGCTGAGCTCGAACACTTGCTATTGAAGAAAAAAGACAGTAATCTAAAAAATATAAAAATGGCTAACCTTGATCTTGTCAATAAGAAGTTCGCCATATAACAGAAAAAAATTACAACATCGGTTCAGAAAACAACATGTGTAAAGACTTGATGATTCAATGCATATTTCTATAGGGTCTACGATATAGCAAGTTTCTTTAAGTGCGACTTAACGGTCCCATCTATTTACTACACGTATTCATCCCCCATGTAACAGTTCTAACAATTAAAAAAACGGACAGATAAATAAATAGACATAGAACAAGCAGAAAAACGAAAATGTCTTTGTTTTTTTGTATAACTACTAAACATTTAAGAATTTTATTTGTAAAGAAGCATTTTACAATGGCTCGAAAATACTGAAAATTCAATAAATAATAAACTAAAACCTCAAGCGGAGATATTACAAATAATTATATAGTCATATTTGTCCAAGGATTACACTTTAGAATGAGTAATACGGACAGATCCTGTCATTTAAACTATATTCTATAAATAGAATGTCTATATATCGACGTTAGTAAATACAAACAAGGGTAATCACGTTCTAAAAATAGACATTACAACCCGGGGTAATCTGTTTATGTATGTAATTTGTGTTATTGGTCATACTTTTCTCCGAATTTAATTGAGAGTTCTTGGAAGAGACTTACAATGTATATAAATATCACAAACTTTGTTACAAATATTCATACAGAATTTGAAGACACAACGAGACATTCACAGCAAGTAAGTTATCTTTAAATACAAGTGTAAACTGTATATAACGCTATAGTATCAGACGGATCTGTGTGGGGGACCGGTTGTGCACACTCTTTACGAAGCAGCATCGTCCATAAGTCCCGTTTTAAAGAACATGTCCCCCATCGGTCCGCCACTGAGTAGGGCGATGTACCATTCCTGTAGACACAATATTACAATCACACGGTTTTTCATCTAATTGTGTCAATGTTCATTTATTTCAAATTTTAGGTTCAACAATATTCCTTGAAGAACATTTCTTTATCAAATTAAAAAATGCATAAAGTCCAAATTAATTTAATGATATTTGTATTCATTTATACTCCTCATTGTTAAAACGAGTGCCATATTAGCAAAACATATATAATTACAGGTCTACAGTTCAACATGGTTTTCAACGAAGACATTTCTGCTGTTGTTATTGACAACGGTTCCGGAATGGTCAAGGGAGGTTTCGCCGGAGACGATTCCCCGAGAGCTGTGTTTCCAGCCATTACTGGACGACCAAGATATCAAGTAGGTTTTAGCCTTTCTTTGAGGAAATGAAGTGTGTCAGATTTTCTTTTTATTTGACTTGCATGTACTACTAGTGTATTAATATGCTTCATTTTTAGCCCTTTTTATTATATCAGTTTGTTATTTTATTACATTGTATATTCTTAAGGTGTAAAAATAATATGGTATGCTTTTTATTTTTTACCACGAAACTAGGATTGTAACAACTTGGTTTTTTACAGATTGTAATGGCCGGAATGGGCGGGAAAGATTGCTACGTTGGTGACGAAGCTCAAAGTAAGCGTGGCATACTTTCTTTAAAATACCCAATAGAACATGGTATTGTTACAAACTGGGACGACATGGAGAAAATATGGCACCACACCTTTTACAACGAACTGAGAGTTGCTCCTGAGGAGCATCCTGTTATGTTGACAGAGGCGCCACTAAACCCCAAAGCAAACAGGGAACGAATGACACAGGTATATTAACGTGTATTGTCTGCATATAATATCGTGCTTTCAAATAACTTTCCGGGGAAGGTAGAAAAATGCCAAGGATGATCCGATTGCGGCAAAATAAGTCTATTATACTAGTCGTATTTAAATGTGTTTGTAGATTAATTAGTTAATACGTTATATAAAAGATAAGTAGTCTACAGTTCGTGAGTACTCCGTATTTTATGTCGTCCGCCATAGATTTATTTGGATTCATTGCTGCAAATAAGCATTTAATATAATAGACTGATACCGGTACTTATCCTCTTTCTATTAACTTGTATAAATTCATTTTAACTCTTATATTATAAACGATCGTTGTTTTGTATGTTCCTGATCAATGCTATTTTTCTCTTATTGTAGATCATGTTTGAGACATTTAACACACCCGCATTCTATGTAGGAATCCAGGCTGTTCTGTCATTGTATGCCTCCGGAAGGACAACAGGACTCGTGTTTGATTCTGGTGACGGTGTGTCGCACGTTGTTCCTATATATGAAGGTAAGGCGAAGATCATTAAGGTGTTGCATGTTGCCTTTTTCCTTTATGTAAAACTGAATGAAATTTTTAAGCATTAAATTTAAGGAGACAAATGTATTGTATTTGAAGATTTGTTGACATCAATCGGTAATTTGACTGACACAAATTAAGCTTACGCATAAGCATGGTCAGTATACGGATAATTGCGAGTACATTTCAATCTTTTTTTAAAGCAAGTACTTAAGTTACTGAAATGAGATATTGTGCATTGCCTCTCGTCATATTGTCAATCAGAATGGACGTTACATACAGTTCGGTGTTGCATTAGAAATGTAAATAAGTGTAACTGTGTATCAATACACAAAAATAGGATCTAAATTTTGGGAAACATTCACTTTATAGAAATCCATGACTCTTGTTTGGTGTGTTCTAATTATGGTAAAAAACTTTCTCCAATACAATAATCAGATGTCAGTTTTAACAAACTATGTTCTTTTTAGGATATGCTTTACCTCATGCAATAACGAGATTAGATCTGGCAGGACGAGACTTGACGGCTTACCTAAGTAGAATTCTTCATGAAAGAGGATACAGTTTTAGCAGTTCTTGTAAGTTCGCTCCCATGTGTGATATGTGACATTTTATAATAGTACATTCTTTAAACCATTGCCGTATTCTTCAATAACTCTTGAAAATTACTAAATTTGATCAGTATCAAATATGTGCTGAATATCCTAAGCGAATGACATTATTTACTTCTTGGGAAATTTCTCAAGTAATCCTTGTATTTGACTGAATAATTGCGTTTTGTCTGTAAATTTGAATAACGAATGCATATGTACTTTTTATTTGCAGCTGAAATGGAAATTGTACGAGACATGAAAGAAAAGATGTGTTACGTGGCTCTGGACTTCCAACAAGAGTTAGAAATGTCTGCAAAGTCGTCTGCTGCTGAACAGTCATACGAACTACCAGATGGCAGTATTGTATCTATTGGTAACGAGAGATTTCGATGCCCGGAAGTTCTTTTTCAGCCCTCATTTACTGGTAAGAAAAACCAAACAATTCAAATTATTACAATTATAAAATTTTAAAAGATTTGTTTGTTTGATGGTTTTGTTTCAAACTTTAAAACTATTTGCCATATTTTAATGAAAAAAACTTGTTAATTTGCATGTTATGCTTTCCAGTTATTGCGAAAAGAAGTTATAATCGTAATATTATTATATTTTATTCTAACTATGTCCGTCTAAATTAAAAAAAAATTACTATATTGTTTTTTATTAGGCATGGAAGCTGCGGGAATACATGAGATGATTCATAACTGTATAATGAAAACAGACATCGATATCCGACGAGATTTGTACAATAATATAGTACTGTCAGGAGGATCTACCATGTATCCACGTAAGGGATGAGTAGATCTGGCTCGGGCCACAGAGTCTACGGGCAGTGTATAATAAAAAGTAATACTATATGGAGAAAAACAGATTAATTTTGTTTATGTATAAATCGACCTACTTCTAAAAACAATAAATGTAACTGGTCCCTTGTAAAACTACTTATAATTCAAAGACAAACTTCCTATTTTAACAACATATTACTGTTTCAATGTTACTATTCAACTTTTGAATTATCAATTCACATTGTGTTCCGGAGAAACCAAAGATTAAAAAGTAAAAATTATTGAAACAATCTTAGAAAGAAATAAAGAGGCTAGAACAAAGTAATACTCTACGTATTTAAATAATTCTTTTTTTGTCTTTTTTGTGCATATTACGTTCCATAAGTAAAACATGAATGGATTTTGTTGTGGATCATACAATGTTTCTAATTTTACTGCCAGTTGTGTGAACTCGGAATAATTATAATTTTTCAGGCATTTCCGATCGTTTGAAGAAGGAATTAGATGCTATTATTCCAAATTCGATGAAAACCAAAATAATTGCTCCCCCAGAAAGAAAATACTCTGTGTGGATTGGTGGATCTATTCTCGGATCTCTATCGTCGTTTAGTAATATGTGGATATCTAAACAAGAATACGATGAATGTGGATCGTCCATTGTACATAGAAAATGCTTCTAAAATACATTAACATAGAGATGATATCTGGGATTTGTGCAATAAAATTAGAACAAGTACCACAACACGGAAATGATAAGGACAGATAGCATATTAGCCTTTATATGACTGTTTGTTGTAACTAGAGGAGATATTGTTATTTGTACATGTGGTAGTTTAATTGTATCCACCAACGAGGAAATCTCCAGAGACGAGGTCGTATCCGCTCCGTTCCATACTCCGTAACTGGGTGTACATAATTATGAAGGATTCGTTTCAGAATTCATTTCTTGACCCCGATCATGCTATACTTTCATATTTAAATGAATCGCATTACGTTTGGTCATATTTTATATCATGTTAATATTGTTATTTATTTATTTAATATCTTTATTATTACCCTATAAATATTATTTTATATTTTTTGTCTTAATGTTCAGCAGACATATTACATAGACAGAAATTGTTCATCTCATTGATTACTGAACTTAAGTAACAACTATATGTAGTTCTCCACGAAGTAACGCCCAGCATTTAACTACTACTGTATAACCAGAACCTTTTCAAATGATTGTTCGGGGATTTCTTAAACAAGTGTTGATAAATGCATGTTTGCTAATACTTTCATATAAGGTTTCAAATTTCTGTATACAATGGTCATTATCATGTAACACGTAATAGTCCTGTGATATTGACTGATTTTTTTTAATTATAAAATGTTTTATCACAATTACTTATGTACATATATACACCTGTAAAAAAGTTAAGCACCCCCTAGTTTTTTTTCAAATCATACATATTCGAACAACTTTGAACTAATATTGGACTGCCATACGTTTTTAATTTGTATAGCAAAAAAAAATGCATTGTTGGGCACAATGAAACATTATTTTAACCAAAAAAGCTCATTATTTTATTTACATATCATTTCATCAAAATATGTACGGTCTTTAAAAAGTATTGTCACCGAAAGCTCTAAACTGTTTTTTAATTGTCCAAGCACACTTGAAAAACGAAGTCATACAGATTACGACCAGGTAACCATTGTTGCTTGAGACAGGTGCTTGCTGCAAACTGATTTCGCATAACCAATCTACCAAGCTCCTATCTTCACGTTGAGTTATCACAGATAGTCGAACAGATCGGGAACGGTCTTTAACATCTTGCGTGGCAGCGTGTTCTCTGTCCAAAAGACTAATTACTGTATAATGACAGCCAAGCTGACGTCCTATTGCCTTGTACCAGACATACCAGTAATAGCTATTATATCACTTACAACATGAACTACATTGTAGAGTATGGTTATTTTAATCTGAAAAGCGATAAATGGTCAATCGTAGCTGAAAACAATTATATATCATTAAGAGATAATAAGAAGATATCGAACATATGAAAATTAGTTTTATCTGAAATTAACGTTAACAAAAAATGGCTGTGTAATAATTACATGAAAGCAGCAGATATTTTAAATGCTAACCTAACTGGTATACATGATTGGTCTAAGAAATGGGCTTTAAAATTTAATCCTTTAAAACAGAAGCTCTTCATTTTACCAGGAATAAAGTTTACCATTCTTCATTCCACTTTGGGAATCCAGACACTATTATAAAAGATGATAAAATCTGATTGTTATTTAGGTCTTGAATTCCAAATTGATTATAAATGGAATAATCACAATATATATATCAGCATGTGAGCGATTAAATATATTTAGAACGATGCTTAAATACCAAGTGAAGAGAAAAATACTAATAATCATTTATATGTCCTGTATTCACCTTATTTTAGAATACGCTGATGTTGTATTGGATAGCTATACAATATATGAGGTTAATTTATTGGAGAGTGTGCAACGTGAAGCTTAAGATTTAACTCATCTAAGAATAAACTTAATGAAAAGCTTGGATGGGAGCCTCTTTATAAGAGATGATTGTTTGTTTGAATGATGTTTAACGCCTCATTCAGCAATGTTCAGCTATATTATAGGATTAAACACTGGGTTTTAGGAAATTATCAATGTGTAAACTCCGGCGACTCACTCACAAACTAAATAAAGTCCGAAGGACTTTATGTCAAGTTTGTGAGGGAGTCGCCGGAGTTTACACATTGATAATTTCCTAAAACCCAGTGTTTAATCCTTATAATTCTGTGAAATAATCGTTGCGGTTTTTAAAACAGCAAAAACAGTTACAGAAACCTATCTAGACCTCAAAACGTACCTAGACCGGAAAACGTAGGGATATGCAAAATATAGTACCAAAGGAATCGCGGTTCTTTAGATATTGATATGAAAAAAAAAAAAAATGAAACACTAAATTGTATTTATATTATATATTTATTTGAAATCTCAATCGATTTCATTGAAAATTATTGTGGCAGAGAAAAAATTGTCCCCTCTTCCTGACGATACGCTAGGAGGACGCCATCTTGTTTACCTTGGATACTGAAAGTAGTCCGCTCAGAGGAAATATCGATATATAAATTATCTGAGAAGACGCCATTTAAGTGTTTTTATCCAATCAAAGCACTTAATATAAATAAATTACAGCATGAATAGAATTATTATGGTGTAAAGTTTAATTGGGGGGAGGTAGGCGGAGTACCTGTATAAAACCCCCACCCTTCGGTAGGAAAACTGGCAACCCTTGCCAATTAAGATTAGAGTCGAGTACACACTGCCCGCAGTGAGACACTAATAGACACGGGAATTGAAAAAGCAAAACAAATTAGTACTCAAGAACTAAAACTTGTAAGAAGTAAAACTGAAGAAAAGGTCATCCCATTCGTGTCAACATTTAACCCAAAGAATGCTGAAATATTTACACACATTTACCAAAATTTACCAATTTTAAATACAGACGAGAAAATGAAGAAAATCATAGAGAATAATGCTATCATCAAGAGTAAAAGACAGTCGAAATCTCTAAAAAACTTTTTGACATCAGCAAAATTACCTCAGGAAAACTCAGTCAGGAAAGTTATTAAGTGCAATAGACCAAATTGTGGAGTTTGTGCATATTTAATCGAAGGATCAGAATTCCAGTTCAAAAATGGAAACGTTTTTAAAATCAGAAATGATTTTACTTGTGCATCTAGCAATTTATTTTACGTCATCACATGTAAAGGATGTAAAGAAAATTATATAGGACAAACCGGCATGACATTACGCCATCGCATGACTGTACATCGACAACAAATTCATGATGTCAATACTAGACAAATAACACTAAGCGAGCATATTGAATTGTGTGCCGGCCATTCTTTACCTAATTTTTCTATTTTCCCATTTTATCAATGTTCAGACTCTACGACAGAAGAACAACGTATAAATAAAGAACAACAATTCATCCGTAAATATCGGCCACGTCTCAACAGTGCCGTTCCGGATTTTAACCTCACCTGACGGCGTCAGTATCTATGGACCATTGTAACCAATCGGAACATCTCTCGGCCATTTCCGTCAAGGGTCGGGAAAGTGACCTCGGAGGTAAGTGATCTCCATTTTGAACTATTTTCAGTGATTTCAAAGAATTTGTTACGTCACAAGTTCGTTTGTGACGTTTCAGTTCATTCATTTGATTGGCTTGTCATTGACGTTTAGTTGATTGTTATTGATGACGTCAGATTGTAAACAATTACTTATCCATTTAAACGTTGTCGGAGAAGGAATTTTTTGGCAGTGTTAGCGAATTTAAGTTTAAAAAATACAATCTTCTATCCCGCTTTTTAGTTCTGCTTCGATAAAGATCTGTATAGTTGAATAATTAAATGATAATCTATTTCATCGTACTAAAATAATGTTACTCTGTGAACAGGCTAACCGTATCACATTTGGACCGATTTTTGGTCCATATCCATACACTTACCTCCGAGATTACTTTCCGACCATAGGCGGAAATAACCGAGGTGATCCGATTGCATTGTAACGTCACCAATCGGATCACCTCGGTTATTTCCGCCTATTGTCGGAAAGTAATCTCGGAGGTAAGTGTATGGATATGGACCAAAAATCGGTCCAAATGTGAGGCGGTTAGCCTGTTTACACAACAACATTATTTTAGTGCGATGAAATAGATTATCCTTTTATTATTCAACTATACAGATCTTTATCGAAGCAGAACTAAAAATCGAATAAAAGATTGTATTTTTTAAACTTAAATTCGCTAACACTGCCAAAAAATTCCTTCTTTGACAACGTTTAAATGGATAAGTATTTGTTTACAATCTGACGTCGTCAGTAAAAATCAACTAAACGTCAATGACAAGCCAATCAAATGAATGAACTGAAACGTCACAAACGAACTTGTGACGTCACAAATTCTTTGAAATCACTGAAAATAGTTCAAAATGGAGATCACTTACCTCCGAGGTCGCTTTCTCGATCCCACTCTCCGGCACAGAGGGCATAACTGGTTCCCAGATATAACCTCTGCCACACGTCATCCTCCATTTACTGGGGGACTACATATGTCGTCTACCCTAGACGTTTGTAAACAAAGAACGATGTTTGTAAAAATAATACTCGAGATCTTATTTATTTTTATAAAGTCTTTTTAAACACTTTTGATACAGTTTTACATTGAAATTACTGTGTTTATACTCGAAGCTTATCCTCCATGAGAGATATCTCTCACAATGTCAACCAATGGTATGGCAGAGGTGATTGTGGTTGACGTAGGATACCCAGAATCCTTTGCGTGGAGATTGTCTCGATCCTTGACGGAAATGGCCGAGAGATGTTCCGATTGTAACGTCACGTTACCGATTACGACGTCAATTGTATACAAAACATCCACTTTGAAGATCTCGGAAGAGATGAAACCGGTCGTGGAAAACGAACATTTTTGTTGTTGTTAATTCTATTATGTGGATTTTAAAATATATTGTGACATTCATTTCCGGATTTATATTTTCTTTATATATATAATTATAATATTTACTTTATATAATGAAACATTTTACATTGAATATTCATAACTACAATCTGAGAAATGCTGTTTCAGAGAGTAATTTTAGAATTCATTTTTGTATATTAATTCAATGTTTTTTTATAAGTGATTCATTCCTAATGCTTTTAAACTTTGGAATAATCGTCCAGTCACTTAAAACTTGTTCTCTATTGAGATATTTAAGAAAATGTTAAAATCTGAAGTGCAGGTCTGTCCTGAATATTTCAGTGAAGGAAATGCATTTAAAACGCCACAGATCTCGTTCACACATTTTAGTTTAGAAATCTATCTTCATTCGGAATGTTGATCCTAAGAAAACTTATCTATCATACTCGTATCAAAAATAATTTTGGCCTACAATAGAATTTGAGTTGTCTTTCTTTGACTTAACCACGCATTGTCTGTGCCACAAATAATCAAATCAATTATGGCGCCAAATGGTAGTTACGGCCCTGATTGTATATGATCGCAGTGTTCTTACGTAATTACTTCGTCCGGTCCCTGGATTCCCGATTCTTGTTTAACTTTTACTAATTCACTTTTGAGGCAGCTTCTAGGACGACTCCTTCTCTTTATTCCATATATCACGTTCCTGGACATATGTAGGGGGCGGGGGCTAGAGGAGTCCATTAAACAGGTTAACATTTTTTTAATTTTTCCCAAAACAGATAACAGTTAATTGAAAAAAAATGATAACAGATAACAGCAATTTACATGAGAAAACAAAGAACAGTGAGTTAAAAAATCGAAAAAAAAAATCAGATAACAGCAGAATCTCATCGAAGGGCAATACTGTTAATAGCAAACAGGGTTTAAATTTTCATTATAACAGTTAACAACAATGTCAATTATTAAGAAAACAGATAACAGCTAATGGTTGAAAAAACAGTTAACATTGCTTTATTTAAAAAAAGAGTTAACACACCTGTAAAAATGCCCCAAAAAACATTAACAAAAAAGACCTTGCCCCCCCCCCCCCCCCGCCATATGTCTGCATTACCAATTCAGTCTAATTCCAATACGCCTTGCGTGTTTACGATTAACGTTTTGTTGTTTAATTAGACTTTTTACCACTTATATTTCAAAGCTTTTTTTTACAGAAAACCAATACGCATAATCTCATTTATATTTCGATGGATGTTATATTCCTTGAAGACAACCATTAATTAAAGATTTGATTTTTATTAACCATCCTGGAAAACCAGGAATCTAAGTTTGTGATGTATGATCAGATAAAAAATAATGATACTGACTTTAAGTTTAACGATCTAATCCATACCTGCCAATGCTCCGGATTTTGCCCGGAAATCCGGAATTTGTTACCCGTGTCCGGGCTACCAGGTAGGGTGTTGGAATCTCCGGGATTTCTTCTTTTGTCAGGAATAATTATAAAAATTGTGTTAAAACAGCCTTTTTAATCCTGCATTAACAAAATATATGTATATGTCACCTAAAAAAACCCTGGAGATCCTCTAAAATACCAAACAAATACTCTAAAATCGTTTTCGACCCGGGGTCTTCGCCCCCTCCGCCCCCACCAAGGCTTTTCCTATAGGACCCACTGGTGACTTTTAGCGATCTCCAAACTCCTTGGCGAAATTATCAGGAATTCTACCAAAAAATGTTGGCAAGTATGCTAATCAACCCTCTTCCTTGGCACTGAAACCACAAATATTGGCAAGCCAAATAATTAAGGTGTTGAATAGCTTGAACCTCCAAAATTCGAATCCAGTTCAGGCCAACTACACCTTTTTCGCATAAATACATAAATAATGTCTAAATCAATGACTGGATCAATGGTGTAAAGTATCCGACCTTATATTGAAATTCATTTTTTAATCTAAACTCAGCTTACATCTGCTACAACGCTATTGTACTTTGATATAATAAAACAACGAGAACTTGCGAACTTGTATTTCTTGTGATCGATTAATTTTTGTAGAAAGATCACGATTAAGTCGCCTCGATATAACGATGTAGCACATTCTCAAATTGTGTCACTATATATTGTATTTTGTCTTATTCTTTTCGTTAAGTTGCTTCTAAGAGTTTTGCTCATGTATTGGCATTTTGGATTTTATCTAGTTCGTGAGGTATTTTGGAACTATGTCATTCTAATCTGCATTGTTTGTGTAGGACAACACAAAAAGGAGGGGTACTTGTAACTTATATGAACTCCACCGAGTAATTTTGCATGTTATTGTTTATTCTGTTGTTTTAATAAACAAAGATTATATACGGAAACGTATCTGTGCCTTGTCTTCTTGTGTTCTTGATTTATTATTACAAAATTGGTTTGATGTTTGTTTGAATGAGGTTTTCAGCAATTTTTCATCACATATCATGGCGTCCAGTTTTTATTGGGGTAGGAAACCGGTGGTACTCGGAGAGAACCCCCACCCTTCGGTAGGAAAACTGGCAATCCTTGTCAATTAAGATTTGAGTCGAGTACACCCTGCCCGCAGTGAGACATGAACCCGCAGTGTTGACAGAACACGTGATCAATAGTAGACGAACTACCTTAACAACTCGGCCACTGAGGCCCCTATTACGAGATAGGAGACAAGGCACAAAATACGTTTCCGTAAGACATGGAAGTTAGGATGTATATGTTTCTCTAAAATGTCAGCTGCGGGGCTCTGTAACATACAAATGATACTGGGTAGAGTTTTTGAAAAACTAAACGATGTAAGGTATACAGGTTGCATATTTCTCTCAGAACTTCGGGGCAGCTCCTGTTCCTGGCATTTAAAATATTCCCATAAAAATGTGTAATTTTCAATGTGTATTTTAATTACCTGTTTCAATACATGTATAAAAACGACAACATCAAATCTCGTTTGTAATCTAAAAATAATTAGTGCTGTTAAACATTGATTGTACGTAAACTTTTTTAAGTCTTGTCAGGGGCACGGGGGTATCTGGATTCCTTTTGGTGCATATAACTTTGTCTGCGATTAATCTTACATCTGTATACCTCAATTTGTTTTATAGCATTTTGGAAACAAAAGATACGATTGAAAAGGACATGTTCATGTTGCACTTGTCGGCATAGGATGTAAATAATCCATACAGCTGACTCAAAGAGGATGCGAATAATCCACAAAGCTGGCTGCAAAACACAGCGACACTAATATATATTTATTTAAGTCTCATTTTTAGAAGTGACATACAAGTCCGGAGATTGGCATCTCCCCAAAAATATACTAGTATTTGAATAAATAGCAATTAGTTTTACTTGATGACAGGTAAACAAAAATTTATTAATCATACTATAAAAGTGAACTGAAGCAATAGTTTGTACCCGTCGAAATAAAACAAAATTAATAAAAAAAACACTACCAAATTTAAATCAATTATAGAAATGAAACAAAAGAGAAGTGAAAAAAAGAGAAAGAGAAAGTTAAAGTAGAACAGCTATTTTATTTCTAGTCAATGGCTGTCTAACGAATACCACCAACCCTGACATGTTGTGACGTTTGATGCCATTCAAACGTGTTAATCGAGCATGTCTACGTGCTGAGGATTTTGATTGTTATTTTTTGTTTGAAAGGGAGTTATCTTCAATTTTCAGCAAAAAACCAAACAAGTACACTAAATAACCAACACAAATATACTAAGTGACACGCATTTTTTGTTTTGATCTTTTTTTACATTAAACCTTCTCTCGGTTTATATTGTTTAGAGCTGTTTTCTTCACTCTTAAAGAAGGGTCTGTCTAACTCATCCCATAAATATTTGATTGAGACCAATCTGGACTTTATGTTTGCCAATGAAACAAATGAACGTTGCGTTGATGCAAAAATTAAAGTATTTTGTTTATTTGCACGCATCCACTGCATTGACGTTGTCGTCGCGAGATGTAAGTTTTGAGATAGGTTGGAATGCCGCACGTCGACGTGGCATAAGTAAGAACTCCCGCAACCGATTTCCGATCGTCCTTGCCAGGACGACCTATAGCATGCGTTCCCCTAATATTGCTGGCTGTCGAAGTGGCAGACTGAATCGATCAAAGAATATTTATTGAAGGAGTCTTCTTTTTTTCATTTTCGTTAATTTATTGATGAACTGTGCCAATTAAGTGTGCGACCATCGATGTGGTATAAAATGGATTTGTTCTTTTTTTAACGATACTTTGTGTTCTGTATGAAATGGATTAGTTTTGTATAACGATACTTTGTGTTCTGTATGAAATGAATTAGTTTTGTATAACGATATACTTTGTGCTCTGTATGAAATGGATTTGTTTTGTATAACGATACTTTGTGCTCTGTATGAAATGGATTCGTTTTGCATAACGATACTTAATTGTGCTCTGTACTGCATGTGGCAGGTAAAAAATAATTTATTATTAATATCACATTTTCTTCGCACTTAAATGCGCGTCTGACAGACACCAAGTTGTTTTGAAACACATCCTTTACCATTATAATGTAATTCGATTTTGACAAATGCAACAACTGTGCTATATTTGACAAGAAAATACAGGACCAAATAAGAAATTAGCTAGCACTGACCTCCTAATTCGGCAGGAACATCTTTCAGTTAGTTCGTATCCGTGATAATGTCGACTATCCATTAAATAACGTCAAGAAACCGACAAATTCAATTGATTGATTGATTGATTGATTGATTGATTGATTGATTGATTGATTAAATGTTTGCTACGTCCAATATTTCGGATATATTCAGGACGAGAACACGTTAACAAACAATAAATCAACGAGGAAAAGTGTTAAACAACGGGAAAAAATGTTGGCTGTCACTGGAAAAGTATGGAATATTGGTTAGGAACATAAAAATCGTGCCTTTTATAGTGGCTACAATCTTTTTCAAAATCTACAAATGGGGACTTTATCGTGCATGGAGCGTAGGACTCTACCATAAGACAGTCGCTATGTTTCGCCACTACGCTTTTATGAACCGACAGCCACCCACTCCAACGATTTGGCCTCCCCTATCGTCCACATGGGACTACCTGTGGTAGGGGCGTTGTGATTGAATTTACATCAGTTATTCTTCTTAATATCGTGCTTATAAAGAAACTGACCTATCCACTTGTTCCTGGGTTTCCCAAGTCCATGATACACGAAAGCGAAGTCCAGGTCAGTTGTGTACCTGAGAAGCTTATACTAAAAGCTATACAGAAACCAATTCTCGTCTACATGTCGCCCTTTAGTATTTTATTCGTTACTTTCTGTTTAAACATATCAGCTGTTTTTCGGTTTAGTGCATTCATATTTCAAGTTTTAATTTAACTTTATATGAAATATTTTTGTAGTGACTTGGTGGGTCCGTGGTTAAGGTAGAATTAATCTTGTGCCCGTCAACACTGAGGTTTACCGTGTGCAGGGTATGCTCGACAAAGTTTGTCACTTTTCATGCGGAAGGTCAAAGGTTTTCTGATAAAGTACAATAGTATTTGTTTGATTTGTTAGTGGTAAGATTTTTTGTGAGGTTTTCAAGACGCATGTGATCCTCCCCCCCTCCAACCCCCGGTCCAGCGACATGACGAGTGTATTGCAACAGGGAAGAATTCAACATCCTTTTTTTCCTGCATACCTTCATTGTCTACGAACATCTTGCTATATATTAATGCTGTAGCTCATTGTTTGAAGACGATAGCCATACAATACCCATTTATCGGCTATCTGGACAACATATTATCCTAAGTTTGACAAGGCCAACTATTTTTTTCTGAATATTAAACAAAAATCAAAATTCATTTGCCATGCATATGTGTTCAAATATCCTCACTAATATAAACGCTGTAGTTTCAGAGCTGTACTAGTAGCTAGCCAGAAAAAACATGTACCCGTACATCATGGCCTGCAAAGTCCAACTATCTCCAGTTTTCACCCTAAAAAATTCCTATATGTCCCTGCATGCCTGCAAGTGAACAACATCCTACAAAATGTAAACGCTGTAACTAAAAGATAGCCGGACAAGCCTTGCCCCCCAATCCGGACGGATAGGGGTAATTCGGTATGCCCAGATTTTCCTTTGTGAAGGCATTAAGATTGCTGAATGTGGCGTTAAACGTCATAAAACAAACAATATTTCCTCAGTTTATGAAGAATATTTACAATTTACAATCATGAACATTGCTGAGCATTTTATAAAAGTAATAACAAAATGTACGAAATTGACATGATTGTTCAGTGTCTATTTCTTCTTTGGATCGGCCGGCTTAGCTTTTGAGTCTGCTGGTTTTGATGCAGCCTTTCCCTTGTCAGCAGCTGCTGCTGGTGCGGCCTTGGCGTCGGCGGGTTTTCCCTTTCCTGACATTCTGCAAAAATATTATTTATAATTATTTTCAACGAAAACAATGAAGTATATACCGTTTAAAATTGTTGCCAAGGAAACATTGTTTTTTTAAATATTTTTATTGTAAAATTTCTTTCTAGAAAGATCTTGTTATGCTGCACTCGACATCAGTTACATAGGTGCCGTTCGAAAAATCAACATTTTACAAATAAATCTCTAGTGAACATTCGTAAGAAATCCGTTACAATTTTTGACCCCTCTTTTTTTTGCTACCAATTTTGCCATGTCCACGGAACACTGTGGCAGCAATATCACTAGTATAGACGTTTCTGCGTTAAAATGTTGTAGAATAAACGTCCGAGAGAACGTAGACCATTGGTGTAATTTCCAAAGTAAACATTCTTAGCACGCGTGTTTTTCACGTGTTCGGCGCTATTTCGCCCAAAAACTAAGTCACGAAATCAAATTTCTCCATCGAGGTTACCTAGAGGACAGAAGATATATGAAACTACCGATTAAATAGAGGTGGTCAAGTCCGCGATTTTCACATGATACCGGATTTAACCGTATTCTGGTACCCTGACGATGATATCCTCATGAGCCTAAGCGGCCTTCGGATATAACGTCAGGTCAGGAGCATTGGATTTCAACGGTGACAGCGTTGAAATTTGACGTTCGGGTATTCTCTAGACTAACCATTTAGTATTATAGATAAGTTCATGTTGAACGAACGTATTATGACGTCATTCTCTTTGTGACGTTTAATGTTTACATTTCTCAGCTGTGTTTACATTATGATTTCATAGTTTAAACGTAAAGTTAACACATAATTTATATTTAAAGTTTATAAAGAAATGGTAGTCCAAGATTTAAAAAAAGATTGGCATGTGCATGTGATATTTAATGGCGTCATTTAATCAACCAATGAAAATGTTTATATCGGAGGTCCTGACCTGGTGTTATATTTGAAGTGAAGCTTGCGTCAATGAAAAATATTGCACCGGGAGACCAGGTTAGATTTAACCGCTGATAAAACTAATCCCTTCCATTATTACTGTCGCGAGGGTAATAGATCAGTATTCGATATCAGCACTATAGGACAGCAAGTTTTTTTTCATAACAATATCATCCGACGTTTTAATCCGAAACCAATATACTATAATTACACAATTTGTTTAACAAACATAAATACTGAATTGTAACCATAAAATTATTCATTAGATAGGAGACCAACTTTTTTATAACACATGTAGGACAGCAACTTTTTTTGTATTTAAATGAGATAGGACATAGCCTTTTTTAAACATGATAATTTGAAATGCACCAGTCCCAACCCCCAATTAATATTGACCCGTCCTTAACTGTAGCGAGGGTCATAGATCAGTATTTAATATCCTGCTCAATTCAGTTTTGTTTATTATTTCAACTGCAACATAACCTAAAGATAACAAGATGCGATGAATATAAATCGATATGTAAAAACGAAAAAGACAATACGAAACACGCAAAAAATTGTGCAACACGAACCCTACGTATGGGGTGAACACGTTGTATCACTTACACTAGTTGTAAATCAGTGTTGTAGAAGCATTTAAACAATAATAATAATCTTTATGTCATTTAATCAACATTAAAATGATTTGTGACAGCTAACAAACAATACACAATGCTTATGTAAAATATACAAAATTTAAAAAATATTTACACAATGTAAATGAATCTAAAACATTATACATACCTTTGCAATATATTCTTTAGGTAAATAAACAAAGACTTCTCTGAAGCTTCCTGTGTCACACACAAGCAAATTCAAACGAGTTTAAACGACAATCAACGCAAGGTTTAAATTTCACAGAAGAATCTATTATCAGACTGTGGGGTATGTCAGTCCTCCATTCTGCGGAGACTTTTTCTGCTGAGTTATCCATAAATAATCACTGTTCAAATTTCCCTTTGAGTACACTACAATGTAACTATTTAAATCCTTACCCCCTGTTTAACAATGAACTCTCTTTCAAATTAAACTGCGCACTAAAACTAAACTTTCTGTTTACGCCTGGTTTGTGCCAACCTGAACCAGATTCTATCCAATCCGGATGTGACAACACAGTTTAATTCCCGATAACGTGATCAGCAGATCCTTTATTGACAACATTTTGGTTATTAATTTATTTTACTCTTTGGTACTTAAAGTCTAGAATAAAAATAGTATGTCATGTATTAATTCGTCGACGAAATTTACTATTATAGATCCATGCACAATTTGTTTTGTTTGTTTGTTCTTTTGCAACCGCCTTTAAAGGGGACTTCTCTGGATTAACGTGTTTCTTAAAAAGTATTCAATGAAAACATAATGTGAATGTTATATAAACATGTTAGTTACACAACTTACACGTAAAAATAAAATCTATCAACTGCGCATATTTCTTGTTACTCGATAAATCCAGTATTGTTCAAAGGTCAAGGTATTCTTAATTGATGCTGTTTTTAACATAATGTACATAAATAAACTTCTAAAAACACGCGACGTAAAATTATAGAACCGAAAAAGAGTGTCGATTATAATAGAAAAAAAGGACGTCATTTAAACTTCAACAACTTGATCAGTAGTGGTAACGGGTCTTGATTTAAACAATTTTGTGAAGCTTTCAATAGTACCGTGACATAAATATTTGACCAGACAAAGTTTTGTTTAGATAACATATTTTACCCCCCCCCCCTCTTTCCCCTTCAAAAAAGATAGAATGAGCTGGTGCCTATAGACGCGTAGACTGTAATTCCTGACTCTTTGTTTTAAACTCGGATTAAGCATCACATTTGTAGTATTTGACGTATATATTCTTTTTCTTCGTTTAATTGACTGACGAATCATTCACATCTCATTATCAGGCAGATGTCATTTATTCGATCGATTTTTCCATATCTACATTTTCCTATAGCATATTGTAGAGTGATGATTCATATAGAAAAAGAGCATCATAAAACTAGTTAAATGCGGGCTTTTATTTTTTTTTAAATATTTGTATTAAACACTTTATAGTTAAAATGTGTATTTAAGGCGTTAACTGCGGTATTATTAAATAGGCAGTCATACTGCCGTTATAGTTTTTTTAACAACAGAGTTATATATATAGGATCTTACTATGACCGAAATAGTTGGATATGTTTCACGTGATATGTTTCTAGATCATTCTTTGATAACTTGTAAATAAAAAGAAATATTGTTTGTTTGTTTGGTTGGTTTTTTTAAATATTGTTTTAACGCCAACTTCAGCAATTTTTCAGCTAAATCATGGCGTATAGTTTTTATTGGGAGGGGGAGCCGGAGTACCCGGAGAAAACCCCCGACCTGTGGCAGGAAAACTGGCAATCCTTGTCAATTAAGATTAGAGTTGAGTACACCCTACCCGCAGTGATAATCGAACCCGCAATCTTAGTGTTGACAGACCACGTGATCAATAGTAGACGAACTACTTTAACCACTCTGACACCGAGGCCCCCTAAAACGAAATAAGAAAGATTAATACAAAGTTATATAATAGCTGTTAAATATTTTTTCATTATGAACGGTGTAAAAATTTCATCGCTCTCCGAAGTTGATTGTTCTTTAAACCTCCAATGTTGAGCACAGGATGTTTATATCGAAAATATAGTAATGAAAGCAGCAAAGTCCTTCTGCAGCATCTCGATTAAATGACTGCTTAATATTTCCGAAATAAAACACTTGGTGTTTAAACTGAAAACATTGTCAAGAAAAGCAATTAGATGCAATCTGAATTCAGTCACACACATCGATAATTATAGGTTTGGTTTCAATGGTGTTTTACTCAACTTTCAGCAATTTTTCAGCTATATCATGGCGTTCAGTTTTTATTGTGGGAGGAAGCTGAAGTACACGGAGAAAACCCCCTACCTTCGGTAGGAAAACTGGCAATCATTAAGTGTGGAGTCAAGCGCACCCTGCCGCAATGAGGCTCAGAGTTGATAGACCACTTGATCAATAGTAGACGAACTACCGTAACCCCTCTAGCTACAATAATGTAGCTCCTTTTTTGTTTCTTTTAGGAAGCTACATCATTGTAGCTATAACCACTCGGCACCGAGGCGCCTCTATAATCATAAAATAATCAACAGAAAGATATCCCATATTAACCTGTTGCTATTGGACATAGCTGCACTTTACAGGACCAACAAAAGCGACCCCTCATTTTAAAATACATTCACAGCAAGCTAATGACAAATATACAACAGCAAGGTAATGACAAATATACAACAGCATGGTAGTGACAAATATACAACAGCATGGTAATGACAAATATACAAGAAAAATATGTAAATACATGAAGTAAAAAAGGTTTTGAATAGAGAATTTCAACTTGCATTATCATGGCAATAACTGTATCAAAATCCATTTTGTACGGAAGATCTTTTACTTTTAAATCATACTGATATGACGTTTTCAATAATAACAAGTACCAGGGACACAATGTTTAATACATATAAACAAGCTATGCCAACGACACACAAATGATAATACGATTTTCTTACAGTTGAATATAATTAAAAACATTAAATTGTTAAATGCAATTACCCTAATATGAATACGATTTCTGCAATTTAAAACGGACATTTAAAAATCTAAGTAGAACAGCGAGAAGACCAATATTTAAAATACTGCCTTTTATCTGTCACTTATTGAACCTTTGCAGATAAATGTTTAGTCACGTCCAAACAAGTTATTTGTTTCGAGAATTCGCACTGATAAAAAGAGATAAAAAGGTGAAAACAAAGAAGGCAATATCATTAAAAAGAACTCGAGATGACTCAAACCTTTAAAATACTCTTTAAGTTAAAACTACATTGTGTATAAAGATTCTTTTCTAATAATACATTCTTTTTAAGACCCGTTGATGTTTTAAAATGTACTGCCCGATATTGTGAAAAACATATTTACAGCTGTGGTTTTTTACAACGTGTAGATGGCAAATTGGAACTTTCGGAAGTTTTATGATATCTCTCTATTTGACCTTCCAATATTTTGTTTTTGTTTTTAGCATCATCGACCCAGAAGGTAGTCAAATCAAAGACACTGATATGTACCTCAAGGATCTACGTATTTACAAAGACAAGTTAAAATTAGGTGCCATAAAACTCCGACCAATGACTGTTGGTTTGACTAACGGACCTTCGGTTTTTGCGTATTATGTTGTTATGCAATATTACTTTGATACAGACAGACTTCTTCGTTCCAAACTGAATATTTATGGATTTTTGTTTAATATGCACACCTGACCCGCATTGAGACACTGAAGGGCAACAGAGTAGCCACCGAGTCCCTTTCATTGACTGTAGATACTAAAAGGTTTATAGAAATACAGCTTAATATCTATTTTTTTTCATTTTTGTTACACTAAACGTATATTATGTTTTATACTAGTCCGTTTAAAATGCAAACATAAAAATCAATATATGTAACAGCTCACAATGGCCATTTAAAACTACATTCAAGAATGAAATATATATGAGAAGTCCGTTCATTGGCATTTATATTTTTTCTGATAATTTCGAAAGTAATTTGTTTTGTTTAAGAATGTTATTTAATTTGTGAGTTGTTTGTTGAATCTTTGGTTTATTAAAACTTTAACATTCGACTGCCTTCAAATGTATGCATCTTCGTGTCGACTTGGATTGTATTATAATTCTAACATGATTTTAAGATAAATAAATATAAAACTAGTTATAATTTAGAAGTTTGACATTGTTCAAGTTCGAAATTTGATGTAGATTTAAATCTATTACACGCGATTATGTTCATTGTATAGGTATAATATTTCACGTATTTTAAACGTAGGCTAAAATTCAGTTTTATTTATGTTTTCTTTAATCATATTTACCTTAAATTACATACTTGCTAATTCTGGTACCATAACAATTATATATCACATTAAAGTTGATCACTTATCGTTTTGATTGAAGCATAACAGTACATAACCAATTAAAACCACGTAACTAATAACGACATACACTGTATACGTAATTGGTAGATTGTCTGTAGTGTTAGAAACCGCGGGTATTATCCCTGTTCGAGTCGCGCTTAAGACATGAAATAGGATCTGATCGTATCCACGCCACAGTACTGGATGATGATGATTGGTGGTTTTTAACGTCCTACACTGGTAAATTAATACCCTCGGTCGGACGGTTGTTAGGGTTAGTAATCCATGGACTCCACCATGGTGGTTTGGTCGAAGCCCGGCCTTCGGGATATCTGGTCGAAAAACTCGGCAGCATATGTCCAACTAGCGGCCGGGCTGCTCCGATGAAACGTTGGCCTACTCCGGTACCCCACACGGGTACCGGGGCGTTTCCCCACTCTGACCGTCTTGGAGGTCTTACATCTGCAGAGTGACAGTACTGGAGTTATAACCAATCTTATTTATCTACTACAGAGTAGACGGCACGCAGATGCCCCAAAGGCTGAAAACTGCTTACTCATTCTTATTTAATTATCACCATGTTCACTCCCCTTCCAGGGTCTCCACGTTTCGACCGTAATCTTTTCAAAAAATGTTTTCTACTTTTTAGGTCGAAATCTCGAATACAAATGTTTAAGATATCATTAAAAGATTCGAAGCAATGAAATCATTAAAATTCCCTCTAAGGTGTTTTGTTTGTCTCTCCCTCTGTTGGTCGTATAAGCCAAAAATTCTTTGTAATTAAAGTGCATTAAAGAACATTAAATTACACTTATCACAACAGGGCCCGGTTTCATATCAATCACAAGGGGGCGGGATCACAAACGTTATAACTTTCTATTCTATTTTATTTTATAGCGACATACTTGTATCTATTTTAGAGGCTCTTCCTCATGTTGTATGTAAGTGTGGGACCATACACCTTTCAAACGGGGGCCTCGGTGGCCGAGTGGTTAAGGTAGTTCGTGTAGTATTGATCACGTGGTCTGTTAATACTGAGGTTCGAGTCTCACTGCGGGCAGGGTGTACTGGACACCGATCTTAATTGATAAGGATTGCCAGTTTTCCTTCCGAAGGTCAGGTGTTTTCTCCGGGTACTCCGTCCTCCTCCCTCAATAAAAACTGGACGCCATGATATATCTGAAACCATGATTGCTCAAATTGGCGTTGAACATTAATCAAACACACAATCAAAACCTTTCAAACGCCTACTCTTTCTAAACTTTTCTCTATAACAGATTCTCAGTAAGTTTCTATGCAGTCTTTGTGTTAAAGTTCAGTTCAGGAGATAATCTAGTTTTCAAAATTTTGCAATAGAACTCCTGTCCTCTTTTTCCCCGTTCATAACTCTACTTATCCCCGAACTCTGTCCCTCCCTCTACACCCTCAATCATCAGACCACTGCCCCTCTTATATATACCAATGGGACAAGAAGTAAAATTTCGTTTAGTTTGACAATGACTAGACAGTATATAGATGTGGGCAATATGACAGTTAATGCTTATATAAATAGCCTTTAATGTATTCCTGTTGTAATACTGTATGTTTGTTGAAGTACATTTACAAGAAAACAACGCTGGTGGTCTATTTCATAGTCACTTCTAAAGTTAAAGAATGAATTTTAAGATTTTATCTGCTTTTGAAACAGTAAGTATTGTCAATTTATAATTACTTTCGTTGTACACAGTTTTTTCAAATCAACATTAGTTACATGTAACAAAATTAGCAAAGGTTAAGTCAGTACAATCCTCCCAAGTCCGTACATTATCTGGTCACGTGTGTACACATTCTTCTGAAGTCCAATAAATTCATGTAAAGACTAAAACTACAGTCATTACAATGACCATCATTCACTTTCACTTAGATAATTGTATCTTCTGTTATAATTTGATTTTGTCTTACTGTTCTTTTAATTCGGATGAGTGTAGTTAATTCATCCGATATAATACATGTACTAACATATCCATGCTGAATTGTTGTCGTCCAAATAACACTATAAATAGCTTGTTATTGTATCTTTATCTTTATTCTCATAAACCAAATAGGTACAGAGAAATACAAAAATACATAATATAAAGTATAATTAAGTAACAATAGAGCAATACTAACTTACATAGCTAAAATATAGAATAATATGGAGGTACACATGGAATGGAGATTTAGTACATTTGTGCCTTCAAAGCTTAAACAGGTTTGAAGTATACAAGTCTATTGTGGCAATTAGTTTTTATGCAAAGAGTAAAAAAGTACGATGTCGAACTGATTGTTATTTTGATTTGTTTTCAATTGTGTTTAACGCCAATTTTAAAGGTTGCTGGAAAAGGGGGGGGTCCATTAACATGTTTACAATTTTTTTCATTTTTTCCCAAAACAGAGAAGAGTAAATTAAAAATAATGATAACAGTACATGAGAAAACAGAAAACAGCGAGTTCAAAAATCTATAAAAAAAAACATAACAGCGGAGTCTCATCGATGGGCAATATAGCGAGAAAATGCATACATTAATCGGTGTTTCCAAGTAACTAGTATTGGATCTGCTGTATATTCCTCCCTTCACAGGAAAACTCAATTACATAAAAAAGTGGTGACTTAAATGAATTAACAGATAACAGAGAGAAAATATGTAAAACAGGTGACAGTGTTCTGACTATTTGTTTGTTTGTTTTGTTTGAATGATGTTTAACGCTACTTTCAGCAATTTTTCAGCTATTTCATGGCGTCCAGTTTTTATTGGGGAAGGAAGCCAGAGTACCCGGAGAGAACCCCGACCTTCGCTAGATGTTCTGGCTATTAACAGCAAACATGGTTTTTATTTTCATTATAACAGTTAACAACAATAAAGCTTTTTTTAGAAAACAAATAAAAAAGCTAATGATTGAAAATCAGTTAACAGTTAACAGTTGCTTTATTTCTAAAAAAAAACAATTTCAAACACGTAAGAAACACATCTTGCCACCCCCCCCTCTCATTTTAGGATATTTGGCATCATGGCGTACATTTTTCATTAAAAAAAGACCTGGGGGGGGGGGGGCAGAGTACCTTTGGCAGGACAACTGACAATTCTTGTCAATTAAGGTTGGAATCGAGCACACGTGGCCGCAGTATGGCTCGAACAAACAATCTCAGTGCTGACACGCCGGTGATCAGTAACTACCTTAACCACTAGGTCGTTAATTCGTTAAATATTTGTGATATATAAAATAGTTAACACTGCATTATTTGAGTCAAGTTTACTTTCAACTAAAGGCCATAAAACACGTAGCCAGCGGTACGGCCCATACGGTTGGGGTCGTACTACTTTAAATGGTTAGTATGGAAAACCATTCAAGTTGTTTTGTAAACTGAAATAAAAAATGAATTTAATTACATAATATACTCTTTAATTTGTGAATAAATCTTAAACATAAATCTCTTTTTTTAATAACTTTCAATTTAAAACTGCAACCGTTACGATCTCGAGTGTAATTTGGTAAGGAACAAATAATTGCACATGGAAAACCCCTATTTGTATTTGAGCATTCACGATAAACGGGTTTTCGGCCCTTAAATGACCGTACCACTATTATTTTGGGTGCTACACCTATGAAACAAGTTAAGTTTTGGATGTTCTTTAATCTGTAAGGAGCATAATGTCTATATAAATAGACTCGCACTTACATGTATTACTACATCAAGTTAGCATGTACTGCACAAAGATAACATGGACACCTAGTAACCCAGACAACTTACTTTTAAAGAAAGTAAAAAAAATAAGGTGTTTAATTCTTTTTTTTTAATAATAAATATATATTTGTTTACCTACTTTAATTTATACTTTGTTCTCAATAATCGTTCAATGGAAGTTGATTTCATCGAAAACACAAATTTTGGCGATGATATCCCATCGTTTTAGCGTTCGTCTCGCCTTGCGGTGCCACTCATCGTACCGATATCTTATCACTATTAATTACAACTGTTTATCAAGAAAAAAAATATTTTTCTGTTATCTTCAAGGCACTAACGTAACTTCAAAAAAAAAAACCAAACAAACAAACAAAATACATTTTACATATGTAATGGAGAGTTAATATCTTTCATTTAAGAAATAATTTATGGATACCATACTTTATTGTCGTTTTAACATGAGTGGGCATTATATTATACGATAATCTGTACAGTGAAGCGGCATATAAATGTGCGCTAGTGATTGGTTGTTCCACGTAGCTCCCGTGTGTCATAATGTAGAGTGGTGGAAACATAATTTAATGGCTGAATGTTGAATCGTGCAAATCTAAGAATTCAGACTAAAAATAACAACTTTATTAACAGTAACGATGATTATGGTTTAAATAAAATTTAAACGACTGCAACCAAAATCAACTTCCGCATGTGCGAACTAAATTTATTGGAATTTTAACACGGCTTTATTTACATAGCGAAAGCAGAACGTCATATAAGAATTAAAAATAAAGAATATTTTAAAATTAAATGTGTACACACGCTCGAGAAATTTTGCATTTAATTTTTATACCGTGTACATTTCTTTTATGTCAATATAGCTAAACTGTGGCTTGTCTGTCAAACTGTTGTATTTTAGCATAAAAAACGTTTGCAAAAATGGTATTTTAATTAATTTTGTAATTATTATAGTTTTAAGAATTAACTCATTTTAGAAAATCAACGATAAAAGTGCTTTTTTTCTGGACCCAATTCAACATACATCCTATTAACCTTCTCGAACTTCAATGAAACACTAAGTTATTAGTTCCACACAATATCTGAATTTATTGGCCCGGTTTGCAGGGGAAAGACTGTCGTGTCGAAGCATAACAGCTGATCTCGTGTGATTTTTGTGGGTTCAAGAAAATATTTTTGAGGATGTTGTTGTGTTTTTTGTTACAATTTTAGTCGATAATATTTTGCTGAATATGTTTGATCCGGTGGCATCTTCGTTCTTGAATGACTAAAGAATAAAACACACGACAAAAAAAAATTAAAAAGATTAAACGAGAGGAAAATAACGCTGCCATAGTATTTTTTTTATTTACATATTCAACGTTTATTCAATAGTGTAAAAGAGTGTTCATGGGGATGTTTCTGACAGTAACAGTAGATTTCTATAGTGAGTACCGGAGAAATATCGTCTTTGCTGTGGACCTTTGTCAGTGAGTACCAAAGAAATCTCGTCTGTGTTGTGGACCTTTGGTGCATGGAATTATATTTCATATTAACTTTAATAATTAATTTTTTTTCTGAGAAGTGAGATTGTTTATTTAAATATGTTATACCGTAGTTTTCATATTAACTTTAATAATTAATCATTTTTTCTAAGAAGTGAGATTGATTCGTTAAATATGTCATACCGTAGTTTTGGTTATTAGTTATGGGAAATCCGTCTTTTAAATACGATACAAGACATTTTCACTAAGCCACAGTAATCTTTCCTCTTCATGGATTTGCCTTTTCAATTGACATGACACGATGGGCATTAAAGACAGGCAAATTAACTTGAGTGCTCCTATGATCTTTATTGGGTTTGTGTTACTCACGTTTTGTTTTTGTTATGTTTTAGGTCTTGTGTGATTGTCTCAATACGGATGTATCACCCCATGAATTTCTACTATTGTTGTTCGGGTCGGTTTACTTACTATTTTTGCAACTTCCGGTAAAGGGAATACGTTTAAAATAAAGATCTTTTAGATATAAGAAACCTTTTGCTGTTTGTCGTATCGCGCTATTTATTAAGTAAAAGTGCTATGTTTCTGCTGTTGTTGTGATGTGTCAAAGTTGTAATGGTGGATATGCAGTTCTTATATCCTATGTATGTCTTTCAGTTTTATAAAAGGGTCTTATAAAACCAGTAACACTAACAGGAGATTCGCTCTAGAGCCTGTACCACTGCTGAAGAAAGCATTCCTCAATATTCTAATTTAGACAGAAGTGATAATAAGGAAAGGCGAGAGGAATTAACGATGAAGTTAAGTGTTAGAACAAGTAGAAGCTTCATTAAACATACCGTCATAATCTACACGACACTTTTTTATTTTAAAAAATCGTTCTTTCATTTAAAACTTCATATATGAGGTATAACACACATTAGGCTAAATTTTAAAAAATAGAAAAAAGAGAATAGATATCCAAGAAGATTTTTAAAAACTGAACCTTTAAAGTTAATAGAGAGAGAGAGAGAGAGAGAGAGAGAGAGAGAGAGAGAGAGAGAGAGAGAGAGAGAGAGAGAGAGAGAGAGAGAGCGAGAGAAAGAGAGAAGGGACAATTTTTTCAATGCTGCTATATTTTGTCGTAACATGCACCGGAAATTAAATCCAAAAAGATGAAAATGAGGCTGTTACAATGAATTACGTAAATAGTTGTGCACCTGCGTCTGTACAATTCCGTAAAAAGAGAGGAATTTAATTAATTGGTCATTGGTAATTCGTTTATTTACAAGGTTAACTGAAAAAAGATGTAGTAAATAAGATGATGAATACGCATCAAAATAAATAAAATTATTAACTGTTCATGTCTACTTTTAGGCTATAAATAACCAAAAAATTCGTATTACTCACTTGCTATGTTTGTAATTATAAACTGTTATTGACATTTTTGCTTATTCTTTGTGCCATAACCATTTAATGTAAATGTGTTTATGCAAATAAATATTGTCTATTGTCTATTGTCTTAAAGAGTATAGGATCATCTAAATTAACGACAGAACTTGTATCCAGCGTCTAGGACTGACGGTCATGACCCGTAAAAATAAATAAAAAATGTAAGACTGTTAAATCTTCTACCAATTTTTTATGTTTACTTTTGGTGACAGTAGCCCAAGGTTTCATACAATTACTTGACCTATCACAGAACTTAAAAAAATATGGAGTTGGATCCCTTTTGTAACTGTGAGCAAATCGAGTCAAGACTTTATTATCAAGACCTAAAGATTTGCATTTTAGTATATGTTGCTCGTGAATAACTCGTTATAAAAAATTATACAAGTCCAGAATGGTCACCTAAAATATTTTTTTCGTGTATCAACAGACAGAAATGTATTGTATTCATGGTATATATTAATATAAATATAAATAATTAATCCATCTTAATTGTCATAAAGAACAGTTAAAATTCATCTTAGGAGAGGAATTTGCTTTAAGTGGTTGTCGACTTGTTTTCCGATCCTTAAGTTGGATTGATGCTTGTATGTACGTTATTGTTGTAGCATCTTTAATTCTGGATAAAATATTGTTTACACAAAGAGCTTTTTTACAGTAGTATAGTCAGCACAATAATCTAATAAAATCAGTTGAATGATTGATGTGGTTCATATATTTCAATTTATTAATTTATAATTATTTTGCGCAAATTAATAAAAATAATTAAATAAGGATCAACCACAACGCCCTAGGACATTAGTTACACACATATATATGTGAGCATAAAAATCTAAGCAGGGATAATAATAATAATAATAATAATAATAATAATAATAATAATAATAATAATAATAATAATAATAATAATAATAATAATAATAATACCAGACACGATATATGATTTATATTACATATCATATACAAGTCATTTACCAATTACACATACGGGGCCTCGGTAGGCGACCGAGTGGATAAGGTAGTTCGTCTGCTATTGATCACGTGGTCTGTCAACACTGAGATTGCGGGTTCGATTCTCACTGCAGGCAGGGGTTCTCGACTCCAACCTTAATTGACAATGATTGCCAGTTTTCCTAACGAAAGTTGGAGGTATTCTCCGGGTACTCTTGCTTCCTCCTCAAATAAAAACTGGACGCCATGATATGAAAAATTGCTGGAAGTGGCGTTAAACAATATTCAAACAAACAAACAAACCAATTACACATTACACATATATAGCGGAGAATACAATGTACTAGTCGCTTTACAGCTATATATAAGTATTTTTATAAATTCCTAAGCTCTTTCATGATTTTTGTTTTAATTTATGATATAAGAGTTTCTTATAGTAATAAGGCTTTATAAATTTAATTTTTATATCGTTATAATTTTCACTCTCTAATCAAAATGGTATTCATATTCGGTTTTATTATTATATAACATTATACAAATTTACGTTCTTCTCTAGGAGCTTATAATACCTTCCTGTCTCAACGTTTAAAGAATGAGCACAAATTCTATATTATGTTAGCAAATATTTATACATACTATTCACAGGCCGATTTAAATAAAATTGCATGTTATGGCCATTATACAACATACATTTTGTGAAATATAAAAAACGACAAATCGTTAGATGTAAAATTATCGACAACTTCATACAAATAATTCTGACTGTCAATAAAAGACTTTGATTTGCATACATCAATAAAAATATATTAATATAAAATAATTTGTATTTTACAAGTCCAATTTAACTAATTGTTATTGTTCTACAATTGATGATTCATAATTATCTTGATAAATGCTTTTTAAAATGCCGTTTTAAGTTCCAGTAAGACGTCATTGACATTATATAGCTGTACTAGCAACCTAAAAATAACCCATATGATATGTGCTTTAAATAATTAAGTACCACTGTAAGTAAACATAAGACCACGGTAAGTGAGTTCATTACACACTTTCAGAAGTAGAATAAATGAAATGTGGATATTAAAAATTCAAAAGACCTGATAGACATCTTGAGGTCTGTATCTCTTTCCCATTGTAACAGCATTAAAACACTCTATTCGGTCATCCCCAATACGCAGCTTAAAGCCAGGCTTAAAGATCTTATAAAACGCTGCTTTTTAAAAAAAAAAAAAAAACGGAAAGAGACGATATAAATACCTGGTATTTAGTCATGACAGAACTTACTTCGTCATCAATGACTTCAAATCTGATACTAAATATGCTGAAGACCAAATCTGTCACATGTTAGATTTTCTGATTGACAACACATCCGTCATGTTTCCTCCAAACAGGACGACTATGTTGTCAACAGACTGTTGGTATTCCAATGGGTACTAATTGTGCTCCTCTACTCGCCGACCTGTTTTTGTACTCTTATGAGGCCAAGTTCCTAGAAGGCCTACTGAAGAAGAAAGAAAAGACTATGACCCAGACCTTTAATTTCACATTCCGCTATATTGATGATGTTTTGTCCCTCAACAGTGCGATATTTGGTGACTATTTACATTCAATGTACCCTAGCGAGCTTGAAATTCAAGACGCCACCAATACACTAATGTCAGCTTCTAACTTAGACTTACTTCTAGAAATAGACTACAAACTAGACTCTACGACAAGCGTGATGACTTCAACTTTCCAATTGTCAACTTCCCGTTCATCGATAGCAACATTCCAGCAGCTCCAGTGTATGGTGTGTACATTTCACAACTTATACGTTATTCTAGATCCTGCGATCATTATTCTGATTTTCTAGACCGATCACTGCTGTTGACTGCTAAACTACTCAAACAAGGGTTTGTTGTACCTAGGTTGATGTTATCTCTCCAGAAGTTCTATGGTCAGCAACTCGACTTAATTGATCGTTACGGGAAATCAGTGTCTCAAATACGATCTGTCATTTTTGCTGAGTCATAGGTAGTGTTTCCTATTCCTGGATTCGACTTTTTCCTAGACAAGACAACGAGTAACTCGACGGGTGTCTAATTATAGGCAGGCACTGCTTGCTCGTCCGGAGCACCTGAGTGCACCCATGGTTTTTATTGGGTTCGGGTTACTCCCTTTCTGTTTTTAATGTTTTTTGGTTTTTGTGTTATGTTTGTCTATATCCGGATTTGTAACTGTCCCTTGGCTTTTGGCTCTTGTTGCTCGGTCGGTTTTCTTTGCTATTTCCTAATAATTATTCTATGCAGGGCCGTAAATTGTGTTTGGATTAAGGGGAGGCAGTAAAGGCGGCGGTCTGGGAGGCCTAGCCCCCTCAAGCTGAGCACATTTTTGTCCTTTATCCTGCTATCTGGCAAATCCTGGGTTGCTTTCCATTGGGTTTTATGATGGGGGTATAAAAGTGAATAAAACTCTGAATTTTGTTAAATGAGAAGCTATAACAATTTTACTGTCTTTGGTTTGATATTAATATAACGTAGATGTACACAGAAAAGGTGGTATATTTAGTTAATTATATTCATTCTAAAATAGCTGAGTTTATTAAACTGATGAAATACCACCAATCACGAATTTTTCAAACCTTCATTATACTCATAGAATATAGATAATACAACAATGACATTTGTACTTTTTATTTTATCTCTTCCTTTCTCTCTCTTTTTTGTTTTTTACTTTTATTTCATTTTTGGTCACACATTTTTTTTTGCCAGTTTGCAATAGGAGGCAGTTGCCTACATGCCTAGATATAATTTACGACCCTGTTCTCTTAATCTTAAGTAATATTTTTATTGCGAAAATTTTGGTCTTTTGTAGGTTAATATCTAAATTTTTTAGTAAAGAACAATTATATACAAGATTCAACATCCCTTGTAATTCAGATACATTTAAAATCGTCTTGTTTCCTTTAATGTTAGGTACAGTTTTAATTTTAAGAGCATGAAAATTAGCCGTAAAAATAAATGTATAACCCATAAATGTAAATGAAGGATTGGCTAATGACCAACCATCGCTTGTGCGAGCAAATGTGCAAAACTCACCAAAGGGGTAAATTATTGATCTAGAATTTTCTAAATGAAAAAATAAAACATATAAGAAATCAGGGTGATATTTAAGGTTTTGAGTTTATTCAATGACAATATTGTAGCTTAATGTTGTAACTTAATACGAGTTTAAAATAAACAACAGAGTGAACCTTAATTACAAAGGCATAGTAAAAATCTGTACGGATATCCTAGTGTGTATATTGTAATTAAAGTAGTAATCCTACACGATGCTACTTAGTTTACAACTTATAACTAGGAACAAAAATTAATCACCGGACATTAAACTGAAAATGTTGTTAAGTAAAATAAAGGATTCTGATTTACATATAGTAAATTATAATTATAATCGTTATACCATAATTATTGATCACTCGAATTTTCATGTCTGTGGAGGTTGTAATATGATTAACATTAAGTGATAACAGTTTACTGCGTGAATTATTTCAATAAATATTTATATACTCTTCAATTTGGACACAAGAAACAAATAAATACTACAAGTATCTATATCTACTTAAAAAGATGTAAATTAATTACACAAAGAATGCCGATCAACTTAACAGATAATCTGCGACAGATCTTTCTTGCAGTAACATTCTCAAGAAGACATTCTCAGGTGAGGGGTTCAGGGGGTCTAAGTCACGTTTGTCATAAGTGAGCAAACGTGGACTCGAAAGATGCGATAATGATTGATTGTTTTAGAAATAACCCTGGTGCTTCTCTTATTAGATTATACCTTCTTTTGAGAAGAAAAGAAGTCGGTATACTTTTCCGAAGCATTATAGCTGAACTCGTATGCTTTTTTCTGTAAGTTTCTTGTCGTCGGTGTTCTGTGATTTGCCATAATTACAGTCAAGATATTATTTCTGATGTTGATTTTTTAGTCGATACTTTCGTTTTGTTTCTAGTAAAAACAAATGTATATAAATATATAATATAAATACATGTAATTAAAAATTGAGTGAAAAACAATGATCCATCTAATACGGACAAACCTAAAGACAATTAACGAGAGAAAAGAAATAACGCTGACTTCGTGTTTTTTTAAATGTCTGAAATGTCTTAAGTTGTCAATTTGGGAGCGTGTATTTCTTGATTAATGTTTCATAAAAAGTGCTATGTTAATGTTCGTGATTGTGACAATAACAACAAATTTTCTACCTGGCGCCGCGTACAAAAGCAAGATCATCTTTGTGGTGGACTTTCGTGAAAGGTATTGAAATTTCATTCTATGTTGTTTGATTAATAATTTACTATCTCGCAATGGTATTGTTTCGTTATAGTTGTTGTTGTCGTGTTCCAACATTCACATTAATAACCATAAACGTATCATGTTTATTTAATGCCAAGTGAGACATTTGTCGGTTCTATAATGGTAATACCAAGACTTCCAAATGTGGGCTTAATACTCAACCATCACGCCAGGTTGCAATTTAAAACGACACTCAAATATAAACACGAAGTGAACGATATTCTGAGTTTCAGATACCTTATAGCACACTAGAGTAGCTGTCTGCAGTTAGACATGTCACCACTTGGACATTTTTTCTAACTCTTAGTCTTTGCTTTCTGTTCCAGAACAAATGCAATAAACTTCGAGTTAATCTTTTCAACAACAATAGTCTGTTTTACATATTGAAACGCTAAGTGTAATTTTAACCCAGTGTTGGAATAGTTAAAATAGACCATTGTACTTGAAAAGAGAAACAAAGTTATTGCTTTTAAAAGTAATGGATTGTGTTACTTTGAACATAGTTTCGTCACAAATTCTACTGTGTATGGCCACTGTTCTTTATAGAAATCGTTAAATGGAGAACTAAAAGAGAATAGATGAGATAGTTTGATTATGAACAATTTTAGGCAGCGGACAGTTTGAAAATAGTTTTTCCTGTATCTTTACGTCATTAGAAGCGTAATTCCGTCTGCTTAAACGTTTTACTCAAATAATTCAGATCAACTGATTGATGCCATTGCATTGTTGTATACTTCACTGACAAACAAAAACTTAAACGGTGTATGTAGTTTTATGTATATATGTACAAATGATACAACAGATACAAATGAAACCAACATTTTTTTAGCAACATAATACATAAAACTTTCATTCTGTAAAAGGGTTTTGTCTGCATTACATACTAGACAAATCTGATGCTCAGGGTGCCGTTTCATAAAGCGATCGTTAGCTTAACGTGCACGTTATCCCATTTAAATTGCATGGGATAACGAGCACGTTAATTAGCGATCGCTTTATGAAACGGCAACCAGGATTTCTGCCTGTGTGTGTTTTCCTTTTATTAATTTAATTTAATTTAATTTAATTTAATTTAATTTAATTTAATTTAATTTAATTTAATTTAATTTAATTTAATTTAATTTAATTTAATTTAATTTAATTTAATTTAATTTAATTTAATTTAATTTAATTTAATTTAATTTAATTTAATTTAATTTAATTTAATTTAATTTAATTTAATTTAATTTAATTTAATTTAATTTAATTTAATTTAATTTAATTTAATTTAATTTAATTTAATTTAATTTAATTTAATTTAATTTAATTTAATTTAATTTAATTTAATTTAATTTAATTTAATTTAATTTAATTTAATTTAATTTAATTTAATTTAATTTAATTTAATTTAATTTAATTTAATTTAATTTAATTTAATTTAATTTAATTTAATTTAATTTAATTTAATTTAATTTAATTTAATTTAATTTAATTTAATTTAATTTAATTTAATTTAATTTAATTTTATTTTATTTTATTTTATTTTATTTTATTTTATTTTATTTTATTTATATTTTATTTTTTTTTTAATTGAATTGAATTGAATTGAATTGAATTGTATTGTATTGTATTGTATTGTATTGAATTGAATTGTATTGTATTGTATTGTATTGTATTGTATTGTATTGTATTGTATTGTATTGTATTGTATTGTATTGTATTGTATTGTATTGTATTGTATTGTATTGTATTGTATTGTATTGTATTGTATTTTTTATTTTATTTTATTTTATTTTATTTTATTTTATTTTATTTTATTTTATTTTATTTTATTTTATTTTATTTTATTTTATTTTATTTTATTTTATTTTATTTTATTTTATTTTATTTTATTTTATTTTATTTTTATTTTATTTATTTATTTTTTTTTTAATTCTATTTTATTTATTTTTCTATAGTTGGTATACTAATACATTTATAACATGGTTGTACCAGTTATTATCGGTAACCATCAAAACGTTCATTAAATGTTGTCATATAGTATTGTAGTAAGAAAGATAACTCGAAGTATAATTACGTAATAAACCGATGGCTTAAGTTACTGCAGTCATACATGTAAAAATCGAACATATCTAATATTATTTACTAAACAGATTTAGTCAGTACTTGATAAAGTTCACTTTAAAGATTATAAATAATATGCGAAAAATAATTCTATAATTTATGTTTTCATATGTTCGATCTCTTCTTATTATCTCTTAATGATATATAATTGTTTTCGGGTAAATTGAGCAAAGAGGTAAAAACCATTCTCTACAATATAGTTCATGTTGTAAGTGATAAAATGGCAAATTTAATATTAAAGAAAATATTTCAATTACAGTTTTTCGTATTTGTTAAATCCTTCAAGCTTTAAAATACGTTTTTTTGTCCTGATCTAATAAGAAGAAGTAAAGATGTATATTAATGCGCGCTTTACCAGTCTCTCGGTAGTATGAATAGATCCGCTTCAATTTTTATTTTTGGATTATTTTACTATCTATAGGGTAAGCCTAGTATTTTTATTAATGCATTCTATTCTTGACATAATAAAATGTATATACTTGAGTTTCTATTATTAATTAGTTATTTCATTTGATAAGAAAAAGGCATTTAACAATTTTGTTGTGTTATATTACGTAATGTATTTCATCGCTTCAATTGTATTTCTTGGATTATTTCGTGATTTATGTGTCAAGCTTCGTAATTTTTTATGCATTCTTATTTTAACATGATAAAGTGTAAATTTTTCGGTTTCTTTTATTAGTTACTTAGATAATTTGACTGTAAAAGTGCATTTTTAGATTTTGTTTAACGCGCTTGTGACCACTCATCCAGAAAACTTATTTCTGGATTATTTCATAATTTATAAGGTAGAAAATGGAACTTTTACGCAGAAAATTAGTCATCTTGAACACTAAATTTAATTTCCCTGGGTTTTGTTTATTGACGGTTTCGAAATCCCAAACTCTCGTGAACGATTCGTGTGTGGTAGTGGTGGTTTTAGGGAGGAGGCAGAGACATTTCTGTGATTTAATTGTATATTAGATGTGCCTTGTTTATTTGCTAATTGATTATTTATTACCTGACACTGAACTTTGATGAAAGGTAAAAATGAAAGACCAATCAGACTCGCATAATAAGCCGCTAAAATGGCTAAATTAGATTATGATTTTGATATATATTGTATATAGCCCGTTGTTTTGATTGTTTATTTGTTACTTTCTCTGTACCAATTGTATTATTGGCTGTGTGAGAAGAAACCGGACGCGATAACTGCCTATCTTACATTCACATTTTCCACCACAGAACCACTTGACTATGGTCAATGTATTTTTATTGGTAAACATATATTTGTCCTTCCAAAACTTTGCTTTTTTTATTACAGTACTCTTCTCAAAGTTGAGATATTATAATCAAAATGATTATTTCTTGCCTTTCACAATCGTCTATATTTGCATCCCTTTACAGCATATGATGAAATTTTAAATAAAACAAATTGAAAAAAAAACTATTAAACCAAATGGGATACACCTATAACATATAAATCGAACATCTCTGGATATGGGTTTAACCCATATCTTTTCTTGTTATTCAAAGAGAATTAGTCCAGATAGGGAGACAGAGACTGGCAATTGAAACCCAAAGACTGCAGATTGAACGCCGTCGGTTGCAGGTGGAGGAGCCGACACGGATCATTACGCCCCAGATGTAAACAAACTGAAACTAACATTTCTTAATGTGTGTGGACTGAAGTCAAAACTGAAGAATCCAGATTTCTCTGAACTTATTAAAAATTATGATTTTCTAGTCATTTTAAAAACAACGTTACATAACTTTGATAATATTAATATACCAGATGGCTATTCTTACTTATGTAAAATCTGACAAAAATGTAGAAAAAAATCCGGTGGTATTATTATTATTTATAAAGCTCATCTTAAATCGGTTATTGAGTTCATTGACTGTGACTCTAAATACATTAAAAGAACTGTTTGATTTTGATTCAGATTTTTATTTGGGTTGTACATACATTCCACAGGAGAATACAAGATATTCTTCCGATAGCGTATTCATTGAGATAGAAAATCATATCATTGATTTTTACGAAAAATTAAAGTACATTGCGTTACTTGGAGATTTAAACGCCAGAACAGGAAACCTAGACGATTTTATTATACCAGATGATGACCTTTTAATTAATATTTTTTATATTATTGATACTCACGAGATTCTTAGGCAACTAAATATTCCTCTTAAGCGGGATAATCAGGATATTGGTCACACAAACTCTTATACGGTTTAAAATTATTAGATCTGTGTAAAAGAAGTTCACTTTATATTGCTAATGGCAGAGTACACGATGATACATTTATTGGCAAAACTACTTGTAAGGATTGTAGCACAGTATAATTATTTAATTGTTTCCTCACTTTTATTCCAGTACATTTATAAAATTTGTTGTATGTGATTTTGACCCAATGTTTTCAGACGTACACAATAGAATATACTTCTCAATTCAGACTCACAACCAAACACTTGCAATCAAATGTAATCAAAGTATTAAAGCTGGTTCGCACATCAAATGGAACCAGGTTAAAAGCCAAAGGTTTGTTGATTGCTTAGTGGAAGACGGTCAAGGTTTTATTAGTCAAATTGATGACAAGCTGTCTGCCTTAACTGACAGTGACAATCATACACCATTATGTATAAGTGAAATTGTGTCTGAGCTGGAAATATTTTTTTTAAACAGCAACTTCAGCGTTTGGACGTTCATCTGGCAAATTTAAACCAGATAATCCAGCACAGAAACCATGGTTCAACCAAAAATGTAAGGATAAGAGAAAAATTTCATAAAGCGAAGAATGTATAGTAAACATAAAACTACTGAGACCAAATAATAGTTAAATTCTCGTGCACAAGAGTATAAAAACGAGATGAATTCGTGCTACAAAAATTTTTTGCTAAAGAATGAGAAAAACCTTTAAAAATTGTCAAAACATGATCCTAAGAAAATGTGTCAAATGCTAAATAAAATAAACGGATCCCGTAATAATTATGCTGATATACCCAAAGAAGATTTTTATGAATATTTTAAGAATATTAACAAAATTGATGTAGACGATGTATGTGAAGACGCTTTCCTTGATAGCATGTGCGAAAATCCTATTTATAATGATGTTGTGAATGGCGAGATTTTAGAAGTGTAAAGACGTAGGATAGTCGGATTGTCAGTTGGCCAGCATTCATAGACACACAAGTAAAAATAATATTTTACTAAAACTAAATAAACTGAACAAAATCAAACAAATTGAACACAATTACAACATGCAAATGAAACAAAAGAAAAATGAACATGCAAACAAAAAAATATGACAGCAAACAAGTCAAAATTCAAACACAATACACTGAACTAAAAATTAATTAAATAAAAATTTAATATATATAAATATGTCCTCAGTCATCCATACGACACAAACAGTAGATCCTTCACTCCCATGCAACTCCGAAGAGGTTTCGTTGATTATTTTTTTAATGAAATAATTGGAAAACAATAGCTCACTAATTGCGCACTACACAAACGTATGATGCCACGTTCTTCCAGGTAATACGACCGGTACTCAAAAAAACAACCCAAATGGTTTACACCAACTTCCGGTAAATGGATCTCCAACTTCCGGTAAGTAACACTCGAACTTCCGGTAAGTAACGCTCCAACTTCCGGAAAGTAACGCTGAAACTTCCGGTTTATACTTTCAATTTAACACTACACCCATTTCGGTTAATACACCTTAAACGTCCGTATAAACGATATTCCACTTCCGCTATTCACAAACATTGGCCGTTATGCACTACTCCGACATAAACTTTTCAGCTGGATTTTAGTTAAGATCTTTCTAGTAGATAATTAAGACGCACGATGAATAACCTACATGTCGTGTCGTCTCTCTAAAACCGAGCAATAACTCGATGGAAAAACCCCTGAAACAAATAATTTACCCCTAATTAAACAAGTGCTTAACCGACAAGATAATTTACACCATAAATTGACCCGTCACGTGCAGAATGGACTCTCGGTCTGTTCGACACGCCAAAATGACAAGAATAATAAACACCGATAGAAATATTAATAAACGTTCTTACCTGAGCAAATTCAGCATATTTTCCTGTGAAACTCCATGTTCTAAACTAACAATCCTGAGATTCACCAAATATCTGAACTACATGCAGAGTACGTCTGTTCTCTACAAAACCTAGGTGTGCTCTACCGCACGGGTTTACCTGTAAAATTACCTGTGTGCAAGTCACATGATTTTCCTGGCGCGAAAATTAATCCGTGGGGTGTCAATCAGGGTACAGTTTATACATACCTTTATAAACAATACAAGGAAGAGAGTGAGCTGCACTTACTGATATGAGTAGTTGCAAATGACTGACAATAAATATCATAATGAAGTTCGTTACATACGTCCCCCTTCTGAAGACTAAACAAAGTTTTAGTCCAGCCAACACAACGAACGCAATTATCTAAATAAAACGGATAAAATATACATAGATAAACATACAAATATACACAAAATGATGTTAATAGCTGCTCAGGGGTCAAGATTCGTCACACCTAGAGAGAGCATCCGCTGCAGTATTCTGCTTCCCTGAAATATGTGTAATGGTGTATCTATACTCCTGTAAAAATAAACTCCACCGAAGTAAACGTTGGTTGCTGGTTTTCATTTTATCAAGCCACTGTAAAGGTGCATGGTCGCTGAAAATAGTAAATTCGCTACCTTCTAAATAAACCTTTAATGTTTTTACTGCCCACACAATTGCATAGCATTCTTTTTCAATGACTGCATAATTACATTCTGCGCCGCTCAGTTTTTTACTGATGAACATCACTGGATGTCTTCCATCCTCAAACTCCTGCTCCAAGACAGCACCCAGACCAAACTGTGAAGCGTCTGTCTGCAAAAGAAATTTTCTATTTAAGTCGGGGCTTCTCAAAACAGAATCTTTACATAATTCTTGCTTCAACGTATCAAATGACTTTTGGTGTATATCGGACCATTTAATCTTGTTGGGTACGTTTTTCTTGGTTAGATCTGTCAAAGGTAAAGATATTTCAGCAAATCTAGGAATAAATTTCCTGTAAAATCCTATCAACCCTAGGAACGATCGGATGTTTTTCTTCGTTTTTGGTACTGGAAAATTTCTTATGGCTGACACTTTGTCGTGCCCTGGTTTTATAGTGCCATTCCCTGCGATATGTCCCAAGAACTCGAGTTCCGAAAACCCAAATGAGCATTTGCTAGGTCTTGCTGTTAACTTCGCCTCTCTGAGTAGCTGAAATACTATTCTCAAGTGCTCTAGGTGAAATGACCAACTGTCACTAAAAAATACCGACATCATCAATGAATGAATCTGCATAGTCCTCATGCCCACTCAATACTTTATTCATGAGACGGACAAAAGTAGCCCCTGCATTGACCATACCAAATGGCATAACTGTAAATTGAAATTGCCCAAACGGGGCAACAAAAGCACTCTTCTGCCTAGCATCAGGGTCAAGGGGGACCTGCCAATACCCTTTTGTCAAGTCGAGTTTACTTATATATCGGGCATTACTTACTTTATTCAAGATCTCGTCCATACGAGGCATTGGCCTAGGGTCAAAATAAGTAACCTGATTTAATGACCGATAATCTACGCAAAATCTAACACTGGAATCTTTTTTCTTGACGAGAACGACCGGGGCTGCATAGGGACTATTTGATGGTTCTATAATACCAGATTTTAACATCTTATCAACTTCTTCCTTGACCATGCTCCTAAGTGCGTATGGCAAAGGGTACGGTTTCTTGTAAACTGGTTCATCAGTCTTGGTCTTAACGGTATGCTGAATGACATTAGTAATCTGTGGTACATCACTAAAAATGTCTGAGTATTCACGCAACAACTGATCAAGTAATTGTTTTTGTTCCTCGGACAACTCATCAGATATTGTAACGTCGTCTACACTTTCCTTAGCTTCAACGACAGGTGTTACCTTGATATTAAAGTCGGTATCTGCTTCTTCATCAGTTCTACTCAAGCCTGAAATGATATCTAGACACGCAAGTACTTCACTTTTGCTATTTTCTAAATCATCTGACCTTTCATACCAAAGTTTCAACATGTTAATGTGGAAAATTTTCTCTGTATCGCTCTTAATTTTTACCTTATAGTCTACAGGACTTATTTTGTCTGTAATTACATATGGACCCTTCCAACTAGCTAGCAACTTGGATGTATGCGTTGGAAGTAAAACCAAAACTTTTTGACCAATGTCGAAATTTCGTGTTTTTGCTTTTTTGTCATAATACGTTTTCTGTTTTTTTTTATTCACTTTCTCGTTCTGCCTAGCTAACTCAGTCATCAGACGTAGGTTCTCTCTTGTTTCAAGTAAATAACTTAGTACCGAATTATTACTGTCGGTTGGTTCTTCCCATTCTTCTTTTAAGATGGCAAGTGGTCCACGTACGTGTCGACCGTAAAGCAATTCGAACGGTGAGAAACCTGTAGTTTCATTCGGGACCTCCCTGTATGCAAACAAGAGATACGGTACATATTTATCCCATGTTTTTGGATACCTTTTAGCGTATGTTTTAAGCATTCTCTTTACTGTTCCATTGAAATTTTCTACAAGACCGTTCGCAGCAGGATGATACGGGGTTGTGCACATTTTATGAACTGACAATAATTTACATACCTGAACCATAAGGTCGGACATAAAATTTGAACCTTGATCTGTCAGTAATTCTTTTGCCACTCCTACTCTTGAAAACAACTCGATTAAAGCATCTGCAACAGTTTCTGCTTCTTGGTTAGCCAAAGGAAAAGCTTCTGGATACCTCGTTGCATAATCTATACAAACTAAAATATATCTATTTTTATTTTCAGATAAAGGTAGGGGACCAACAAAATCTAGTGCTATTCGCTGAAATGGCTCGTCCATGTGTGGTATACTGATAAGAGGGGCTTTGGTAACTCTCCCCTTTTGAACCCCTTTCTGACACTCCGGACATGACCTACAAAACTGAGCAATATCACTAAATATTCTGGGCCATTAGAAATGTTGCATTATGCGATATCTGGTTTTAGTAATACCCAAATGCCCTGCTAAAGGAATATCATGACCTAAAGTTAAAACTGTCTTTCTAAATTTCTGAGGAACGACAATTTGATTAATTTTTTGCCCCGACTGTGTTCTAAATATTCTGTAAAGAATGTCAGATTTCATAGTAAAATGAGATTGTTCATCAGAATCTTCAGCAATATAAGACCTTATAGTATCCAAAGTATGATCAGCCTTCTGTGCTTCAATCAATTCCTGTCTGTTACAAATCTGAAAAGTATTATCAGAATTAGTAATAAAGATAGGACTACTTATAGGTAAATCATCCGTGTACTTTTCAGTATTCTGTTCAATTCTGGCCTCCTCCTGCAACTGCTTAACCTTTTGGGCTCTGGTCTGCACAACATGACACGACTCCGTTGATTTCGAAACCGACAAATCTACAGAATTCTTATTTTCACTATCTACTGTAATATCGTAAACACTAGAAGATGTATTATAATTAACATAGTTTCCAATGATGAGTTCTGCAAAAGGGGTATCCAACACTAGAGCTAAAACAGTGCCTGAAATAAAAGGTGTGTTAATTGTGATCCAAGCTTCCTTGCACTCACGTGTTGACCCATCTGCAAGGCAAATATCTCTACATTTACCTGTAAAGTTGTCTGGTTCAACATACTTCGAATTAACAAACACAGTCGAACACCCTGTGTCCCTTAACACTGAAGCAGGCTTGTCATTTACCTTACCTTGAACAATGTCTAGACCTGGTACCTTGCTCTTTGTTATATCACCACAAAGCACCCCTGGTAATCGAACAGTAATACTACTAGCATATTCGTCGACTGCATTGCTTGTTCTTAACTGTTCTTGTTTATCTAAACATAAGGCTAACTTACCTTGTTTGTTTTCTCCTGTTTTACCCTGTCTGTTCTTTAAAGCACAATCCGAGGCAATATGTCCTTTGCGGTTACAAATGAAACATGTTCTGTTCTCACGTTTAAACTGACCTTGGTTGTTCCCTTGTGGTTTATTCTGGGATTTCCTCTGAAATTCATTACCTGACTGTCCTTTGTAACTACTCTTACCTTCTATATGTGCTGTCTGATACGCTTCTGCTCAGTCTACTAAAGATTTCACATCGGGGGGTTTATGTTCTTGAAGCCATAGCCTCAAATTCTTATCACTACTTACCATCAATTGATCTCTGACCATTAAGTCGTAAAACTTGTCAAAACTACCGTCTATACCTTCTCTGTCACACCAGTGTCTTAAAAATCCTTCTAATCGGACCGCAAATTCCTTAAAAGACTCCCCTGTCAACTGAACAGAATTTCTGAATTTACCACGATAGGCCTCGGATGTCAACTCGTACCTAACCAAAATGGCTGTCTTTATTTTGTCATAAATCTTACTGTCTTCCTCGCTCAACCTAGAATATGCCTCAAGAGCTTTACCACACAGAAGCGGAACAAGTCTAAGTGGCCATTCACTCTTTTGAATCTTATTGAGCGTACAAAGTTTTTCAAAAGATCTCAAAAATACATCCGGGTCTTGACCCTCTTGAAATTTTGGTAATTTAGATTGGACGTTTCCCGACTGTTGCAAACTTCTGCTACCTCCCTGTGCTAACTCCTTTTCTCTCAGTTCTAATTCTTTCATCCTACAATTATTTTCCATTTCCACTCTTCTCATTTCTCTCTCAGCTGCCCTCTCGGCTCTTTCAGCAATTTGCATTTCTTTAAACAAATCTAAACAGGTTGAAGCTGATTCACCCTTTTCAATCAACTCTGCCATCCACTTAGGCAATTTTTCTGATGCCATTTGAAATAAATCTAACCATAAACATAAATCTAAATCTAAATATAAATAACAGTTTAGTTTCTAAACACAATTTGAAAATGGTTTTCAAATAAACCCTATGAATGTTGGACCTGTGACAATCCCACCGCTGCCACCATTGTAAAGACGTAGGATAGTCGGATTGTCAGTTGGCCAGCATTCATAGACACACAAGTAAAAATAATATTTTACTAAAACTAAATAAACTGAACAAAATCAAACAAATTGAACACAATTACAACATGCAAATGAAACAAAAGAAAAATGAACATGCAAACAAAAAAATACGACAGCAAACAAGTCAAAATTCAAACACAATACACTGAACTAAAAATTAATTAAATAAAAATTTAATATATATAAATATGTCCTCAGTCATCCATACGACAAACAGTAGATCCTTCACTCCCATGCAACTCCGAAGAGGTTTCGTTGATTATTTTTTTAATGAAATAATTGGAAAACAATAGCTCACTAATTGCGCACTACACAAACGTATGATGCCACGTTCTTCCAGGTAATACGACCGGTACTCAAAAAAACAACCCAAATGGTTTACACCAACTTCCGGTAAATGGATCTCCAACTTCCGGTAAGTAACACTCGAACTTCCGGTAAGTAACGCTCCAACTTCCGGAAAGTAACGCTGAAACTTCCGGTTTATACTTTCAATTTAACACTACACCCATTTCGGTTATACACCTTAAACGTCCGTATAAACGATATTCCACTTCCGCTATTCATAAACATTGGCCGTTATGCACTACTCCGACATAAACTTTTCAGCTGGATTTTAGTTAGATCTTTCTAGTAGATAATTAAGACGCACGATGAATAACCTACATGTCGTGTCGTCTCTCTAAAACCGAGCAATAACTCGATGGAAAAACCCCTGAAACAAATAATTTACCCCTAATTAAACAAGTGTTTAACCGACAAGATAATTTACACCATAAATTGACCCGTCACGTGCAGAATGGACTCTCGGTCTGTTCGACACGCCAAAATGACAAGAATAATAAACACCGATAGAAATATTAATAAACGTTCTTACCTGAGCAAATTCAGCATATTTTCCTGTGAAACTCCATGTTCTAAACTAACAATCCTGAGATTCACCAAATATCTGAACTACATGCAGAGTACGTCTGTTCTCTACAAAACCTAGGTGTGCTCTACCGCACGGGTTTACCTGTAAAATTACCTGTGTGCAAGTCACATGATTTTCCTGGCGCGAAAATTAATCCGTGGGGTGTCAATCAGGGTACAGTTTATACATACCTTTATAAACAATACAAGGAAGAGAGTGAGCTGCACTTACTGATATGAGTAGTTGCAAATGACTGACAATAAATATCATAATGAAGTTCGTTACAAGAAGATGAAGTTAAAGAAGCAATTAATAATTTTAAAAATGGTAAAGTAGCTGGTGTTGATAATTTTATAAATGAATATTTTAAATACTCGACACCTGCTTTGGTCTCTATTTACTGTAAGTTGTTCAATATTGTCTTTGATTTGGTATAATCACAGAAAACTGGTCAATAGAAATAATACGGCCTATATACAAGAACAAGGGCAATGTAAACGACCCAGATAACTATCGACCAATTACATTAGTGAGCTGCCTTGGAAAGCTTTTTACGTCTATTATTAATAATAGACTGACCTTTTTATCAAACGAGTTTGACATAATATCTAAATGTCAATCTGGTTTCAGGACGGGTTTCTCTACTATTGATAAAATATTTATCTCGTCGTTCTTCTCGTTTGGGAAGAAACTATACTGTTCGTTTATAGACTTAGCAAGGCGTTTGACACCGTTTGGCGCACAGGCCTTTGGAAAAAGCTACAGCAATATGGTATTAAAGGAAAGTGTTTTCGCATCATTTATAATATGTATGACAATATTAAATCTTGTCTTATGTACAAAGATGAAAAATCTGATTATTTTGGATATATGCAAGGTGCTAGACAAGGTGAGAATTTATCACATCACCCTTTCTTTTTGTCGTATATTTGAACGATTTAGAAAAATTCTTTTCAAATCTCGAAATTGTACCACTTAATTGTATTAAAGAGAAAATTTTCGATACTCTACATATTTTTATAGAAATTTTTGTTATATGCTGACGATACTGTTATTTTTGCAGAAACAAGCCAAGGGGTACAAAATGCCCTAAATGCTTTCCAACAGTATTGTGATCTTTGGAATCTTCCAGTAAATGTCTCAAAGACAAAGGTTATAGTTTTTAGAAATGTGCACGTAAACTTATGTTCACTTTAAATGGTTCAGCATTAGAAACTGTTGATTCATTGACGTACCTTGGGATAATATTTAAGTATAACGGTAGCTTTTGTGACGCGAGAAAAAAACTAGTCGAACAAGCTCAAAAGTCTCTGTTTGAAATATATAAACGTACTCGCGACATGAAAATTCCTATAGATTAACAATTAAAGTTCATTATTCGATTCGCTGGTCGAACCAATATTATTATATGGATCAGAAGTCTGGAGGTACGAGGATCTTCAGATCATGTAAAGAGTTCACGTACAATTTTGTAAGCGATTTCTAAATCTTAGGGCCTCTACCCCAAACTTTATGGAATACGGCGAGTTAGGCAGACATTCTTTAGAAATAAGGTCTAAATTAAGAATGGTATCATTCTGGTGTAAACTAATCCAGAATGGGACAAGGCTCAGTGTCACTCTGTATAGAATAAGGTAACAACTGCAGTTACAAAAAAAATGTAGTTTTAAATGGATATCGCACATTAAATCCATCATGGACAACGCGGGTCTAGGATATGTTTTTTCTTCTCAACGTCGAGTTGACTTTCGACAACTGAAGACCCTTCTGTATGACCGTCTTCTTGGCCAGTTTATACAGAAATGGTTTTCAGATGTCGAAGGTTCGTCGCGTGTTAAATTTTACTCTCTCTTTAAGATAGAATTTACTCTTGAAAAATACCTATATAGAATTTCTGAGTTCAGTAGGGTAAATATATGTAGACTCAGAACCTCTAATTGGAAAATTCCTATCGAGACCGGAAGATGGAATAATAGGACGACATGAACGAAAATGCAATCTCTGCAAAGCTGGAATTGGTGATGAATTCCCCTACTTCTATCTTTGCTCAGCAGAGCCGATTAAAGACCTCAGAATAAAATATATACCAAATTATTATTATACGAATCCAAAGTTAATAAAATGAAAGGTATGCTTTCCTTGTGCAACACCAAACTATTGACGAATCTATCATCATTTGTTTATAATGTTAGCAAACTGTTATAAGATACTGTTGCTGCTTTGTTATGTAAACACTTAGTTCTAGATCGTTCTTTCACTTTACTTATCCTGCTGTATTTATGTTTGTTTGTTTGTTTGATGGTGTTTAACGCCACTTTCAGCAATTTTTCAGCTATATCATGGCGTCCAGTTTTTATTGGGGGAGGAAGCCGGAGTACGGAGAAAACCCCCGACCTGCGGTAGGAAAACTTGCAATCCTTGTCAATTAAGATTGGAGTCGAGTACACCCTTGCCTGCAGTGAGAATCGAACCCGCAATCTCAGTGTTGACAGACCACGTGGTCAATAGTAGACGAACTACCTTGACCACTCGGCCACCGAGGCCCCTGCTGTATTTATGTATTTATGTATATATATATATATATATATATATATATACGTCTACAAATTAAGCCCAACACTGTTTGAATTAGATTTTTAACACTGTCAAATTTTTGCTTTCCCTCAGCGGGATTCGAACTCACACCGTTGTGACACTGTGGCACCAATTCGCCTGCACTATGTCCAGCGGTCTAGACCCCTCGGCCAAATCCGCTATATATTAAAATATAGCTTCATTAACCGGGGTGAATCTTAGACATAGACATAGCACATGTGTACTAGCGTGTGACGATGGAATTTTTCGTAACCAATACGTATTAATCTGACAGTAATCTAATTCAGCATTTTTGTATATATTATATAGGATGACAAAGTTACTTGTCATGCAGTCACAGTAAGTAAATTATATACAAACGTCTAAGTATTGTGACAACCATATAATATATCTATCCAGCGGATTTCTGAAACATCAGAAATACAGGGTTAATATCAAATATTTATATATACGTCTACAAATTAAGCCCAACACTGTTTGAATTAGATTTTTAACACTGTCAAATTTTTGCTTTCCCTCAGCGGGATTCGAACTCACACCGTTGTGACACTGTGGCACCAATTCGCCTGCACTATGTCCAGCGGTCTAGACCCCTCGGCCAAATCCGCTATATATTAAAATATAGCTTCATTAACCGGGGTGAATCTTAGACATAGACATAGCACATGTGTACTAGCGTGTGACGATGGAATTTTTCGTAACCAATACGTATTAATCTGACAGTAATCTAATTCAGCATTTTTGTATATATTATATAGGATGACAAAGTTACTTGTCATGCAGTCACAGTAAGTAAATTATATACAAACGTCTAAGTATTGTGACAACCATATAATATATCTATCCAGCGGATTTCTGAAACATCAGAAATACAGGGTTAATATCAAATATTTATATATACGTCTACAAATTAAGCCCAACACTGTTTGAATTAGATTTTTAACACTGTCAAATTTTTGCTTTCCCTCAGCGGGATTCGAACTCACACCGTTGTGACACTGTGGCACCAATTCGCCTGCACTATGTCCAGCGGTCTAGACCCCTCGGCCAAATCCGCTATATATTAAAATATAGCTTCATTAACCGGGGTGAATCTTAGACATAGACATAGTACATGTGTACTAGCGTGTGACGATGGAATTTTTCGTAACCAATACGTATTAATCTGACAGTAATCTAATTCAGCATTTTTGTATATATTATATAGGATGACAAAGTTACTTGTCATGCAGTCACAGTAAGTAAATTATATACAAACGTCTAAGTATTGTGACAACCATATAATATATCTATCCAGCGGATTTCTGAAACATCAGAAATACAGGGTTAATATCAAATATTTATATATACGTCTACAAATTAAGCCCAACACTGTTTGAATTAGATTTTTAACACTGTCAAATTTTTGCTTTCCCTCAGCGGGATTCGAACTCACACCGTTGTGACACTGTGGCACCAATTCGCCTGCACTATGTCCAGCGGTCTAGACCCCTCGGCCAAATCCGCTATATATTAAAATATAGCTTCATTAACCGGGGTGAATCTTAGACATAGACATAGTACATGTGTACTAGCGTGTGACGATGGAATTTTTCGTAACCAATACGTATTAATCTGACAGTAATCTAATTCAGCATTTTTGTATATATTATATAGGATGACAAAGTTACTTGTCATGCAGTCACAGTAAGTAAATTATATACAAACGTCTAAGTATTGTGACAACCATATAATATATCTATCCAGCGGATTTCTGAAACATCAGAAATACAGGGTTAATATCAAATATTTATATATACGTCTACAAATTAAGCCCAACACTGTTTGAATTAGATTTTTAACACTGTCAAATTTTTGCTTTCCCTCAGCGGGATTCGAACTCACACCGTTGTGACACTGTGGCACCAATTCGCCTGCACTATGTCCAGCGGTCTAGACCCCTCGGCCAAATCCGCTATATATTAAAATATAGCTTCATTAACCGGGGTGAATCTTAGACATAGACATAGTACATGTGTACTAGCGTGTGACGATGGAATTTTTCGTAACCAATACGTATTAATCTGACAGTAATCTAATTCAGCATTTTTGTATATATTATATAGGATGACAAAGTTACTTGTCATGCAGTCACAGTAAGTAAATTATATACAAACGTCTAAGTATTGTGACAACCATATAATATATCTATCCAGCGGATTTCTGAAACATCAGAAATACAGGGTTAATATCAAATATTTATATATACGTCTACAAATTAAGCCCAACACTGTTTGAATTAGATTTTTAACACTGTCAAATTTTTGCTTTCCCTCAGCGGGATTCGAACTCACACCGTTGTGACACTGTGGCACCAATTCGCCTGCACTATGTCCAGCGGTCTAGACCCCTCGGCCAAATCCGCTATATATTAAAATATAGCTTCATTAACCGGGGTGAATCTTAGACATAGACATAGTACATGTGTACTAGCGTGTGACGATGGAATTTTTCGTAACCAATACGTATTAATCTGACAGTAATCTAATTCAGCATTTTTGTATATATTATATAGGATGACAAAGTTACTTGTCATGCAGTCACAGTAAGTAAATTATATACAAACGTCTAAGTATTGTGACAACCATATAATATATCTATCCAGCGGATTTCTGAAACATCAGAAATACAGGGTTAATATCAAATATTTATATATACGTCTACAAATTAAGCCCAACACTGTTTGAATTAGATTTTTAACACTGTCAAATTTTTGCTTGTGTACATATGTCGACCGAAATGTTTATGTAAATGTAAATGTAGTCCTTGCTGCAATATCACATCGGAATGAATATCTTGTCGTGTCCTGAAAAAGACAACCATCTTGACTTAAACAATCTCTTTACTTTTAAAAGGATCTTTTAAGTACATGTATCTAATGAATTACGCATTTAAAACATGTTATGTCCCATTCAAATATTGTTTCTTAATGGACTGAAACATATTATTTAAAGCGGAATATAAAATAATATAAACAAAAAGTATATACCACACACCTAAAATCTTTCTTGTAGCAACATCTGCCTGATTTGTATATATATATATGTTTGACCTCATGTTACACATAATGTGTCTGAGTGTAACTAATAAACTGTTGACAATAGATAAGTGTGACTTTTAAGCGGCATAACCAGCTTTTAGATGCCTCACCATCATGGCACCCACATATGATAGTTTGCCATCCATTAGCGAAATAGGTCAACTGTTTAGTACTGCATTTCCGCAACTTGATTAAAGAAACCGTGATTGAACATTTAAATTTCTTGTTTACATGTGTATTGTTGATCTACGGATTATTTCAGAGTATTATAACATGTTGATTTTCTTAATATATCTCTTCTTCTTCTTCTTTTTATCCCAAATACAAATTTATAAAAAAAACAATAGGAAATGCCTCTTTATGACACTTATGTCCCAGCCAACAGGAATTGATTTCCGATTACGATAAAGGCTGGACTTACAATACCTCTCATCATTATAAATCAACTATCATTCCCATTACTGGTTGTGAAATTTAAGTTCGGAAATTTATGTAACAACGACATCAGTTAACGTACGGACGGGCGATAAAGGTGAATGCTTTCCAGTAGAAAAGATGGGTTAAGGAAAGAATGAAAAATGACTGAAATATCTGCTAAAAAGTATTAGTGCTTTTTATTTAGGATGAATAGAAATATAATTAAAAGTGTACATATGTCGACCGAAATGTTTATGTAAATGTAAATGTAGTCCTTGCTGCAATATCACATCGGAATGAATATCTTGTCGTGTCCTGAAAAAGACAACCATCTTGACTTAAACAATCTCTTTACTTTTAAAAGGATCTTTTAAGTACATGTATCTAATGAATTACGCATTTAAAACATGTTATGTCCCATTCAAATATTGTTTCTTAATGGACTGAAACATATTATTTAAAGCGGAATATAAAATAATATAAACAAAAAGTATATACCACACACCTAAAATCTTTCTTGTAGCAACATCTGCCTGATTTGTTGACTACTTTGATCTTGAACTCCATCTCTACAAATTTCAACAGGAATACCTTGATCTTCACAAATATTTGAAGTATCCCCGTTGATGTGATTACATTAATGACGGTTTCTAAGGATACAGTCAATGGTCCTTCTACGAGGAAAAAATCGGGATAATTGTTCAGTATTTCTTATATAGCATACTTGAACATGCAAACTCAGTGTTGACAGGGACGTGATCGTGTTAACCACCTTAACCACTCAGCCACCGAGGCCTCCCAAAATGTCCAAATTAAAATTGTCGTATTGGAAAAATAGTTTTATTGATAGTGTTTAAGCCTCTCCAGTAATAGATTATGCATAATAATGCAAGATTGGATACATATTTATTATCCCGTATATAATATAGTGAAAATTTAATATACTGAAAAATATTTATAGATTGTTCTTAGGATCTAATAAAATTGGTTCAGTTCATTGTTACCTGTACGTTTTACGACCTAGTGCTTTAGATGTTCTTGCAATAATCCTTCATACTGAAGGCTGGCGTAATCCTACAAGGTTTACTGTCACCTGCTGGAAGGATCCAGATGCATAATATCGAAGGGCAGTAAGAACCTGTAAAGTTGCTGGTATACTATGGGATCTGTTGGTTGGTGGCTGTATCCATCGCTAAGGAGATCAATTCTGCTAAGTATCATATGTCGAGGCAATCTGAATCTTCTTATTAACTTATGGTTGATATACTTCCAACAGATATGTGCGGTCTCTGAAAATACGGTCTTCCGTTGGGCCCAATCAACATTTGGAAAGCCATTTCAACTGTCTTGAAAAGATATGACGTCATTTTAATACATGTATATGATATCGTCTTTATATCATGACGTTGTATTATACAACTTATTATATGAATATAATTTTGCGTGATTTTGATTGGTCTAGAAACAACCGTCGGGTCACTATAAATCGCAACAGTACTAAAATTAAATAAAAATATGGAACAAAACCGGCTTGTACTAGTAGTTACCAGGTCGATATTGGATTCCGCTAGACTACTATGCAGCGGGATCCAATATCGACTTGGTAACTACTAGTGGTCATTGAATTTGATCATCTGTAATAATACAATATACTGTTAAAAATGTAAGAATAAAATTGTTGATTTATTTATAATCTTCTCAATATTTGAAATGTGATGAAACTGAATTTCAGGATTATCAGCAAATCTATATCAAAATGCAGCATTAAAAAAATTATAAAGGGTAACCAGCATTACAACAATTACAAAATGTAAGCATCGTCTGTTTTTCTTATCAGGAAGATGGTGATTTTATTCATGTAATAAAACAATTACTGACTTTTATATACGGTCGCTATCAGGATTTCTTAGCCTTCAGAAATGTGTATTCACGTCGACTAGCGGATCGGTGATTATTTAATTTTTTGGCTGATAAATCCTGATAGCGACCTATATCAAAGTCATTAATTGTATAATAGTCTTCATAGAAGTCGATATTAGTTTTAATAGTCTCATAAAATTAATATTGACCGACGCCAAAGGCAGAGGTTAATATTTATTTTTGAGTCTATTAAAACTTATATTGACTGATACAAAAGACTAATTGTTTTATTACACAATAATCAGAGAAAGAGGTTATTAGTTGTCTCATTGACATTTGCCATGAAATCAATATTTCTAATAATTTATTTAATTGTATTGATGTTATGTTTTATCATTAACATATTTACTGTTATACACTCTTCTTTTTAACGTTTAAAGTAAAACAATAAATTATTTGTTTGAAGTTTATCCTAATTAACCAACAACAACAAAACTCAATAAAAGGACCTGACAACAACATGAGAGGTCAGAACGCTCAGTAAGCAAGGATCACTAACCAGAGGACATGAGCCGAATTTTACTGCCGTAATAATCCGATGTTAGTTTTGTGAAAGCGAGGGTACGATTATTCGCTCTAGATGGGACAGTGACCACATCTGAATTGAAACAAGACACACGACAGAAAGATGAAACAAACAAACAAACAAAAATAATAACAACAAAAACCAAACGCTAGTAGTCAGAACCCAATTTAATTGAATGTAATTTTACAAAATGCCGAACACCAAGAAAACTGTGCACAAATTATAAGCAATTCAAGACCAAAAACCAAAAATAAAGCAACTACAGAGATCGGCCTGACTTCAGACAGGTATTTCAAAAGAAATGGATGGTTAAACCAAGTTTTACGGCATGTGTGAGTTGGTCTTCTGATAAAAAAGTTGTGTTATCATACAACACCAGTCAGTAATAGTTATATTCCAATGATCATCCCATCACAATCCCTAAATATTGAGTTCAAAAACTGCGAAAATTGAAGGCGCGGACAAGACTGTTTTCTTGTATCCTTGTCTTATCAGTCACACATATATTTGTGACATTTGCACAAATCGGTATACTGACTGCAAGCTCTTGCATACATATCAATTGAGAAATATAAATACTATATTTTTGGTTTTTGGTGTTGAATTGCTTATAATTTGTGCACATTAGAAGCTGGAATATTTGGTGCACATGTGAGGAAAATTTATAATTTTAATATTAAAATCGTCTAGCTTGTTGATCTTGTTCTTAGATAACCATTAATGTCATATTTGAGGTGTCTAAAAACGATGTAGATGAAGCGGTTTCCGTGGTTTGTTAACTTTCCCATTCGGAAAGGTATTTTAACTTAAGCCATTTAATGAGAGTTATTTAAAAGAAAATAATCAATATATCTATAAGTGAAATTAAAAGACCTATCTTCTGTTATCTTCTTGTCTCTAATAAGAATACAGGAACAAATAGGCAAGAAGTGGGGCACAGTTTGTACCCTTATCAATTCCGATTACTTACTGAAAGCATATCACCAAAAGTTACAAATATGTTGTCGATAAAAAAAAATCTAGCATACTATAAACCCGTTACTCATTGCAACTTGCTTTTTGTTTCTTAGTAGAAAAATAACTACTATTAGAACCTAAAACTACATATTTGTAGTCATATGTGTAACAAAGGCTTCATGACTGTTTTTGTTTATTTGAAAGCTGTTTAACGCCACTTTCAGCAGTTTTGCAGCTATATCTTGGCGTCCAGCTTTTTTTTTGGGGGGGGGGGGGTGGTGGGCAAAGCCGGAATAACCGGAGAAAACCCTGATCTTCGGTAGGAAAACTAGCAATCCTTGTCCATTAATATTGGAGTCGAGCGCACCCTCGAACCCGCAATCTCATTGCTTTATGTACAGTTCCTTTAATACGGGATTCTAGTTTATTACGAGGCAAGGTGATATAAAGGGTTAAACACGCAAAGGTTCTAATTGACGAAATTTAAGACAGATATATTTAATTCAAATTGTCCAGAATTCTTTAGATTTTTTTAGAAATCACATATGATTTAAATTACTACGCAAATAAACAGTTGAATCACAGTATTTCTTTTGTCCTTTTTTGACTGCAGACAATATCTTAGTAGACTTTATTGACAATTCTTGGAAAAGCAAGTAGATGAGACGTTTATTTAAGAATTTTTATAATATTTAAGAATCCAATACATGTACAAGTATGGCGAGTCTTCAGGCTCTTTACTGTTAGGCTTATGGTTAGCCAGGATTTCATCGTTGTCAGATGTGATACTTTTGTATGTGGAGTTATTCTTGATGTCAAGCTCTTTAATGAGGCATAGTGATGTGACTTACAGACAAGCACAATTTTCTTACAAACCTTGTCTGTAGTGACAACAACATATTTGTCATGGAGGGAAGTGATGCACCTCGTAGCATCCGCGTTGTTGAATACGGAATAAGTCGATCATTTATGCATCGACTAAGATTCTTAAATACGACGTTGTACTAAAGACTTTATTGACTTTACCCAGTTGAACAGTGCCGATGATCGTAGTTCTGGGTCTTGTTCCTTTTCTATCTTACTCCCCTTCCTAGCATAGTCTTCGGCTACATCTATAAGTTTTAAAGTCCAGTCTGTTGGTAAAGGTTCTCTGAATTAGGAGCACGAGAAATAATGATTCTGAGATTCTCGTGGTCAATGATGTTGCGATCACCAGCAATGACATGAACGGAGAATGAGAAAAATTGCATTCAGTACGTTGCTTGTAGGTATCTAGGTCCTGCAATGCTTGTTTGTGTTTATACGAGACAATGTGAGTAGAATTTTGAAAATAAAGTGATCTGATCTTTTACTTCTTTTCTCTTAATTGGGACCATACTGGGAGGGTTCCCAGTGTTCGACCCACACAGCAGCCCAGCGCGTCCCGGGTGGCGGATAGGGTGATGTCAGCTCATAATACGGAAAGCCTGGCCGCGGTCCGTAGTGGGTAGCGTGTTTAGAGAGTGCCACGCTCCTCGCACGATAAAGACCCCTTTTGAAGATTTCGAAAAAGAGTACATGTAGATTCATTGTATCCGCTACAATAGACTAAATTCTGCGCCACTACTCCAGTGGCAGTCTAAATTGTGTTCCACGTGTCCCATCCCACCCCACTTTTCCGCTGATTAATTGTTTTGTTAACTTGTTCTCGTAATGAATAAAACTGAAATACTGCTCGCTTCACGTAAAGCAAAAATCCAATCAATCTTTTACCTTAAGAATATCGATGATGTTGACTGCCTCGATTCCAGTATTTACGAATTTCATGTTAAGGATTTTTTTATTTTCATCTAGAATAGTCTCTGACCTAAAAGGGTGGAACAGACGGAAAAAAGCTATTGCAAATGATTTTAGTAATATTTTGATGTAAATGTATCTATTTTTTCCAGTTTTACATACATAATCCCTAAGAAGTTTTAGACTGTGGACAGCAGTAAAACAAAAGTGGTGCGAATGTAATGTAAACCAATAGTTGTTCAATATTAGAAAGAATTTCATTATATCAAAGGAAGATTTACACTTCGAGTTTTCTGTTGTGGTTGGATTTTTTTCGCACAAAAAAGACGCAATACATTAACCCCATTGCCGGCTGGACTTGATAAATTACCAACACCTTTAATTTTATCACTTCAGCCGTAAGGCATTGCAGTTCATATTTCTCTATTCCAAAAATCTTATCTCTTTAAGCAGAACAGTTCCTGAGTACTGGACTAAAAGACTGGAGCACTAATGTGGACCAAACGAGTAAGCAGTGTCTGCCTTTAATAAGACACTCGTTGAGCTACTCATCGTCACGTCTGGAAAAAAACATATTTCGAAGCAGGAAGCATACATAACGATTAACTAAGAGAAAACCCCCGACATGCGGTAGGAATAACTGGCAATCCTTGTCAATTTAAGATTGGAGTCGAGTAGAACTTGCCTAGCTCCAGTGAGAATTGAACCAGCGATCCTTGACCATTTTAGATGGATTACGTGATAAAAGTAGACGAACACAGAGGCCGTCAATTTATTTTCTGTTTACACATTTTTTTCAATGATGGATCCAATTAAAATTGAATATATTATAAAATCAATATCTAATTCACAACTTGCACCAGTGTACACATTTCTCGTAACTTTGGTTTTTAACATAATTTTAGATAATTTAAAAAAAAATAAATCAACGAAATATACAATTTGTTATTGACCATATCCCTTCATGGATCTAACTTCACTCGTCACCGTGTAAAAATTAAGTGGTGTGCCCCTCCCTTTCAGCTGACTAACCAATGAAACACGTTCTAACAGAAATGGAACCAATATGGCAGACAACATGAATTTGGTTGTGGAGGGACTTGTAAAGTTTCGAGATGGCAAAAAAGTGAGTTATAAACCAAACAAATCTTTTGTTCAAAATGAAAAATATTAAGACAAGTATTAAATTCTTCTTTTCATTCTTTCACAGTGGAAGCGGCGGTGGTGCATGTTAAAGAAACCTTCGCCAGTGGCTGGTAAGTTTTACAACTTTTTGTTTACATTTTTACGTTTAAAACACGACCAATTAATACTATACTATGTGAAAGGTAAATAATTTTTCAATAGATTTTGATAAATTATTATAGTGGTGTGATTGTTTAAAAAAAGAGAAAAATATAATTTTAGTAAGCTGGTACAGTAAATCTACAGAAACTTGATTTAAACTTATATAAAGTACTTCCTAATGTCATTAAAAAAGTGTACCTTTTACATTCCCCAGTTTATTAGATGTATCGGATCTCATCACACCATCAATAATTTTATCCATATAAAATTAACACAAATTTTCAAAAGATGTTTTGGCATTTTATCAAAGGATAAAATGCTTAAACTTAAGACCTATATATTTTTTTAGTTTAATGTTTTGTAGTTTAGATCTGTCCTTTTAACATGCATGGCAAAATATCACAAACCCACAAGCTTTTAGGTTTAAAATATAAACCTGGCTTTTTTTATTTTGATCAATTTTTTCTTTTAATTTATGCTATGTTTTAAATATGATAAAGTTTCCGCCTAAAGTTTCAAACAGAAATGACAATAATTTGCGTTGTCGTGGGTTCTGTGTCATTTTTATCCTACCTTTTCGTAGGAAATGTGATGACAGGAACAGCGAAAATTACCAGATAAGAAGCTTCCTATATACCCACTTGTGTATTCCCTCATTTGTACATTTGTAGATCATACTGTTAAAGTAATAATAAAAAATTAACTTGTAAAATTGAAACAAAAGTGAAAAAGAAAAAAAAAATAAGGATGCTTGAGTAGTACAGCTGGGATCATTTTAAAAACATGAACAAATTACACAAAGTGAAATATTTAAATAAGTAAGGCTTGTTTTTATTTATTTTTGTGTGTCCATGTGTTTGTCCATTATAATTCTTTAAAGTTTATATTGTAAGTTGCTAACATTCCCATTTCTTCATGAATTTGGTCACATTCACATCAAAACTAGAACATTTAAGTAATTTTATTTTCTCATGAAATTACATTTTATGGTAAAAGCAACTTTCATTGGAAAGCAAAATAGAACTTCAACTTGGTATGCAATCATTATCTGTATTTCTTGAACATAGTTGAAATGTTGCTCTCGGGACATCACAACCTCATTGAGTACAGTAAAGATGATTGTAGATGTTATGTATTCACGGAGATTTGAAGTCTTCAAGTTTTGCCATATGAATTGCTCGAAAATTTACAAAAAGGTTTGGATTCAATTGTGGATAGCTGTGTTTCTTTTACTTAAACAACTACATGTACCTGTACATGTATGTAAATATACATGTACTGACAGTGTGGGAAACAGCCACTAGCCAACTTGTCGAAATCAAGTTGAGAAGAATTTTGGCAAGTTAAGTTCATCTGCAACTCGCCATTTTGGCAAGCTGAATTTTTGAGGCAAGTTCAAGAAAAAATGTACAAGTCATGCTTTCCAAATGATAAATGATCTTAAAAGAGTGTGATTAGTGTATTTTCAATGTTAATTCAAGAATATTTTAATTTTAAGATCTTTATTTAACCTGTGTAAATGTTAAATGGTGTTGGTTGTTGTTGACAAACTTTGAAAACCTACTTCCCAACTATGGCTAGTAGATTATTAATATTCGGTGAGTACTATTGTTTTGGTACTAGCCAGAATGGCAATCTGAACACACTGTGTACATAATAACTTGGTAGAGTAATCAGGTGAGGTTGATCAGATATGAATAATAAACAGGCTAACTACTGCTTTGAAATATTTTCTGTACATGGCAAGTGGTTTTCTTGAGAGAAATCAAAATCTTCAAACACATAATCATGTTCTGGTAAATTTGTTGGCAGATTTACAGGTGGTGCATTTTGTTGTAAAAACCCAGGTTAACGACTCTTGAATCAAAACATATAAAATTGGTTTATTGCAAAAAATACAAAGTATTCTACAACTGATAAAATAAAGACATTTATTTTAGATTACAAATTTTAATTTCATGAAAATTGTTTTATTGATATTTCTATAGTATATTATTGGCTTCATGAGATACATGTACAAATTAGAATGTTAAGAAATCTGTTGCAATTTATGGCCAGTGCTGTTTTAAGTTCTAAAATGTTCTAGCATTTGGACATCATATTGCTTATAAGATGCATGCTATTAAAAATTTTGTTTGGGGTAATTGAGAAGATATGAAGTAGGCTAGAGTTATATTCATTTTTCCTAAGTACGACCAGATGTTCTGCCCATAGCTGATAATTACATAGTTCTCAGTATTTTCTTGTAATTAATTTTAACCCATTTATGAAATAATGCATGCTTATAGAAGTTTAGTTGATGTTTAATATTTGGAGTTAAAAGTTGAAGAACATACATGTACATGTAATAAAGACCAACTTCTGCAACAAATTTTCTTGATGCATATAACAAACATGTCCTAGTTTTGTTTAAAACATTTAAAAGTAAAAATCAGATACCCAGCCAGCCTCTTTCTTTGAAATTCAGGGATTGTTAAAAGTTTTTTTGTCTATACTTGTATGATCACCATATATTTTTTATTGCTGTGCTGTTCTGAGTGTAACACATAGCATGAAGGAAGTGTAAGACATAGCATGAAGGAGATTTATGAATAGTTTTTCATTATATTGCTGTTCCTTCATGCAAAAAACACAAATATCTTGAATTAATTCAAAACTGCTACAACTGCACTTTCGTATAGGCAGTATATGTATACATGTAAGTTGAAATATTTTATTCATTGTGTCATACTGATTACGCTGCCATGTACATACTTGTAGATACATCCCGTCCATTCTGATTCCTTTTATCTACTGCTTGCTATTTTATATATAAAAGAATCTTCAGTTGACATGTTATGTACAAGAACAGTTTTATCTTATTTTACAGTAAAATTGTATTTTTCTTGCCAAAGAAGAGTGTCGCCAAGGGCCCAACATGTGGGTTTCAGGCAGCATCAACACTTATTATTTTGCTTTATTTCTTTGTAAGCTTAAGCCATAGGTCCATCAGTCATGGTCTAATGGTAGCTTATGATAAATATTTGTCAGTCAGTTACCCATCATATGACAATAGATTGTTTTCTTCAATATTCTGCTATCTTTTAAACACTTTAAAGTTCAACAGGTGCATTTGTTTTCTGAATTAGTTGCAGGAAACTTGCCAGTTAGCTAAGCCTGTACATTTTGATGATGTAAAGTAAGTTCTCCTTGATGTTAAACAATGGCTGACAATGCACTGTTAAAATTACATGATTGACTATAGTTGAAGTTTTTGGGTTATGTCAGTAGGACAAGAATACTTGGTTTATAGGTTGCTGGTGAAACTTACATGACAGACTGGTAGGTATCACCTGACCTTGCTCTTAATTTCACAGTTCAGAGTACTTGTTGATCATCCATAGATCAAGTATTTGGTATATAGGTTAATAATGAATAGTATTAGACAGTCAGGTACAGTACTAGTACAAAATGTATATGTCACCTCATTTTCGAGGTCTATTGTCTATATTTAGGTATAAGATCAGCTTAGTTCCTCAGTAACAATTTACATGTAATGGTAGCTAGGATGACAATAGTACATAAATTTCTGGTAGTTATCCTTGACCTTTATACATTTTTAGTGACTGCATCAAAACTTTGTAAAAAATTTTTATATTATAATAATATAATGCTATTTTATGTGTTGCTAAGAAGAGTAATTATAAACTACTCAGGTGGAATGCAGGCTAGACATTTTGTTGTGTCTGCACTTGTTCCGAATCAAAAACGTTTTCCTTTTTCTCAGAAGCCATTAAAAAAGAAGAATGATTCCTGATATATACATGTACATGTAGTAAGGTGCTGCTCCATTTTAATAGTGTGGGAAATTTTATAATGTGTTAAGATCAACGAATCACTGCAGTGTTAAGAAAACACACAAAACTTAAGACCAATGTTATTTTTTGATTTATGAAATATTGGTTTAAGTCTGAAAGGGGTAAGATCAATACTTAACAATGAAAGATATTTAAATTTACTCTCAGTTATTCAATAATAGTGATAGATTAAGTAGATTATCAGTTATATAGACATATTTTGTACTTGATAGCCTTATGTCTGTTTAAATGTCTGATTTTCTTGACATATTTAGTCTGTGTTAGTACAAATGCTCATCACCCCCCCCCCCCTTTTTGATAGAATAACATAATTCCCAAAGTATTTTGAAATATTTGATTTCTACTGTTTTCTTATTTACCAGAACTTCCGTCAAGTGCTAAATGATTTGAATTATTTTATTTAAAATTTCAAAATGTGATACTTCATGTAAATAATAAGTTGGAGTATATTAAAAGTTCATAGCTAGGTGCTTTCTCCAGAGTAATGTGTCCGAGCTAGGTGTCACCACTGCAGACAGACATTTCATTGTTGTTTGGCTAACAGAGATATTCGTATATGGACTTGTTAGCCATTATATTGTTAAAATTATTGCTTGAATTTACTTATTTTCTTTGAGGGGGTAATAAGGACATTGGTGGGGATATATATAGTTTAATGTATTGTGTGGTCCATTTTCAAAAGAATCAATTTATTGTGAAGTTTTCTTGTTCATTCATTTTATGCCAGATGTCAAGCTCTGTGTAGATTGCATCTAAATAGTTTTCCATTCATATCTTATCTGTTGTGGTTAAAATATACAAACGCTTCAGAGATTATATCTTCCATATATTTTCATTCATAACTAAAATTACTGATATGTATGTTTATTTTTTTGGTGTTAACATAGCTGGAATGGTAACAGTGATGATATTATCGTATGTCATGAAATGTACAAGGTTAGCATGATCTCCTGATGTTATTTTTGACAATCATGCATGTCATATTGCAAATATTTAATTGCACTTTAAGTTGTAGCTTGGTTGCAATAGACAAGTGTACTTTGAAAATGATTTTGTACCCTTTATTACAAATTGAACTTTCAGTGATGTTAGAAAAATGATTTAAAGTTTTAATGTAAAAATTATTTTGTTCTGCAAAAGGCACAGATTATATGATTTACCATCAGTTGTGTTTATAAAGAGGCCAAAAAACTAAGACAAACTTTACAATGCAAGTAATTACAAAAAGAAAGAATAGCAAATCACCACACACTAATGAAAAATAAATAATGGAAAGGACAAGTACGAGGGTATTAATTGCTGGCTTAGAAACTCGCATAAAACATTATGTATTTAAGGGGTGAACCAGGTTCTCAAAATGCCGTAACAACACAAGGGGGTGAACCTGTTACATGGTTCTCAAGATGCTGTAACAACACAAGGGAATGAACTTGTTAAAGGGTTCCCAAGATGCTGTAACAACACAGGGGGATGAACCGGTTAAAGGGGTTCCCAAAATGCCATAACAACACGGGGGTGGGGGGGGGAGTGAACCTGTTATAGGGCTCTCAAGATGCTGCAACAACAGGGGGGCAGGGGTGAACCTGTTAAATGGTTCTCAAGATGCTGTAACAACACAAGGAGATGAACCTGTTAAAGGGTTCCCAAGATGTTGTAACAACACAAGGGGATGAACCTGTTAAAGGGTTCCCAAGATGCTGTAACAACACAAGGAGATGAACCTGTTAAAGGGTTCCCAATATGCTGTAACAACACAAGGGGATGAACCTGTTAAAGGGTTCCCAAGATGCTGTAACAACACAAGGGGATGAACCTGTTAAAGGGTTCCCAAAATGCTGTAACAACACAAGGGGATGAACCTGTTAAAGGGCTCTCAAGATGCTGTTACAACACAAGGGGATGAACCTGTTAAAAGGTTCCCAAGATGCTGTAACAACACAAGGGAATGAACATGTTAAAGGGTTCTCAAGATGCTGTAACAACACAAGGGGATGAACCTGTTAAAGGGTTCCCAAGATGCTGTAACAACACAAGGGAATGAACCTGTTAAAAGGTTCCCAAGATGCTGTAACAACACAAGGAGATGAACCTGTTAAAGGGTTCCCAAAATGCTGTAACAACACAAGGGGATGAACCTGTTAAAGGGCTCTCAAGATGCTGTAACAACACAAGGGAATGAACATGTTAAAGGGTTCTCAAGATGCTGTAACAACACAAGGGGATGAACCTGTTAAAGGGTTCCCAAGATGCTGTAACAACACAAGGGAATGAACCTGTTAAAAGGTTCCCAAGATGCTGTAACAACACAAGGGGATGAACCTGTTAAAGGGTTCCCAAGATGCTGTAACAACACAAGGGGATGAACATGTTAAAGGGTTCCCAAAATGCTGTAACAACACAAGGGGATGAACCTGTTAAAGGGTTCCCAAGATGCTGTAACAACACAGGGGGATGAACCAGTTAAAGGGTTCCTAAAATGCCATAACAACACGGGGTGGGGGGGGAGTGAACCTGTTAAACAGTTCTCAAGATGCTGCAACAACAGGGGGGAGGGGTGAACCTGTTAAATGGTTCTCAAGATGCTGTAACAACACAAGGGGATGAACCTGTTAAAGGGTTCCCAAGATGTTGTAACAACACAAGGGGATGAACCTGTTAAAGGGTTCCCAAGATGCTGTAACAACACACGGGGATGAACCGGTTAAAGGGTTCCCAAAATGCCATAACAACACTGGGGTGGGGGGTGAACCTGTTTAACGGTTCTCAAGATGCTGCAACAACAGGGGGAGGGGTGAACCTGTTAAATGGTTCTCAAGATGCTGCAACAACAGGGGGGAGGGGTGAACCTGTTAAATGGTTCTCAAGATGCTGTAACAACACAAGGGGATGAACCTGTTAAAGGGTTCCCAAGATGCTGTAACAACACAAGGGGATGAACCTGTTAAAGGGTTCCCAAGATGCTGTAACAACACAAGGGGATGAACATGTTAAAGGGTTCCCAAGATGCTGTAACAACACAAGAGGATGAACCTGTTAAAGGGTTCCCAAGATGCTGTAACAACACAAGGGAATGAACCTGTTAAAGGGTTCCCAAGATACTGTAACAACACAAGGGGATGAACCTGTTAAAGGGTTCCCAAGATGCTGTAACAACACAAGGGGATGAACCTGTTAAAGGGTTCCCAAGATGCTGTAACAACACAAGGAGATGAACCTGTTAAAGGGTTCCCAAGATGCTAAACATGCTAAAACATATCAGCAAAAATCAAAAACCTACACCTACACAATACAGACCAACAGAAGAAACCTTATTTCCTTGATAAAAATGTGAATGAACACAAAATGCAAAAAATTATAAATAAAGAAAAAAATTTAAATTTAACCATGTGAAAAATGGCACCAATTTAAATATCCAATGTATATTTATGAATAAGTTCATAACAGACTTTATTATAAAAAATGTTTCACTAATTGAATGTAGAGACCTTCGATGATAAATCAGGTGAATATCAAAATACAAGCTATTAGTGGCTCTAGAAATAAAACATTCACAGTTAAATATATAGTGTGACAAAATACTAAGGATGAGTTTGGAAATGTACTAGAAATTACTGAAACCAAACAAAGGCAAAACTTCTGACAAGCTTTAAGCTATTCCATACTGTTTATTTGTTTGAATGAGCACTGTTACATATTAAGTCTGAGGAGAGAACCTTATTTCTATGAGAAAAATAATCAACTGTTTGTTGTCACTTTCAGCAATTTCAAAACTAAAAAAAATTTTTAACTCAGACTTTGTAAAACAGTTCAGTAACATTATTGGTATACATCAAGCTTTATACTATTTTAACCTGAATGATGCCATTTTGCAACCTACATTACGAATATTTTAATAGTACCATCTTTATCGGTATGAATATCTGATTGCATATTTTTTTATCACAATATTCAAGAGTTTTAGATATTTTTAGCATTTATTATCAAGGTCATAACTTGTTTTGATAATTTTTTGATGTATCAGTTTGTATTAATTGTTTCCAGCTGGTTTTAACTACCACTAGTTTTCAAGGAATCCTGGACAAGTTATGGGTTGACTAAGTCCTGTATTGGTTTTATTCAGTGTAGAATATTACATACATAGATATAGCCAGTTTGCAGGTTGCAAACATATTGGAGTACATGTTTTGTCCAGCTATCTTCACGTGCAGTTTTGTAGCTACTGCCATTATATTTAGTATCATGTGTATATACATAAAGGAGGCATTCAAGGCCAAAAGGTTCGATGTTTTTGAAATATTTTTAAGACTAGAGATAGTCTGACTATGTCAGGTTTGCAGGTCAGACACCATACAAAATTATTGAGCTTAAAAATGATTAGTGGGGCATATGTGGGGTTATTCCCATTAAATGTCTAAATAAATGATTTTTATGGAAGTGTTAGACAAAACAATTCCTTACTGAATAAAAAGCTAGATAAAAAAGAAGAATTAAGAAATAATTCACTGAGGCTGTGGTTTATCATTGTTTTACCACTGGTTGACCATTTATGTCGTTTTATTTTATCCCGTGGTAAAACAACGGTAAATCACAGCCTCCGTGAATTATTATTCTAATAAGACAATTAGAGTACTTTTATAATATTTTCGTACCTATAGAAAACATCATGTCCGGCATAAACTGGCTGTTCCGTCAATGTAACACACAATATATTGCAACGGATAAATATAGCGCATGCCACTATTTATAAAGGTTCAGTCACACTACACCGCATAGCGTTAACGGACGCCAAAAGCAAAGAAAAATGCCGCTGAAAGTTATCTGGTGATGAAAAGCATTTCCGGCTGCTGCTGCTCGGTGCTCTCATGATCGCTGTACGGGGCGCATAAAATGTGCAAAACGCACAATGACTGAACGATCAATGCACATATACTGGATGAACGACTTACAGTTAACAGACTTCAACGTACTAGTAACGGATTTGTACCGCAGAATACTTACATGCAGCGCATGAAGAACTGACAAAACGTTCTTTGAACTTTTAACTTGTTTAACTTACGTTACATCCACTGCATGTCCGTTAGTAGTCCGGCCGTAAATCAGGTCCACCGGGCAAGAACGGACTCGAACCGGACAAGTACAGAATAACGTACGAGTAACGAACAAAACGCAAACCAGCGCATGGTTACCGTACATCTCACTGACAACTTTATCCGGTGCTGTACATTCCAAATTTTGAACATGTTCAAAACTTTCCACCGAACGGAACGAACACCGCTGGACATCGCCAGACAAGAAGCGCAAACGCCGCATAATAAACGGAAAAGAAATGCATGCGAACGGACATGGACGGATTGAAAATTTTGTTATGCGTTGGACGTCCGTTAACGCTATACGGTGTAGTGTGACTGAAGCTTAAGATTAATACGTCATATGCAATAGCTTTCCGGTGGGAGTTACAGTTTTGTAATTGGAACAGCCATTTAAAACATGCCCTTCTCAGTGCCTGTTGCTCAGAGATAAATCATTTTTTTACCACAGTTGTGGTCTCAAAGCCTTTAAAGCATGTCATATTAGAATTGCATTTTAATTGGTTTCAGGTTCACGTGATCAGCAATTCAGACTCTTAGGAGCTTCTTGTTTGAGCTACAGAATTTATATTTAGTAGGATGTTTGTATACATAATGAAAGTTTGCAGGACCAAAGTATGCTTTCTATTCAATTTTGTTAAAATTCCTGCCTGTTGCAACACACCATTGATGATGCTGGTCAGGCAGGGTCATCAACTCTGTCTTACAGACACACTTTACTTTCTAACAACATCAATATTGCCACTAACATATCAACCGTAATTCTAAGCTACAAAGGGCATACTTTTCATCTAGTTTTTATTTTTAGTTTTTATGCATCAATTTTTTATAAACTATTATTTGGATTGTTAGTAATTGTGCATTCCAGTATTCCACTGAATAATGTTTTTTTTCTGTAGTGAACTTGATTGACCACAAGCATCTCAAAGATAGATGTAATTATTTTTCTCTTTGGTTGTGTTACTATAATATGTCTTAAAATGATCAAAAGATTTCAATGTTTGATTTATCTTGCTCTGTTTTTGTTGTGTTAAATTCTATATTTACTTGAATTTGTGATCAGAATGATACATTGCATTTTAAATCCAATAGAGCAGTTATAAGGCTTAAATTCTTTATAAAAATTTCTAGGCTTTCTTTATAAATAAATAATTATATAATGTAGAATTTTATTTACAATATTTAGTTCATACATAAATAAATAAATATGTAGTTTTAGCCAAAACAGTACCAATGTATGTAAATTTTTAACATTAAATACAGTAATAGTTTAAAAAAACTCCAGCAGACTACTTCATGGTATATAATACAGTTTATAATTGTATGGGGATGCTGTATCTGTCTGTTTCATCTCTTTGAACAGGAAATTAATGAGTCATAAGTTATGTTGGATTAAAATTCTTTGTGTACACAACTCTGCAAGAACTTTATAAATAGCTTTCTGAAATAACCTCTGTATTTTGTTGCTTGTAAATAAATTGCTGTTGATTGGAGTTTTCTATCTCTTTAGGATAACAGATGTTTTAAAGTCTTTATAAATTATGAGATTTTTAGGTTTTTGAAGTTTAACATCTCGAACTTTACAACAGATGAAGTGCTGCCCTCTGGTTGGTTAAATTCCTGAGGTGAAGTTCTTCAGAATCATTGTTGTGGAAATGACATAGATGTTTTCATTCCAACATGGTGCCAATCAGTCTTTTTCATGAACTTATTCTTTGTAGCACAGAAGGATAAGATAACTATCACATTTTATGAGAAAGACATCTTGAAAACATTAACAGAATATTATACTGTTCTATTAAATGCTGACACAGCAAAAAACTAAAATAAAAAAAAAATTAGATTATTAAAAAAAATTCCTTCTTGGTAGTGGACGTTCATATTTTAATAAAAACTTAATGAATTCTTTGTATATATATCTATGCCTTTTATTTTTGGCGTGCTGTATCTCCGATTTACTGGTCAGATTTCTACTTCTATCTCAAACATCAACGAACATTATAGCATAATATATATGCTGTTGTCTGAAGTCTACTACTGTCTTATTTCTTTTGTTTTCAATTAATATTATGGAAATAAATAGAAATTCATCTATTGAAGAGTAATTTTAAGGTAAATGGTGGGTTGGAGCTGGGGAGTGGTTGAATTGTACTAGAAGAAACCTTTGTGCAAAAACATATCATTGCTACAATCCATCCCTACTGAATTAAATCTAAATGTCCTATTATTTGGCAATATTTTAAGCTGTTATTTATTAATCAGTGAAGTGTTATACTGTTGTACATGTAGGTGAAATTAAAAAAAAGTATTATGGGCGCATGTGGCATACATATACCAATAATACCAATACATGTTTGATTGGTTCAAATCAGCTGAAATACAAAATGTCACAGTTGGACAGTTACTATAGGATTTAACACTGGGTTTTAGGAAATTTTCAATGTGAAAACTCTGGCGACCCACTTAGAACTGAAACCCAATGCCATCTAGAACTCATTGTACAATACCACACAATGACTGATAATGGACCACATAGAATTGATAAGTGACCTACTAGAATTGATAATTGACCTACTAGAATTGTTTCTAGTAATTGACCTACTAGAATTGATAATTGTTACTAGTAATTGACCTACTAGAATTGATTATTGTTCTACTAGAATCGATAATTGACCTACTAGAATTGATAATTGACCTACTAGAATTGATTATTGTTCTACTAGAATTGATAATTGACCTACTAGAATTGATAATTGACCTACTAGAATTGATAATTGACCTACTAGAATTGTTAATTGACCCACTAGAATTGATAATTGACCCACTAGAATTGATAATTGACCTACTAGAATTGTTAATTGACCCACTAGAATTGCATCTCTTTAGCATTAATTTAAATGGAGGTAAACTGGGAGCAAAGGTTTTTTGCAGTTCAAACAAAAACAAAACTGAAGTCTCTTTAAAATAATTTTGTAGTCCTCAGTACTAATATTCCCAATTTGTACCTTACTGTATTGTCCAGACAAAACAAACATAAAAAGTTAATGAGTTATATCTTATTGAAATACTTTTTTGTAGATCGCTTACAAGTCCTTTTGTACAAAGAAGTAAAAGATGCAACAAAAGGGAACCAGCCTAAGCAGGAGTTTTATGTGGAAGGATTTTATGGCCTCGAGACGGTTAAATTTGACAAAGAGACTAATGTTTTGTGTGTGGTGTGCCAAAAACAGGTGACATTATTTGCCTTTGACAACAGGGAACAACTAATACAGTTTGAAATAAAGATTAGAAAGGCCCTCGGTGAAGGTGAGAAAAATACATGTAGAATGTACAATATTGAACGGTACATTTCCTGTACTCTATTTATGGGAATATGCTCTGGAGCACAAATTTCATGTTTAAAGATTTAGACAAGTATTTTTAGTCTAGATATTAATGTGCTAAGAGACTTGTTATATTCAATGCAACACAAAAAAGTAAAATTTCTGAAATTATCAATACATTATGACTTTGCTTGCTATGATTTTAGGCAATCTTCATATTATTAATTGACACACTTAAATGTTTTGTTTTAAGGCAATCTTTCTCTTTATTGTAACTATACTGTAAAATTTCTTACTTCCTGACCTTTTTTCACAAGAAAGAATATTAAAAACACCTGGTCACAATTGTTACCTTATTAACATGCCTTAATCCACTCCTCTGTATTTCCTTACATTTTAAACAATAAATAAAACCTAAGAATTTCTTCATACCAATCTCAAGGATGGGCCCTGTGGTCTGCCCAGCAGGATATCCTCCTCAAGATGGACTTTACTGTTTACACTGCAATTGTATACTTAACATTTTTGTAATTGGGAAAATATTCCTGTGTCATTCCTCTTCTTTGTTTTGAAACGATCTGACTTTAGCTAATTTACATGTAAGTCTTAATTTTCAGCAAGAAGGCTTCTTTTCATATTTTCTTTTTTTTTTATGTGCATACTAGCTAGTATATTGTTTGTTGTATAAAACATTATAATTTTTTCGTTATTTACATCTAAAGGTTATAATATTCTAACCAGATGAAAAAATAACTTCTTCAATTTCACACAAATATTTGACACTGCATTTTTATGGCAATTCTTATGTATGAATACTTGCATCCTATATATCTTACACATAGTTCAATATACAAATGTTTTTAGTTGAAAATGTAAGTACAGTCGAGGAACCGGTTAACGTGAATTCGGTGATTCTGCACAAATCACTTATCTTCCAATTTCTGTATTGTTAAAAAATATATCTTTAACATTCCCTGGACTAATTGTGGTCTTCATATTACATTTTCGGACAGTTTAATTATGCAGTGTTTTTTTCTTAAACGTTTGTTTTGTAAATATCATTAAAAGCTAACCTGAAAGACACGATCTTTAAAACTTCAATCAATCTGGAATATATCAGTGACTGGTAGATTTCTTTTATTGTTGAAATTTAACTGTTTCATCACTTTTTTTAACTTTAGAATTCATACATTTAAAAATCTTTTCATATTTTAATCCCATATTCATTTTTAATGCACATGTGCGATATCACCGGACATTAGTTCATTAGTTCTTTTATGTCCTAGTCAACCAAACTTTGTCTTTGTTATAATTTGAAAGTTATATTTGAAAATTTTGATTTCTTTTTATTCAAAACTATTTTCAGTTTTTTTTGGTGTGGTATTTTTGTCCTCAAATTCAAATGTTTAAAAACAGAGTAATTATTAAAACAAGAAACCTTATAAATATAAAAGTTTTTTTTTTGCAATTTTAATGATGAAAAATCAAGCATCTGGAAATGATTATTAAATTCAAAGATACATCATATACAGTAAATCTGTGTGTGAAGAAGAAGGAAATAAAATTACCATAAAATAAAGCTTCTTCAAAGGTAGAGAAAGCACATTATATTTACCTAAAGTACAGGAAATCTGCAAAAGTAAACGAAATTTACAATGAGTACTTACATAATACATATCTGAAACAGCTATTTAAGTAGTCTTGATTGATATACATAAAAGAATCACATTACATTAAAAGATGCATGGAATTCAATTTATTACAGTAATACATTAGCTAATCTAGAATTCTTTGCTCTTCATAAGTTTTTGTTCATCAATTAAGCTGATATATCTCCTCACAGAAAAGGTGTTAAAATGCACATTTTGTGTTGGAAATGTACTGTGAAGAGTATGTGGTATATGGATATGTTATGGCTGATTTAGATAAAGCCAGATGGTTAATCATGCATTATTGCCTTCTGTCTATCATTACTGCTGTTTGATGATAAGCAGCTGACGCTTGTTCTAATTAGCCATAATTACTTCTATCTCTTTTATTCTCTCTAATTATAATGAAATAATGAGGATTATTGGAAAGGGAATTTGTAAAAGTCATGTCAACAGTTTTGTTTACAGTTTTCTGATGTTCTGTTAAGTTTCAATAGATTAACTTCTTAAGAATTTTTTAAAAATTCAAATCCAATAAGCTGTTTGGTACATATGCATACAAGAAATACAAAATTTGTGTAAATTCTACATGTATATTTATATGAAACCAACATATTTATAATAGTTTGTGTTTGTGTGGGTGTATGTGTGTTAAGTGTCCATTTACTATCATGTCTGTTCACTTAACTAAATTCTGTCTATTACTAAGACTAATGCAAGATAAAACACAGCCTCATTGAGAATGATTTATGAGCTGTTTCATTTCAATCAGTATATTTTTTACCTTAATCACGTTCATTGTTTGAAAATGAGCTGCATTTCTTCACAGATGCTTTCATCGTGATAATAAATTGTTAGCAATGATAGAGATGTTTGGAATCTCTTATTACGATTTAGAGACATACAGTATGAAGTATGTGGTAAAAGTTTGAAACTCCCTATTTCATGGATTAAATCTGTGTGTTGAATAACGTTTAAATTTCAAGAAAAACAAAGAATTAAGCTTTAAACATCTTATATTTTAGAGGATCAATTCATTGTTGAAATCAGAAAAGTTCCAGAACGAAGTAAACTCCAACTTGACCGTGTGCGACTGTTAATACATGGACAAAAGTTCTGTTTCACTGCCAATGTTCCTCCAAAGTTGTTGTGTTCTTGGCAGATTAGTGATTTAAGAAGGTTCGGCACTATTGATGGGAAGTTCGTCTTTGAAGGTGGCTCCAGATGCACCAAAGGTAATTTTTTTTTTTAGAATAAACTTTTTCTGTACAGGAATATCAATTTCAAAAATAGGTTTTTGACATTGCTAATTAAGGTTTTCAAGTGGAAAGGAAACCTTGTGCCCTTTTCTGTATAGTTATACAAGTATCATGTACTTATCTAACATGTTAAAAGGCTTAGTACATGTGTGTGTCGCAAAAAAACTTAAAATTATTTTCTTCAGATGCATGTAATTGTCAGTTTCAAATTATTTGAAAACAAGGAGCTAGACTGTTATAGTATGTTTAGTGGCTGAATGTTATTGAACAAAGTTGGAATACTGTTATAAAAACAGCTCATAAACAAAGAACTAATAAATCAATGTCAGGTGCAACTTATCTCACCAGTACATATTCTGACTGGGTGACCAATCCTGGTTATAAAGTCTAAATGGACCAGCAACTTATCTCTCCAGTACATATTCTGACTGGGTGACCAATCCTTGTTATAAAGTCTGAATGGACCAGCAACTTATCTCACCAGTACATATTCTGACTGGGTGACCAATCCTTGTTATAAAGTCTGAATGGACCAGCAACTTATCTCTGCAGTACATATTCTGACTGGGTGACCAATCCTTGTTATAAAGTCTGTATGGACCAGCAACTTATCTCACCAGTACATATTTTGACTGGGTGACCAATCCTTGTTATAAAGTCTGAATGGACCAGCAACTTATCTCTCCAGTACATATTCTGACTGGGTGACCAATCCTTGTTATAAAGTCTGAATGGACCAGCAACTTATCTCACCAGTACATATTCTGACTGGGTAACCAATCCTTGTTATAAAGTCTGAATGGACCAGCAACTTATCTCACCAGTACATATTCTGACTGGGTAACCAATCCTTGTTATAAAGTCTGAATGGACCAGCAACTTATCTCACCAGTACATATTCTGACTGGGTGACCAATCCTTGTTATAAAGTCTGAATGGACCAGCAACTTATCTCACCAGTACATATTCTGACTGGGTAACCAATCCTTGTTATAAAGTCTGAATGGACCAGCAACTTATCTCACCAGTACATATTCTGACTGGGTAACCAATCCTTGTTATAAAGTCTGAATGGACCAGCAACTTATTTCACCAGTACATATTCTGACTGGGTGACCAATCCTTGTTATAAAGTCTGAATGGACCAGCAACTTATCTCACCAGTACATATTCTGACTGGGTAACCAATCCTTGTTATAAAGTCTGAATGGACCAGCAACTTATCTCACCAGTACATATTCTGACTGGGTGACCAATCCTTGTTATTAAGTCTGAATGGACCAGCAACTTATCTCTCCAGTACATATTCTGACTGGGGGCCACGGTGGCCGAGTGGTTAAGGTAGTTCGTCTACTATTGATCACGTGGTCTGTCAACACTGAGATTGCGGGTTGGATTCTCACTGCAGGCAGGGTGTACTCGACTCCAATCTTAACTGACAAGGATTGCCAGTTTTCCTACTGCAGGTCGGGGGTTCTCTCCTGGTTCTCTGGCTTCCTCCCCCAATAAAAACTGGACGCCATGATATAGCTGAAAAATTGCTGAAAGTGGCGTTAAAACACCAACAAACAAACAAACATATTCTGACTGGATGACCAATCCTTGTTATAAGGTCTGTATGGACCAGCAACTTATCTTGCCAGTACATATCAGTCTTCCCCAAATGTGCCGGTCTGCCTGACCCAACTGGTAAAAAACAGGCAAATTGAACTCTGGTCCGACAAATTTGTTAAATTTACAACAGAAATGTTAAATTGGTCCGGCATTATTTGCGTTTAGGTCTGACAAGTCAAGAACTAATTTCGCAAAGACTGACATATTCTGACTTGGTGACCAATCCTTGTTATATGGTCTGTATGGACCAATCTGTATATTGTCTTTCCTAATCTGTGTCATTCTCCTGACTGTTATAAATTGAAGAAATTTGTTTGACCTCAATTAGAAGACACTTATTTATAAATATTACATATGGTGTGTTAAGTCCTAATTTTGATTGGTTCGTGTAGACAATGTCCCCCCAAAATATTCTGTGTATATATTCTATTTCTAAAGCATATTTAAGGCTTGTTACTATTTTTAAAGCATATTTAAGGCATTTTACTATTTATAAAGCATATTTAAGGCTTGTTTCTAAAAATAGATCCGGATATATTCGAATGCTTCTATAATTACTATCAATGAGTCAATATTGTATGATGCAATTTATTATTCTTTATTTAAATAAATTGAGAAAAATTCATATGTAATATAACAATTAAGGACTTTTTACTCTGTCAATATGTAGTTATATGGACCTGTAGAAAAATATTGACCTCGGACTTCGTCCTCGGTCAATATTTTCCTCCATGGTCCATATAACTACATATTGACCTCGTAAAAAGTCCTTATTTGATAAATATATATATCAGGCTTTCTTCAGCAGTTGAGAAATCCAACTGACTTGCTTCCATTTTCAATAACTTGTTTGTCCTTTTTCTTTCTGAAGATACATATAACAGATTTTGGCAGCAAAAAGACATCTCATTATTTCATTATTAAAACATGAAAAGTATAGAATTCTGTCATTTGTGTATTAAGGATCTACATTATGGAATGATTGCCACATGATATAAAAAACACTAAATACACAACTTTGAAAAATATCTCGCTCAAAGTACCAGTACAATTGAAGTCATATAGTATGTGATTTATACAATTCAATTGTATATTTTTATACTTTCTCAGGGTGACTTTTGGCTAGTCTAGCTATATCAGCATAGTTTGATTGCTTATTTTATGTTTTATTCAGGCTCTGGACTGCACTCGGTGGCCAGTTCACAAGCAGAGGAAATTACAGAAATAGTTACTCTAGCCAGTCAGGGTAGGACCGCAAGTTGTAGGAAAGCAAGCAAAAGAAGTAAGTAAAAAAAAAACCATTAACTGTATCGCCAGACATTTGTCAGTAATACATTAAATGAATTGGGATATTCAACTAACAGTAACAGTGACATTACTAAAACAGCAAATTGTTACAGCTATCAGGACAAATATAAAACTGTTTAGGTTTAAAACATTCAAACGTTTTCATAAAACTGTATTAAATTAAAAAAATACTACTACCATTTGCCAGAGCCTCGGTGGCAGAGTGGTTAATGTAGTTGGTCTACTATTGATCACGTGGTCTGTCAACACTGAGATTGCGGGTTCAATTTTCATGGCAGGCAGGGTGTACTGGACTCCAATCTTAATTGACAATGATTGCCAGTTTTCCTACCGCAGGTCAGGGGTTTTCTCTGGGTACTCCAGCTTCCTCCCCCAATAAAAACTGGATGCCATGATATAGCTCAAAAATTGCTGAAATTGGCGTTAAACACCATCAAACAAGCAAACAAACAAACTACCTTTTGCCTTCAACACATTACAGAAGATTTTGACCTACTCAGTTTTAATTTGGGACTATTAAGTAAAGTGCAGGTTCATCAACCTTTTAACATTATGTCAGTGTTTTTTTCTCGATTATTTGGAAGACAAATCAATAAAGTTGTATTTGAAATGTCTCCTTACCTTGCCATTCTTGATGTATAAAGCTGTATCATGGTGCCCAGTTTTTATTGGGGTGGTGTGGGGGTGGGTGCAAGAGTACATAAAGCGACTACCTGACCAGCAGAAAAACTGGCAGAGTCCACCTTGCCTGAAGTCAACCTTGAACATGCAACAGTGTTAACATATAATGCTTGTTAACAGATGGCCAACTACTAGACCACCATTCAAACTCATAAGTTCCACAATTAAGTAATTAAACTTGTTAAAAAAAGTTTAATTAAGAAATAATTCATGCATGCTATACTATATTGCCATTTTAATATGGTTGGGCATTGTATTTGTTAATATTTTGCTGTGAGCAATAGGGGGTAAAATATCCCATGTATAGCTGTTCCATGTACCTCTCGCATGCAGTTTTGTAGATTTGTACGAAAAAAAATTTATTGGGAGTGTGTTAAATTACAAAAATTTAGAACATAACAGCATTATTAACAATAACAATAATTATGGATAACACTTACAAACAAAAGTGATTTTAACATTGACGCAAAACACACATCTGCAAACTAAATTGATTTGTTCATTTAGCTAAAGCATGACGTCATATTTGAATACATGTTTTTTTTATTTCAGGATCACAGTGTTGTGACCTTTCAGAACTTGGTAGCAGGCTATTAACTGATAATATTTTCAAAGATTTCCACAGTTCTTTCAATGATTCTGAACATAAATTTATGCATGATAATAGATGGCCTAAAAGGCATTCCTTTTACTCAGAACAAAGTCATCATTTAAGAAGTATTGAAAATTTGGAACGTGACAAATTGATGGCATTATATGATGTGCCACCAAGTAGAGTTCGAGAAGTAGAAGCCTTTAGATCTACGAACAAAATAAATTTGAAAAATATTGAAAATAAAAGTCAGGAGGATAACTCTCCAAGTTCATTTGGATCAGGAAATACCGTTATATATCGTAAAGACGTAGTTGGAGGTTTTTCAAATACTTTACCTTTGGACAAAAACAACGAAAAAAATGTCTCATCTTTAAGTGTGTTCAGTTGTAATTCAGAACTCAGCTTAGCAGAAGAAATGAATGAAAATCAATCTTTTCTTGGTTGTAATACTAAAGTTTCTGCCAGTGCTCCAGCTCTTTGTGGTTATGGTGCTTTTATCTCTGATCAGAACAAAAATTTGACAGGGTCTGTGCCAAATAGAATTGATGAAGAAATTGACAGGATGACTGACATGACAAGACGTCAGGAAGCATGGGATCGCCTAAATGGAGAGGAAGTAAACTTACAAAGGGAGCTGTCATTATTGGATGAAATATTAGAGGTGGAGTACAATATCTGTTTTGTTAGGGTCTACATGTACATTGATTTATTGGTCCATATTTAATGCTAAGCAAGCAATTTTTTAATTTATATCTAGGACAAAAATAAGTTAAAAAGACATGTCTAGTTTTATGTATCCACCCAAATAAGAGTGGAATTATTCAGTGATCTGGAAATTTTAATTGGCACAGAAAACTGGATGAATTGATAGGGTCCTACATGTAATATTTGCCAGTGGTCATCAACTCACTCTTAAGAGCCTTCTATTGGTAATCTTTTACATACAGACAGTGGGCTGTCTCTAAGAAGTATTAACTCAAATAAGAGTGGAATTATTCAGTGATCTGGAAATTTTAATTGGCACAGAATACTGGATGAATTGTCTAATTTAAATACATATTGTAATTAAACTGTCATTTCTCAGTTTTTACTGTATCAATTCTAATTTAATGATTTTATTTTTAAAAAAGTACCGGTAGCAATATTTCTTTTGGATTTTTATGGCAATACACAATACAGCTGCAGGATATCATGTTATTTATCAGATATTTTTGTCTGAATCACAACTGTAAGTTGACCACAATTTTAGTGCAGATATTATAGGATTTCACTCATTATTCGAGAATAAAGATGGGGGTTTCCATCCATCTGCTATACTTTGGAGTACCTGCAACTCTACCTACACCACTGAATAGAATTTAATGACACTTTCACAGAATCTTGTCACATAGTGTCATTGTGCACCTGAGATTGAACATTTTGATTGGAATGACCTTTGGGGTTTCCAATGGAAAAACATTTACATTGCCATTCTTTGACATAAGGGGTACTTATTTTGTGTAATCAATTTCTCCTCTGGTTTTCAGCCCAGATATCTGAAACTGCATAGAAAGATTGCACATGTATTTAAGTTGTGCATTTGCTATTGTGGAATTGTTTTAGGATTTTTCCCAAATTTTCCATAGTTGGAAGATAGTCATCTTTTAAAAAATATGCAGAAGACGTTACCTATTTTGTGTTATCAACTCCTTCTATACAGGTTTACCCAGATCTCTGAACTTCACAGAAAAAGATTGCACATGTTTTGAAGTTGTTCACCTGCTTTTATGGAATTGTACAAGGATTTTTTAATCATTTTCTAGATTGGGAAGTTCATAATGTTTCACTGCATGAGATACTACCTATTTTGTGTAATCGACTTCTACAGTTTTCAATCCAGGTGTTTTTAAAATTGGGAAGTGGGATATCAGTATCAGTTGGTAAGCACTGCTCAAAGTATTTTTATCATTGTTGAAACATCTCAGAAAAAATTTGTTATAAGTCGTTTCACAAAAATGATAAAGAAATCTTAAACAAAGTGTGTTGTATCTGTGTATAAAGGTGTATTGTTAGATGTATGGACACGGAATGTGTGTTTCAAACATATTTCTAAGTACAAAATCTTTTTTCTTTTACAGGGTTGTAAGTCAGAAAGCAGGAAGTTACAACCAAATGGTAACAAGAGAGAGAAATATAGACCCCCACCACTACCGTGTCGAGCAACAAAACCAACAAAGCGACCTACAAACATTAATCTTAGTCCTAGAAGCATAATAAATTATAATGATCAAAGTTTGCTTAGTCCAAATTTAGCAAACAAGCTAAACAAAATACCTCAGTGTTCAAAAATGTCTGCACCGCTTCCTTATGTTAACTTGGAGAAATATGACGTAGGAGATGTTGACAAGAGTCACGTGTATGTTCTGGCAGCTGTCCCACCTAAAGATCATGGCAACTGGAGTGCACCTTGTATGAGATCTGGAAGTTTTGACAATGTCAATAAAAAAATGGAAAACAAAGAGAACCGTAATGCCTCTCGGAGGTGTTCAAATAGCAGTGAATGTCTTCAAAATTTGTATAATAATGAAGATCTGAACAAAGGTCCATTGAGGGATAGTAATTATGTAAATGAATTCCCTTTTGAAGTAAAAGAGAGTTTACCACCGAAGTTGCCACCTAAGGGTCCAAAGTTGCTAAATAGATCTAATGATCTATCTCGGGAGGATATCCCTCCACCACTGCCAAGCAGAAGACGGTCTGTTGATTCACAAAATTATCAAAATTCCTTAGATTTTCCTGCAAGGCATGAAAAAAATGAACCAATCAGGGAAGAGAATTACTTATTAATGGGAGGTTTTGATAAAGAACCTGTTACAGTAAATAGTCATGGAAAGATTCAGGATGACCTTAATTGTGAACTAATGGTGAAGTTGCCAACAAGAATATCAAAATCTCGTAGAGATCCACCAAAACCTCCAATAGAGGATACTTCCAATGAATCCTCCAGCTGTTACATTGATATGGCTGGACAGTTTCAACCAGAACCAAAACCTGACACAGTCAACCAAAATTTACTTTCAAAACCACCACAGTATTTCCGTTCCAACAGTACTTCTGCAATATCAGACAGAAAACTTTTCCCTCCAAATTTCAATAATTCATTTAGTGGTTCCACAGAAATTTCTACAAAAGGACTTGTTAGAGAAGAAAACTATTTACTCATGTCTGCTTTAAAAACTCCAAAGTGTTCTTCCGATAGCTCAGTTTCAAATCAGGTTAAACATACCAAAGAGGATTGCAAAGATCCAACATATTCCAACAAAGACTTGACTGGATGTGTTAGTAGTAGTCCAAATACAGAACGGAAATCTTCAGTTATCCCATTTCCTAACCTTATTAATTATCAAAAGCATAATGTGATCAGATCTGCAAAAACAACTGAAAAGCAAGTGTCTGTGAGGTCAAATTCTGAAAAAGTTCATAATGACGGTGGAAAAAGTCCAGGTTTTCTAACACGTCTCATGAGAAGGAATTCTGGAAATAGGAAAAGTATGTCTCAGAGTCAGGAAAACCTTCTGGCATCGAGCTCAAGCGAGAGCTGTCTGGAACGAGTTCAGAATGCTAAACCTACAAACAAAGATGCAATATCAGTTTCTAGTGGGTCTTCACCGAGCAATAGTCGCTGTCAAAGTCAACAGGACATTTCTTTAACAATTGTTGAAAGGCGAAGATCTTCGAGTTTTCCTAATCGCTCAAGTTTCTTAGATATGTTACCTCAGTGTAGTAGGGATGGTAAAATGACACATCATGAATCTCAGGAGTCATTTGTTTCCACAGTATCAATAGATGATAACATACAGTTGATAGTTTCTGAGGACAAGCATGCAGTCACAAATGATGAAAATGATAAAGTAAATAAATTTTACATGGGGCCTTGTGAAAATAACGAAAGTAATGAAGAAGAAAAAAAATATCCAGAGATTAAGAAAAAAGTTAGTGATTTTCCTTCCCCCAAAACAAGCTTGAAGTTTAATAAAAATATTTCGGGTGATGTGTATACTGTGCGTCATATCAAAAGAATGACCTATGATCCGGAAAATACAAGTAAAACTGATGATGAAAAATTGATTGAATTATTAACAAGGGACAGAAACAAAATTAATGCTGATGATTGTGATTCATTGAAATTATCAATTGATTGTAAACTAGAAGAGGAAAGTCCTAGTAAAACACTAAAACCTTCTCCTGTTGAGGAGGCTGCAGCCATTGCTAGATTAGTAGCATCACTGCCACCTTTCATACCTCCAAAATTGAAAAGTAATCCTTGCTCACTTTCGCCAGTACTGGAAAGTGCTCCTTATACTCCATCCAGAAGTAATCTAAGTGACACTTGGAGGTCTAACCAGAGTTTTAAATCATTTCATTCTTTGTCGGACAGTCTGAGTTCTAAGCATATACCGTCACATTTAGAAATTACTAGTGCAATTATGAATGCTGTGGATGAAAATAACGAGTCGTCAGTGTGGGTGCCGATAGAAGAAGGTAAATACACAAATTATTTCTCATCTAGGTTTTCCTTTTGTTCCATACACCATTATATTCAAATAGATACATGTATTTGCATGAAGAAAAATTTCATAGTATGTACATATTGAAATGGATAATTCTGTATAACAGGAGTCGTGTCCTTAGCATTTTTGGAATTTTTGGGAAAAAAATCTTCATTAGACACATATTGCTGTTGTAGCATGCATAGAAAATATATTTTATACATGCAAATACTAGTAGTAGTACATGTATAATATCATTAATATTTTTTTGCAAATATCATTAAAATTAAGTGTTTACATGTATATGTACATGTACATATTCCTCATTTAAAAAGACAGGAAGTTTTATTTACCTGTGCATTTCTAATATTAGAAAGTAATACATGTACATGTATGTCTGAACTGTTATTGTATTACATGTACTTTAAAATATATACATACATATACATACATGCATGTACTAGTACATGTATATAATACATATCATTCCACTGTGATGCTTCAATTTCAAAGAGAATGGTTCATGTACCGTGTACATGGAATGACATTTTTACTAACAACTGTTTACATTTTTATTATTTCAACTGGAACATATAATAATATACACGTATGATGTATACATGTAGATTGTATCTGAAATTGACTTCAAAGTTATTCAACTAGGTTATATAGTTCAATATAAAATGCTAATGAGTAAAATTAGTACATAACCTTTATATTAGACTAACATTATTTTGCAATCTGAAATTTCCTACTGGGTACTCAGCTTCCTCCCCCAATAAAAACTGGATACAATGATATTGCTTAAAAATTGCTGAAAGAGGCGTTAAAAACTCTTCAAACAAACCAAATAAAAGCAATTGAATGTAGTCTTGTACTGAAAATCTTGACTTCATTACTGCGTAGTTATGACTTATCCTTGTTCATGAATATGTACCAAGGTTCCGTAAACGGTCATATTAGCCGGACATGACCGAAATTTACACCAAGATGACCGACCAAGATTTGCTCAAATCCGACATCTAAAAAGTAATATTTTACATGCAATAATCATTTGTTGGTTTTAATACCTTTAATTTCCACTAGGATTAAAAAAATCAACCCTAATGCTATTTCCTGTCACTGACGTGTTTATTGATCACCGACGTGATTACTTAATAACAAAAATAGATAAGGTAAACAGGTGACAATCTGATTATGAGACAGATCTGCTTCATCCATTTCGTAAAACATACTGTTGCAACAACATTTTAAAGGAACAGATATTTAATATAATAAATTGTTTCTATGTCGTATAACAAAGAAAATGACCTTATATATTTTTTTAATTTTATTTAACTCTTAATGAAACATATGTACCGGTAGGGCAGTATACTTTTGTATCTTGTTAGGTTGTTGTAAGATTTATGTTATTTACAATAGAATACAGACCATAAACATGTTTGAATAACAATATAATGGCTCCAGTCATGTGACATATACTACAGCTTGGGGTGGATTGTACTTTTTCCAGTTGAGCAGTCCACCGATGTCCATTTTTATTAAATTTTTTGTGAAAACCATGAACATAAATTCTTATCTGCTTCTATGCTAAACACAAAGGAACAGGAAATGAAGGGTAAGCAGGGGGGAAAATCTATAGTTCTGATGACCTTGTGCCGACTCCCACCTTAGAAACTCGACGTGACCTATAGTATACAATAAGAGCATACAGGAAATAGATATTGATTCTTAACAGATATTAACATTGTATCTGAATTTTTTGAATATTTTTCAGAGAAAAAAGCAGAATTGTTGAAAGACCAAGAAGAAATGTTTAAAGCAATTGTAATTGAAGTTGATGAAACTAAGAATGTAGATGATACTATTTCACTGTCATCACAAGAAAGTAGTTTGGATGAAGGAACAAGGAGTTCTCCTGCCTCTACTATCCTCCGTCCCAGATCGGGGAAGGAATATAAAATGGTTGAAAGGAGGTATACAGGAACAGAGAGCTTCACAACCAGTCCTATTCCTACTCCAACGTCCCCATCTGGTGTCTCTGTGTTTACATTTGATAATATGTCAGTTTCTGGTTCTCCATCACAGTCACAACAAAGTATCTGTAGCCAAGATCAGGAATCTCTTGCTTTATCAAAAGTTTCTCGTTCAGACAGTTTCCCTTCGAAAGAAAACCCATACCGGCCATACATGAATATCACACCCCCATCTTCACCTCTGAAGAATAGTAGCCCCAACATGACATCAGAAGGTGAGAGGCAGTTAGTTTATGCTGAAATAGATTTATCTCTTCCAACAAGGACAACTCGCAAAACCAGAAAAGCTTCAATGAGAAGTCAGAAATCATTCGGAAATAACGTAGAGTATGCTTTAATAGACATGGCGGCAACACAGGCTATTCAGCGTGCTGGACGTGAACATGCTCAGACAAGGGTAGACAGTGGAAGTCTTCGACGAGTCGATCGCAAAGCTTCCATGACAAGTTATCGTGAGCGTAAGACCTCGAACAGTTCTCCTTCTCCAACATTAAGAGATAGAAAATACAGTTCATCGTCATCAGATTCTGGTCCAGGAGAATGACTTCTGATGTTTCCTGTTTTGTCTCAATACCATTGTATTCAATATTTATTACAGATGTATGTTAATGTACATTTTCTGTTTAAAATGTTTATTTACATTAACTACGTTTTAAAACTTCAGTGGTTAATTAAATAATTAAACCAAAACAGTTTTTTTAATCAGTTTGAATGAATATTTAAATAATTTTAAAATCAAATTCAGGTTGTAACTGCTTTATAATTTAAGGCCATCTGAGCCTCATCTCAAAGATCTTTATATAATATTAATAAATCTATTAAATTTAAATAGAACATAGAATACCATAGATCAGTTTCAATATGCTATATGTATTTGAAACTATGCATGCTATTATTATTTTTCATCTTTGTATAAATATTTCTTAATTTTAAATTTTAAAATTTTTTGGTTTGCTTACGGTTTGCTTACATTTTCCATTAAAATTTAAAAGTTGATCCGAGTTGATACTTTCAGGTTATACAAAATTTAAAAATACATGTATTTTTCCAGGTTGTGACATTATCTGTATTTGGTTGTAATTTATCTTGAAAAATGATACCACAACAAACTAAAGATAGTGAATGGATCAATTATGTTTTCACAAGTTTAAAAAATGTATCTTTATGTGCAGTGGAAACCCATGGACCAATATTATGCATGTTTTGGCAAATTAGTATTGGATTAATGTAGCATCATTTATCACAAATAAAATTAAGATAATTTGCATTTTTAAAATAATTCACATGTAGTTATTAAGTTATTTACTTTAAATAAATCTCACTGAGTAATTTGGCTTCCTCACTGAACAACATATAGCTGAAAGTAACCTTAAACTTCATTCAAAAGAAACACAAACCAATCAGATAAAAAACCAAATAATTATGCTCTGTGAATAAAGATGATTTGAAGTTAAAGATGGTTGCCAAATTACAATGAATTGTATACATGTAAGCATGTTTTATAGTGTTGTCATCTGCATAAACTCTATAGCATTTAATTGGTGCTAAATCTTAGTTTAGGTCATTGTTCATTAAGTATTTGTATATTTTTGAAGGTCTACATGTTATGCAATTTTATGTATTATCTTTGTTTTCTCCTTTGCAAATATATATGCATAGTAGAATGAACTTTGACAAAGCAGGTGTGAATATTCCATGAAAATTTTTTTGATATTGTAGACTGTTTGACCTCTTTTCTACATGGATGCCTTATGAAATAATAAATTATGAACTGGTGCAATCGACATGTTCTTTTGAAGTATAAACTGTCCTTGAATAAGTCTTTCAAATAAAAAAATATGCCTTAAACATTTATCTTACTAATAAAACTAATAGAATTTTTATTTTAATGTTGATAGAAATACTTATAAAGGCACTTGATAAGATTTCATAAGTGGTGATTGTTTTTAAAAATCTGTCTGCAGAAATTCATTTATTTCTTGAATAAACCCATGCTTTTTGTTTACAAAACATATTTATAGAAGTAAAACAAATTTCTCCTTTGTGTCATATTTAGAATAAAAAAAATATTTTAGAATCTGGTGACAATTGAAAATTGCCATGGATTGCACAAAAGTTCACCTTAATGTACAAATCAACAGTATTTTACTCCATCTGAAAAACAAACTTTCATATGACGTATTGATACAGAAGGGGCCAAATTTGTGTGCTTGGTCATATGTTGAGATGATTTTTTTTTGGAAAAACTTTGAAGTGTAAGTTGATGGATTTCTATCTATTACCATATTTCAGTTGTTTATTAGAAGTCAAACAAGCAAATTTTTTTTGTCATCATTTTAATAATTGTCTTCTTTTTAACCAGATTTTCAGTAGATTTTTTGCATTGAATTCCAAATTGAAATGAGCTTTCAAGATTACGTAAACTAATTTCTTCCATATATAATGATTATTTAGCTACAAGGGGCCAATTTTTTGTATTTTCATCTTGTTAGTATTGTTTTCCCATGAATAGTGACAAAATAAAATCCAGTTTCGTTAAATGTTGACAAGTAGGCAGCAAAAAACCAACACAATTAATTGACAATGTACACATTTGTTGACCAGTTCTGTTGAGGATTAATAAAAGTCAAATTTTATTGGCCAAAAAGGTTGGATTAATAAAAGCCAAAAATTTTTTTGCCCAAACCAGTTGGATTAATGAAAGCCAAAATGTATTTGGCCAGTACAATTGGATTAATAGAAGCCAGAATTGCAACCATTGTCCGATTTATTTGGGTCACTTTAATAATTCTTTATTTATGAATAAAGATCGAAAGCTAGAATTATAAATTAACCAAATTAATAGTGAAATAACAATTTGAATAAATTTCTCAAGTACATTGTAATAAAATAAAATGGAAAAAATGTGTTCTTGACAATAAATATTTTCTTTTATTTTATACTGCATATATACATTGTATCTGTTAACCATTTCATATTTATATTGACTCATTACATAATTTTATACTGTAATTTAATGTATGTAGTATCCAAAATTTTTTGAGACAAGTAAAAATATCCAATAGTTTCTTTAGGAGAAACATGGTAAATCCAAGAGTGGCATATGGAATCCAAATATTTAGATGGTTACAGTAAGTGTTAATAAATGGCTTCTTCTAATTTCGTTTGCTATGTAGATGTTCATTTAGGACTTGATACATACATTGCCAGAAAAACATTTTGGTATTTTGTCCTACCTTGATTTGTAAATTGAGACAATATTGTTTGGTTTACAAATTTGTTTACACAAGTTTTAGAGTATTCGCCTAATTGATTGGTTGGGGGGGGGGGGGGGGGGGGGCTCCTTCATGTAGAATGATTATAAAAAGAGGCAGAAAACATTAAATTTATCAAATAACAGAGGCTTAAATGGATAACCACATAGCAGGATTCATTTTCGCTTTGAAGAAGTCTTAATGCATACCAAATAAAAAGTTTGCATTTCTACATACATGTACATGTTTTTTTACGTGGTGCTTTTTTTACTTCATTATCTTCATTTAAATTTTAATGTAAATTTAATACTTATGTAATGTCGAACTTTTCAGCAATTTTTTAAAAATAATTTTTAAATGAAATGGAGCTTTATAATCAAATGTTTTACATAATGATGTGCCAATAAACAGACAAATTAATTAGTTTTGTTGTTTTTTAAGAGGATTTACGGTACTACTAAGTGTGGAAAAATTGATTCCTATTGTGTATTAAAAATTATATGCATTATTTTTCAGATTTAATAATTGTTTGTAATTTTGTAATTAAATTTTAAAAAGGTTGTTTCCTTGAAAGTTGTTCAAGTATTGTTTTGATTCTCAGTGTCACACATAATAATCTATCAGTTATAATTTATGTTAAAATCATCTTATAGAAAACTGCACTTGTATTTTATTTGAGCATTTATTTTCAAGTTAAACACTGGCTATTTGTTATTTGTTTACAAATTCTGTTTAGTCCACCAATCAAAGTGTTGTATTTAGTGCTTTACATGTTGAACATTTTATATCTGTATTTTATATGTTAGTTCTGATAGAACTTGAACACAATTGTTTTAGAATAAATTTATTCTTTGCTATAAAATGGCCTTTTTTTTGTTCCTCACATTTTGCATTCTTTGAAAAAGAAAACTCGATTATCATGTAGTCTTAATGTTGTTTGTGTGTAAACACTAAAGTCAGACTCGTCTCACAAAAAAACGTAACATGTTATTCGTGACACCTCTAAAAAAATTATCAGTCCATGTAATCATTGGTGCTGGTGTTTTTAAAAGAAGAAGCATAGGTTACCTAATGCAAAGGATTCAAACAGAGAATGATATTCAGACTGGCCCTGTTGTTGAAATAACAGAACACAATGCCTTCAAATATTTCTAGATAATCATTTACATTCAATGCACTTCTTAGTCCCCTACTGGCTTCTGCAAAGGAGATCATAGGTTTGCACTCTTTCCTTCTGTCAGTCTGTCATACATGTTGGCTGAATTTTTTTTTCTAAAAACTTGAAGATATTGAGCTGTAGAACTAATAACCCTACCCTCGCTTTTTTTTTTTTTTTTGGTTAATCCGACAAATCACAAAACTAACTTCGGATTATAACAGCAGTAAAATTTGGCCTAATTGAGCTGGTATTTGGTATGTGAGTAAAACATGTTGAGTTACAGATTGTATTTGAATATCATTCTGGTCCAATTTATTTTGACAAAATTATGTCCATTGGACTAGGAACATTTCTAAAATATGTTTTCTGGACTTGTTTTCATAATGCTTGCAGATATTGAGCCGATATTTGGTATGCGAGTAAACCATGTTGAGTTACAGATCGAGTTTGAATATCGTATGCTCCAATGATTTTTGACAAAATTATGGCCATTGGACTCGAAACATTTCTATAAAAATACAAGTTTTCCCTACTTTTTTTCTAAAGCTTGAAGATATTGAGCAGATATTTGGTATGTGAGTCAATCATGATGAGTTACAGATCAAGTTCGAATATCCTTCTGGTCCAATGATTTTTGACGAAATTATGGCCATAGAACTAAACAAATTTCTAAACAAAATATCAGTTTTCCAGACTTTTTTCTAAATGGTTTCAGATATTGAGCTGATATTTGGTACATGAGTCAACAATGGTAAGTTACAGATCAAGTTTGAATATCATTCCAGTCCAATGATTTTTGACCAAATTATTTGTTGGTAGGGGACTTGGGTAAGACACTTGTTCAATTTAGTTCCAGTTGTGTTAAAATTACTGTTTGTGATCAAGGAATAAATTTTAAACCTGAAGCATGTTTCACTTAATCATTAATTGGGTTTAAGTCTCCATTTCTTAGATAGGGAATTGATGGACATGTAAAACAAAAAACTAAAATACTGAAATCTTGCGCCTTTGGAAATGTGATATGCATTTTCTGCTTTATAAACTGCACCCTTTATTTAACTTTATTCACTAGGCATCCACTGATGTGTTTGAAACTTAAAATTTCAATCTTCTGAATTACCGGACAGATTGCAATGAAAGTTAGCAATACTTGACAAATTCATAGTCTATTTGTGCAAAAAAAAATTAAATAATTGTTTGTTTTTGTTTGATTAATTGATTGATTGGATGTTTGCTTTACATCCAGCGAGCAGTATTCCAGCGATATTCAGGACGAGAACAAGTTAACAAACAATTAACGGAAACTAGGGTGGAATATGACACGGGGAACACAATTAAGACTGCCACTGAAAAAGTATGGAGTTTTGGGTAGGGGCGGAAAATTTAGCCTTTTTTGTAGCGGCTACAATGAGCCTACTCTTTTTCGAAATCTACAAAAGGGGTCTTTATAGTGCAGGGAGCGTGGCACTCTCCAAACACGTTATCCACTACGGTCCGTGGCCAGGCTTTCCGTATTATGACCTGACAACCCCCAACGAGAGGGTCTCCCCTATACACCACCCGGGGACGCGCAAACGCCACTTTCAGCCATTTTTCAGCTATGTCATGGCGTCTAGTTATTTTTTTGAGCGGAGGAGGCCGGAGTACCCGGAGAAAACTCACGACCTTTGGTAGGAAAACTGGCAATCCTTTTCAGTTAAGATTGGAGTCGTTTACACCCAGCCCGCAGTGAGACTCGAAATAATGTATCGTACTATAATTGTTGTCCCAAAAGCCTAAGGAAAATTCATACAAACAACTAGTCAACTTTGAACTGATTTATTATGTTCTCATAACACAAGTTTGTGCATTGCTGCTGATCTCGACTGGACTAGTGGGAAATATTTGTGACTTCTTAAAAACTGTTTTACAGTTGGAATCAATATTATTGAATTAATTGAATATGGTGTTTCAACAGTTTATACAAATCTAAGATGGCAACAAGCAAATAACTTATTGTAACCTTAAGTGGCTTTTAGTCTGTTAGATAATTTAACATATTTTTAAATGAGCTGTTTTAGGTGCATCATAAGAATAACAATAATGAGTATGGGTTGTTGTCAAATGAACATTTTGGGAAGAGCAACCTTCCCTATGCTAACGCCAAGTACAAGGAAATAACTGTATATTGTGTTTTACCTGTCGACTTACGCTTGTGAAAAATAGTCACAATTTGAGGAACCTATTACATGAACCAGTGTACTGTAATAATCTTGTATATCCCCTTTCTGATTGTCATGTACTGTAACTGATAACGTTGATTACGATCGTAATCCGATAGTTCATCCACTTCAAGGTTATCATCAGAGTTAAACTTTGAATTAGACTTCCAGTAAAGAGTTCGAGTTCTACTTCGAAAAAAAAATTAAGAAAACTAACTACATTTGGTTTTTTTGTATTGGTATTTGTTTTGTAATGTTTGGTTCCCTTTACCACTTCATAAGACAACGTCATAAAACATAAAAAATGTACACGTTTGGTAAAATGGCAAAATATGGTTGCAATTCAGCAGGGATATGTTCTAATTACTATGCCTCGGATTTTCTCTTGCATGGGCTCGGACTATTGGGGGGAGGTGTCAGAATTTAGTATTACGGAATTAGTTGGGCCAGACGACCACGCACACACACACACATATACACCTACCAACACACAAACATTAAATAGATTAGGCATTTGAGCATGAACTTTTAAGGAATCAGAAATTCATAACCAATACCCTATGAAAAAAATTCTAAACATCCCACAATGTTCTAGTTAAAGGATGTCTAAACTTCCATACCCAACTCTTAATTGACCTCCATTTCTAGTTGAATTAGGGGTTTTCTCTCATTCTTTCTCTTATTCTCATCTACACAATCACACGTGACTGAATGGAATTTGATGAAACTTTCACATGGTACAGTTGTGCACCTGATATTTTACATTTTGACCAGAGTGATATTTGGAGTTTCGCCTAGCAAAACAATGGACATAGTTGAGCTTGGGTTATCAATTAGGATCGCTAACATTTTTAGCTCACCTGACACGATGGGCCGTGTGAGTTATTGCCATCATTTGGCGTCAGTCGTCGTCAGTTGTCCGTCTTCGTCGTCGTGGTCGTTAACTTTTTTTTTTAATCTACAAAACCACTGAAGGGAATGCTTTGCAATTTTGCACACATCATCAGTAAAATGTCTACCAAATTTTCATAAATCATGGCCTCAGACCAACCATCATGGCCACCTCAGCTAAAAATAAAACAATTGGGTCACAATATAGTGTTTGCCTTACAGTTCAAAAAGTATAACAGATACAGGAAAACTAAAGAGACTTTCATTCTTCAGGATCAAAAGCTCTACAAAACATTCCATTGGGTCGAAGTTGAATGACGAATCTTTGTAGGAGTTATTGCCCTTTAATCGTCAAAATTGATAATTTTTGCCATTTTGCCTCAAAATCTTGAAAATTATAAGAACTTGAGAAAAGGTTAGCATTGCTTAATTGTTTTGCTCTATGAGACCTACAAAAATTACCTAGGGCCAAGATGACCTGTCTTATGAACCGTTTAGGAGTTATTCCCCTTGAACTATTTTTTAATCAGTTTTAATTGATTTTTAAAAATTTTCTCTTAAACCAGTGAAATGAATCCTTTGCCACTTTGTACACATCGTCTAATATCCTCTAACAAGTTTGCACAAACCATGTCCGCAGAATAACAAACTTTGCGCCATGGCTAAAAATAGAACAGGATGTTGTCTTCTGCCAATAGTGTGCAAATCATGACAGCTGACCACCAACATGGCTACCTTGGCTTAAAATAGAACGGGGGAGGGGCGTGGAGGTCATGATAGTTTTCGGCTGATAGTAAAAAGAGTATAACAGATACAGAAAATTTGAAGTGAACCTCCCTCCTAAGCATCAAAAGCTCTACAAGACTCTCTATTTTTCATTTTCCTTAGTGACTTGAAAACCATGCATAAGAGATAGAGAAAATCTTTTCCATACAAAATTATTCAGCTCATTAAGATCTGCAAAGTGATTATTGATACATATGGATTGGATAACTCCATATAGGAGTTATTTCCCTTAGAAGGTCAAAATTAATGATTTTTGCAGAAGTGTTGGACAATTCAATATAGTAAGAAAAGCTGGATAAAAAGGGAATTGCATAGTTGTTCAATTGGTTTCAGGTTCATGTGAGCGATACAGGCTCCTGGGAGCCTTTAGTTATCTAGTTATTCCAGTGGAAAGACCTTATTGTATTTCTTCTGATTGTTTTTCTTTCTTTCTTCATGGTCCGCCACTTTTCGAAAGCCCATCTATTTGGAAGTTCGCGACATATTATTTCGAAACTTTGGACTTAGGACCTTAACTATATTCTCTATTCGAGACTGCGTTTTGCAACTCGAATACGTTTTCCTTACAGAGTTATCTGCCCAAACACCGAAAACCTTAACAAATGAGTCCATAAGAGATAAAAAAATTGAAAAGAGAAATGTTAAGGAACTTTTGAGACAACTTTGTGACATAATTTGTCCAAAAAAATTAGACGAGCGGTGTACCTTGAATGTTTCACGGTCTCCGCTTATCAAGAAAACTCACAAACCGTCGAAAACACCTAAGGTCTTCACCATTGGTAATCCTGTGACATGACCTTCAAGAACATCCCAAGGTCAGAGTTCAATAATGACCTCGACCTGAGGCCTCCAATCTTGTTATTATAATAACTCTACAACCGTAAAAGATACAAGCAGAGACAATAAATGGGAAAAATACTCCTCTCATCGAGACCTTCATTTGATCTTTAAGTCCGAAACTGTTTGATGAACCGTTTTGGAGTTACTGCCCTTGACGTGTTTCAGTTAATTGGTTTTTAACTTATAACTTGAAAACTTAAAGGGGTCAGTAGGAAAAGAGCTACAATTTGAGAAGAAAGTCAAAAGTCCTGGGTCAAGGTCATACCATAGCAACAAGGTAACCGTTATAAAAAGTCCTTAGCAACCATATATTTTTAGAATTAGGATGATGTACTTTGCTAATAAATATCATTTTCCAACCAGAAGTGACGTTTTGTCCCTAGCAACAGGCACCAAAGTCCTTAACAACCATACATTTTCTGAATGGGGACTACTAGCTTCACTAAAATAGAAACAGAAAAACAATTAATAGCATCCAAATATTTACGTCATCAGACCCCATCGGGAAAGACCATTGCGTTTGTTCGCAGAACTTTGCTTTGTTTTTTTTTAACTTCCCATTGCATCATATGCCAGTGAAATATTTTTACTTGGATAATAATCAAACACGAGGGAGAGTTCTCAATTAAGGGGTACAGGACACCATCCGCCATTTTTGTGATAATTGCAAAACATTTATGGTAAATTTAATATTCTAATATGACGTGCTTTAAAGGCTTTGAGACCACAACTGTGGTAAAAAATTATTTATGTATGAGCAACACAGGCTGAGGAGGGCCTGCTTTAAAGGGCTGTTCCAATTACAAAACCGGAAAGCTATTGCGTATGTGCGTATTAATTTTATAAATAACGACACGCGCTATAATTATCCGTTGCAATAGAGTGTGTGTTACATTGACGGAACAGCTAGTTTATGGCGGAAATGATTTTTTCTATAGGTACGAAAATAATATAAGTTTACCGTAATTGTCTTATTAGAATAGAAATAATTCATGGAGGCTGTGATTTATCATTGTTTTACAACGGGACGACCATTTATGTCGTTATTTTATCCCTCGCTGTCGCTGTAGCTCGGGATAAAATAATACGACATAAATGGCCACCTCGTTGTAAAACAATGATAAACCACAACCTGCGTGAATTCTTTTTTAAATATCTTTCATTATTAACTCGTAATTTCCATAATATTTAAAATAATAATGAAAGTCTTATACCTTCTTTTTAGTTCAATTATTAATGACTGAAATAAAAATTTGTCGCATAAATGAGTTCGGTATTGACAAAAATAATGCTAATCAAATTTTTAACAAAGGAGATAATTTTGACCAAAAAATACAATTTTTGAGAACTTTTTCACCAGTTATTTCCCAATGGACAAAAATTTTACTCAGAGACCACTAAAGTTTCTTTCCATCACTAAAATGTATACCAATTGCTTGGCATTTTTTTTTAATTCAGAAAATTTCATTAGACACAATTTTTGTAATCTTTTATTTTAGTGTTTTTTATTCTCTTCTCTGTATAGTCTATTAGAAAATTTAAAAAATTAAGTGCTCAATCCCTTAAAAATAAGATGTGAAACTCCTATTTTTCATTTTGAATTATGATAAAATGTATAAAATAACTATATGACGAATTTAAAGTAATTTCATTGACAAATTATTTTCAGTGAAAGTGTCTTGCATCCCCTTAATACTTGCAAAGCAAATTTTCTACAATATTACAAGCAGTCTGTACTTTTATTTTAAGCTGTATGATGGGAAAACAATTTAATAACCCTAATGATCACAATCATATGCTCCACGCGCCAACATACCTACCAAGTTCCATAAAAATCTTATCAGCAGATTCAGAGGAGAACGGCTTAGGGTTGTTTCATACATATATTTCGATAAATTTATATAAGTCTCAAAGGGCATAAATCCTACAAAAATATCCGATCATAATTTACTATCGAAATGCAAAATTACATATGATTTCCTTGATTCCTACCAAATTTCATTAAACACTGATCTGTAGTTTAGAGTAGTTGCGCTTACATGAATAGGACTGACTGACAGTTCCCTTACAAACATATACCCTCCACAACGTCGCTGTGTGGGGTATAAAAAAGATTATCAATTGTTGACAAACGAGCAGTTTTCTTTCATGTTGATTCATGGGAAAAATGAGAAATGTACGATGTTGTCAAATGAGAAATTTGTTAGGTTTCTTTATGTAAAAAATAAAGTTGAGTATTAGTGTTGTTCGCATGCTGTATCATGGGAAAAGGAGTTTGTTTGTCAAGTAAGAATTTGTTTAGGTTGCATCATTTGATGAACAACGTATTTTGGTATAAACAACATTGAGAATGGGTTGTTGGCAAAAGAGCAGTTATTTAAGCAGCACCATTTGAACAAACTGAAGAAATGTTTGCTGTCAGATTAACTGTTCATTGTGGGAAAAACAATATTAATTTGTTGTCAAATAAAAAGTTTTTTCGGGGTTGCAATGCCGGAAATACAAAATTAAATATGGTTTGTTTGCAAATGGGCAGGGTTTTTGTCAGGTTGCGTCATGGGAGGGCAAAAAGATGTCAAATGAACAGTTTCAACATGGCAAAAATCTTGAGTATGGATTCTTGTCATATTAGCAGTTTTTTTTTATGTTGCACGATTGTAAAACAGAGAGTATAGGTTGCTGTTAAATAAGCGAGTTTTCTAGTTGTATCAAAGGAATAACAGAATTGCAAAATTGAATAGGAGTGTTGTCAAATGCAGGTTTCATTATGGACAAAACAACTTGAATGCAGGTTATCAAATGAGTATTTGTTTCTGGTTGTATCATGGGAAAATAAAAGTGAACGTAGGGCGTTTTCAAATGAGTTTTTTTAAAGATTTCTTCATGGCTATAACTTCACTTGACTATAAGATAAAACACATTTTTGCACAAAATAAAAAATCCCACGCTTCTTAAACACATCACTTATGACGGCAACTTTTACATTCACGACATGTCAAGATATTGTTGATAAGGAGATAGTTGTGTACTTGACTGGTGGTATCCTAGAAAATATCTGAGAATAGTTTAACTGCAGTGGTGACCATCTTGCAATTTGGAATTCTTGGCAAATATTATGTCATTTGTCCAATATCACTAAAGACATCTTAAGATGCTATTATCATTGTTGTAACGTAATGGCACAAAACCACACTTCAGTTACAAAAGTTAGAACATTTCTGAAAGATGCTTTCCAATGTATAATGCAATGTTGAATTTCCAATTAGCAGCAAAATTTAAAATTATAAGAAAACTATCTTGGCGAATTCTGCCTGATTTGGTTTTAATGTGCACGAGAGATTCTGAGAAGAAGCCTAGAACGAATAATCGTACCCTCGCCTGTTTTGTTAATCCGACAAATCCCAATACTAACATCGGATTATAACGGCAGTAAAATTCGGCCTCAGAAGAAGCCGCTCGTTTGTTTTCCCATAGGGTCATATTTTAAGTTATGTGCAACTGTGTCTGTCACCTTGGATTTAGGATCCGCACTAAACGCTCAAAACTTTGTAGACGAACATCCGAGATACATTTTTACACTATCACAATTCTTTTGGCTAAGTGGTTTGTCAGAAAATAAAGTTTCGAAATTTCAGCCAAGCTTATCCTGACTTAACTCCTACATAATTTAGGTTCAACGTGAGGAACAGTTTCGAAAAAGAAGCTGCTTGTAATTTTTTCCCATAGGATCTTATGTTAAACTAAGTCCTGCGATGGCAGCCATCTTGGATTTGTGATCGGCGCAAAAAAACTGAGCTTTGTAGGGGATCACCTAAGGTACATTTCTGCAATATTTTAAATCCATTTGTCATGCCGTTTGTATGAAGATTTTTGTAATTCAGCCAATCAGAATGCATTAATGTTGATTTCAAATTGGCAAAAAAAAAACTATTCAAGTTTCATTTTTATACAATTTGGTTTCATTGTATGGAACAGTTTCGGAGAAGCTGTTTTTGATTTTGTTCTCAAAAGGTCCGATGTTAAACTAAGTCCTGCGATGGTGGCCATCTTGGTTTTTTTGGATCGGCACAAAACTTTAACTTTGTAGAGGACCATCTTAGGTACATTTCTGCAATAGCAATATTTCAATTCAATCTGCAAAGCGATTTTGGAGAAGATTCTTGAAATTCAGCAAATCAGAACGCATTAATGGCTCTGGCAGCCATTTCGAATTCCCAATTAGTTTGAAAAACTCAAAATAATAAGATAACTATCTAAGCTTCATTTCTGCATAATTTGTTTTAATTGTGTTAAACAGTTTCGTAAAAGATGTTTGTGTTTTTCCCATAGGGCAAGTCCTGCGAAGCCGGCCATCTTGGCACAAAAAAGACCATCTAAGGTACATTTATGCAATATTACAATCAATCAATCAATCAATCAATCAATCTGCCAAGTGGTTTGTGAGAAGTTTTTTTGAATTCAGCCAATCAAAACTCATTAGCAGCCTTGGCAGCCATGTTGAATTTCCAACTCAAAATACATGTAATAAGATAACTATCCAAGCTTCTATCTTGTTTTCATTGTGTGAACAGTTTCAGAGCTTTTTGTATGTTTTTTCAAGATTCTTTTTTAAACCAAGACAGGCAAAGGTGGTCATCATGGATTTTTTGTCGAAACAAAAAACTCAACTTTTAGAGGACCATCCTAGGTACATGTCTGCAATATTTCAAACAAATTTTCCAAGCGGTTTGTGAGAAGATTTTGGAAATTCAGCCAATCAGAATGCAGCCAAGTTGAATACTTGATCAGCACCAAAAACAAACTGTGTTAAGAATTACCAAATAACCTTACCTGCCAAGTTTGGTTTCGATTGGCCAAGTGGTTTTAGGGTAGAAGTTTGAAATGTGAAAAATTTACAGCCATCCCCGCTGACAAGGACTGATGCCAAGTGATGTAGCTCACATGACCCTTAAGGTCAAGTGAGCTTAAAATGGTAGGTCAGAAACACACAAAGTTGCAATAGTTTTCTAAAAATTTTATTCCTGTAAAATAAAAATATCACAGTTTAGGATTGAACACATGTGGTGAACAAGTGATTACACAATAATATAAAATATTGTCTGGCAGCGTTGCTTCCTGATGGATGTTCTGATGGATGAAACGTTTTACTCTATGTAGTGAGACATTTATGAAAGACAATGTGTGCCATGAATTGCAAATTAGAAGGAAACGACAACTACAAGCTGCTTGAAGAAATGGGGATAATTTATCCATTTTATCTGTACAACTTAATTATAGCTTCTTGAAATCAGATTTCAATAACATTACAAAACCAAATTATTACCCAATTAATGTATCATATCAGTAAAAACTAGTTCCACAGAGTCAAAGACATTCAACTGGTACACTAAATTACAAATTCATTATCTAGCAACCAGTCAAAAGTTCCTCCTAAAACACACCAGCTGATAACTGCTATCCATGTAGTATTGATGTTTATGTTTGTAGCAAACTGGGTTTTGTCATCTTGTTTACTTCTAAATTCATTAAAGACTGCAAAAGGAAATTTCATGAGCTGAATTTCAAAACCCCCAAAGATGAACAATAATCGCCACATCCACTGTCGCTACTGTTAATCTACTTCTATTATCCACTCTAATATGAAGCATCATTTTTATTGCTCGTACTCATTGGTATTGCATTTGTTGTTTTTACACAGTAGTGCTATTTATGAACATTAGATGGAAATAATTTTTTTACCATTTCTACAGACAAAATAAAATACAAGATGATGCAAAATATAATATTGGTTAAGAAACATATAAATGTATGAACCAGTATCCGAGTACTGAAGATATATAAAATTAAATGGCAAAGAATTCTGGAAAATACAAACATAACAAGTCAAATCAACTAGCCCAGCTTACATTACCATGACTTCTGTTAGAGGGTGCCAAGGCTTAAACAAAACTCAAATTGAATTTTTTTTTCTCATAATGTCATAAACATAATACAGAATGTGTATTCAGGCTAGAAATAAGTCATGTGTGCATAACTGAAATACATATAATTTCAAACAATAACTTTACAGTAATATTTCAGTTTCATATAAATCTATGGGTGCAACTGGAAACCAGTTATGGAGACGAGTTCCTCTACCTGGAGTTGACACATAATCTGTAATATTGTATTTCTTCCGTATCTTCAAGTTGTTTCTTATTCTTCGAAAATTTGTGATAAAATGACAATTATATACAATCTGAAACAAATTCTATCTACATGTATATGCAACAACAAATAATTATGGCTTTTTCTTAATTGGGTAATTAACTTATACATGCAAAATATTGTATTGATTTTTATACATGTTGTGATTTCAGTGATAGTAATATATATATATATATATATATATTCAATAAAAATACCAAACAAAATCAAAACAATAACAGGTGATGTTGGTATACTATTATTAATACCGAAGAAACAATTTACATACAAATATATGACAAATTTCAAACAATTAGTATGGATTGTTTTCTATAAGATTCCAACAATTTCTGGTTGATTTGATAATACATGATATCAAGTTGTTTTGACAATTTGTAACAACAGAATATCTTGATGATTCTATGAAGGTGGAAATGATTACAAACAATTATAATGAAGTATACTGATTATGTTCAGCTGTAACTCAATACCACTGCCATCTAAACTACTGTTAGTAATACTTTGGAACACGTAAAACTTAAACATTACAGTGTGAACAAACACAATATTATACTATTGCTGTAGAAGGATAGTACTGTGATGTAATACATAAATACATTGTTTTTCTGTTCATTCTATAGAAACTATATTGAATCCAGATGTAGACCTTAACCAATCTATTAAAATTATATCTTCACTTGTCGCCGGCAACAATAGCAAAAAGGGGGGAGCCAAGTGAAGTTATATTTTTATTAGATTGGACCTTAACATGCTGCCCATCATATTTACTGCTGCAGAATGGAAGATTTAAAAATATGTTGAAAATAGGATACTCATCAACAAAGTTAAATCATTGTGGAATGCATATAAAGAAACAAATTTTTTATCTTTGCAACTATGAACTATGTGGCATTTTCACAAAGAAATACATTTTCCCCCCTCCCCTCAAAGATAAAAAAAATCTGACTGCACTTGGCATTTTTCCTCAAAAAGCCCTCAACAGTTAATGTAGCCAAAATGTTTTTGTTAAACCTTCAAAGCAGAGCCGGTAAACTGAGGGGCATTGAAGAGAATCAAATTTTAATCATATTTGTGTCTAGTTGGTTACAATAACCATCAACAATATTCAGTTCTTATAAAAGTTAAACAACAATATAATACATAAATATGGTCATATACATATTAAAATTGTATCTAAAATTAAGTATGTATTTTGTCAAAATCTGAAAAAATTAGCTCCGGATACAAAACCTGTATCATCTATATAGGTGATAAAAGATGAACTTGTGTTAGAACTACTGTTTGATGTCACAATGAATAGAATGACTCTTAGTCCATGAATGAAATGTGAAGTCATAATACCTGTGAGGATTGGGAATACAATTTATGTAAAAACATTTTGTTGAATATTAAAGTTTAAATATTCAGTTTTGTTCCGCCCTTTTTATACTTAATTTTAGATAAACTTATCATACATTTAAATGTAGGAACAAATACCTGTGTCACGTTACAACAGTTGCATACATGTACATTCAGCATCACACTTGTTGCTATGTGTCTCGTAGGGATACGAATTTACACAACTGTCTCGAAGTGATACAGGTAGTTCTACCTACACATAATGTATATAATGTATATTTATCATATATTTTAGGCAAACATTAGCTAAGATGAGTCATATAATTATTACCAACAAATTTTTCTTTAGTAATCTCACTTTTTGTGTGACAATGTCACAATTTAGAGCGTCGTCTGCCACAAAATATATTGTCTAAATATGTTCTGTGTTGTGTTCATTTGTTTTGTTTGATTAGTTAACTGATTGATTTTTTATTGTTGCTTAATGCCCAGTGTTATTTTTTAGTAACAGAGTGAAAACATGTTCATTTGAAATAACACGAAACATCTGAAATAATCTATGCTGTCCCTTCTAAAAGCTTGATGAATAGCTTCGATCATTTTTTTTGCAATTACTTGCTAAATAAAAGAAGTATAAATAAAATAACAATATCATGTAAAATTACAGTCTGACTAACAATAATAAACCAGGAATCTGGTTGTTGGTTACTTCTCATGATGATTAAAAAATAATGTCATAAAAATATGTCATATAATCAACACAACAAAATTCTAAAAGATATAACTACATTACATGTATGTGATATTTTATTTTCAGCAAGACTTAAACACTTACAAGGCTTCAATTCAACTAAGGGCTATTTTAGAAATAAATGTATGGTTGGACCTTATTTTCACATGATAATGTCCCATACTTTTGCATGCAGAAAAAAAAACACTGCCATCTATCAAACTGATTGATGCATTTATATGAACCCAATCCAATGCTATCACAACCAGTGATTCACCGTGGCCGATAAGTTAATCTAAAAATAGGAGTATCCTGGCTTTGCCGGTTCTCGATAGCTTAAGAGATTATTGGACAAAACTTTGTTCTTATCTTATAGATATGTTTATTTATTTACCCATTTGTTTCATAGATAAACTACTACACACTTGCAAACAAGTGTGGACACAGAAAAACGTCTCGCCTGCATTCCGCATCAGTAACGAAAATAAATTTCGTCATAAGCATTACGTTAATAGCATTAAATATCAGCAGCGGCCTGTATACAAAATATTGTCACCATACCCTGCATAGTTACAGGGGAACAGCCATAACCCAAAAACTTTAACGTAGTCGCTGGACCGTGAAATTGAGGTCAAGGTCAGGTGGAACCTACCAGACAGTCATGTACAATTTATCAGCATCCTATTTACCAAATATTGTCATCATACCATGCGTAGTTACAGAGGAACTGTCGTAACCCAAAAACTTTAACGTAGTCACTGGACCGTGAAATTGAGGTCAAGGTCAGGTGACACCTACCAGACACTCATGTACTAGTCATCAGCAACCTATACACCAAATATTGTCATCCTACCATGCTTAGTTACAGAGGAACTGTCGTAACCCAAAAACTTTAACGTAGTTGCTGGACCATGAAATTGAGGTCAAGGTCAGGTGACACCTACCAGACAGTCATGTACTAGTCATCAGCAACCTATACACCAAATATTGTCATCCTACCATGCGTAGTTACAGAGGAACTGTGGTAACCCAAAAACTTTAACGTAGTCGCTGGACCGTGAAATTGAGGTCAAGGTCAGATGACACCTACCAGACAGTCATGTACTAGTCATCAGCAACCTATACACCAAATATTGTCATCCTACCATGCACAGTTACAGAGGAACTGTCGTAACCCAAAAACTTTAACGTAGTCGCTGGACCGTGAAATTGAGGTCAAGGACAGGTGACACCTATCAAACAGTCATGTACTAGTCATCAGCAATCTATACACCAAATATTGTCATCCTACCATGGGTAGTTACAGAGGAACTGTCGTAACCCCAAAACTTTAACGTAGTCGCTGGACCGTGAAATTGAGGTCAAGGTCAGGTGACACCTACCAGACAGTCATGTACTAGTCATCAGCAACCTATACACCAAATATTGTCATCCTACCATGCGTAGTTACAGAGGAACTGTCGTAACCCAAAAACTTTAACGTAGTCACTGGACCGTGAAATTGAGGTCAAGGTCAGGTGACATCTACCAGACAGTCATGTACTAGTCATCAGCAACCTATACACCAAATATTGTCATCCTACCATGCATAGCTACAGAGGAACTGTCGTAACCCAAAAACTTTAACGTAGTCACTGGACCGTGAAATTGAGGTCAAGGTCAGGTGACAGGTGACAGACTGGCAAGTACTCATCATAAGCTACCTCTGGACCAAATTTGATGGACCTAGGGCTTGGGCTTACAAAGATATGAAGCAAGATGTCAAGTGTTTACGCCGCCGCCGCCGGATTCCCATACATATGTTTCGTCGCAGGCGAGACAAAAATTACAAGGAACTGTCCGGTTATTGCCAAGATCTTCGAATTTATTCGAACGACCTAATTTTTGACATATGGTATACTACGTCACCAGTTCTCGATAATGTATGCGTAATTAGTTATGCAGGGCTATTCTGACAATAAAATACAATAAAATGTAATTAATAATGTTATTCATATAAAATTTGTTTAAATTGAAGCATTAGTTTAAAAGATAGGACCCGTCTATTGTACTATAAGTTGAAGAAATTTTTGGGATTACGGAAAGGTATCGAAATATATGGTACTCTGTATTTGGGAGAATTTTAAACATCTAAACATGGAACCTGTTTATTTTTTCATTCCCAAGGAGCAAAGTGGTATCCTAAAGGAAAATTGCCGACAAACAGAAGATATGTGAGAATCCTCGTTTTATGACAAAATGAATTTTTGCATGACTATCGAGAATAGGTTACTATCGAGAACAGGTTAATGCACGATATATACTGGAAAAGGTCATTTTTTGTATGCCAAAAAATATTGTATCTGGAGATGTTTCATTTTGTTTGACAGATTGTTAGATTACTTGATTACCTATTTTCTATGTGATCAAATGTACTGAAGTAATGAGATCAGAAAAAAAACGTAAATTCTTCCATGAATCAAAAATTTCAGATACCCGAGTACAGATGAGCTCACACACACTCATCAGGGTGCCATTTCATAAAGCAATCACTAATTAACGTGCTCGTTATCCCATGCAATTTAAATGGGATAACGTGATCGTTAAGCTAACGATCGCTTTATGAAACGGCACCCTGTACTCGTGTCATGCAAACAATATGCCTGAAACATGAATGTGTTTATTGTAATATAACAACTTTATTCATTTAGGTGTTGATTGAATGTTTGATATTAAACTATCTATATTTATGAAACCACAATGTTAAAGTTGATAGTTTTTGGAACAAATAAATACTTTCATGCACTTTTAGCAAAGCCCATATGATCTTCCACTGGTAATAGAAATGTTTTTATGTGTGTTTGCTCATTCCACTGCACTCAACTCGCAAATAAGATGTATATAAACATGGAAGATCACCCAGTCTTTTCGGAAAATTTGAGAACTTAATCATCACTAGGTCCAATTTTGTATTTGCCAAACAAATTATTTTTGTGTACTATGCATACAAATGTGTTACTTACATTGTAGTGCTTGGTTTCATGAGCACAATTATGAAACATAAGTTTTTCTCCATTTTATTAAAATGGGTGCATGAAGTAGCTGAAAACTGCACCACAGGATTATAATGTATTGTTTCTTTTTTATCTATAAATAGAAGAACTATATTTTGTAATGACAAAACGACATAACCACATATCTTACAGATACACTCTGTCAACAAATATTAATCTCTTCGATAATGGTCTTATTTAAAACAGATTCATTCACTTATATCCAGCAAGAAGTATTAAGCCAAGCAAAAACATGATAAAATACAAATGTATATAAACAGAAATAATGTGTATGGTCATGTAGATGTGTAGCCAACGGCACTATATGTGCGCAACAAATCATATTTATTTCGGTATTTATTGTCACATGTAAAAAAGCAATACTGAGCATAGAATCTAACTAGATATCAGGCAATTAGTTGGTGCCAACTGGACAACTCATGAGAAATGTGTCGACTGGACATCTCATGAGAAATGTGTCAACTGTACAACTCGTGAGAAATATCAATACAGGAAATACTTTCTTTTATTGACATACCAGTGATAAAACTGATTTCATTTCAGCATAAAATCCTCCTTAAGGTCTCAACAATTTGAAATGTGAAAAATTATAATTATGTACAAAGAAGATCCAGCTGGAATACAATTAATTTGGAGTCATCTGAGTCATAAAAATGTTTTTTTTTTTACCTGTTCCATACAGTGTAACAATACAGCACTTCTAGCTTCTACATTTTTATACGCAATGTTTAAAAGTACATTTTTGTTTTCTTCACCCATATTTCTGTTTGTCCATCATTACCTCAGCCTGGCGTTTAACAATAGCCTCATTTTTCTGTTTTATCTTCCGTATTCTATCTTCTAAATCATCACACTGACCTAACGAAATAAACATAAAAATAATATAATAATATTTGAATATACATTTTCGACAGTCATGTACTATTAATCAGCAACCTATATACCAAATATTGTCATCATACCATTCATGGTTACATTCCAACTGCCCTAATCCAAAAACTTTAAAATGTCACTAGACTGTGAAATTGAGGTCAAGGTCAGGTGACAGGTGACTGACTGGCAAGTATTAATCATAAGCTACAATTAGACCAAATCTGATGGACCTAAGGCTTAAGATTACAAAGATATAAAACAAAATGTCAAGAGTTTATGCTGCCGCAGCTGGATTCCCATATTATAACATGTATGTCTCACCTCCAGCGACTATCATCGCAATTGAGACATAAAACGGGGTCAGTCCACTTGCCATGCACAAAGTTTACCAGAGGCGGTTATGTCTTAAATAAAATTGTCAGAAATATAGCTATTCAACATGATTTCTGACCAATTCCTGTATAAATTTCAATGGATTAAAGTACAAGAAATTAAATAACCCCTTAGAATGTGCCAGATTGCAGGAATTTCACAATTTTGTGTCCTCCCCCAAGACAACCCTCTCATGTTACTTATCCCATTTCTACTTCCACTCAAAAAGTTAGTGACATCACTGAAATTTGAAACTAATAACATCGCTGATCTGTAAATTCTGTTGTACAACAGTGAACACTGCTTACATCACAGTTGTACAACAGTTGCCTATGTCGGAGAAACCAAAATTTGGATTTGCATGTTATTGATAAAGAAAAACAAGTACTATCTTTAAAAAAGATACTCGACGCATTTAACTCTTAGAGATGTATGTAAAGTAGAACAAAGACTGAACAAACAATAATAAGAAATAAAACTTTAAAAACTTTCTCAAACGAAAGAAAGAGACAAGAAACATTAACGTTTTCTTTTATAAATGAGGTAAATAATTAACGTGCTGAGAACTGTATACATTCAGTTAAGGATATATTCATGTATTAATCATGGATTTTTTAAACATGTTATTAAACAATGGGGTATTGTCAGTAAAGAGGCTATGCAATTAGAGCGCAATCTCCTGTCTGCACGAGAATGACGACGGACACAAAGAAAGATGATAGGCATTAATGGCTTTAAAAATCAAAGAGCTAACAATAAACATATAAATATCCCCCATGAAAAACTATTTCAGAAGTCGAAGACCACAATGGTTAATAATAAAAAATTCAACCCTTCCTTTGTACATTTATATCTCAGATTTGAGAAATTTTTCTTGTGATGTATCGTATATATTAGCTTAGTTAACTTTTATAAAAATTTAAAAATAAATTTGATAAGCAAATATGTACTTACATGCATCAAGTAATATTTATTATAGTTTGCTATGTTAATAAATTGAATATCTTTTAAAATGGGAAAAATATTTTAATAAGAATTGTATTAACATGAACACAAAATGTCAATTAGGGGGGGGGGGGGGGGAGACAGGGAAAAACTGCATAAGTAATTGAGGTCCAAATAAATAATTGTAACAGAACCATCAGTGAATTTTACTCTTAATTCTATGGGCTATGGGTGTGTAGTAAACAAAATGTCTATCCAACAACTGTGTACGAGGATCATTTGTATGACAATAATTTCATGATTGAGAGAGAGAGAGTGTGTGTGTGTCTGCCAGTTAAATCAAGAAAATATGGTGTAAATACGGGTACATCACCGGTGTGAGGATTGTTTACACATAAGATGGTCAACATTCTACATCAGACGAAATGTGCAAAAATTACACCACATATGGTTTTATCATGTAATTATTGTTTATCAGTTCTAAATTGTATTCTTTGGCACAAAAATCATTTTCTAAAGTTTAATTGTGACTACTAATTGTTTTAAAACACCAGTCTGCTGAAATAATTATTGAGAAATGCAAATAGAGATTATACCATAGTAGATTGTTCGAACGCAGAATTTTTTACTTTTTTGTCCAATCAGAATGCAAATTTGTCTTCAATAATAGTATGTTACTATGGGTAAGCGTCTTTTAGTTCAAAGGTCACAATTAGAAAATATACAGACTTCTTCGGAAAAAAGAACCAAGTACAAATGCAGAAAAGTACACATTAAAAACAAGGAAATGTGTCCCAGCAACACTTATCTTTGTAAACACGACCCTTTTCTAAGTGCATGTAAGCACACATATTTGGCGAGCCTACAGAATTTTGCCTGTACAGAGATCTCATCATGTAGTAGCTGTTTATCAAGTTTCATAAAAATGTGATGTCAAGTTTAAATGCAAACATCAACCTGATGTGGGACAGAATCCCAAATGATCTAACAAACTGACCAACAGACCGAAAATCTATATGTCCCCACAATTTTAATGCCTGGACATAAAAATCTGTAAATTAACTCTTGATGCATAGTTTAAAATAATTCTGTGATGTGTTAATTCCTATTTTGTTAGTCAAGTTTTAATTATTTATCTAAATACCTGAAGTTGATGAGCTTGGGTCTAGTTCGTCCAATGACCTCCTTTTCTCAGTTCTAGGTACATCACTTACAGAAGATCTAATTCTGGGTTTATCTTGTAACTTTGTTTTCTTATTAGGTCTCGAGTCTTCATCATCCGAGTCAGATGACTTGGACTTAGTCACAATTTTTCTATGATCGATTTTCCTATCATCTGTCAGCTGTTTACCAAGTCGTTCATGGACTGATAACCTTGATTTCTTTGCTGAATTGTTTTCATTTTCTTCTGAAATGAAAATAAAAATGTATCAATAACACACAGTGCATTTTCTTTGCCAATAAATATCTTGCTGCACATTTGCTTCAGGGCTTTTCATGAAAAAATACCTAACCCAACTCATGATCAACACCCATGTGTTTTCCTAGAAAAGTCCGGAGTTGACTGAATGAGAAATATAGTTTGTTTATGTATCTTCACCTGTGTTTACTGGTACCCATTTTATCAGCACATACTTTCTCATTTATATCAGAATTAAGGTATTCGACCTATAATTGAATTTACTGTTTAATTTTATTTTTCGACCAATAAATACAACTTTATTAAATCAATGAATTGCTAATTAATGATACAAATTAAATATATTGTTATATGTCCCTTACACATGTATCTCAAACTAAATTCATGCATATCTTAATAAGACAAGTGTTTTCAGTGTACTGCTAATTATAGTACACTGAATGACAATCTCAAAAATGTTGTCAACACAACAAAAACTGACAGTTTACTAATATCCCAAAAAGCATCATTAATTTGTAGGTCTAAACATGTATTTAGCTTCACAAATTTGTAAACAAGTTCCTATGAACAGTGCAGAAAGTTGTCTTAACATAATATTTATATGTATATCCTTTATTGCTAAGAGTCCCTAACAAAAGAAGCCTTTTTAGTTAGAGCCAATGTTGAAAAAATGCCCTGTTTAGATAGACTACTTTTTGACAAGTAAAATTTGTTTTCCTGCATACGGTTCATGCACTATATTGAAATTAAATTATAATGGGAAGGTGGGGGAGTTTAAAAGCTTTAATAATCACACAATTCAGAATACATCTACAGGTAATTTTCTACTGATTCCTTTTAAATCTAGGAAAGTAATTGGTGGTCAATTGGTTAATCATCTCCTATTGATCACATGCCTGTGAACACTGAGATTGCTGGTTTGAGTTTCACTTCAGTTAGGGTGTGCTTTAATCTCTGACAAGGAACTGCCACCTTTCCTACAGAATGTTGAGTGCTTAACTGGGCATTCCAGCTTCCTCCTCCAATAAAACAACATACACAACAATGTAGCTGAAAAATTGCTGAAAGTGGTGTTAAATCACACATTCAACCAGCCAACCTTTAAAATTTACATCTGGTCCTGGAACATTAACAAAATCTCACATTACATATCAATTTTATAAATCAGAATGCCTCACATGTCAGTGTTATATATCATAATGACTAAATTTCTCTAAACATTTTTTTCAAAATAGCTTTAAACTTAACTTTCTAGCAAAAGAAATGCACAAAATTTACTACTAACTGTACATTTAGAATTTTTGTAATAAACAATACTTACTTGTATTTAAAGTAACTACAACTAGAGGACTATCTTCCCTCTCAGATCTTGTTTTGTTTGAATCCTTTTCTTTAAGCTTAGAGACAAGTACTGAACCTTGGTCTGCTGAAACTTGTCGTTTCCTTTTCTTCCCGCTATCTAACTGCTCTGAATTGCTATTGACCTCAATTTTTAATGATTTACCATCTGCATTGTCTTTTGAATCAAAGTATGACTTTCTGGAATTATTTCTTTTAAATCTATTATCATCTTCATCATCATCACTCATTGCAACAAAAATTTTATTTTTATGTTCTTTAAACCTATCTTCTCTTCTCATATTGTTCCTTCTGTTGTCAAAAGAATTACGTCCAAATGAGTTCATCTCTTTATCTCTACTTGTCTTGTTCTGAGAAACTTTTCTTTCTTGCTGAAGTCTTTGTCTTCTTTCTCTTTCAATATCTTCTGTCATTCTTTCAGATATCCTGGACTTTTTATTACGCCATGTTTGGCTGTCTGAATCACTCTCACTATCACTTAACATACTGTCAGAACTACTTTCACTGTCAGAAGTCTTGTGTAATTTTTTGGGTGACATTTTTTTCTTTATATCACCACTACTTCGTCTCTTTTTCAGTGTTTCCTTTGAAGTTGTTGTCTTCTCTGTCGTCTGCTTCTTTTCTGTGACTGTTGACTTTTGACTAGATTTTGTTTCACTCACCGATTGATTATTACTATCCTTATTTACAGGTTTTGGAACTTCTGAAACAACCTCCTTCTTACTCGCTGTGTCTTTTGACTTTTTCTTTTTAGATTTTGGCACTATGCCCTTTAGAGATATTTTCTTTGTTGTCTTTTCTGATTCCACTTCTGTTGCAGACTCAAATTTCTTTTTTCTTGCCTCCAACTTTTCATTAATATTTTCATCTATATTTTTACTTTTTGTCTTTGAGTTTTGCACAGATTTGACGACCTTTTTGTCTTTTAATGCACCAATACTTGGGTTTATATTTGTTGGTTTATAATTTTTAGACAATGGTGACAGAGATTTGGACTTTGCTTTTGTTAACAAGGAAGAAGAACTTCGGTTTTTCTCAGACTGGAGTCGGTAATTTTTGGGGACCATAGGTGACTTTGACCTAGAATGTCTTCTTGAAGTGGGAGATTTTTTTCGGATTGGTGATCTTGACTGCTTCCTTTCTTTACTGTTGGACCGCTTTCTCCTTATTGGTGACCCAGATCTGAAAGCCCATTTAGTTATGACTGGAGAACTAGATCCAGATTTCTTTACAACTGGTGATTTGGATCTAGATTTTCTTTTAACAATTGGAGATTGTTTTTTCCTTGGTTGAGATATTGGTGACATGGATCGTTTTGTTATGATCGGAGATAATGACGACCTCAATTTTCTTTTTCGAGCAGGAGATATTGATCTTGAACTTCTTATCAATTTTCCTTTTACATTTGAACCCCTAGTCTTTTCTGCTGATTTTGACCGTGACCTTGATTTTCTCCTTATTGGTGAGCCAGATTTAAAACAGAACTTTCTCACAGGAGTCTTTGATCTTGACCTCCTGACAAACTTTCTATGCACATCAGATGGTTCTGTTTTTTTTGTTTCTAAGGATGAAAGACTGGAAGACACAATCTGTTTTGAGTCTTTAGAATCTTTAGATTTGGTAGTATTGGTACTAGTGGCCTTGGAAGGTGGCATTGGAATATTTTCAACAGAATCACTGATATTAGTTGGTTTAGATTGATTATTTATTTTTGCACTTTCGGAACTTGTTTTTGCACTGCTTGAAGGTGTTTTAGCAATGTCTGAAGGTTTTGACTTTAATTCATCAGTTTTTGACAAAGTTTCTATTTTCTTTTCCAATTCAGAATTTAATTTTGAAACATGTTTCACAAATTCACTCTTGACAACACTAATTATTTCATGATCTGCTTTCGATTGTAATTCCCCTTTATCATCATCACTTTCATTGTCTGAACTTGAAGAAGATGATGTTGATGAAGAAGATACAGAACTAGACCTAGATGACCTTGAGGAATCACTTTCCTCATTCCGTTTAGCATTACTATGTTTATTTTCATCTTCAGAACTATGATCGGATCTGTCATGGATCTTTCTAGAATGATGGGAAATGTCTTCATCATCTGAACTCATGTCACTATCACTTTCAGAATCAGACTGATATCTTGAGAATTTATCATTACCTGCAACAAAAAATTAAAAAACAAAACTTTTACACAACTAACATGAGAATCTACAAAGCACTTTTCACAACTGCATTATCAGTGAAAATAAAAAGTGTTCTGTTTATCTTTTTCTATTAATTAATGTTTACCAGGGTAAGTAATTTTCTACTTCACAGAAACACAATATTTGAGGATTTAAACCAATTAAATTAGGGTTTTTTAGTGCTTCTTGTTTAAAAATATTTTTGTTGTTTTTTTATTGTGACAGAAATTCATTAATACATGCATATAACAATTTCTTCTGAACACATAAAAATATAGAATTTTTTCTCTTCTTATCCTCTGGATTAAAAAGGGGTCTTACAATGGTTGCTTCTGATGAGATTTGTTTCAATTAAAACACACTTTAAACGCTACATGTATCTGAAGTGGCCTTAATTGAGTGTGGGAAGGGGTTTTAGAAGAGGGGACTTATGCAAGTCCACATAAGTGTCATAATAACACAAGCTCACATATAAGTAATATAAGTAACATTACTAGTATCAGTGAAGTTCAAACAAATGTCAGGAGTTCTCAAGAGGTAATTCTGCTTTCTATAATAACAAAAAGTGGATGCCTCAATAGGTTGTAAATGGCTGACAGTAACATAAAACCTCATACAACAATAATAAAATGATCTTGAATAATTTTATCAATTTAGACTGTCAATGTATATTTGTTTTATATCATTATATTATTATCATTAGATGTTTGGTTTACATGTTGTAATTTCAAATTGTAAAAAGTGCTGTTTTTTAAAATCCATTGTAAACACACAAAAAATATTAATACAATAATATTAAGAGTAAGACTGTTGTCCTTTTTGGAGTTCATGTCATGGTTCACAACAAAAATATCAATTCAGTTATAGAAATCTGAACAATAATTAATAACTGACTCTTTGGTTTTGATGGATTTGAAGACTGACTATCATCGTCTGTCAATGCCCATCTGTCCTGAGGTCTAATTAATATGGGCCTAGTCTCATTAACTCTGGTATAACTATCTAATTTGACTGTATCTTTTTTGTCCTCCTCCAATGGTACAGTGTTTATAACAATCAAGTTACTGCTGGGTCTTGAAGTGTTACTACTGGTTGTAACTGGTCTCTGCTGGTTGCCACCCCGGTTGTTAAAGGCTGGTTGTCGTCTGTTGTTAAAGCTTCCACCATTGCTGAAGTTGTTTTTGTAATGTTCCGCCGTACCCGTACTGTAGCTTCCTGTATACTGGGTCGGTGGAGGTTGTACGTATACAGATTGGGTAGGAGAACTGTAACTACTGACAGGAAGAATCTGTAAATGTAATCCAATAGTGTAGACTTTCAATTAAAGCAACAAACTTACATTACTCATGGTTAAAACAAATGTCAATGAGGGATACATTTTTTCTGGATTTTGGGACATCCAATCCCCGAAAACAAATTATGAACTATACAAACAGCAAAATCTGTGACCACCATAGCAATCTGGGAATCATAAGCAAAATATTGAAAGAGAAAATGGCTATTGTCATTTATGTAACTGTAATAAATTAGGAGATGAATACCATTTCATGTTTGAATGCACTGTTTTATTACAGGGCAGGGTAGGCAAGCTATATGTTTTGCCCTCCCTGTGCCTCCTCTACTGTGGAAGGGTGGAGAATCCACCTGACCTCATAAGACATGGGTAATTATGTCTGAGAATCATGTGCTTTATTTTTTCACTGGACATTTAACATCAATTACTCCTCCTCTTATTGATTTGTTTGTTTGTTTGTTTGAATGATGTTTAATTACACTTTCAGCAATTTCAGCTATCTCATAGAAAATCTCTATGAAAAGCCACTTTTTGAAGGGAGATCACCAGTAATAAACAAACATAATTTGTTGGCAGAAAGCATCGAGTCTCTATTTCCATGTACATAAATTAATTTAAGCCTACATTAAGGGTTTCTAATTCACTTTATTGATACAGGTCCTAAGTAAGACTGACCTGAGGGGCTGCTGCTGCTACTGATGAATTACTTTTTGAAGTAGGTGTGGATATGTTTTTACTGCTACTGGGTGCTGCATCAATCTTCTTTTTCTGAAATAAAAACTTTTTTATATTTAGAAATTCCATAATTGAATGCATGCTGACAAACAGCAGCTTTTCTATTGATACTAGTATTTAATCTACTGTTGCTGCATACAGTGAATTTTTCAACCTGAATTTCTAACACTTATCTAACAACAACTGGTAAACTAAAACTGTGATCAATGCTCACAATTTAATTGATACACCCCCCCCCCCCCCCCCAGTTACTTATATCAATGACAAAGTTCATGTTTTTCTATGGGAAAACCCAAATATCATTCCAAACAAATGTTAAATACATGTATCAGGTGCACAATGGCACTATGTGACAAAGATTCTGTTCAAGTTTCATCAAATTCCATTCAGGAGGATTTGTACATAAGAGAAAGTGTGATGGATGGATGGACAGAGAAACGGACACCCCCATCACTATATAACCCCTAGCAAAGGTATAAAAAGTAGTCAAACTGAAAGTGTACTACTTACATGTACATGTAAACATAAAGAGGTCATGGTCAGCAGCAATTACATGAAGAAGGCACAAGACACATTCTGGCAAGAATGCACCATTTACCAATGTAAATTATGTTTAAATGATGAACTTCAGTGTGAAATTCACTATAACTACTGATATTAGCCCTGCAAAACAGCTACACAATAAAATGACATGTATACAGTTATTTTTAAACTACTTACATTTTTCATAGAAGCCAATGCTATCAAACGCAATGCCTCCAAATCATCCTGAAAATAAATAATCAAAAAGAATACTTGCAGGGCAGAATATATAACAATTACAAAATTAACATTTTGTGCATGAGAATTCCAGGTCCAATAAAAGTTCTAATATGGCATCTTCATACATAAAGTACATAAGGTATGTTTTAATAACTTTTAAAAACAAATATGGCAATTGGAAGAGTTGATTTTTCAGTAGCTTTACAATTTTTTAAAACATGTTTTCAACATAAATTGCAATTGGGCTCTACATGTATGTGTAAAAAATGCTAATACCTTTTATTTGTCTTCATTTTATACCTTGCTATCACTCAGTATACAATATTTACAAATATAAGGTCTGATCATGACATGTTCTAATTCACATAAAGCCAGCTTGCAATAAGAAGACAGAATTGCAAATGCAATCAACCTATGTCAACAAAAGTATTCATGTATAAATGTTTTAAAATAATATACTTAGTAGGTGATGTTACCGCAAATTAAAAGAGAATGTACCTACTAGTACCTAGACTTCTAACACAACATACATCTTGGACCAATCGGAAAATTGTTTAATCTCAATAATAAAGCCCTTGGGACACACATGCACTCTAATTATTCTAAGAATTTTATTTTCTCTAATAAGTAGATTTTGTTCTGTACTGTAAAAGATCATGTATTTTCTGTGGTCTTTTATTGAGAAGGAACCGATAAATAGGAATTATACATAACTATGGACTTGGAAGAGATTTTTTTTAACCCACTGATTGTTGTCACTGGAGGATGCCATTTTGTGTTGTTATTTTCATATGATTATAACTGCCAAACTGGATTCCTTTATAAAGTTCTTCCATACGTATATGTTGTATTAAATAAGACTTCCCCAATAAACAAAAAAAAGAGGCATCTGAAAATAAGTGGATGTTTACATGTTTGTGTAATAATGCAAAAGGCGTTGTTAACAGCCAGTGTGGATTAAGTCGTTTATTGTTGAAGTTTTAATGCAACCGACCGTTATTGGATATAAATAAAAATTGTGACATTCTTTTTTTTTTTTTTTTTTTTTTTTTATAAGTCCGTGCGAGACCGTTTTACGGTAGTCAAGGACGTTAAAAACCCCCTTAAGTAAGTTCTTTTTTTTTTTTGTCAAGAGGGCTTACACTGGGTTTGAATTATGGATAGAAGTCACTTTTTTTTAGAGGCTGAAAGGGAGAAGCGGGTGTAAAACAGGGAGAAGTTGAATTATGTGGCAAAAGTGTTTTTGTGTTTTATTAGTAGAAAATGACAGCATAGTCAAATGTCCATGTATAATATCAGTCAAAATAAAATATGTCAGACGGTCCAAAAAATCTGGTAAAAAGATCGCAGGTCCGGAAATGAATCCTTATTTTCAGGTCTTACAGCCAAGTGTCATTCTGACAGTGACTCAGGTATTCTATGTAAATAAATAATTCAATATCCGGTTTAGAGTTCTGTCAGTGTGTCTACCAGGCAAAGGAAACATTTTCACTAAAATGGAATGAACAAACAAAAAACAATAATGAAGGTGACATTTTTGTGGATTTTGGTGATGATGAGAACTGGAGGTAGAGTTTTCTTCTTTCCGTGGATTGTTAAATAATAGGAGGAGTTGATTACACAAAATAGATACACTATTTTCCCCATGGTCCACCCAACTTCGCCATACAATAACCCATGTTTGCACTTTGTGCAAGCTGGCCAAAATTTACATAAATTACATAGATTAATTAAAATTACATAGATTGCCATCGAAATATTTCATCAAGGCAGCATGCTTTACAGTGCGACAGATGTGAAAGGTGGCAGCATAGAATATGCAACACTGGTAAATTTTATTATTTTTCATTCCCGTTCTTTTAATTCTTGTTAACATTGTTTCAGATATACATGTAGGCATAAAATATTTAAATAAATGTATTCAGTATATATTGGCACGTGCCATATACAACCATATATTCTATTGCCAGTAATAATGTATTACTGAAAGGCTGGCTTTATATAAGTTTTGATACCAAGAAAATGTTGTAACTGATATGTGCATTATCTAATTCTTATCTATAATTTAATTATTCACACGTGTCATAATAATCAAATCGTATATTCATTATCTTCAATTAAATTACAGGTACAACACAAATCTTAGTGCAACAGAATTCATCTGCATTGTTTGCAGTTTTCCGACAGAGTCAACACAGATCAGCAACAACACAGTAGCTATAGGAAACTTTTCCCTATCTTTCATTAAACCTTTAAAATATTGTATTTTAACTTGAACTTGTTTTTGGTATGCTATATGTTTTTATTTTATTTATATTACTATTATTGTTGACATGCTAGATATATAAATAAAAATTATAATCTTTTTGTGTTTTAATATAACATTATTATTGGATCCGAATTGGCAATGATCCGAAGTTGTAATGCTCTGAATTTGTGTTCGCCAAATTTGTTATGGTCCGAGTTTGAAATAGTCCAAATTTGTCATGTAACTACTAAAAGACTATGTTATTGAAATAAAGATTTTGCATTGTTTGTCATTAATAGATGTTACTACAGCGATAGGCAACAGGTGAGTTTGAATATTGGAACACGGACAAGACAAGACAAAGACAAATACTTTATTAGAGTCTCACCTCAAAATGTATCACAATAAAATAATTATACAAAGTCTAAAACCTTAATATATACAATAGAACCACTCTAAAAAGAGTTATGAGAGACTATTACACAAAAGTAAAATAATATAACATTTAAATGCGTAACATTATAGTTAAGAATACAGGATGTCACTGGTAAGCTATAAAACAGCTGGGGTTCTACCTTAGCTTAGCATCAGATAAATGGGGTAATAAACATCGTTTAATTAATTAACAATCATGTTTACACAGCAAAGAGTTTTAATAACATCCTCACTCAGATTTAGACACCTGTCATCAACATGAAGCGTTAAAATTTATCAGACGGATGTCACTGGTAAGCTATAAAACAGCTGGGGTTCTACCTTAGCTTAGCATCAGATAAATGGGGTAATAAACATCGTTTAATTAATTAACAATCATGTTTACACAGCAAAGAGTTTTAATAACATCCTCACTCAGATTTAGACACCTGTCATCAACATGAAGCGTTAAAATTTATCAGACAAGTGTCCATATCAAAAGTTTTCAACAGGACGTGGACACTTGGTGGCGTTTTTTAAAATTGGAAAGTCGTCAATTCGAATCTGGTGCATCTTGTATGCCTTAAAATATGCCAATAAAATTCGACATCTGTACATTTTTTGTTGTGGTTCTTAGATCGATAACAGATGGCATTGTAGAAATAATGCAAGTGAACATAATGGGTCAATTTGAATGTTTTCAACGCAGGCAATAAGAACAGTATACTGGTCACGGAGTAGTTCTCGCCGGCAAGTAATTCTCGCCACCCGATCTTTTGACAGTTTTTGTGAAAAATTGGCATTTTAAAAGTGGCCAGCGTAATTTGTGTTGGATGGAAGATGGTGAAATCTATTAAAAGAAGCCTTTTCTATTGATTTACATGGAAAAATAACGGCACAGTCACAAAAATGGCGAGAATTGCTTCTGTCTTTTTTATGGCGAGAACTACTCTCTGACCAGTATGTTTCTTTCGAAACGAAATATAAAATCATGAGTATAACGATCTTCTTACAGACTTAAGATACAATTTCTAATATATATTGAATAATTCAGAATGGGATCACAATCGGAGTACAACTTCTTGTATAATTAGACAATACTAGATGAACGACATGGGGTTTTTAAACATATTTTATGTAAAATACTAAAGTAAAAAAAGACGAACCTCGTCGTCGGAGGCCATTTTCGGAAATTACTCGTTCATTATGAAAATACCCGAAAGGTTCCGATACTGAAAAACTTACACAGATTCGAAATAGACACCAAATAATAAAATCCATCTCGGTCTCGCTAGTATTTCCGTTTAAATAATGAAAAAGTCTTAATTGACAATGCCAATTTTTGTACCGAAAGGTCGTGAGTTTTCTCCCGGCTTCTTCTCCCAATAAAAACTGGACTCGGTGATAAAGCTGAAAAAATTACTGACTTGAAGTGGCCTTAAACATCATTCAAACAAACAAAAACAAGCTAGTGATCACTTGCCTATAAACACTGAGGTTGCGCGTTCCAGCCATACCGCGAACAGGCTGTGCTCGACTCTGGGATAGTCCAGGAACCTATTGATAGTCATAAAGGGATGCAGAACACCATCCGCATTTTTTGTGAAAAATCTCAAAATAGATATCATTATTTATGGTAAAATTATTAAACATGTAAATGCTTTCATTAAACTCTATATTTCCATAAAATTAAATATAATAATTAGTCATACCTATAGTATTAATCCAATTTATCAATGGTTCAATACAAATGTGTCGCATTCACGTGTTCGGTATATGCAAAAATAATGAAATTTTTTTTATCAAAGGAGGGTAATTTTAAACAAAAATACCAATTTAGTCTTTTTAACCATTTATTTCCAATAAACAAAATGTAACCCAGAAACACCAATTTTTCTTTCCATCGCTAAAATGTATATTATATTGTATACAAACTCAGAAAATTTCAATTGACACAATTTTTAATCTATTATCTTAATGTTTTTTTTTTATTCTCTTCTCTGTATAATCTATTCGAAAATTTGAAATTTCGGTGCTCAACCCCTCAAAACTAAGCGAAAATCCCTTTTTTATTTTGAATTATGATTACTTGTATATTAAAAACTATATGTCAAGTTTAAAAAAAAATTCAATGAGACATTATTTTTAGAGCTGAACCCTCTTAAATGACCAGGATAGCCAGTTTCTTGCCACGGGCTTACGGTTTTCACCTGGTACCAGATGGATCCCCCCCCCAAAAAAAACCCCCAAAAAACTGGACATGATATTGCTAAAAAATTGTTGAAAATGGCATTAAATCTCAATCAAACAAACAAAAATTTGTGTGGCGTTTGTAATTGAATGATTTAATTCGTTCAATATTACATCATATTTGTGAATTCTAAATGTGTGTCCTTCTGGAGCACTGATAATAAACTTATTGCTTCATAAACATAAATGACTTGATTTAGTATACTAATAGCTTTACCAATGATATTGCTATCGGTTTAATTTACCGATTTTGTGTTAATTGCATTGAGGAACAGTTTCAATCTGATCTGTGCTAAATAAATAAATAAATAAATAAATAAATAAATAAATAAATAAATAAATAAATAAATAAATAAATAAATAAATAAACAAACAAACAAACAAACAAACAAACAAACAAACAAACAAACAAACTAACAAACAAACAAACAAACAAACAAACAAACAAACAAACAAACAAATAAATAAATAAATAAATAAATAAATAAATAAATAAATAAATAAATAAATAAATAAATAAATAAATAAATAAATAAATAAATAAATAAATAAATAAATAAATAAATAAATAAATAAATAAATAAATAAATAAATAAATAAATAAATAAATAAATAAATAATGTTAAAATTAATTGTATACAAACCAACCATAAAAATCAAGGGATTGGCAATAAACCACATGCTAAATAAACGGTTTATAATATTGAATATGTTGGTATGACGTGTGATAAATGATTCGTTTAGATATTACTATATAGTAGCTATAAAAAATTAGCTCTTAAAACTAGTTTCATTGTAATTTGTAAGTTTTTATTGCTTTTACTATGCATGTTTCATTTTGTTGTGCTAGATGTGTTGAATGTTGATTGCTTTGTCATTTATTACTTTGTGCCTAATGCTATGTCAGTCAATTTGTCACTAGAGCTTGTGATGTTCTGTTGTTTTTGACGTGACAACATGCTTGAAATCAAATTTATTTTCCGGAACTTTTGATTACTATTCCGATTTATTTTGTTTACAATGACAGTAAATCCGATCAAATCTTAGTTTACGCTGCCCCAAAAAGTGTTACAATTTATCTGATTGGTAAATCGAAAAGGTGCGAGTTTTGAAACGTTTAAGTGGTAAATAATGTAAGAATTTAGAAATTACATCATTTTAGGAACAGAAAACATATATAATCACCCAAATCCCAAGGCAACCACTATTTACCGTACAATGCACATTTTTGCCAGTACGGCAACACTTTCCAATTATCCCTGCAATCCTCCTGCAATCAAAGTTCAAACGGAAAATTCTTCTTGAGGTATACACTATACCAGCCACTGATGATCACATACTGTCGCATGCGCGGACCAATAAGTAAATATATTTACATAAATTGTAAAGAAAATAATTGATCAAGAATATCAAAATTTTGTGAAAAGAAAAGAACAATAAACAAATTTGAAGACGTGATTAAAACTATTTACATGTAGCTAATTTTTTGACAAGTGGAGTGTATTCTGGCTTTGCCGGTTCTCGATAGCTTAAGAGATTATTGGATAAAACTTTGTTCTTATCTAAAAGATATATTTATTTATTTACCCATTTGTTTCATAGATAAACTACTACACACTTGCAAAAAATCACAAGGAACCGTCTGGTTATTGCCAAGATCTTCGAATTATTCGAACGACCTAATTTTTGACATATGGTATACTACGTCACCAGTTCTCGATAATTAGCTATGCAGAGCTATTCTGACAATAAAATACCATAAAATGTAATTAAAAATGTTATTCATATAAAATTTGTTTAAAATGAAAAGCATTGGTTTAAAAGATAGGACCCGTTTATTGTACTATAAGTTGAAGAAATTTTTGGATTACGGAAAGGTATCGAACAATATGGTACTCTGTATTTTGGGAGAATTTTAAAAATCTAAACATAGAACCTGTTTATGTTTTCATTCCTGAGGAGCAAAGTGGTATCCTAAAGGAAAATTGCCTACAAACAGAAGATATGTGAGAATCCTCGTTTTATGACAAAATGAATTTTTGCATGACTATCGAGAATAGGTTACTATTGAGAACAGGTAAAGGCTCGATACAGAGAACAGCAGGTGTCAGCTGTTCTCTGAAGCTGTAAATGGATGGTGCTAGAACGAGTGTAGCAGGGAGTTGGTTCCACTGCGGTATTGTGTATGGAAAAAATGAATGCTGGCACTCTATCCTTATTTTACTTGTATATAATATATGTCATTGTACATGTGTCGTAAGGATGAGCATGATATTTCCAATTGTCATTCCCGTCTTAACATAGGCTTATGTTGTATGAAGAAAAGAGTACTTTATTTACTGCAGTTAAATTCGATATTGTAACTCGAATGCCATTAAATAGGTACTACAGGTAAGAGAGTGAGGTGACTTTTTGCCACCTGACCTTGACCTCAATTTCACAGTCCAGCGACTACGTTTAAGTTTTGTGGTTACGGCTGTTCCTCTGTTACCACGCATGGTAGGATGACAATATTTGGTATATAGGTTGCTGATGACTATTACATGACTGTCTGGGAGGTGTCACCTGACCTTGACCTAAATTTCACGGTCCTGCGACTACGTTAAAGTTTTTGGGTTATGGCAGTTTCTCTGTAGCTATGGATGGTAGGATGACAATATTTGGTATATAGGTTGCTGATGAATAGTACATGACTGTCTGGTAGGTGTCACCTGACCTTGACCTCAATTTCAATGTCCAGCGACTACATTAAAGTTTTTGGGTTATGACAGTTTCTCTGTAACTATGCGTGGTAGGATGACAATATTTGGTATATAGGTTGCTGACAGGGTTTACCACAGGCTATTCAAGGGCGGTGCTCCTCCACTCTTGAATTTGTTTCCTCCACCCTTGAATTTTGAGCTTCATACTAAAAGTTTGACTATTCTTAAAAAAATGAAGTTTTTAAATACAAAAATACATGTATATTCTGACTGGTAGCAAAAACACTAGTGGGAAAACAAAAACAAAGACTGATAACACTATTATGAATAAATAAATGTCACTCTAAAATTTTTATGAGTAAGGAAATGGATCATCTTCCGACTTGCACCACCCTTGGATTTTGAGCTGTGGTGATCCCTGGCTGATGAATAGTACATGACTGTCTGGAAGGTGCCACCTGACCTTGACCTCAATTTCTTGGTCCAGTGACTATGTTAAAAGTTTTTGGGTTCAGGCTGTTCCTATGTAACCATGCATGGTAGGATGACAATATTTGGTTATAGGTTGCTGATGAATGGTACATGACTGTCTGGTAGGTGTCACCTGACCTCGACCTCAATTTCACGGTCCAGCGACTAGGTTAAAGTTTTTGTATTAGGACATATCCTCTAACTATGCATGGTATGGTGACAATATTTGGTATACAGGCTGCTGCTGATAACTAATGCTTATGACGAAAATTATTTTCGTTACTGATGCGCAATGCAGGCAAGACGTTTTACTGTGTCCACACTTGTTTATTTTATGTAAAAATAATTTCATAACAGCTTTTCGAAGCATCTTTTTTAATAGCAGAATAATCTTGTCTGTTTCATATATCATTGATAATGAGTCATTTATGATCATGAAAAGACAACCACAGGAACTTACAAAACAACATGATATGTTTAATTATTTCTATCATTAATTTTTTTTGTTATTTTAAAATGAATTAATTTGTTCTATGCATTTTTATCCTGTGTAATTATGGGGGTACCTACACCGATATGCAGTTTTGTAAGTTCCTGTGGTTGTATTTCCATGATCGTAAGTGGCTCATTATCAGTGGTACACGAAACGGATTAAATATTGATCTGCTACTTAGAAGTTACAAAACACATGAAAGATACTATTTCTACATAAAATAAAGTAAAAAACCCATAAAACTGTAAAGAAACTGTATATTGTGGTATTTTGATGGTGCCAGCGATTTCGTTGCCTTTTTTTAAATGGATCCCTCCTTTTCAATTGGGAAAATTTATCTATGTTTTTCTTGAAATTGTGAAAACAAAGCAATCGTTTTACACCTATAAAAAAGGAAAACAACAGTAAGCAGTCAATACAATAACTTAATTGATCTTTTGTTAAATATATTTATTTGACTTATGTAAGATGTTCAAACATCGGATGACTGCAGAAACTTCCATTTTGTTTGTTTTTATATTATCAAGATGTTTGGAATTATATGGATTTATTTGAGCAGTTTAAATTATTAAGTATAAAGTATCAATGAAAAACCAAAAAAAAATACATTACAATAGAATAACTTTAAAAAAAAATAAGTTACTAGAATTATAAATGAAGTACATGTATGTAAAAATTCCAACGGTTTGAATCCTATAAAAATAGTATGTATTTTATGTAAAATGCACTTAAACATATTTAAACATATTTAAAATAAGGAAATGAAAATGACTGCCAAAATACTAATTATTATTATGTTTAAATCGGTGCAATACTCGTTTAACATTGGCGGCATCGTATTGTGCAATTTCCGGCACACAGTTCATATCCGCTCGACACTACTTTTCTAAACTTCTTTTGTTTTGAACTGGTTTCCAGTATTATTTTTCCACTGCACAGTTTGTACAAGGTAAAAGTCAGACGGGAATCAGCTTACACTGTTTTGTAATGGCGCGTAAACACAATAAAAACAGAGTGACAAAAATTTGAAGGTTTCTTATTAAAATGTTAACAAAATTGAACGGCCAGTAGCCCTCCAACGGAAGCCATGAATAATATAGACCTGGATCGCCTGTTCTTATGGTTTTCTGATGGGATTTTTGTCATAAATTGGGAAATATTTACACAAAATTTTGGAAATTTGCTCCAGGGGAAACAGCCGAAATTCGGAGGCAAATTCAAGCTAACAAAATCACTGGGTGCATATGGTAACCTGTGGTGTCGTGTGGTAAAAGTCACACCTGTAAGAGAGTACACGTAGTTCTTGCCATTAAAATGACAGAAGCAAATCTTGTTATTTTGGTGATTGTGTCGTTATTTTTCCTTTTAAACAGATGGCAAAGGCTTCATTTGATAGATTTCACTATCGTCCATCCTAAACAATATACATTTATCACTTTGAAAATACAAATTTTTCACAAAAACTGTCAAAAGATCGGGTGACGAGAATTACTTGCCAGCAAGAACTACTCACTGACCAGTATCACTGGTAAACCTAAACAGCTAAAATGCCAGACTTTTGGTAAATATTAGAGCAAAATGGCTAAAAACTCTATTTTTTACCATTTTTCATTATTTTAACCAATATTCTCCAAAATTAGACACAAACTTTATTTTTAGGCGAAAGACTCCAATTTTAGCCTTTTCGGCCGTAACTTTCTAAAGCGCTCAAGCGATCATGATTTTCTGATAACGTGATCGATAATCTACAGCCATTAGATATAAAGAAAGCTGCCCACATAACCGTTTAAATGTCAAAGTTGTCACTAGTTATGGTAACTATTTCAAGTCTGTAGTTTAAATATTATGGAACGTAAAAGCTTCCAAAATTTACTACAGACCATGGTAAATTAATGTAATAAATTAAAATTAAATATACATTGTTTAATTATTTTGTGCCATATGATAACTTGTTTTTTGTGACTGATATAGTTAGACAAAATATTTGAATAGTGTGTTTATATTTCTTGAAGATAATTAATCCACATGTGTTACCGGTCATTTACTGAACATGGTTTATGAATACACAACAGGTCTTCGAAGGTTGTTTTATTGCTAATGTTTCCTTCATTTTCTTAACGGTAGTCAACATCCAATGCTTAAAAAAGTAATAATATCTTAAAACAATTGCAGTGAAAACGGTTTTATTTATTAAACCGTATTATAAATATTCGATAGTTTTCACTGCAATTGTTTACTCATATAGTTCAATACCCATTTTAAAGATTTATTAAAAATATAGAAGAAATTGTTTTGATGTTACCAAGAATAACAAAATTTATGCTTAAGTGGGTGGATTTACTGGACGGCATCGTAGAGGAAGTGGTTTTCAAATGATCTCTCATAAGATAAGAATAATTTTTTAATAGTTATTTATTGAAGTAGAAACATTTTGTGTAAGACCTCATGCTGAGTAGTTATGGTCAAACTATTTTTTTTCAATATATATATTTTAATCATGTTAATCAGAACAAATTCTCAGTCTCGGTATGACAAACAATTGATCACGTGGTCTGTCAACACTGAGATTGCAAGTTCGACAAGGTCCAGGTTTTCTCCGGGTACGCCGGCGTCCTGCCCCCATAAAATCTGGATGCCATATGAAAAAATTCATATCTTTTTATCTGGGCTCCACCTTCTGGTAACATGTTCGATAACTCTAGTAAACATGTAAGACTGTAGTTGGTATACAAGCCATAACATAAATGTGTCACACTATACCTTCAATAAACAATTTATTGGCACCTATGTGGGTAAAAACCCTATTAAATAAAAAAGGGTATTAAAATATACAGACTTTGCAAACGTTTGTTGAATTAAGTGAGTGTGCATTTCTTAATATAATACACAATAAAGTGTTTGCTAATGAATTGTTGTTAATAAGCTGTTAATAAATATGTCTCTGATGTGTGTGAGCACGGATTTGAAAAGGTCGACAGCTATCAGTTAAGGATAATTGAGTGATTACATACCTTTAATAAAAAAATGTCCCACTATTAATGAAGCTTCCTGTACAGTTGACTGGTGTTAATTAGTGGTAGGATTAGTGAAACATATTGAAAATAAAATAACTTAAAATTATTTTCCTTTTAAATTTTTTAAAGAAAATTTTTGCAGCCCCGAAAGGTGCATCGTTTTATTGCAGTTATGTATATGTATTAACAACACCTGATTTTAAGTCTATGAAGAAATGCTCCTCCCATCGTTTAGTTTTTCCTGCCACACATATTGATTGGATTGTAATAGATGTGACAGGTCACCCACCTGTCAATTAAGTCAATCACATTAGACATTCAAAGGAATGATAATTGACACTGAATAGTTGCTTTGTGCTCATCCGATTGTTGAGGAAAGCACATGATTCTGCTACTGGATATACAGTATAATAAAAATTGTTATGTCAGTTTTTTTTAAGATTCCGGTTTCACTTAATTTTTTTTATCCTTAGGTTTTTTACTGGAAAAAATTTGTATTTAAAAAATTTGTGTATTTGTTTAAATTGTGGACAATTCTATATTATTGGTCATACAGACAAAGAATTTGGAATCAAATGATGAAAATTCATGTTTGCAAACAAGAGATGTCTAATGAAAGTAATAGTTCAAAGCTATTGTTTTTCAATGTACAAATACATGTATTAAAGAACAGTCACACATCAATGGACCAGGAATAAAATTATATTTTAATTTATCAATTGTTGCTCTATAAGAGCCTTGCAGATTTCCAAGTTTATATGTAAATGGTAGATTTTTTCATGTTCAGAATACTGAGTGAGACAAAGTTCATGCACACTCGTCTCTTGCTGCATCAAATTAAAAAACCTGAAACAAAAATTTTGATCACCTGGTCTTTTCCAAAAATGTATCTTAAAACCTATTAGTCTCAGTTTTTTCAAATTGTGCCAATGACCACTGATTTCACTGTGTACGTCCTTTTGACATCATCAGTATCAAATTATGAAAATTTTTTCAAGACATGTAAATATATCTCACAAATGTCACCTCCTCAAAATCATTTGAGAACGATGGGTCTGAATTCAAAATACTTTAATAGCTTTTTGGTCTAGTAAACATTTAAATTTTACCAGACCAAACCTACATGTAAGATCACTAGGACTGGAAATAGTTTCATGGTTCAAAGATCTGGAACAGTACTGGACTTACACATGTAGGTCGACTGAGAATAAATTATTTATGGAAATAATTTTTCTGTATTTGAACTGATTTCGTGTCATGATTAATATACAAGAAATGACAAACTTTATACAGTGTGTATATCATGTAGCTTTCATTGTTATTTCTTTTGTTAACTTAATGTGTATAAGTATTTAGCATTTGATTTTCTTTTCAATGCAGCTGTTTTGCAATGTAAATTTAATATAATAGTATATTTCTATTGAAGGTATCCAATAAACAAATTTTGAAGAAATAAATACAAGAATAGAAGATGACATCACAGTATTCAGAGTTGCGGGGTTTGTACCACTTGAGGGAAACTATTGGATCAGGTAAGTGCGACCATATATGGTGCTCAAACTGCATTCATCGGTTCCAATCATTCTTGTAAAACTATTTTGTTTGACATAATTTTGGATGCCTACTCTTGGCAGTTTGAAAGTTGTTACATTTTTGATTTATTCCTTTCACTTGAGTGCTCTTTCCCATGAGTTTATGCATGATATGTTACAGGGGTGCACACAGAATCCCTGACGATGGTATTTAGTTATCAATATTAATTATTATTAAGACCAATCAATAAATTATTGGATTATATGTAATGTATACATATTAAAACTATTTGTTTTTTTTTCAGGTGGATTTGCTAAAGTAAAACTTGCTTATCATGCTCTTACTGGTGAAAAAGTTGCCATTAAAATCATGGATAAAAGAGCATTAGGGGTAAGCATAATTGCTGGGAAATTTTAACATGTGCTCATTTACATACTACGTAAAGAGCAGATAAATTTAAAACAAAACTTAAACATCAATTATTCATGTGAAGACAACAACCAAGAACTGAAAATGAACAAAAAGCTGAGAACAGAAAGGAAAAAAATTGGTCAACTACTTAATTGGAACAGTGACATTAAACAGTGTGTAGCAGGGTGGGAACCAGTTAAAGAGATCCAACTATTTAATGCCTTTTATCTAAAATTAAGTATGTATTTCGTCAAAATTTGAAAAATTAGAGATTGAAACAACCTTATTGATGCAAAACCTTGTATCATCTATATAGGTGATATAAGATGTTCTTTTGTCGGAACTACTTTTTGATGTCATAATAAATGGAATAACCAATTATTTGTTGGATGACTCGCATTCTGTGAATGAAATATGACATCATAATACGTGCGACTTTATGGACTTCTTGGTTGAATTTAAAATTTTAAACATTCAGTTTTTTTTGCTTTTTTTTTATACTTTCTAAATATAGATAAAAGTATTACATACATTGAAGTGTAGGTACAACTACATGTATCATGTCTCGAAACATAGCGGCCAGTAGTGATACAAATGTACAGAACTGTCTCGAAGTGATACAAGAAGTTGTACCTGCACATAATGTATGTAATGTGTATTTACCACAGATATATAGACATGCATCCCACCAATAAAAAAAGAATAAAGACTATACCTGCACAATGCAAAACCAATAGAAGCAATCCTTTAATACAAAAATAAGAAAATCCAATTACTTCATTGATTATAGGATTAAACACCGTTTTCAATGGATTTATCGGTATATCAACAAGACCAACTCACTCACAAACAAATAATATGTTTGTGAGTGAGTTGGTCTTGTTGATATATCGATAAATCCATTGAAAACGGTGTTTAATCCTTATAATTCTTTAAAATTGCATTTAGAAATTAATTTATCTAACGTGTTTCTCAACTTCATATTTCTTGTGTATTTGGTAGCGGGATTGACGTATGAATATTTTGTTTATTTTTAAACGTACAATTATTTCCATGAACCATTTTCTGATTTTAATAAACACAATTTTTAGTTTTACATCAATCTGTAACCTTATTTTCTGTTTCGAACACAAGGAAAGTTTTTAATTTAACAAATCATTAATGATATTTCATCAAACAAATAATTTGTTAGTTGATCACTACTTTCGATATTGAAAGCCGCCATCTTTGTTTACATTGGTTACGCTAAAAATAGTTCGGTCAACGTCGTTTATCCTAAAATAAATGGAGTCAACTTCATTTATCAAAAAATATATTTCGTTCAAAACCTCAACCGGAAGTAATATAGACCAATCAAATAAACGTATTTCTAAATATGCAAATCATATTAGAATTATTATAGGATTAAACACCGTTTTCAATGGATTTATCGGTATATCAACAAGACCAACTCACTCACAAACATATCAAAAAAGTCCTTCAGACTTTTATTTGTTTGTGAGTGAGTTGGTCTTGTTGATATACCGATAAATCCATTGAAAACTGTGTTTAATCCTTGTAATTCTTTAAAATTGCATTAAGAAATTAATTTATCTAACATGTTTCTCAACTTCATATTTCTTGTGCATTTGGTAGGGGGATTGACTGAACGTATGAATATTTTGGTTGTTTACGTATGATTATTTCCATTAACCATTTTCTGATTTTAATGAACACAATTAAGTTTTACATCAATCTGTAACCTTGTTTTCTGTATCGAACACAAGGAAAGTTTTAAAGTTAACAAATCATTAATGATAATTCATCAAACAAATAATTTGTAAGTTGATCGCTACTTTTGATATTGAAAGCCACCATGTTTGTTTACATTGGTTACGCTAAAAATAGTTCGGTCAACGTCGTTTATCCTAAAATAAATTGAGTCAACTTCATTTATCAAAAAATATATTTGGTTAAAAACCGCAACCGGAAGTAATCTATTCCAATCAAATAAACATATTTCTAAATATGCAAATCATATTAGAATTATTGAATGTTAGCTTAACATTTAGCAACCAGATATAATTCAAAATGAGAACAAGTCACAATTAATAAATAAATTGCTTTTGGGAAAGTTGAATGGTCATAAATTTGTCTGAAACTGGAAAAATGTAGAGTTTGTAACTACAATCAGCCTAGTTTTTTTTCCAATTTCTATAATTGGGCTCTTAAATGGTCTGCCACCAGTCTTTTCCTAGTATAACATGACAACCAAAGAGAGGACTCCTCCTACAGTATGTTTCACCTGGGGATGTGACAGGCAGCCCTGTGGGTTAATTCCTTGGAACCATAAACAGTAACCAGATGAATATTTTAATACGAATACACTGAGTAAAAAAAACCTCAAGAAAAAATGGAAATAATATAAATACACAGCAGCAAAATATGAAGGGCGAACCATGATGTGCCTAAAAATTGTACCTTAAAACAAAATTAAACAGAAAATACAAAATTACTGTCAAGATAATATGCCATTTATAGGAAAAACCATAAACAAATTGAAAAAAAATTAATGTAATATTTGTATGAAGCCATGGAAAATTTTTTTAATTAAAACCTTTATCTTATGAGGTTATATTAGATTGCAATAACTTGTTAAAGAAAAGAATATTTATACTTGAACTATTTTATGTGCCAGTGTTAGTATAAACACAAACTTTCCATATAGCTTGTATACAATCACAAATACAAATTTACACAACAGTTTTTTCTTTGTCAGAGTCTGAGAAGTAAAATTTTCATTGCAAAGCTATTCAGTTAAGATTTTGCTATCAAATGCTTATTTACACAATCCTCTTTGGAACTGGCTGTGCTTCAAGCATAGATCTTTTTATGCCTGCACAATAAACTTTCTATTTTGTTTTATAGGAAGATTTACCAAGAGTTAAGACTGAAATAGAAGCTATGAAAGATTTATGTCACCAGCATATTTGTAAACTATATCAAGTGATAGAAACAGAGCAGAAATTCTATATGATACTGGAGGTATATATAGACAAATTAAAGTCACTTTTTAACTTTGTGGATATTGCAAGAAATTCATCCATTTATGTATATATGACTGACGTATTATGGTATACAAATGTCCGACCGTCGTCCACATGTCGCACTGTGTCTTGAGAATGCCTTCGCAGATTTTCTTAAAACTGCAAACAGTCGATAATTTTGTTTGCCTCGTGCCATGGTCTGTATACTTTTTGGTAAGTTTCTTATTTAATCCTCATAGAGTTATGGGACTTGTAAAATTAGTGGTGATTTTGTTGTTTAAGACTAACTAAAAAGTTCATTTATGAATTTTCTTGAAAGTTTGGAGAATTGTTTATTTTGATTGATGCGAGCTAACTTTAGTTCTTTGGTAAAATTCTGTTTTATTATTATGGAGTTATCTGATTTTGTTCTTAAAACTAGGGGATTTTTTTAGTTTTCAGACCATAACCCTTTCACGAATTTAAAGTTTGGGTATATGTTTATTTTGATAGATGCAATCTTCAATTAGTTTTTGGAATTCTGATTTATCGTTAGAGTTATGGGACTTTGTTTGTGGAAAAAGGAGGATATATTAGTTTTAAAACTAAAACTCAAAAATGTTTTCATTCATTTTATTTGAACATTGAAACATTTTTTGGAAATGATGCTGTTTTTATTTTTTGTCTCAAATTTTCTGTAAATTATATGAATTAAATTTGTTGTTTAAGAAAGTGTATTGTGCTTTATGAAAAAAGAAACATAATTAACATTTAAAATTGTTGTTTTGGGGTATTAAAGAAATTTGTAAAAAACACTCTTTTTTGTTAAAAATACAAATTCAACAAACATAAACATAAGTCCAAAAAAAACAACTAAGGAAGACGAAAAGATTATTGCCACAATTTATGGTTAATAATAAAGTAGTTTTATCAATATACATGTAGTTATCATTCAGTTAACAGAATGTGAACATTATTTTTGGTTGATTGCATATATTGCAAACAGGATTATATTACAGTGGAAGTCGGACAAATCCAGTTATTTCTATAATTATCTCCCTTGACAGCTTCTGGTAGAATGCATCTATAGATCTTGATTATGTGCACCTCACATTATGGATTCCTTTGGAAATTTCTGCCCGAATAGTGATTGACCATTGGTCAGCAAAATATGTAAAAAATTGTACAACATTCAGGAGCCAGAGCTCAGGAATGATGCTGAACTATAGACAAACACTTTTCAGTATAATTTCATAAAACTACATATGGATGATTCATTGCACCTTAAGATTAATTTTATACAATTCAGTTATTAGTGAAAATTGAGTTATTACTATTTTGTTGCAGTACTGTCCTGAAGGAGAATTATTTGATTATATAGTATCAAAGGACAGATTAGAAGAAGACGAAGCCAGGATCTTTTTCACACAAATTGTAGCGGCTGTAGCCTACATTCATAGTCAAGGGTTTGCACACAGAGACCTGAAACCAGTATGTTTTTCTAGTTATCACCAACTGTATTGATCGCCTGAATATAGCTGAAATAATGCTGCTTGGGCGTTAAACACCATTAATCAATCAATCAACCAACCGTATTGAAATAATTTGACACTCAAAGACAGTTTATTTATTAGAATCGAAATTTTTAACAGATGCATATTTACTGCTAAATGTCTATTTAGCATTTGACATCAGGAATAGTATGATACCTATAGCAGTTTTTGCTATTCTCAGTTATTTGGAAAGATTTGACTTCCAGTAATAAAAATGCTATGACGAACAAATTATCAAAATTTCATAAAACCAATGTTCCATTCCAGGAAAATTTGTTACTTGATGAGGAACAAAATTTAAAGTTAATTGACTTTGGCTTATGTGCCAGGCCACAGGGAGGAATGGAAAATCATCTATACACATGCTGTGGTAGCCCTGCATATGCTGCACCAGAACTTATATCTGGTAAAGAATACCTAGGGTCACAGGTAAAAATCATCAGTATAGGACATTATGATAAAATTGTGTTGAGAAATGTACAGTACATTGGGAAAATATCGTGCCTAATGACCCTTGCAACTGTACATTTTAATAATACATTACAAAAGCATTTTTTGTTTTTTATTCAGTTTTATATTTTATTATTTTCTTATCTGACCTATGTTTGTCCTATCATTTATTTTTACTTATTCTCTGGTACTTGCATCAAATTCCAGCAGTCAATGTTTTCACACACAAAAAACTAATATGTTTGCTCTTTTCTACAGAAGCATACTAGGGCCACATTTTAAAAATATTTTTTATTTGTCTACTATTTTAATCTGGAATAATCCAATTTACAGTACAATATTATGTGTATTAAAATGATAGAGTCAACCCTCTTTACAAGGACCATGTTAGTTTTCCTCCAGCATTGACGTTAAACTGAATTTGCTGTTACAATGGATTTGTATTTTTGTACTTTGATGATCTCCCTTTTTTTATTTGCATCTATTGAAAATCTTTCAAGTCTGCTCAAAACCCAAGCTTAATAACAAAAAATAATAAAATGCTTGTTTTCTTGTCAATATTTAATTAAAAAAACTTGTGTATTTCTTTTTTTTTTTTTAACAAAAAAAAATTAAATTGTAAATTATGATTATTTACATTAGACCGATTGTCAATAATTTATCCTATTTATGTTGTGCCGCTTCAATCTTAACACACTTATAAGCCAATAATTTTATAAAATATGGGAAGATTTAAATATTAAATAGCCTTTGACACCTTTTTAATGAAGTCATATCCCTGTTATCGATTAGTTTTGTAACGGAAATGTCACACTGTTAATTATGCAATAGCAACAGGTGTTCACCTGTGCAATCAACCGTTAGAAAAATTAATTTGCTGGACAAAGATAATCTGTCACAGGTAAATCTTGATTATTTATGGTTATAACGAATTATTTTATGCTTGCTTTGGTATATTTTTTACTGACATATGCAGTTGGAGTCGGAAACTGAATGTCGTTGTATCGAGCATAAACCACCCTTGGACACTTTTGTTACCACTGAAATCCTGTTGGATGTCGAATATTCCATAAAATCAAATGTTGTTGTAACGAGGGTTCACTGTATATCTTGTTTTGGAGGCATATTTGTAAAATATACAAGTCAAAAGATGATACAAAATGTATGTCGCTTAATTAGTTGATATTATACTTTAAAGTACTCACGCAAACAAAATAAACAGTATCTGCTGAAAGCAATTTTCTCTGAAATGAAAGCACTCATATAGCATTTATTAAAGGGGATTTCCCATAAATGCAGCATGATGCAGCTATATATTGCTGAAAGTAGCATAAACCCATTTCAAACAAACAGCATACGAATTTACATGCTTCACTGAAATGTACATCATTTTACAATTTTTATAGGCAGATTTATGGAGTATGGGTATTCTGCTGTATGCCTTGTTATGTGGTTATCTCCCATTTGATGATGAAAAGATTCCACAACTTTACAAGAAAATACAGGTAACTATGTTAAAATTATAATATTGAAATTTATTTCAGTTGTAAAAGTTATCTGTTATATGTTTTATAATATGATTAATTATAAAATTTCAAGTTTATTTTATTAGTTAATATAACGATGTAATATATTATTCAAAGACGTAGTTCAGTGGTTAACATTCTGCACAATCACACACTCAGCTATATATTGTACAATTATTACTTGATAAAATAGTCACTTGAAGTCATATTTATGCTAAAATTACGGTTCAAATGTAGAATTACATAAGTATTGATAGTTTTAATATTTAAACTTGACAATAGCACTAATGCACCATTAGCAAGCTTTGGTGGTGATCACCTGCTCTGTCAACACTGAGATTGCTGGTTCGAGCCTTACTGGGGGGGGGGGGGGGGGGGCAGGGTGTGCTCGAATCCAGTCATAATTAACAAGGATTACCAGTTTTCCTAACGAAGGTTGGGGGTTTTCTTTTGGTACTCCTCCCACAATAAAAACTGGACAGCGTGATATAGCTGAAAAATTGCTGAAAATGAAGTTATAAACCAAACAAACTAATGCACAATGCATAAACATCAAGTGTTTCTATTGAAAAATTCCCAAGGTAGTATTTAAAAAAAAAAAATTTCTGTACAAAATATTCTGTCAGACACACCCTGCCCCCCCCCCCCCCAGTAAGGCTCGAACCAGCAATCTCAGTGTTGACAGAGCAGGTGATCACCACCAAAGCTTGCTAATGGTGCATTAGTGCTATTGTCAGGAGGAGTAATTTAATAAAACATTCTGTATTCTGTATTCTTTCAGACATAATGTTGTATGAAATATGGATCTCTTTAAAAATATTCACATTTGTATATTCCCTTTACAACAATAGTGAGGATTCTTTTTTTTACTAATTTTAAGCTTTTGCTCCTATCAGAGTAACTGAAAAACAGTCTTTTATGGAGTACGGAAACTACTATAAGAAGAAATCCACGAAAATTAATATCCTCAAATTAATCAGAAATCTATAGTAATATGCTGTCATGTTTACTCTTCTATTTATAACCTTTGTTTAATTACAGAGTGGAAAATATGAAAATCCACCATGGCTGTCAGAAGAAAGTATAACATTAATATCTAGGATGTTACAAGTAGACCCAAAAAATAGAATTACAATAAAGCAACTCCTGACACATCCCTGGTTAACGAAAGACACAAATCATCCTGTAGAATGGAGAAGTAAATATAAGGTAAATAAATCGGGTCATTCACAGACTGGCTTTTTCTCCCATAAACACTGCACACCATCATATAGCTGGAAAATTGCTGAAAGTGGCATTCAATCAAACATACAGACCATTCTTACCTGTGTCTGAAATTATTTTTAAAGATTGGAATATAACTGCAAACTGTCTTAACTTTATTTAAATTTAATATCTTAAAAGGAGTTAATTAGATATTAAGATTTCTGGCATATATACTCTTGCATCAAGATACTGATAACTTATGGAATTCCAGAAAAAAGTTCTTGGGTCTATTCCAGAAAAAAATGTCTCCTGGGGGGCAGAATGCATTTGAACTTAAGGGGTACCACCAATAGATTTAAATTAAAATTTAACCCACACCTACAATTTTCTTATATCAAATTAGGCCCCCCTACCAACAGTTTTTTTTTAATATGCTTAATTTTCTATCTTCAATTTTAATTCCACCCCCCTTTCCACCCCCCCCCCCCCCCAGCCAGGGGTAAATTTTTTTCTGGAATAGCCCTTGCTAGAAAATTGCTGACTTATTTATTGTGTGAACAGCACCTGAACAGTAAAAGTCCATGGCATATGTAGTGAACCCGACCACCATTTTTTTTTTGGTATTGCAATTATGAACCTTAATTTAGGAACATGAAGTCACAATATGTATTCTGTTGTCTTTTTATCCTTTCTTTACTTATTGATATCATTTAAAGACTAAAAACTGGTCTAATTATACAAATGTAAAATTCAAACAATGAACAAAACTCTTATCAAACTGCAATTAACGAAATTTATGTTTGTTTGCAAAACACAAATTTATGTGTTCCCAACTTTTACACAGAATAAATATAATGTGGTAAGTATTGTTTACAGTGTGTATGCTGGGTTATTGAGCATTATGTGTGTACAAATGTTATTATTATTAATATTGTGTGTTATCATATAAACTTTGTACGTGTTTTATTAATATTTTGGGTGATAACTAACCCATAGTATATAACAACTGGAAACAAACTGTCCTGTACATTAACTTATATTTTCACCAAATTATTTTGTACAGGGAACTGATGAACTGATTTTAGTATATATATTTTCTCAAACAACCAATAACATTGGTACAGAGAAAGAACAATACAGTACATACAAAACAGTGATAGAAAAACATGTAAAACATAGGTGTAACACAGATGATTACTGACCAACAGGCAGAGGCAAGCCAAGAACACATATATATATGTTTGGGGCCAGTTGGGTCAAGGTTACTGTATCTAAAAATTAAAAAAAAAGTTTTCGCTTCGTCTACTACTAAAATAAGTTGTTAAATCATTGAAAACCTGGTATCGTGGCATGGCCAGGTTTTTTTGTTTTACTTTTGTTTGCAGTTTTTCTTTACTATACGCCATGAACAACCAGTGGTAATCAGAACAACCAGTACTAATCATTTAACTTATTTGCAAAAAACATAAATAAAAACTACATTTCAAAGTTATAGGGAGGGCAAAAAGAAAAATATTTGTAAATATGGCCCAAATCTAAAGTTTGACAGTTTAAAGTCGTCTTTATTCCATCATCAGAATATTTTGAAGGTTTATGAACAAAGAAAGTTTTCTTTTGTAAAACTGCTGTAAACAGTAATTAATGGTCTAGATTCATGTAGTTAAACTTGTATCATTGTAGAGAAGCTTAGATGAAGACTGTATAACAGAACTGGCAGTACACTACGGTAAAACTAAAACAGAAATGGAAAAAGATGTATCAGAGGTTTGTATTTTGTAACAGAGCAGTTTGGAACACATTAAGTGCAATGTATTGCCTGTTGGTACCTGAATCAGTTCTGAATATAATGTAGCAGAAGTTGGTATTTTGCACATCTGGCACTATGGTTTTGACACTCTGTTTGACATTGGTCAGATACCATGAAAAATCTATGGGATCAAATCCTAGTTTGCCAGGCAGGTTAATTTGAAAAGATACGAGACTGATTTCTTTCAACAGAAAACAAATATTTCTACAGTATTTATTTGAAACATCATTTCCAACTGTAAAAGGTTAGAAATGATCTTATAACGGAGCAGTTCGGAATGAATTCTGGTTGTTTCGACATCAGTTCTGAATATTCAGTTTGTAAGTTTATCAACCTGTGAGTGATACATAACTCCAATTTGCAAAACTACTGTAAATTCATAAATTCTTATGATGTTTTTATGATCCCAAATGTTGCAATCGACCTATGATCACAATAATATAACCTAGTACCGTACATACTCGCACATAAGTCGGGAAATTGGGAGTTAATATTTGGTTTTAGAGAAGGGTTCCGACTTTTAAGCAAGTCATACCACAAGAGGAAAGAATTCCGGTCGAAGTTTGAAGGCCGTACATAGATAGCCAACTATAACAACGAAAATAGACAGATACGTGATTAGTTATGCTAAATAAAGACATTAATAAAGATTGTTTTTACTGTGTATTGTTTATTTTATCCAGTTTCCATATTTCCATTCGTATTTACCACTGTTTACACAAGTATCGATTTATTTGTATGTATTGCATAATACATCCGGTGATGTCATGATAGAACTAAAAACCGAAAATCAAGATAAACTAACTGATGCATATATGCTACAGAATTGTCTTTTTTATGGATTTTAGTCATAGCAAGTTCAGGGAGATAATTACATTTACATTTTCAAAACATGTACACTAGTGTAAACAAACCACTTAGGATAAATGACAAGCGATATTTAACTCATAAAACACGAGAAACAAATAATAAACAAGAAGTCTTACGGATATAATGATTTTTATTCACAAATTTGGAATTTTTATTTGATTCTGACCTCATGTCAACACGTCTGTCTTACGACCGACTTATACGAGGGTCAACAGCAAAATACCAGATTTTTAGGCCCAAAAACACCCCCCCCCCCCACCCCCACCCCCCCCCCCCCCCCCCACCCCCCCCCCCCCGACTTATATGCGGACCGACTTTTAAGCGAGCATCTACGGTAATTCTACTTTCGTTACTCCAAAGGCAAAGTGTGCACTTAAATACCATTACATTCCCTGGGGCTCTATAAGGGCTATTTATACAGTTATAAATGTCAAATGTGTCAATACATTAAAGATTTTAACAGAGATATGGACCTCTCTTGTGTTTATATTTGTGTTTGTTAATTAGAAATAATGTATTTGATGTTTGAAACAACAACACGCTGATCTTTTGTTAAACTATTTCTGTTTTCTCATCTTGCATAAATAACAACATAAATTAAGCCTTACTATTGTCATTTGGTCAACTGTGATAAGTAATTTTTACATCATAACATGTAGTTTTTGTCTCGACTGCCACGGAAGTCACTGGAGGCAAGACATATGTATGGGAATCCGGCGACGGCGGCGGCGTAAACACTTGGACATCTTGCTTCTTATATTTGTAAGCTTAAGCCCTAGGTCCATCAAATTTGGTCCAGAGGTAGCTTATGATGAGTACTTGCCAGTCAGTCACCTGTCACCTGACCTTGACCTCAATTTCATGGTCCAGCGACTGCGTTAAAGTTTTTGGGTTACGACAGTTCATCTGAAACCACGCATGGATGACAATATTTGGTATATAGGTTGCTGATGACTAGTACATGACTGTCTGGTAGGTGTCACCTGACCTTGACCTCAATTTCACGGTCCAGTGACTATGTCAATGTTTTTGGGTTACGGCAGTTCATCTGTTACCATGCATGGTAGGATGACAATATTTGGTATATAGGTTGCTGATGACTAGTACATGACAGTCTTGTAGGTTTCACCTGACCTTGAAATCAATTTCACATTCCAGTGACTACGTAGTTTTTGGGTTACGGCAGTTCCTCTAAGTACGTATGGTAGGATGACAATATTTGGTATATAGGTTGCTGATGACTAGTACATGACTGTCTGGTAGGTGTCAACTGACCTTGACCTCAATTCCACGTTCCAGCGACTACATTTTGGGTTACGACAGTTCCTCTGTAACCACGCATGGTAGGATAACAATATATAAATACTACATGTCTGACAATTTTACTGTCACCCTGTCAGACATGTAACATTTATTTTATTATTCCGAAAAACTATTCAAACCATGATCAACTTTATTCAATAATGATATTTAATTGATGTAATAATGGTAATGAAACAGCAATTTAACAATAAAAGTAAACTAATAGTATCCAGAATCTTTGGTAGAAAAACGTTTGTTGCTTGACACAATTGTTGTCTGTTTACAACGGAAATGTGAAAATAGATATTGCGCATGTGCAAATGGTACAGTATAATTCCGTACCTATGGTAGAGGGAGACAGTATTTTTAGCGGGTGACAGTATTTTTCAGACAGTAAAATTTTTTTGACAGTACTTATATGTCACGGTGGCCTATGGAAGATTAACATTGTAAATGAAATTGAGGTATAATAATATTTATTATATAGGTTGCTGATGACTAGTACATGACTGTCTGGTAGGTGTAACCTGGCTTTGATCTCAATTTCACAGTCCAGCGACTACGTTTTTCTGTGTCCACACTTGTTTTCTGTTTAATGTAAAAATGATTCTGTATTTACGGAACTCTATTCTACACAAATAACTTAATTACTAAGACATGTGTCAAACGTGTTTAATAGCATATAAAGCGTGTCATCAGACGACAAAACAAATTTGTAACTATTGCTAGATCCCCAGATACAGGTAAACGAAATAAGTATTATGTTTGATTTAGATTTAGGAATTTAGCAACTTCCAACTGCATGTAATTAGATGTTACAATGAATATTTCGCTACATGAATATAATTACATACATATTTATACATATAATTACATATATATAAATTTTGCTACCGTTGTCGATAGCAAAATATAAACTCAAATTTAAGTAATATGCTCACAATAATTTTTAAATTTACAGTATTTTAAAAGCTGTGGTTTTACTATTGCATGCAATGAGAGTCACTGAAGGTGAGAAATATATGGATTTCTGAAGGTGGACTTTTTGCTTTACATCTTTGTAAGCTTAATCCATGGGTCAACTAAATTTGATCCAATGGAAACTTATGATGAGTTCTTGTCAGTCCATCACATGTCACCTGACCTAGACCTCAATTATGTGTTTCCGTGACTACGATAAAGTTGGATTAAGTCAGTCTTCAGTATAAAGCATGCACTGTAGGATCACATTATTTGGTATATAGGTTGCTGATGAAAGGCACATGACAGTCTGGTAGGTGTCACCTAACCTTGACCTCAACTTCATGGTCCAGTGACTACTTTTTTTACCAAGTTTTTATGCTTCTCGCAAACTTGTTTTAATTTGGTCAGTTTTTTAGAAGCCATGCATTATATATTTTATATAAGGACTATATAATGCTAATTACATGTTACTCATGCAATTGCTGTGGAGTGTGAGCGAGAAATTTTTCTGTGCCCACACTTATGTATTACACATAGTCGTAAACAAAGCAGTCGTTTCAAATTATAATTATAATTAACAGATATATGTTTTACTATGTTACTGTATATGTAATTATTCTGAAATAAATTAACTTTTTGACATCCAGTATTAGACTTTCAGATTACTAGAACTGGTTTTAAGAACTTTTTTAAAATTTCAGTTTAAATTTGATTACCTGACTTCCTCCTACTTTTTACTGCTCGAGAAGAAAATGAAAGGTCGACCAGTCAGACTACTGCATCAGAAAAGTCAACAGGTTCAGAGTCAAACTCCTTGCCGGGTACGAATATTGTCATGCATAGAACTAATGTTATGTATTAATTATAAAGTTGTTTGTATTATTTTGAAGAACTTACTTTTTAAAATAAAAAATAGCAAAAACTTCTTGCTTTTGACAAAGCAAACTATTATAGACATTTTATTAATGTTAAATAACAATATTACAATTATGCTAATTTTTGTTTACCAAATTAAGGTTACATATTTTTTTTGTTTGTTTTAGGATCAAAATGAGGTACATAAACTTTCATTATTGTGTGTACAGTTTGGGGTTATCACATATTATTGTTCACATGGTTTATTTGCTATATTCTGCTGTATTATATAAATTAATAGTCACAATGCTAGTATAAAACTGTAGCTTGATTGCCATTTATTTGAGTTTTCATCTCAACAATTGTCCTGTTGGTCATGATCTAGGTAACTCAGTCAGTTTATTGGTATTTATTCAATCTAAAATTTTTTAAAGACATTGTCCAACCTTATTGAAGGAAACATTAGAAATTATTACATACAGTATTGTATTGCTGTTGGAATTATAATTTTGAATATTTTATTTTTATTACACTTACTTTAATACAGAAATGGTTGCTATTCATCAGACTCTCATTAACACTGTGCAGTGTATTTATACTTGGTATACATATTAACAAGCATTTTTTAAGTTGGGTTTTGCTACATGTATCTAGTAGAGGAATGCATGGCTTCAGTTTGCTTTTTAACCACTACTGGTACATGTTTGGATGTATATTAAATACTTTCAATTAAATTTAAATTTGTATTAAGATAAAGATTTCGATTCTCATGACCTTTTGGAAACCATATACTTTCTATTGAGGTGCCTAACAATTTTTTGTTAAATTTAATTTTGGAAAAATGGATCTAATAATAAATAGAAGTGTGGGAATTTTCAACTGATCAGAATGTGAATATAATGGTGTTTTCTATGCTTTCAAAAAAATTTTTGTAAGGGCTGTTCCCAAAAATGTTTTGTGTGGGAGAAAACACTAATCCAATTCTTTAAGATTTTCTACTAAATTTGTTATTTTTTTAATTAGTGCATCTCTTTTACCTTTAGTTTAATTTGACCGACATCATATATATCCAGAATCGTACGTGACAGGCCTATGCTCTCTCAAAATTTCATGACCTCTTTAAAACCTTCCAAGAGAAAACCAGCTTCCAGGGTTAACCCCACTCTTAAAATAGCACTTTCTTTTCAGAAAATCTTGGTTTATAGGTCATGTAGTGAAAGTGACATAAAACATACTAAACACCATTAGAACAGAGAAAGTTAGGACTGTAAATTTTTCCAATATATTCACCTTTCAGAAAAACTTTCATTTATTAAAATCCATTTAGTAGTTTTTAATATACACTAAGATAAACAGGACTATTTTCTTTTTAAGTACTATTTTCTTATATGTTCTAAATTTGATTGGTCCTCTGGAGTGTCGTGACACCTGTAAGGGCTGTTCCAAAAATATTTTTTAAGACCCCACCTGTATTTTTAAATTAAGCTGTATGACAACTATTGAATTGTAAATTTCCAGTAACACCCCCCCCCCCCCAACCACCACCACCACCATAAATTAAAATTGAAAAAACAATAAACAATTTGTATATATATATATTATTTTAGTTGTGTGCTAAGAATGAATCTTAATTCTAGGTTCAGTGGAACACCCCCACCGTAAATAAGATTCAATCTCATACTACCCCCTACCCCTACGTAAATACAAAATAAATTGTCCAGGGGGTGGGGGAGATAGTAATTTCTAGAATAGCCCTAAATACAAAAAAACTACTACAGAATGGAAAAGGGTGCTGATAATGTATGTTAGAAACATCCAAGTCCAATAAAAAATATTTTCTAAATATAAAATAATTAAATGACTTTTAAGAACCATGATAGGTTGTGTATAATGCATCCATATCAGTTCATATTTTACACAGCCAAATACGGTACATGTACCATACATCGATACTTATTATACAAAGCTAATTAGGGTATAATACATAGTTGCATGTTATAAACATCTAATTACCATATAATAGATCAAGGCTTATTATAAATATTACTGCTAGTTACAGTACAATACATTGATGCATAAATATATTATACCCAGCCAATGTTCAGATTAACATTGTGTGTTTTTCCTTGTGTCACTTAATTTAGATAGGCTTTTTACAGTGAGCAGATCAAAGGCTTTTTACAGTGAGCAGATCATTTCCGTAAAACAATCATAAGCATGTTTATTTTACTCATCAACATGCTGTTGTCAGGTTTTTATATCATGAACCTTTTTGTTGAGACTGATTAAATTACACAATTTATTATATATTCTAATATGACGTGCTTTAAAGGCTTTGAGACCACAACTGTGGTAAAAAAATGATTTATCTATGCACAACACACGCTGAGAAGGGCGTGTTTTAAATGGCTGTTCCAATTACAAAACTAACTCCCACCTGAAAGCTATTGCATATGACATAAAAATCTTATAAATAGCGACACGCGCTATAATTATCCGTTGCAATATATTGTGTGTTACATTGACGGAACAGCCAGTTTATGGCGGAAATGATGTTTTCTGTAGGTACGGAAATATTATAAATGTACTCTAATTGTCTTATTAGAATAGAAATCTATTGCTATCGCTCGGGATAAAATAATACGACATAAATGGTCACCCCGTGGTAAAACAATGATAAACCACAGCCTCCGTGAATTATTTCTTAATTTTATTCATTTCAAGTTATCTAATGACTGTTGGAATAATACTTGTATGTTGTAGACTGAATAACAATGATATCATTGTCAGATTTGAGAAGTAATTTTTTTAAAAACAAATTTACCAAGACAAAATTTAAAAATACGAATTAATTTGTGTATAGTGTAACTTGTCTGAACCGAACACACATGGGACTGTGAAAAACTTATAAGTGATGATTTATTTGCATGGACCTGGCAAAATACTGGTGATGATAAAAGCGATGGCATGACGTTTGATACAATAAATACAAAATATTTTTTACAAAATAAATAAATTCATTTTATTTTGGTAGAGAGCAATACATGCTGTATCAGCAAATGATCTTTTATATCCACCATTTTGCAAATGCATCTACTTTCCTAAGAACTAATCAATTTGTCTGATGTTTTTTCAATTTCTACTCTATATTTGTGTCTTCCGTGATAAAAATAATATTTTCAACATGCTCTAAATATCTGCTGTCTTTCAAGGTTTCTTACAGTAATAAAGTGTCTTAAGAAGACTTTTATTTTGGTTTCATTTTGGCTCCTATCATTACTTTGTCCGTTTCACTGATAGATTCACTGTCCTCAACTGACTCTGCGTCATTTTCAGTATTTATATCACTTGTATATCCACCATCAGGCACTCATTCACTGCTTCAAAGTTCCTCCTGTCTTTAAATTGTCATCAACATTATTGGCATCATCACTTGAAACTGTTGTGTCCCGTAACTTTACAAAAAATTCATTTCATTGGTCATCATCCGGGTCTTCACAGTTCATTCTTAGATAGATATCCATTTAGATAGTTCTTTATCTGGGTGTTTTGGTGAAGATGTAGAATATTCTTTTTCTTTCAACAAACATTTTTTCTCTTTGGAGTTAGATTTTGAATGAATGAAAATAAAACTTATCTGTGAACTTGAAACATGCTAATTTGAATTTGGTTTATATCCCCTTTAATGCACCCCAAAAGTATTATTCATGTGACCAAACCAGGGGAATCAAAACATAATCAATATGATCTGACCAGGTAAGTGTTTGTGTATTTAACAGAAAATTAGAGATAATTACTTTTACGATATGATTCGACAGTTTTTCGTTTAATAATGAATACAAAGATACATTTGGACTGAAAAATAAGTGAGATGTTAACGTAAGCACAGACATTATTTCTGGTAAATAAAAATTCCCACTTTAATCAGTTAATTTAGTTGATTATTGTTGTAGCATTAAAATGAAGATAAATGTAATGTATTTGAAGATTTGCCGGCATCAATTGATGATTTGATGGTCAGAAATATCCATTGACTGGCTCCTCTTAAACGTCACCAATAAATTCAATTTCCCACCATCAAATTACCAATTTATGCCGGCAAATCTTCAAATACATTACAGTTATCTCCTAAATCAGGTTGAAGAAGGCTGTTCCAGCAAATTTAATAATGCATGTATTTCTAAAGAGTTACATGTGGGTACTATCTACTTTTAGCCCAGGAGTCATAGTGCTGATCCATCTATCAACATAGAACTAACTCCAATAAGTTACACACCAACACAGCCCACCAACACCAACTGTGATAACAATGACCTTGGCCCCAGGCCTCCTCCGTGTGGTTGTGAAGAAAGGGGAAGAAGTAGAGCTAGAGAGAGGCTACCATTTTCAACGAAAGATGAGAACAGTGAGAACAAAGAAAATGAGGTTAAGGAGAACAAAGAAAATTTCCTTGTTCCTCAAACGCCTTCAGTAAATTACAGAACTCCCAAACCTTTGTCAGCCAAGGCTCCAAGACCTGCCTCAACACAGCCTGTCAAACCAAGGTCACCATTAATGGCTAAACAGTTACCATTATTAGATGATACCTGTAAGTACTTGGATGTACTGGGGCGTCGGTGACCCAATGGTTAAAGTAGGTCATCTGTTATTGATCACGTGGTCTGTCAACACTGAGATTGCGGTTCGAGTCTCACTGCAGGCAGGGTACACTTGACTTCAATATTAATTGACAAGTATTGCCAGTTTTCCTACCGAAGGTCGAGTTTTCTCCAGATACTCTTGACTTCCTCCTCCAGTAAGAAATGGATGGCATGATAAAGCTGTAAGTGGCGTTAAACTCTGTTCAAACAAACAAACAAAATTGGATGTATTTAAATACATGGGTGAAAGTTTTCCGGATTTTTTTTATTTTTTGGGTTGCTCTTGGGCCGTTTTTGAGATTCATGCAAATCGTTGAGAAAATTTTGAGGGGGGGGGGGGGGGGGGAGGTGATAAAAATTGGTCTATTGGAAATATCGATTTCAATGACTTTTAATGACTGATTTAGTCAAGGATTAATATTTTTTTTTCTCAAAAGACACGATCGCAATCGTGGGTCGTAGTTATACATTTGTTTTATAACATTAGCGACATTGTTAAATGGAGGTAATTCAATCTTATTACGACATGCGGTTGGTAATGAAAACGATGGTTCTGGAGCTGAGGCTGCCGATAAAGGCATAAAAAAACCACTGGCGATGGTCTTTGCTTACAGAAAAGGACATGGTCATTATTTTGTGTCTGTTGTTTATACTTTATTTTAAGAATCAGGAAGTATTTTACTTGAATTTCAATGAAAACTATAATACAACTGTCTGAAATTTGAGTAAATTATTGTTAAAAGGCATAGTCAGATTTCTGTCCTGGAGTAAAAAGGAAGTATCAGAGTAGTGTCCTGATGTACTCCAAAATCCTCAAATACCATATTTTTCCAAGGGCTTCGCCCCCTGAAACCCCACCAGGACTTCGCCCTGGACCCATTTAGGGGCCTAAGCAGCCCCCAAAAGCCCTGGCAGAAATTTTCAGGAGTTTCACCAAATTTCACTTTCACCCATGTAAAAGACGCCAAGTAACAGAATTTAACTATATATGATAGGGTTTTGAATAATCAACACTCAATCTGGCACTGAACTGAAAATGTTAGGCGTGGAAAAAAGTAAGCTTTTATCAACGAAATTTGATTATGATACTACAGATTGGAATTAATGTTTTATGCATGTTGCAGAGGATATCATGATCAGTTGACAGTTATAATAATCAGTTTACCATTAAGTTCGTATTTAAAATAGTTGCAACACTCCAACAACAGAGAAAGAAATATATTTTTGCCTTCAAACACACCCAGGTATGTTTTTCTAGAACATCCTTAACTCTAACAGTTAGAGGTTTTTATCTTTAATTTGGAATTGTTCATCTTACATTAAACATATTTAATTAAATTTAACTGCATGTATTGATTTAAAAGTTAGGTCATTTTTTGTTTGAGAAAATAAAGATTAAAATAATATTTGTCTGATTTTACTAGTGTGTACGCCAGGAAAGTCCGACAACTCTTACCTGAACACAACATTGTCGCCATCAAGGTCTTACGATTCACAGCTAAATAATTTACAGAAAGAGGCATTAAGTGCCAAAAAAAAGTAAGTAACCGTAAAACATGGACATGCAAGATACCATGTAGTTAAGAATGGTGTACTGCAGAACATCAACCGTATGTTATAATATTATGATTTGGTTACATAATACTTTATATACTACTTATGATTTAAGATCCTCGCTATTGGGATTGTTGGGGGAGGGGGTGGGGGCTGGATCTATAGCTGCTTAGGTCACTTATGGTTGATGTTCTCATTAGGGGGTATCATGTCATAACATGAAAAGCATGACAATGGACCATAATGTTGACCTGTTTTAAGAGTGCCACTCTCAATCTACCCCTTTTGCAGATTTAAAAATAAATAGGCTCAATCTTCATCCCAACCTAATGCTCTTTATTTTTCTTGTGGCTGTGGAAAGGTTAATCCCAAGAAAAAATTTATTGTTAACTTGTTCACGTTCCAAGTATAGCTGAAATACTGCTTTCTGGAGGCTCAAAACAGTTCAATTTATAAATCATTCTAAAGAATTAGTCATCTGCTCAAAACTACATGTACATAGAACAAATTTTATATTGAGAAGTTTCAAAGTCGACTATTCATAAAGAATAATTGTTTTGACAATCTAAAAAAAAAATTAAAATAAATTGTAATTTTCATTGACCGTTTAGTTGTTAAATATTTTTGTTGACAAGAAGACATTTCTAATTATCTTTGTCCCTTTCAAATATTGGCAGTACAGCTTTTTGGTTAAGATCACAGAAATGATTTTAACTTTTATCCATTGTCTGATGTAATTGTTTCTATGATAATTCATTTATTTGTTGCCATACTAGTAACTGTTCTAAAATTATTTTTAATATCAGGTATGGACACACCATGAATACACAGTTAAATTACAAAAAAAATGTATTCCACAACATCTGATAAAGAGTAAATTATGAATCAATTGTATGGTTGAGTTGTTAAACTGTTTATCCTTTACAATTTATCATTCACAACAACCAATTATCAATATCTGTGTTAGTGATAAATGAATAAAAAAATTGATGTCAAAGGTCACATAAAAAAAATGCACTTGCATGTATAAACTTGCAATGTATATACTTTCCTTGAAATATACAGCGCAGATGGTGGATAGGAGAAGCCCTCCCGTTGGAACACAAGCATAAGCTTAACAAATAGGTGTAATTTCTGACAAAATTTAACATTCAAACAAAACTTCTACTAAACATTGTATCAAATGAAGCCAATAGTTAAAACAAAATAGAATTGTAAACTTGTGTATGCAGTTTTATCTTTAATCCACATTTATTTATAACAGATCTGTAGATGTTTACAACAAATCATCGTCAGTAGATGATGGTTTACAGGTACCAGACACTCCTGGGTCAGCATCAAAGACAAGGAAAGGATCAGTGTTTGGTAGCTTAGAAAGAGTATTCAATATGTTAACTCCTAAAAAACAGAGAACTTCATCAACAGATGGACCAAGAAAAGTTAAGGTAACACACATTTTCAAAATTGCTTATTCTTGTAACATGCACTACGACCAAAATGGATTCGACAAAGTCTGGGAAAAAACATGGACTTCACATTATTTCCACGATAAACACGGCACTTGTACATGGCATATGTTGTAACTGCATATATTAGTAATGAAAAAAATGTGTTGCAAGAAGGCAGTAACATTTTGTAAACCTCGTTTTTCAGACATCTCAATTTGATGTTCGTCTTACATAAATATTCATTCAACAGATTCATCAAGTGACACCTAATTCCTTAAAAAATGATAATCTAAAAAGTAAATTTGTGTTTTTGTCTCGCCTGCGACTTTCGTCGCTGGAGGCGAGACATATGTATGGGAATCCGGCGGTGGCGTAAACACTTGACATCTTGCTTCATATATTTGTAAGCCCAAGCCCTAGGTCCATCAAATTTGGTCCAGAGGTAGCTTATGATGAGTACTTGCCAGCCAGTCACCTGTCACCTGACCTTGACCTCAATTTCACGGTCCAGATACTACGTTAAAGTTTTTGGGTTACGACTGTTCCTCTGTAACTACGCATGTCAGATGACAATATTTGGTGTATAGGTTGCTGATGACTAGTACATGACTGTCTGGTAGGTGTCACCTGACCTTGACCTCAATTTCACGGTCCAGCGACTATGTTAAAGTTTTTGGGTTATGACAGTTCCTCTGTAACTACGCATGGTAGGATGACAATATTTGGTGTATAGGTTGCTGACGACTAGTACATGACTGTCTGGTAGGTGTCACCTGACCTTGACCTCAATTTCACGGTCCAGCGACTACGTTAAAGTTTTTGGGTTACGACAGTTCCTCTGTAACTACGCATGGTAGGATGACAATATTTGGTGTATAGGTTGCTGATGACTAGTACATGACTGTCTGGTAGGTGTCACCTGACCTTGACCTCAATTTCACGGTCCAGAGACTACGTTAAAGTTTTTGGGTTATGACAATTCCTCTGTAATCACGCATGGCAGGATGACAATATTTGGTATATAGGTTGCTGATGACTAGTACTTGACTGTCTGGTAGGTGTCACCTGACCTTGACCTCAATTTCACAGTCCAGTGACTACGTTAAAGTTTTTGGGTTACGACAGTTCCTCGGTAACTACGCATGGTAGGATGACAATATTTGGTGTATAGGTTGCTGATGACTAGTACATGACTGTCTGGTAGGTTCCACCTGACCTTGACCTCAATTTCACAGTCCAGGACTACATTAAAGTTTTTGGGTTACGGCTGTTCCCCTGTAACTATGCATGGTATGGTGACAATATTTTGTATACAGGCCGCTGCTGATATTTAATGCTATTTACGTAATGCTTATGACAAAATTTATTTTCGTTACTGATGCGGAATGCAGGCGAGACGTTTTTCTGTGTCCACACTTGTTAATATTTTTCCACTAAAACTATGACTGCCACAGTTTTGAAAACGTGTGGGAAAAAATATTTTTCCAATGAGTTTGAGACAATAAAATTTTCCGGTCAGCGTAGTATTTTAATTTACAAAGTCCATGTGTTGGTTACCTTTATCAATTAACACCAGTCACCTGAACAGTAAGCATGCCAGTGGGACATTTTTTATTATAAGTATCAAATTTACTGTAATTCATAACTTTCAACTCTTACACACATTTATATACACATGTATATTAGTTCACATAATAAAATTGCAGGTGTTCATTGATCAATGGTCCGTTCTATTTAGCTTCCAGTGGCTGACAGGTATCCTCGAGGCACCATAATGAAAGGTGTTTTGTGCCAGCATTTAATAACACCTACTGTTTATAATATAAGAGTTTAAACACACCTTTATTGTATAAAAGTTTACTGTATCCATTTTTTGTTACCTGTTTTTTACCAAATTAATGTGAAAATAATAGTATGCAAAAATAATTAATGATGTAAACTTTTTGAGCATGTTTTTACTGACGATCTTGAAAGGATTTATACATAACTGAATCATTTAATGACAGGAACAATTCACTGTCTTTAAATAAAGTATTTATCCCATTCAGTCTATGACAATAACGTTAATTTTGCGGAAATGTGGAGGAATTTGCAGATCCATTGGGGACATCATATTTGATGTGTCCGCGAATGATGAACTTCTGTCCAATCGGTGTCCATCATGGACTCACTGACTTGGCGTAATCCGTTTTGGCTGTAGTGTAATTGTTCATTTTTAGTTTACATATTTTGATAACTAAGTTCCAACCATTTATTGTTCTCAAATTTAGTGGTTTATGTATAAAGCTGTTAAGCAATGAATTAAATTAAAATTTAATACTAATTTTTTGTATAACAAATAAACATGGTCCACTCCAGTAGTGTGAACTTTTTCTATTGTCCACGGCAAGCAGCTCAACAGTCCGCTGTATTTTGTTATATCACCGATATATTTTTAGCCGAGTTGCAACGAAGTTGAATATTGTTATTTTGATGGCGGTCGGGCATCAACAATTGGTTTCCGGACCATAACTCAGAAAGTTGTGAACCGATTTTAATGAAACTTTAGGATATTGTTACATACCATAAGAGGAGGAACCCTATTGATTTTGGGGTAAATCCGTTCAAGGTCAAGGTCACAGCGACAGAAAAATGTTAGAAAATTTCTTGAATTAGTGGTTTCCAGACCATAACTTGAAAAGTTCTCAACCAATATTATTGAAACTTTGGGATATTGTTACATACCATAAGAGGAGGAACCCTATTGATTTTGGGGTAAATCCGTTCAAGGTCAATGTCACAGCGACAGAAAAACGTTAGAAAATTTCGTGGTTTCCGGACCATAACTCGAAAATTTCTTAACCAATTTTATTGAAACTTTGGGATATTGTTACATACCATAAGAGGAGGAACCTTATTGATTTTGGGGTAAATCCCCTCAAGGTCAAGGTCACAGTGACAGAAAAACGTTAGAAAATTTCTTGAATTAGTGGTTTCCGGACCATAACTCAAAAAGTTCTCAACCGATTTTAATGAAAGTTTTGGTTAATAAAATACAGCAACTCGGCTTTTGCACCCCTGTGCATATCGATTTTGTTATATTTGTTATATTTTGTCCATCAGTCCATCCATCGGTAACATCAGTTTCTGTCACAGTTTTCTATGCAACTATAAGATGCAGAAGCCTGATATTTTCCATATTTATTTATCCTATAGTACCATTTTGTGAATATTGATTTTTTGCTCCTTCGTCATCTACTTCCTGTTTACTGATTACTTAGATTTTTACACATATTTGACATATATGCACCATTTTTGTGAAAGCGTGGTTATCTCTAGTGAGCATTAACTCATAGTCCACACTTGTTGTCTTTTTGTATAAATGGTGAACATGAATACTTAAATACTTTTAAAATTATTAGGGCCCCCTCCACTTACTGTTTTTAATTATTTCGGCCCCTCCACCACTTAGTGTTTTTAATTAATTGGGCCCCTCCACTTAGTGTCGGACTCCCTATAGTAGTCAGCCTGTATATCTGCCTTCTGTTTGTCTGTCCATCCAAAATCCTGTCCAGTTGTTTGTCTTTTGTGGTAGGCTTTTGATATTAGGTATGTTAGTAGATAATTTCTAGGCCTTGTGTCGCATACCATGGTTCTGGAACTTTGACCTCAAGATCACATTATTGCTTTCTGAATGACAAGGCTGTATCTTTTTTCTCTTTTGAGGTAGGCTTTTAATATTTGACATGTCAATAAAGCATTTCAAGGTAACATGTTACCTAGTACCATGGTTGGTGACCTTTGACCTTGACCTTTGACCTCAACTTTAAGGTTGTATTACTTTCTGAATGACCATTAACTGTCTTGACTTTTTTCTCTTTTGAGGTAGGCTTTTGTTATTTGGCATGCTGGTAGATCTTTTCAAGGCAGTGTGTTGTGTACCATGGTTGGGGACTATTGACCTTGCATTTTGTACTCAAGGTCACATTACTTTCTGAAATACGAATAAGTGTCCGGGCTTTAACTTTTTTTTTAAGCTCACCTGATCCAAAGGGTCAGTGTGAGCTATTCTCATCACTTGGCATCTGTCTTCCTCGTCAGGCGTAAACTTTCACATTTCATTTCAATCTTCTTCTCCAAAACCACTTGGCCAATTGGAACCAAACTTGGCAGGAATGTTTATTGGGTGGTTCTTAACAAAGTTTGAGTTTTTGATGCTGATCAAATATTAAACATGGCTGCCAGGACCATTAATGCATTCTGATTGGCTGCATTTTAAAAATCTTTTTACAAACCCCATGGAAGATAGATTTGAAATATTGCAGAAATGTACCTTAAATGGTCCTCTACAAAGTTTTGAGTTTTTTGTGCCATTCCAAAATCCAAGATGGCCACCATTGCATGATTTAAATTAACATAGGACCCTATGTGAAAAACATACAAACAACTTTGTCTCTGAAACTGTTCCACACAACGAAGCCAAATTATGAAGAAATGAAGCTAGGATAGTTTTCGTATTATTTTGAGTTTTTCGAACCAATTGCAAATTCAACATGGCTGCCAGAGCTGCAAATGCATTCTGATTAGCTGAAATTTCAAAATTTGTTTTCTCATACTGCTTGGCAGAAGGAATTGTAATATTGTCGAAATGTATGGCATATGGTCTTCTACTAATTTTGAGGTTTTTTTCAATCCCAAATACAAGATTGCTGCCACAAAAGAACATACTTAACATAGTAACTATGAGAAAAACTTAAAACCACTTCTTCTCAGAAACTGTCCTACAAATTACTGCTGATTGGAAATTCAACTTGGCAACATTCATAGAAACAGCATCTTCACATAAACTTTTTAGCATTTAATATAAAAATGTGCAAGAAAAGTCATGTTGCTTAAAAAGTTTTTTTTGTAATTCAGGTGAATGATACAGGCTCTTAAGAGCCTCTAGTTCTCTTTTGAGGTAGGCTTTTGATATTTGGCATGGTGGTAGATCATTTCAATGAGGGATGTGTCATATACCATGGTTGGTGACTTTTGACCTTGAATTTTGACCTCATGGTCCCATTGAAGTTTTTTTTAATGACAAATTCCTATATGGACATATGTTCCTAAAATTTCCTATCACAACCTATTGTCGGCAGGACCAATAGAGATGGATACCATCCCCCTGATATCTAGTTTATACATCGATTTCTTAAAACAAAAGAACTTTACCACTTTAAAGGTTTAGTTTTTAGGCTTAGTGATTAATTTAATTAAGAGCTTTTAGTTTGGTTTATCTCTTTCCATGTTCTAAAGTTTCTTTAACACTATACTCACTTTGCTAAACAAGTTTATAAAGCCAGGCACCTTAGCTGTCATGTACATTACCTAAGATTCTATTGACTTTTTCAGGCTCTACATAATGTATACAAAACAGGAGAGTTTAGTGCCGACTTTGTTCTTAACAAAATCAAGTCTGTGATAGAAGAAAAATTCATACCTTACAAACAAAGCGAGTAAGTTTGAAAAATAGCATGGTTAATTAAGGAAATGTTTAACATGTGTCGTTTATGTAATTGTATGTACATCAAAATCAACTCTGGGATGGAAGAAATGACAATAAACAAAAATGATTAACTGAAGCAAAAGCTAACATTTATAAAAACGGTTTATTTGTTATAAAAAAAATCCTGTTTCACATGGAAAGAGCTTATGAAATGTAATTAAATTAATTTAGGTCCATATTTTTCTTTACTAAAAACATCTCTCCAATCATTTATTTATGGAAACATAAGCTAAATGTAACAAAGCAACAAAAAATGACTAAACTTAAACAGTTGCAAATGTTTAAGCACTCTAAAAATTTGGGACTAAATGGACTTTTCCAGGAAAAAATACCTGTGGATCAGAATGACAGTGATAATGTGTGGAACTGCTGGCAGAAATTTAAATATTTATTATACCCCCACTTCGAAGAAGAGGAGGGGTATACTTTTTCACTTGTCCGTCTGTAACAAAAATTTCCGTCACTGTTTTCTAAGCAACTATAGGATGCAGAAGCCTGATATTTGCATATTGCTTTATCCTATAGTACCATATTGATGTATTGCGATTTTATGCTCCTTTGTTATCTACTTCCTGTTTACTGAATACCTTTTGTGAAAGCGAGAGATATCACTATTACCTTGTTTATGTTGTTTTTATATATGAAAATATAAATTTATCCCCTCTCCCCCAACTTAGATCCTCCCTACCGTATTGTTTCCTCAGATTGTTCTGAACATGATTTCTCGTTTTAGCTATACATTACGATGCACAGTTATGGATGACTGGAGGAGAGTTCAGTTAGCCTTTGACTTAGAAGTTTGTGCTATCCCCAAGATGCCATATATTGGTGTTGTTAGGAAGAGAGTGAAAGGAGATACATGGCATTATAAGAAATTATGTGAAGATATTCTGGCATCTAGCAAATTATAATGGTAATTTATCATTTTTTAGGACAAGATCCATATTTTCTTAAATGTTTTTTTAAAGAATACAAATTGTAATGTTTTTTCTTGATTGTTGGTTTGTTTGAGGTTTTCAACAGCTGTCATAAATTTCTATTCTAGAGTTTTTTTTTGTTGAAATTGGGAGTACTAGGTCATTTTTTTCTGTGTATTCTCTATGTTTACAGATGTAACATTTATTTAAAAAATCAAAAGTGTTGTTGATAAAGTTTGAAATTTGTGTTCTATTACTGAATAGTATGCCCTTTTTATAATAATCAAAACATCATCCTGAAATACTGTTTGCTGGACATTAAATCGTGCAGATTAAAAAAAAACTATTTCCAATTCTTATGCTATTTTCTAAATTTATATACTGTACACTGCATAATACAGTACATGTATTTGTTGAACATAATAGGTCTCATGAATGTTTTATTATTGTATATGCATCTAGATTCTGCTGTATCTTTTATTTATGGTTGCATCCTTGTAGATTATGTACAGTACGCCCAGAGTGTATGGTCACTCAAACACTTTACACAGTGTAGAGTGTTTCACGGTGTTACACCGAAAATTTTGAGTGTAGACACTCAAAATCACCCACAGCTTATCTCTACCCCAAATTGCAAAAAATAATTGTTTATTCAATTTGTTGTTAAGTCACTCTTGCATTACCAACAGCTATAGACTGGTAAAGTCATGTCAATACGAAGAATTTAGAACTTAAAATTTTTTAATAATTTTCGTAAATAAATCGGAACTTGCACTAGAACTGATTTTTTTAAGAACAACTTGATATACAGTAATTAAAGAAAAAGACAATATACAGTCCTTAGTTCACGTAACAACAAGAGTATACCAGTGGTGATGTGTATTGTCCTTATTATTTCATATACATCATATCAATTAGTTTTTTTTTTTGCAGCAATACACTAATGTTAAAGTTTTCTCTAGACAAGGTGCACGTGACAAAAATAAATACACAACTGTTTAACCACGCGGTCAGCAGAAAGTAATCGAGGTCAAATATACATTAACATCTTTAATGTACCAAAACCATGAAATAAAAATAGAAGTTTCACTTAAAAAACATTATCCGTATACACATTAAAAATGTCAATTTTTTTACACCCGAATTCGACCCATATTAGAGATAAAAATAGATCGATTGGTTTATGTGCCAAGTAACTGTTACCGGTATAACAATGATTGTTGTTTTTATCGTTCTAGTTTCATTATGTTTTCACTGAAATAATAGGCGAATTTAGTTTCGTTTGTCCAAAAAATTGAGAATAGGCATACACTTAAAATATTTTTCTCCCTACTCTAGACTAAAGCCATGTGTAACATGTACATAAATACACAACTGACCTGTTAAACCGTGTGCTTTGCATAAAGTATAATTCGGGATAAAAGCTTTACATTTAACTTCAGTATTGCCGAAATTTTTAAAAAAGTAAGTTCTGTTTGAAAAAAATTCTTATTCACGTAAAATAGTTTTGAAAAGACAATGCTGACCGAAATAGAAATAAATAAAAATAGGTTTCCAGGCATGCACACGATTTGCATAAATTCGCGAAGTGAAAGAAGCTGAACTGTGAATTGTACTAGCACAGCTCACTCTCCTCAGATATCCAGGATTGCAATAAATCAAATTGTTAACATTGTTGAAACCACTAAAGACGCTAATTATTTATAATTAATTTTAAAATATAGATAGACATAAAGATAAAGACCGACAAGTTATTTCTACATGCGCAAAAAGAAAAATCGTGAAGTTCCAAGATTGAACACATTTTAATTTTAGGTAATGAGAAAAGCAAGACATTAGTTGGTTCTTTGCTTGCAATAAACAATCCATACAGTATATTTTCTACACCCTGAAAATCCGAAAAACACAGTGTCACACCTATTACACCCGAAAGTCGGTACATCAAGGGGATTAATTTTAAGGTGGTGATAGATAACAACACTCTGAAACACTGTGATTCTCCGAGAAAATTTCGGTGATACACAGTGTAACACCGAGAAATTTCTCTTATTTGAGTGTTTGAAAGACCACACACTCTGGGCGTACTGTACAGTTCTATTTGACAAATGCGTATTAACATAAATTCCTAATTTTTTTTCAGATATAGCTGTGATATCAACCATGACAGTTTTCTGTGTCAAGTAAGGAGTGAGATTGCTTTGAACTGCAATCATACTTATACTCAAAATTAAAAAATGTTCTGTTCGTATTCATATATAATGTTAGCTCTTTTGTATACATCAAATCTTTTTTTTTACCATATATGCATGTCATTACACAAAGAAGGGTATTTTTTAAGTAAAACACATTTTTAACTAGATATATATTTGACCCTCTAGTGATTTTTTATGCGTCTCATTTTTAAATTTCATTGAACAACGTACGTTCAAGGAACAGAAATTTTTTACTATTTTGTATACCTTTTTAAAGAAACAAGTTAAAATATTAAATGTAACAAAAAATGCCAGCCTTATTATGCCTCCACTAGAAACTTAGGAGGGATAGCTTATATAGTGATGGGCTGTCAGTCCATAAAACTCGGCTCTTATCTGCTACTCCTACCACTGAATGGAATCCGATTGAACTTTCACAGAATCTTGTCAAATACTGCCATTGTGCAACTAGTATTTTACAGTTGATAAAAATTATATTTTGGATTTTCAGTTGCAAGACATAGTCTGGGGGGTGGGGTATCCATCTCTTATCCACATTTCAACTACACCTATGAATGGAATTTGACAAAACTTTCACAGAATCTTTGCCATTGTGACATTATATTTTAAATTTTGATCAGAATGATTTCTTGAGTTTTTTCATAGAAAAACATGGACATTTTTCTAGTTTTTTATTTCATTGAAAATTTCTACTTATGAACAAACAGAATTATCAAATTGAAATAGGTTGTCAAATTGTAGTTAACATTCCCCTTTGACAAACTGGAAGAAAGCATCCTTTTTTTGACATGTTAAAAGAGGTCAAGTATGTAATAGTTAAGAAAGGATCTTACATTGGTATGAGTGGATTATAGGATTTCTCCAATCCAGATAGTTAAATTATGGAAGTCCTAGCCTTGGCGAGGACTTAAATTTCCATCATCTAACTATCGAGATTGGAGAAATCCGATAATCCTTATTATACCCCTGCAAACTTGTTTGGGGGGCGTATATAGGAATCACCCTGTCTGTCAGTCTGTCCGTCTGTTCACATGCCTTGTAAGCGCAAATCCTCCTAAACCTATTGATGAAATTTCATGAAACTTAGCATAAAGGAAGTACATTATATGTAGATGTGCATGAAGGATTTTTATTGACCTTGGATATCATTAAGGGGAGATAATTGGACTTGAAAGCGAAGTGGGGGTATCCCTTTGTGAGTGTGCTCACAGTGCACACTTGTTTAAAAAAGTAGTAAATTTGCAAAATGAAGTACAAAGTACAAATTCTCCCAACCCCATTTCTATAGGTTCATGACTTGAATATGCTGTAAATAGAAGGTGTTTTGCCTATGACGTCATCAGTTCTTAATATGATGTTATTATTTTAAACCAATCAACTGTTGAGAACAGCATTTTCACTATTTTTTCCACACTGGTCAAACGGTTTGAATATAATGCAAAAATTAGAGAATAGCCTTTAATAAACACTTTCCCCTTGGAGCAAGTATGCCTGGCATGATGTAAATACAAAGGTTGTGAACTGAAGCACTTGTCCATAATTTGTAATAATGTATATTATTATTGTAAAGTAAAAAATGTGTAATAATTAAAATACTGTATAATGATTGTTGTATAGATTCATATAAAAACTAATAAATTACTAAAACTCTTGATGTAAATTTTTAATTTATTAATGGGGGTTAATGTGAGCATACATACATAGATACATATCTATCCTATTATGAGTGGCCTCGGTGGCCAAGTGGATAAGGTGGTTCATCTATTATTGACCACATGGCCTGTCAACACTGAGATTGCAGGTTTGAGTCTCTGCTGGCATGGTTGGCTAGACTTCAATCTTGATTGACCATGATTGCCATATTTCCTACCGAGGGGAGTGGGTTTTCTACATATTCTTCTGCTGAAATATTGCTGAAAGTGGCATTAAACACTTTTCAAACAAACAAATCTTTGTGTTATGAAACACCAGGTCCTCTATTTGGCTCTGTCCTTTGGCTTCCTTTCAATTTCATCCCAACCAAAACAATTCTCTTTCATCTCCTGTTCTAATGTTGTCCAAGTTCCTTTCAGTCTTTCAGGCTTCATACTGCCAGCTGGTGTCCACCTTTATGCCTAACATGCCTTTTATATTCCCACTCTTATCACATGACCTGTATACTTATATTGATGTGAACAATTAGTATGATATTGACTCAATCTCCCTCTGGAAACAAGGCAGTGGGTGATAATTTTTAAAATCTTGTCTGTTTGATCTTGATCACAGAGGTGGATAAAAAAATGCAGATAAAGATCAAATTTGATTTGCTATGTGGAAAATTAATTAATTTGTTAAATTATCTAAGTTTTTAGCTATCCAGAGTAAAGGCGTGAATAAGTTCAGATCAAAAGTTGTCTGTTTGTGTCGTTTTTAGCTCACCTGACCCGATGGCCCCAGACCAACCAACGTGGCCGCCATGGCTAAAAATAGAACAGAGGGGTCAAAATACATTTTTTTGCTTATAGTTCAAAAAGTATAACAGATACAGGAAAACCGAAGAGACCTTCCTTCTTCAGCATCTAAAGCTCTACAAAACACTCTATTGGGTCAAAGTTGTATGATGACTCCTTGTAGGAGTTATTGCCCTATAATTGTCAAAATTGATGATTTTTGCCATTTTTGCCTCAAAATCTTGAAAATTATTAGAACTAGAGAAAAAGTTAGCATTGCTTAATTGTTCTGCTCTAAGAGGGCTACAAAAATGACTTAAGGGTCAAGATTGTCTGATTAACCGTTTAAGAGTTATTCCCCTTGAACTGTTTTTTTTTAATCGGTTTTAATTGATTTTTTAAAATCTTCTCCTCTGAAACAACTGAAAGTACTGCTTTGAAACTTTGTACACATCATCTGTCAAATGTCCTCGACCAAGTTTGCACCTACCATGGCTGCAGATTAACCAACATGGCCACCATGGCTAAAAATAGGATGGGGGGGGGGAGGGCGGTAAAATACAGTTTTTGGCTTATATTTAAAAAAGTGTAACAGATACAGGAAAACCGAAGAGACATGCCTTCATCTGCATCAAAAGCTCTACGAAACACTCCATTGGGTTGAAGTTGTATGATGACTCCTTATAGGAGTTATTGCCCTTTAATTGTCGAAATTGATTATTTTTGACATTTTTGCCTCAAAATCTTGAAAATTATTAGAACTAGAGATAAAGTTAGCATTGCTTAATTGTTCTGCTCTATGAGGGCTACAAAAATGACTTAAAGGTCAAGATTGTCTGATTAACCGTTTAAGAGTTATTCCCCTTGAACTGTTTTTTTTAATCGGTTTTAATTGATTTTTTAAAATCTTCTCTGAAACAACTGAAAGTACTGCTTTGAAACTTTGTACACATCATCTGTCAAATGTCCTCAACCAAGTTGGCACCTACCATGGCTGCAGATTAACCAACATGGCCACCATGGCTAAAAATAGGATGGGGGGGGGGGTAAAATACAGTTTTTGGCTTATATTTAAAAAAGTGTAACAGATACAGGAAAACCAAAGAGACATGCCTTCATCTGCATCAAAAGCTCTACGAAACACTCCATTGGGTTGAAGTTGTATGATGACTCCTTATAGGAGTTATTGCCCTTTAATTGTCGAAATTGATTATTTTTGACATTTTTGCCTCAAAATCTTGAAAATTATTAGAACTAGAGAAAAAGTTAACATTGCTTAATTGTTCTGCTCTATGAGAGCTACAAAAATGACTTTAGGGTCAAGATTGTCTGATGAACCGTTTAGGAATTATTCTCCTTGAACATTTTTTTAATCAATTTTACTTGATTTTAAAAAATCTTCTCCTCTTAAACCAATGAAAGGACTGCTTTGAAACATTGCACACATCATCTTTAGGATGTCCTCTACCAAAATTGTGCAAATCATGACACCTGACTACCTACATAGCTACATTGGATTAAATAGAAAAAATGAAAAAAAGGGGGGGGGTGAGAGAGTTTTCGACTGATAGTTAAAAAAGTATAACAGGTACAGCAAATTTGAAGTGAACCTCCCTTCTCCCTCTAACCATCAAAAGATCCTCCTTATAGGAGTTATTTCCCTTAAAAGGTCAAAATTAATGATTTTTGCAGAAGTGTTGGGCAATTCCTTATAGCAAAGAAAAGCTGGATAAAAAAGGGTTGTTTGGTTTTAGGTTCAGGTGAGCGATACAGGCTCCTGGGAGCCTCTAGTTCATGATTGTTGTCATTAACTTTTCACATTTCCGTCATTCCCAAAATCACTGAGCCAATTTCAATCAAACTTGGCACAAAGTATCCTTCTGTGAAGTTATTCATGTTTGTTTATTTCTCTTTAAAAGCAAAGAAATTGTTAAAATATGATGTCAAAATTCAAATCACAAGTACTTTTTGTTCTAATTTAAATTTTTTGTTTTAACCAATTGTAAAAGGACTTTAACTTTATAAAATTCAAAGACTGTTACCTTTTTCAAGAGGAGATAACATAAAATATTAAAATGTTGATTTGATGAAGTAAAGTACTTGTACTCTGATTTAGTATAGATCATATACTCATCACTTTGTGGATAGATACTTTTAAGTTCACTAAATCATTTCAGATATGTAATATTGGTTGAAAATAAATGATTGTGCTGGGTATACCAGTGTGACTCGGTGAGTGTGGTGGCCCATTGAAACACAATCAGCACTGATTTCCTTTTTCTGTTCAACATTTGGTAAAAAATAGGCAACAGTTTATATTGTAACCTGACTACAGTATATGCCATCCTCTTCTTATGTGTTTTTTATTGCGTCTTTTAGATTTTTCGAAACCCATCTAACAGTCTAGTGACAAATCTTTAGGGAACATTTATCAATATTTATACCGCAGTTACAAAAGTTTGGGGCATATTACTTTCTATTGTTTCCATTGTCTTTCCCTAACAGCATGTGAGTTAACTGAAATTGTTCGACAAAAACATAGCATAAAAAGATGCATATTTATAGTAGTTAATATAAAGCATATATCTTTATGTATTGTATAATGCCATACCTCAAATACAATCTTCGGCCCCTATCAGATTAATACAAAAATAATAAATTTATGGTGTATTAGTTTCATTTAGGTAGAATAATATAAAAACATCATATAATCAATAGCTCGGCCAAGATGGCCACCATTAATCCAAATAGAAAATTCTTCAATTTGCTGATTCCAATTATCATTTATCAGTAAAAAAAAAGCTTAAATTTGAAATGTAGTCTTTCACACATTTCCGGTTTTTTACTGAATAAGGGGGTACTTCGCCAAATATGGAAACATGTGCTTATTCTGACACATCATAAATATCCTTGGAAACAATTGACTTAACTTTGTATGGAGGAATGGATGGATACTTTTGTCTCGGAAAATGTCGACTATTCATCTTTTTCTTGGGACACCTTTGCAAGGTGACTACTTGATGCATTTTTAAAATTGTGCTTATTTTTTCACATGGCTCGGAAAAGTCTGTCGTAAAAGTATATTGTTATAAAAATAATAATAATATTCTTGTCCGAGTAGTATGTAGCGAGTAGCGTATTATTACTGTGTCGTTTTTATACCCGGCCATGCACACGGGTGTTTTATGTGATACCCTCCGTATGAATGAGTGTCCGTCCGTCCCTGCCAGATGATTACTTGAAAACGCGTCAATAGATTTTATTTAAACTTTGCACACAGCTGTTAAGTACCATAAAATGAAGATCAAGCTCAATATCTCAATTTTCAGCACAATACAATTTGTAGCTTTTGACTTGGTTCGTTTTCGGTCACTGATTACAACATTCCAAACAACACCAATAACGTTCGTCTGGGTTTGGCAAAAACTTTTCAGTCGGGTATGGCAGAAATAAAAAGGGAGTTTCTGGCTTTTCACTACTCAAGAAGAATTTTTATGAAAATGTACAAATCCATTCATACTGTTCTTTATTACACGAAAAAACAGATCGTGTTTTGTCATACTGATTTTTTTATTCAACGTTGAACAATTTATTTTCGATCTATTCCACAAAGCTGAACATCTAAACCACTTGGACAAACATATGTATGGGAGAAATCGGTGTTTTCCGGAATGAGACAACAAACATTGGGAAATAATTGGTAACGTTGAATCCAGTATCCGTAATAAATTACTCACGTACACTTACATAGCAGAGGAAAAAAGCAACAAAACGAACGTAAACATAATAATGGTATATAAACACACTGCACAAATTCTATTTCAATATTTTGGAAATAAGATATATGATTGAAATAATGACATTTCAAGGCATTTTAAAGCAATAAAAGAAAAAACCATTGCATCCAACCGCTTTCATCTCTGGAGGCGCTTCTTCGTAATCAACCTGATCTGGTTGGCTGTTCAATCCAAACAGTGTTGAAATGTCTTCAGATGATACATAATATGGCGGCCCAACACCCGGAGGTCTATCGGCAGTTTCCAGCAGATAACCAGCATTTGGCTTACAGATTGTTTTAACAATATGTGTGTAGTTTCCTCTTTCTGCTTGCTCAATAGCTTCCAGTGCTCCTCGGTCCCAAACACCGTCAAAATTCTTCTCTAAATTCGAATTAAATTTAAAGAAATCACAACAGTAAATTTTAATATGACAATCATTATTTTCGTACAGAACACCCACTTCCGGTACAAGTTTAGCATTGAATGGAATGTTATTTTCTTCAAAGAACTGTTTTACAGCAAGTTCGGAGTACTCAACTCCGATAACCTCATGTCCCATCTGTGATAAATATAACATGTCTACAGCCTTGCCGCATAGAGGAAAAAATAATTTCGCATTTGTTAAGTTGTTTGTTATCTTTTCTGTGTGTTTCCTAAGAATTGCATGAAATTCCTCCTGATGCCACGGGGCTTTTCCATTTTCCCAAGCCGATAACCAGTCAGTCATATCTGGAAACATGTGAAAAATAACGAATATACTGTTAACCATTTTAAATGTAGCAACTGTAATTGAGGGAATTATATCATATATCGCATGATTACAAATAACATTTTTCTATGTAAATCTCAAAGGGTAATACGTTAAATTATCGACCATGAAAGTGGGCATCCGGGATGAGGGACTGGGGTATAAGTTTTAAAGGAAGCTAAATCATTTATTTATAACGTATCTAAACTATTATATATAGACCATGGAAATAAGTTTACTACCAAACTTCGACAAGTCTTCTGTCATCTTTTCTCACCGCTTAATAAACTTGTTTGTTTGTATTAAATGTTGCGAGTTTAGTATGTTTTTTGTCAGAAAAATTTCCAGAAAGCTTAAAATAACAAAATACATTTCATTTTTACAGTTGTAAATTTCACTCTTAAAAAGACCTATCAGAGTTTACTATCTTTACGTCTCTTTTCTTAGCAAAAAAACCTTTAAAAAAATCTCCTCACTACATTCTCACCCCAGCAGTAGCTGTTTAAAATTTGCTTCTTAAGTAATTATGACCAATGTAGAGATCGGTATCAGCTTTAGTACTTCTTTGGTTAACAACCGATGGGACTTTTTTTAAAACATACCGTCTAACTAATATTCTCAAGCTGCTCAACAGCCAAGGTGTTGCAAAGGATACTTGGTGTACTCCGCTGTTCGCAATTTCTAGGTTATTTTGCATATAGAGTTACTCCAAGGAAAAGTGCCATAAGCTGAATGAAAGTAAGAAAATCAGAGATACTCGAAAATCCACTTCATAGCTTAAATGGTTATGGTTTGGGATCCTTATTATACAGTTAACATTCCAGCAGCATACACTGAATAAGATATTCCAGAACCTGTCAATCCTATCTGAATTTCTGAAATTTGCTGCTGAGAAGGGAGTTACTTAAACTTGTAGTCCAGGGAGATCTTGATTAAAGTTACCACCCCCGTACCCCCCCCCCCCCCCGAATTTAATGGGACCCCCGGATATTCATGGCATTTCCCCAGCTGCTTAATAGTTTTCTGTATTTCCTCTCGTTCTCGATTATTCGATTGACCAGTCTCTGTCGGTTTTTTGTTTCATAATTTCGTTTCCAAGTGTTTAACGAGTATTGATTTAACGATTTTTTGTATCAAATTACGACTCCTTATAATTTTACCTGGATTTTCGCCTGCAATCAGTAAACCAGACACCATTAATGTACAATTAATTAATCGATTAGTATTGCATTCTTATTTAATTATTTTAATATAAGTAAACAAATAAACAATATGGTAGGGGCTTAAAGTAGGCCCGTCCAACACTGATGGGAGCGTCCGCTTTTTCAGACTTAAAAATATTTAAAAGTATTTCACTAAAGTCACAATCAAATTTTTGTCCTCAATGACCCACAAGTCCTGAACCTCATAGGTTACGTTACTGAATAAAAGTCCTATTAGTTGTCGTATTAGAGTTGAAATAATTCATTGAGGGCTAACACTCGGGGTATTCGACTTAAAGGGCCAACTCATGTTAAAATCAGCATATCTTCCGTGTCCCAATGAATAATTTTCGTAAAATGTTCCGAGTTTGTGATTGTTTACATTTATCACATTTTGTTCCTAGTTTTAGTTTTTTTCCCAAAAAATGACATGACTTAAAAGAACTGTACATAATGCAACAATTCAATAGAAAAATGATTACCTTCAATTTTGATCAGATGCACAAATCATCAGCAGCAGTATATGTTTCGCTTGTGTTTGTTTTGTACATTCGGGTAATGTGTAAAAGGTCACGGTCAATGCGGGTAAGATATAAATAATCACGTTTACAAAGATTTATGAGTTTTATGAGTTTTATTCGTGGTTTTATTTTTCCGGTTAAAATAACACTATCTTTAAAAAAAGGTCATCAGTGTAGGTCGTAAAGGTTGTGCGACAATTTGTACTTTGAATTTTTTGATAAGATTTTTGTTGATTTTTGTCCGATTAACACAGAATGAGATACGGGTGGGAGGGGGCAGATATAGTTTTAGTAATTTAATACTTAATTTACTGACTCTAATTTTAAAACAAAATTTAGACAGATTACTTAGTAAATACAAGTTCGAAGTAAGACATGACTTTGGGAATGAGACAAGCCCTAAACCATTGGATATGTTAGTACAATGAATACAAAAAACTAGAAGTGAACAATAACATAAAAACAAATTTGCATCCAAATGTACCAGAATGTGATATTACATACATTGGATATTTCAATAATTAAATGCTATAATTGAAACCAATTATACATCATTTTTGCAAGACCTGCAAGCTTATATACAAACAGCATTAATTGACCTTAAAATTGAAAGGTTAAGAAAGAAAAAAGGAGGAATTTAAATACTTGTTTTCGGCTGTATTATAGCGTCCAGTTTAATTTGGGATAAAGCCGGAGTAACCGTTAAAAACCATGACCTGCAGGAGGAAAATTGTCAATACCGGACAGGGAGCTAAATAAGTTTTCCATAGCTATAAATGTACTGCTTGTAACTGGTGATTATATTGAAACGTGTAATGGGTAATTAATTGATTGACTGAATGATTGCTTAACATCCAGTGGGCAGTATATCAGCTATAAGGACAAGCTATTAATATCCAGTGGGCAGTATATCAGCTATAAGGACAAGCTATTAATATCCAGTGGGCAGTATATCAGCTATAAGGACAAGCTATTAATATCCAGTGGGCAGTATATCAGCTATAAGGACAAGCTATTAATATCCAGTGGGCAGTATATCAGCTATAAGGACAAGCTATTAATATCCAGTGGGCAGTATATCAGCTATAAGGACAAGCTATTAATATCCAGTGGGCAGTATATCAGCTATAAGGACAAGCTATTAATATCCAGTGGGCAGTATATCAGCTATAAGGACAAGCTATTAATATCCAGTGGGCAGTATATCAGCTATAAGGACAAGCTATTAATATCCAGTGGGCAGTATATCAGCTATAAGGACAAGCTATTAATATCCAGTGGGCAGTATATCAGCTATAAGGACAAGCTATTAATATCCAGTGGGCAGTATATCAGCTATAAGGACAAGCTATTAATATCCAGTGGGCAGTATATCAGCTATATTCAGGGCCAGTTATTAACATTTAGTAGGCAGTATATAAGCTATATTCAGGACCAGTTATTAACATCCAGTGGGCAGTAAATCAGCTATATTCATGACCAACTATTAACATCCAGTGGGCAGTATATCAGCTATCATATTAGGACCAGTTATTTACATCCAATGGGCAGTATATCAGCTATATTAGGACTAATTATTAAAATCCAGTGGGCAGTATATCAGCTATATTAGGACCAGTTATTAACATCCAGTGGGCAGTAAATCAGCTATATTCATGACCAACTATTAACATCCAGTGGGCAGTATATCAGCTATATTAGAGCCAGTTATTACATCCAGTGGGCAGTATATCAGCTATATTAGGACCAGTTATTAACATCCAGTGGGCAGTATATCAAGTTTATTAGGACCAGTTATTAACATCCAGTGGGCAGTATATCAGCTATATTAGGACCAGTTATTAACATCCAGTGGGCAGTATATCAAGTTTATTAGGACAAGTTATTAACATCCAGTGGGCAGTATATCAGCTATATTAGGACCAGTTATTAACATCCAGTGGGCAGTATATCAAGTTTATTAGGACAAGTTATTAACATCCAGTGGGCAGTATATCAGCTATATTAGGACCAGTTATTAACATCCAGTGGGCAGTATATCAAGTTTATTAGGACAAGTTATTAACATCCAGTGGGCAGTATATCAGCTATATTAGGACCAGTTAATAACATCCAGTGGGCAGTATATCAAGTTTATTAGGACAAGCTATTAACATCCAGTGGGCAGTATATCAGCTATATTAGGACCAGTTATTAACATCCAGTGGGCAGTATATCAAGTTTATTAGGACAAGCTATTAACATCCAGTGGGCAGTATTTCAAGTCTTTTAGGACCAGTTATTAACATCCAGTGGGCAGTATTTCAAGTCTTTTAGGACCAGTTATTAACATCCAGTGGGCAGTATATCAGCTATATTAGGACCAGTTATTAACATCCAGTGGGCAGTATATCAGCTTTATTAGGACCAGTTATTAACATCCAGTGGGCAGTATATCAGCTATATTAGGACAAGTTAACAAACAATAGATCCATCAAAGAATTGGAATGGACCAATGAGAACTAAATTTTGACTGTCACGGAAAAGTATAAATAATTGGATAGAGACAGAGAATTTGATCAGCTACAATGCATCTACTTTTTAAATCTGCAAAAAGTGTGTTTATCATAAAGAAGCGCTATACACTCTCCAAGCACGTTTTCATATGTTCGATCTCTTCTTATTATCTCTTAATGATATAATTGTTTTCGGGTACGATTGACCATATATCGCTTTCCGTACTCTAAAATATAGTTCATGTTGTAAGTAATGAAATGGCTAATTAAATATTAAAGAAAATATTTCATTTGCAGTTTTTTGTTTTTGTTAAATCCTTCGAGATTTAAAATACATTTTTGTCCCGATCTAATAAGGAGTAGTAAAGATGTACAAAATTGAATATTAATGCGCTTTTGACCTCGCTAGATAGGATCATCGCTTCAATTTTATTTCTTGGATTATTTCATGATTTATTAGGTATGCTTAGTATTTTTTTCAATGCATTCTTATCTTTACAAAATAAAATGTATATATATGTGTTCTTGTATTAATAAAGTTAGATAATTTGATAATAAAAAGGCATTTTTAGATTTTTAACGTAACTTTACGTTATATTACGTAATGTATATGTTAGGAAGACTTGTTCGGTTCAATTTTATCATAATATATTTTGTTTTGTTTGGATTATTTCACGATTGATAGAGAAAGCTTCATATCTTTTTTTGCATTCGTATATTTACATGTAGATGATTATAAAGTTGACTTGATCGATAATTTTCAACATTATTTCTTGGTTATGTCAGAATTTATAAGGTACTTAAGCTTTGTATTTTTTATGCAGTTTCTAGTTTTCACATAATAGAATGTGAATGTATTTGCTTTTATCGGAATTCATAAGATAATTTGATAAAAATAATGCATTTTAAAATTTTGTAGTATTACGTAATGCACGACGTTCCCCTCGTGCATCATCATCAGTCCAACAGTATTTTTAACGCGTTTGTGACCACTCACCCAAAAAGCCTTTATCGCTAATATTCAGTATTATTTCTGGATTATTTCATTAGGGTAGAAAATGAAACCTTTATGTTGAAAATTCATCAATCTTGAACATTTAACTTTTAATTTCCCTGGGTTTTTATTATTAATGATTTCTAAATCCCAAAATCTCACGCAAGAGATTGGCCGACAACGAGACGTGTTTGTGTACGTGGTGGGGTTGCGGGAAGGGGGTAAGAGATATTTCTGTGATGCAATTGTAAATTGTAAATTAGATGTGCCTTGTTTATTTGCTAATTGCTTATTTATGACACTGAACTTTAATGAAAGGTACAAATGAAAGACAATTTATACTCACATAATTAGCCACGAAAATGCTAATTTAGATTATTATTTTTATACGAAAATAAGATTTTAAAACAGGCATGTTATTTAAAGAAATGTGATTTCTGAATTGGTGAAAAATGTCACAGACATTGGTAAGGAAAATAAATTTCTTCATAACAAAAAAAACCACAAATAGTATGGATTTTTACTTAATTCAAGATTTAAAATTGTTTATGTTAAACTATTTTAAAGAAGCAAGTTATATTTAGATACTTATAGAATTAGATTAAACATACCTCTAAGATCGTATATGAAGTCCTTTAAACAAACAGAAATTAAAAAAAGCTAATGAAATTTCGAAAACTGTATTTAATAATACAATAGAAAAACTATTCAGCTACATTCGAATAAAGGTCATCAACAGTTTAAATAGTTGAAAATAATTTTAGAAGTTAATAATCTCATAAATTGTTTTGCAAAAATAGAGACATATAATTACATGTCTCTGGCAAAAATAAGACTCTTCTTTATTATTTTTTTTCGGTTTATTTTAAAGTCTGAAAATATTATAAAGTTCTTAGCAATGTTTATGCACATGAACGTTAGTTTGACGTTTGAATACATTTAATTGCAATTTTTTTGAAAAACAATTTTGATTATGGTGTGTAAACACTAATCCAATTCTTTAAGATTTTCTACTAAATTTGTTATTTTTTTAATTAGAGCAGCTCTTTTACCTTAAGCGCAACTTGACCGACATCATATATATCCTGACTCGTACGTGACAGGCCTATGTTCTCTCAAAATTTCATGACCTCTTTAAAACCTTCCAAGAGAAAACCAGCTTCCGGGGTAAACCCCACTCTAAAAATAGCTCTTTCTTTTCAGAAAATCTTGGTTTATAGGTCATGTAGTGCATGTGACATAAAACATACTAAACACCATTAGAACAGAGCAAGTTAGGACTCTAATTTTTTCTAATATATTCACCTTTCAGAAAAACTTTCATTCATTAAAATCCAGTTAGTAGTTTTTAATATACACTAAGATAAACAGGACTATTTTGTTGTTAAGTACTATTTTCTTATATGTTCCAAATTTGATTGGTCACCTTTAGTGTCTTGACACCTAAAGAGCATGTATTTGTCCATCAAATTGTACAAAATTTTGCCTATTTGTAGCCTAAATATATCTGACCAACACCCTAAAATTTCTTTGCATTCTATATAACAGTTTTGGAGAATCGCAGGAAAAGATTCAATGACTTCGCACATACTTAATCAGCAAAAACTGTGTTTGCAGATCAAGTAATGCATTATTTGCAATATATTCAATTTCCTAAGTTCAGATGTAAATTTCAATGTACATCACACATTAACACTATAGTATAACATACTGAATACTAATAAAAACATACATTATATTTATACCTCACAAATAAAAAAATTTGAAGTTTCAGGTTGGGGGACCAGCCCCCCCCCTTTTTTTAGATGGCATATTAGATCTCTTATAAACTTTAAATATCTGTAACATTCCTACTAAACCATTTCATATTTCTTGTTGCTCAACAAGATAGAATTGCACCTCAACAAACAATAAAATTCCAAAAAGAACAATTTTAGTATGACTCTGTCCTATAGTATCAATTGACAAATTCCGCATCTAAAAAATACAAAATAGGCACCATATTCAATATTTGTGGCAACATAGATGTCTTTGCGACCTAATATTTAGATTACCTGACTTGCCTGCTACTGAGAAACACTGAAACAATATATTTTTTAACTCCAAACACACTGTTCTAGGCAGAGAATACAGATTTTATTGACAAAAAAATCTAAAATGTTACATAATATAATATTTAGGCTGAAATTTGACACTAGTATGGTTTAGAACCAAATATGTATTTAAAATGAGTAAATGGGTTATAATCTTTCATTCTCAAACATTTTCAGGCAAAGGGAGGGAATATGACAAAATGGTGTTTATGTATTAAAGGTGTGTAAACACTAATCCAATTCTTTAAGATTTTCTACTAAATTTGTTATTTTTTTAATTAGAGCAGCTCTTTTACCTTAAGCGCAACTTGACCGACATCATATATATCCTGACTCGTACGTGACAGGCCTATGTTCTCTCAAAATTTCATGACCTCTTTAAAACCTTCCAAGAGAAAACCAGCTTCCGGGGTAAACCCCACTCTAAAAATAGCTCTTTCTTTTCAGAAAATCTTGGTTTATAGGTCATGTAGTGCATGTGACATAAAACATACTAAACACCATTAGAACAGAGCAAGTTAGGACTCTAATTTTTTCTAATATATTCACCTTTCAGAAAAACTTTCATTCATTAAAATCCAGTTAGTAGTTTTTAATATACACTAAGATAAACAGGACTATTTTGTTGTTAAGTACTATTTTCTTATATGTTCCAAATTTGATTGGTCACCTTTAGTGTCTTGACACCTAAAGAGCATGTATTTGTCCATCAAATTGTACAAAATTTTGCCTATTTGTAGCCTAAATATATCTGACCAACACCCTAAAATTTCTTTGCATTCTATATAACAGTTTTGGAGAATCGCAGGAAAAGATTCAATGACTTCGCACATACTTAATCAGCAAAAACTGTGTTTGCAGATCAAGTAATGCATTATTTGCAATATATTCAATTTCCTAAGTTCAGATGTAAATTTCAATGTACATCACACATTAACACTATAGTATAACATACTGAATACTAATAAAAACATACATTATATTTATACCTCACAAATAAAAAAATTTGAAGTTTCAGGTTGGGGGACCAGCCCCCCCCCCTTTTTTTAGATGGCATATTAGATCTCTTATAAACTTTAAATATCTGTAACATTCCTACTAAACCATTTCATATTTCTTGTTGCTCAACAAGATAGAATTGCACCTCAACAAACAATAAAATTCCAAAAAGAACAATTTTAGTATGACTCTGTCCTATAGTATCAATTGACAAATTCCGCATCTAAAAAATACAAAATAGGCACCATATTCAATATTTGTGGCAACATAGATGTCTTTGCGACCTAATATTTAGATTACCTGACTTGCCTGCTACTGAGAAACACTGAAACAATATATTTTTTAACTCCAAACACACTGTTCTAGGCAGAGAATACAGATTTTATTGACAAAAAAATCTAAAATGTTACATAATATAATATTTAGGCTGAAATTTGACACTAGTATGGTTTAGAACCAAATATGTATTTAAAATGAGTAAATGGGTTATAATCTTTCATTCTCAAACATTTTCAGGCAAAGGGAGGGAATATGACAAAATGGTGTTTATGTATTAAAGGTGTGTAAACACTAATCCAATTCTTTAAGATTTTCTACTAAATTTGTTATTTTTTTAATTAGAGCAGCTCTTTTACCTTAAGCGCAACTTGACCGACATCATATATATCCTGACTCGTACGTGACAGGCCTATGTTCTCTCAAAATTTCATGACCTCTTTAAAACCTTCCAAGAGAAAACCAGCTTCCGGGGTAAACCCCACTCTAAAAATAGCTCTTTCTTTTCAGAAAATCTTGGTTTATAGGTCATGTAGTGCATGTGACATAAAACATACTAAACACCATTAGAACAGAGCAAGTTAGGACTCTAATTTTTTCTAATATATTCACCTTTCAGAAAAACTTTCATTCATTAAAATCCAGTTAGTAGTTTTTAATATACACTAAGATAAACAGGACTATTTTGTTGTTAAGTACTATTTTCTTATATGTTCCAAATTTGATTGGTCACCTTTAGTGTCTTGACACCTAAAGAGCATGTATTTGTCCATCAAATTGTACAAAATTTTGCCTATTTGTAGCCTAAATATATCTGACCAACACCCTAAAATTTCTTTGCATTCTATATAACAGTTTTGGAGAATCGCAGGAAAAGATTCAATGACTTCGCACATACTTAATCAGCAAAAACTGTGTTTGCAGATCAAGTAATGCATTATTTGCAATATATTCAATTTCCTAAGTTCAGATGTAAATTTCAATGTACATCACACATTAACACTATAGTATAACATACTGAATACTAATAAAAACATACATTATATTTATACCTCACAAATAAAAAAATTTGAAGTTTCAGGTTGGGGGACCAGCCCCCCCCCCTTTTTTTAGATGGCATATTAGATCTCTTATAAACTTTAAATATCTGTAACATTCCTACTAAACCATTTCATATTTCTTGTTGCTCAACAAGATAGAATTGCACCTCAACAAACAATAAAATTCCAAAAAGAACAATTTTAGTATGACTCTGTCCTATAGTATCAATTGACAAATTCCGCATCTAAAAAATACAAAATAGGCACCATATTCAATATTTGTGGCAACATAGATGTCTTTGCGACCTAATATTTAGATTACCTGACTTGCCTGCTACTGAGAAACACTGAAACAATATATTTTTTAACTCCAAACACACTGTTCTAGGCAGAGAATACAGATTTTATTGACAAAAAAATCTAAAATGTTACATAATATAATATTTAGGCTGAAATTTGACACTAGTATGGTTTAGAACCAAATATGTATTTAAAATGAGTAAATGGGTTATAATCTTTCATTCTCAAACATTTTCAGGCAAAGGGAGGGAATATGACAAAATGGTGTTTATGTATTAAAGGTGTGTAAACACTAATCCAATTCTTTAAGATTTTCTACTAAATTTGTTATTTTTTTAATTAGAGCAGCTCTTTTACCTTAAGCGCAACTTGACCGACATCATATATATCCTGACTCGTACGTGACAGGCCTATGTTCTCTCAAAATTTCATGACCTCTTTAAAACCTTCCAAGAGAAAACCAGCTTCCGGGGTAAACCCCACTCTAAAAATAGCTCTTTCTTTTCAGAAAATCTTGGTTTATAGGTCATGTAGTGCATGTGACATAAAACATACTAAACACCATTAGAACAGAGCAAGTTAGGACTCTAATTTTTTCTAATATATTCACCTTTCAGAAAAACTTTCATTCATTAAAATCCAGTTAGTAGTTTTTAATATACACTAAGATAAACAGGACTATTTTGTTGTTAAGTACTATTTTCTTATATGTTCCAAATTTGATTGGTCACCTTTAGTGTCTTGACACCTAAAGAGCATGTATTTGTCCATCAAATTGTACAAAATTTTGCCTATTTGTAGCCTAAATATATCTGACCAACACCCTAAAATTTCTTTGCATTCTATATAACAGTTTTGGAGAATCGCAGGAAAAGATTCAATGACTTCGCACATACTTAATCAGCAAAAACTGTGTTTGCAGATCAAGTAATGCATTATTTGCAATATATTCAATTTCCTAAGTTCAGATGTAAATTTCAATGTACATCACACATTAACACTATAGTATAACATACTGAATACTAATAAAAACATACATTATATTTATACCTCACAAATAAAAAAATTTGAAGTTTCAGGTTGGGGGACCAGCCCCCCCCCCTTTTTTTAGATGGCATATTAGATCTCTTATAAACTTTAAATATCTGTAACATTCCTACTAAACCATTTCATATTTCTTGTTGCTCAACAAGATAGAATTGCACCTCAACAAACAATAAAATTCCAAAAAGAACAATTTTAGTATGACTCTGTCCTATAGTATCAATTGACAAATTCCGCATCTAAAAAATACAAAATAGGCACCATATTCAATATTTGTGGCAACATAGATGTCTTTGCGACCTAATATTTAGATTACCTGACTTGCCTGCTACTGAGAAACACTGAAACAATATATTTTTTAACTCCAAACACACTGTTCTAGGCAGAGAATACAGATTTTATTGACAAAAAAATCTAAAATGTTACATAATATAATATTTAGGCTGAAATTTGACACTAGTATGGTTTAGAACCAAATATGTATTTAAAATGAGTAAATGGGTTATAATCTTTCATTCTCAAACATTTTCAGGCAAAGGGAGGGAATATGACAAAATGGTGTTTATGTATTAAAGGTGTGTAAACACTAATCCAATTCTTTAAGATTTTCTACTAAATTTGTTATTTTTTTAATTAGAGCAGCTCTTTTACCTTAAGCGCAACTTGACCGACATCATATATATCCTGACTCGTACGTGACAGGCCTATGTTCTCTCAAAATTTCATGACCTCTTTAAAACCTTCCAAGAGAAAACCAGCTTCCGGGGTAAACCCCACTCTAAAAATAGCTCTTTCTTTTCAGAAAATCTTGGTTTATAGGTCATGTAGTGCATGTGACATAAAACATACTAAACACCATTAGAACAGAGCAAGTTAGGACTCTAATTTTTTCTAATATATTCACCTTTCAGAAAAACTTTCATTCATTAAAATCCAGTTAGTAGTTTTTAATATACACTAAGATAAACAGGACTATTTTGTTGTTAAGTACTATTTTCTTATATGTTCCAAATTTGATTGGTCACCTTTAGTGTCTTGACACCTAAAGAGCATGTATTTGTCCATCAAATTGTACAAAATTTTGCCTATTTGTAGCCTAAATATATCTGACCAACACCCTAAAATTTCTTTGCATTCTATATAACAGTTTTGGAGAATCGCAGGAAAAGATTCAATGACTTCGCACATACTTAATCAGCAAAAACTGTGTTTGCAGATCAAGTAATGCATTATTTGCAATATATTCAATTTCCTAAGTTCAGATGTAAATTTCAATGTACATCACACATTAACACTATAGTATAACATACTGAATACTAATAAAAACATACATTATATTTATACCTCACAAATAAAAAAATTTGAAGTTTCAGGTTGGGGGACCAGCCCCCCCCCCTTTTTTTAGATGGCATATTAGATCTCTTATAAACTTTAAATATCTGTAACATTCCTACTAAACCATTTCATATTTCTTGTTGCTCAACAAGATAGAATTGCACCTCAACAAACAATAAAATTCCAAAAAGAACAATTTTAGTATGACTCTGTCCTATAGTATCAATTGACAAATTCCGCATCTAAAAAATACAAAATAGGCACCATATTCAATATTTGTGGCAACATAGATGTCTTTGCGACCTAATATTTAGATTACCTGACTTGCCTGCTACTGAGAAACACTGAAACAATATATTTTTTAACTCCAAACACACTGTTCTAGGCAGAGAATACAGATTTTATTGACAAAAAAATCTAAAATGTTACATAATATAATATTTAGGCTGAAATTTGACACTAGTATGGTTTAGAACCAAATATGTATTTAAAATGAGTAAATGGGTTATAATCTTTCATTCTCAAACATTTTCAGGCAAAGGGAGGGAATATGACAAAATGGTGTTTATGTATTAAAGGTGTGTAAACACTAATCCAATTCTTTAAGATTTTCTACTAAATTTGTTATTTTTTTAATTAGAGCAGCTCTTTTACCTTAAGCGCAACTTGACCGACATCATATATATCCTGACTCGTACGTGACAGGCCTATGTTCTCTCAAAATTTCATGACCTCTTTAAAACCTTCCAAGAGAAAACCAGCTTCCGGGGTAAACCCCACTCTAAAAATAGCTCTTTCTTTTCAGAAAATCTTGGTTTATAGGTCATGTAGTGCATGTGACATAAAACATACTAAACACCATTAGAACAGAGCAAGTTAGGACTCTAATTTTTTCTAATATATTCACCTTTCAGAAAAACTTTCATTCATTAAAATCCAGTTAGTAGTTTTTAATATACACTAAGATAAACAGGACTATTTTGTTGTTAAGTACTATTTTCTTATATGTTCCAAATTTGATTGGTCACCTTTAGTGTCTTGACACCTAAAGAGCATGTATTTGTCCATCAAATTGTACAAAATTTTGCCTATTTGTAGCCTAAATATATCTGACCAACACCCTAAAATTTCTTTGCATTCTATATAACAGTTTTGGAGAATCGCAGGAAAAGATTCAATGACTTCGCACATACTTAATCAGCAAAAACTGTGTTTGCAGATCAAGTAATGCATTATTTGCAATATATTCAATTTCCTAAGTTCAGATGTAAATTTCAATGTACATCACACATTAACACTATAGTATAACATACTGAATACTAATAAAAACATACATTATATTTATACCTCACAAATAAAAAAATTTGAAGTTTCAGGTTGGGGGACCAGCCCCCCCCCCTTTTTTTAGATGGCATATTAGATCTCTTATAAACTTTAAATATCTGTAACATTCCTACTAAACCATTTCATATTTCTTGTTGCTCAACAAGATAGAATTGCACCTCAACAAACAATAAAATTCCAAAAAGAACAATTTTAGTATGACTCTGTCCTATAGTATCAATTGACAAATTCCGCATCTAAAAAATACAAAATAGGCACCATATTCAATATTTGTGGCAACATAGATGTCTTTGCGACCTAATATTTAGATTACCTGACTTGCCTGCTACTGAGAAACACTGAAACAATATATTTTTTAACTCCAAACACACTGTTCTAGGCAGAGAATACAGATTTTATTGACAAAAAAATCTAAAATGTTACATAATATAATATTTAGGCTGAAATTTGACACTAGTATGGTTTAGAACCAAATATGTATTTAAAATGAGTAAATGGGTTATAATCTTTCATTCTCAAACATTTTCAGGCAAAGGGAGGGAATATGACAAAATGGTGTTTATGTATTAAAGGTGTGTAAACACTAATCCAATTCTTTAAGATTTTCTACTAAATTTGTTATTTTTTTAATTAGAGCAGCTCTTTTACCTTAAGCGCAACTTGACCGACATCATATATATCCTGACTCGTACGTGACAGGCCTATGTTCTCTCAAAATTTCATGACCTCTTTAAAACCTTCCAAGAGAAAACCAGCTTCCGGGGTAAACCCCACTCTAAAAATAGCTCTTTCTTTTCAGAAAATCTTGGTTTATAGGTCATGTAGTGCATGTGACATAAAACATACTAAACACCATTAGAACAGAGCAAGTTAGGACTCTAATTTTTTCTAATATATTCACCTTTCAGAAAAACTTTCATTCATTAAAATCCAGTTAGTAGTTTTTAATATACACTAAGATAAACAGGACTATTTTGTTGTTAAGTACTATTTTCTTATATGTTCCAAATTTGATTGGTCACCTTTAGTGTCTTGACACCTAAAGAGCATGTATTTGTCCATCAAATTGTACAAAATTTTGCCTATTTGTAGCCTAAATATATCTGACCAACACCCTAAAATTTCTTTGCATTCTATATAACAGTTTTGGAGAATCGCAGGAAAAGATTCAATGACTTCGCACATACTTAATCAGCAAAAACTGTGTTTGCAGATCAAGTAATGCATTATTTGCAATATATTCAATTTCCTAAGTTCAGATGTAAATTTCAATGTACATCACACATTAACACTATAGTATAACATACTGAATACTAATAAAAACATACATTATATTTATACCTCACAAATAAAAAAATTTGAAGTTTCAGGTTGGGGGACCAGCCCCCCCCCCTTTTTTTAGATGGCATATTAGATCTCTTATAAACTTTAAATATCTGTAACATTCCTACTAAACCATTTCATATTTCTTGTTGCTCAACAAGATAGAATTGCACCTCAACAAACAATAAAATTCCAAAAAGAACAATTTTAGTATGACTCTGTCCTATAGTATCAATTGACAAATTCCGCATCTAAAAAATACAAAATAGGCACCATATTCAATATTTGTGGCAACATAGATGTCTTTGCGACCTAATATTTAGATTACCTGACTTGCCTGCTACTGAGAAACACTGAAACAATATATTTTTTAACTCCAAACACACTGTTCTAGGCAGAGAATACAGATTTTATTGACAAAAAAATCTAAAATGTTACATAATATAATATTTAGGCTGAAATTTGACACTAGTATGGTTTAGAACCAAATATGTATTTAAAATGAGTAAATGGGTTATAATCTTTCATTCTCAAACATTTTCAGGCAAAGGGAGGGAATATGACAAAATGGTGTTTATGTATTAAAGGTGTGTAAACACTAATCCAATTCTTTAAGATTTTCTACTAAATTTGTTATTTTTTTAATTAGAGCAGCTCTTTTACCTTAAGCGCAACTTGACCGACATCATATATATCCTGACTCGTACGTGACAGGCCTATGTTCTCTCAAAATTTCATGACCTCTTTAAAACCTTCCAAGAGAAAACCAGCTTCCGGGGTAAACCCCACTCTAAAAATAGCTCTTTCTTTTCAGAAAATCTTGGTTTATAGGTCATGTAGTGCATGTGACATAAAACATACTAAACACCATTAGAACAGAGCAAGTTAGGACTCTAATTTTTTCTAATATATTCACCTTTCAGAAAAACTTTCATTCATTAAAATCCAGTTAGTAGTTTTTAATATACACTAAGATAAACAGGACTATTTTGTTGTTAAGTACTATTTTCTTATATGTTCCAAATTTGATTGGTCACCTTTAGTGTCTTGACACCTAAAGAGCATGTATTTGTCCATCAAATTGTACAAAATTTTGCCTATTTGTAGCCTAAATATATCTGACCAACACCCTAAAATTTCTTTGCATTCTATATAACAGTTTTGGAGAATCGCAGGAAAAGATTCAATGACTTCGCACATACTTAATCAGCAAAAACTGTGTTTGCAGATCAAGTAATGCATTATTTGCAATATATTCAATTTCCTAAGTTCAGATGTAAATTTCAATGTACATCACACATTAACACTATAGTATAACATACTGAATACTAATAAAAACATACATTATATTTATACCTCACAAATAAAAAAATTTGAAGTTTCAGGTTGGGGGACCAGCCCCCCCCCCTTTTTTTAGATGGCATATTAGATCTCTTATAAACTTTAAATATCTGTAACATTCCTACTAAACCATTTCATATTTCTTGTTGCTCAACAAGATAGAATTGCACCTCAACAAACAATAAAATTCCAAAAAGAACAATTTTAGTATGACTCTGTCCTATAGTATCAATTGACAAATTCCGCATCTAAAAAATACAAAATAGGCACCATATTCAATATTTGTGGCAACATAGATGTCTTTGCGACCTAATATTTAGATTACCTGACTTGCCTGCTACTGAGAAACACTGAAACAATATATTTTTTAACTCCAAACACACTGTTCTAGGCAGAGAATACAGATTTTATTGACAAAAAAATCTAAAATGTTACATAATATAATATTTAGGCTGAAATTTGACACTAGTATGGTTTAGAACCAAATATGTATTTAAAATGAGTAAATGGGTTATAATCTTTCATTCTCAAACATTTTCAGGCAAAGGGAGGGAATATGACAAAATGGTGTTTATGTATTAAAGGTGTGTAAACACTAATCCAATTCTTTAAGATTTTCTACTAAATTTGTTATTTTTTTAATTAGAGCAGCTCTTTTACCTTAAGCGCAACTTGACCGACATCATATATATCCTGACTCGTACGTGACAGGCCTATGTTCTCTCAAAATTTCATGACCTCTTTAAAACCTTCCAAGAGAAAACCAGCTTCCGGGGTAAACCCCACTCTAAAAATAGCTCTTTCTTTTCAGAAAATCTTGGTTTATAGGTCATGTAGTGCATGTGACATAAAACATACTAAACACCATTAGAACAGAGCAAGTTAGGACTCTAATTTTTTCTAATATATTCACCTTTCAGAAAAACTTTCATTCATTAAAATCCAGTTAGTAGTTTTTAATATACACTAAGATAAACAGGACTATTTTGTTGTTAAGTACTATTTTCTTATATGTTCCAAATTTGATTGGTCACCTTTAGTGTCTTGACACCTAAAGAGCATGTATTTGTCCATCAAATTGTACAAAATTTTGCCTATTTGTAGCCTAAATATATCTGACCAACACCCTAAAATTTCTTTGCATTCTATATAACAGTTTTGGAGAATCGCAGGAAAAGATTCAATGACTTCGCACATACTTAATCAGCAAAAACTGTGTTTGCAGATCAAGTAATGCATTATTTGCAATATATTCAATTTCCTAAGTTCAGATGTAAATTTCAATGTACATCACACATTAACACTATAGTATAACATACTGAATACTAATAAAAACATACATTATATTTATACCTCACAAATAAAAAAATTTGAAGTTTCAGGTTGGGGGACCAGCCCCCCCCCCTTTTTTTAGATGGCATATTAGATCTCTTATAAACTTTAAATATCTGTAACATTCCTACTAAACCATTTCATATTTCTTGTTGCTCAACAAGATAGAATTGCACCTCAACAAACAATAAAATTCCAAAAAGAACAATTTTAGTATGACTCTGTCCTATAGTATCAATTGACAAATTCCGCATCTAAAAAATACAAAATAGGCACCATATTCAATATTTGTGGCAACATAGATGTCTTTGCGACCTAATATTTAGATTACCTGACTTGCCTGCTACTGAGAAACACTGAAACAATATATTTTTTAACTCCAAACACACTGTTCTAGGCAGAGAATACAGATTTTATTGACAAAAAAATCTAAAATGTTACATAATATAATATTTAGGCTGAAATTTGACACTAGTATGGTTTAGAACCAAATATGTATTTAAAATGAGTAAATGGGTTATAATCTTTCATTCTCAAACATTTTCAGGCAAAGGGAGGGAATATGACAAAATGGTGTTTATGTATTAAAGGTGTGTAAACACTAATCCAATTCTTTAAGATTTTCTACTAAATTTGTTATTTTTTTAATTAGAGCAGCTCTTTTACCTTAAGCGCAACTTGACCGACATCATATATATCCTGACTCGTACGTGACAGGCCTATGTTCTCTCAAAATTTCATGACCTCTTTAAAACCTTCCAAGAGAAAACCAGCTTCCGGGGTAAACCCCACTCTAAAAATAGCTCTTTCTTTTCAGAAAATCTTGGTTTATAGGTCATGTAGTGCATGTGACATAAAACATACTAAACACCATTAGAACAGAGCAAGTTAGGACTCTAATTTTTTCTAATATATTCACCTTTCAGAAAAACTTTCATTCATTAAAATCCAGTTAGTAGTTTTTAATATACACTAAGATAAACAGGACTATTTTGTTGTTAAGTACTATTTTCTTATATGTTCCAAATTTGATTGGTCACCTTTAGTGTCTTGACACCTAAAGAGCATGTATTTGTCCATCAAATTGTACAAAATTTTGCCTATTTGTAGCCTAAATATATCTGACCAACACCCTAAAATTTCTTTGCATTCTATATAACAGTTTTGGAGAATCGCAGGAAAAGATTCAATGACTTCGCACATACTTAATCAGCAAAAACTGTGTTTGCAGATCAAGTAATGCATTATTTGCAATATATTCAATTTCCTAAGTTCAGATGTAAATTTCAATGTACATCACACATTAACACTATAGTATAACATACTGAATACTAATAAAAACATACATTATATTTATACCTCACAAATAAAAAAATTTGAAGTTTCAGGTTGGGGGACCAGCCCCCCCCCCTTTTTTTAGATGGCATATTAGATCTCTTATAAACTTTAAATATCTGTAACATTCCTACTAAACCATTTCATATTTCTTGTTGCTCAACAAGATAGAATTGCACCTCAACAAACAATAAAATTCCAAAAAGAACAATTTTAGTATGACTCTGTCCTATAGTATCAATTGACAAATTCCGCATCTAAAAAATACAAAATAGGCACCATATTCAATATTTGTGGCAACATAGATGTCTTTGCGACCTAATATTTAGATTACCTGACTTGCCTGCTACTGAGAAACACTGAAACAATATATTTTTTAACTCCAAACACACTGTTCTAGGCAGAGAATACAGATTTTATTGACAAAAAAATCTAAAATGTTACATAATATAATATTTAGGCTGAAATTTGACACTAGTATGGTTTAGAACCAAATATGTATTTAAAATGAGTAAATGGGTTATAATCTTTCATTCTCAAACATTTTCAGGCAAAGGGAGGGAATATGACAAAATGGTGTTTATGTATTAAAGGTGTGTAAACACTAATCCAATTCTTTAAGATTTTCTACTAAATTTGTTATTTTTTTAATTAGAGCAGCTCTTTTACCTTAAGCGCAACTTGACCGACATCATATATATCCTGACTCGTACGTGACAGGCCTATGTTCTCTCAAAATTTCATGACCTCTTTAAAACCTTCCAAGAGAAAACCAGCTTCCGGGGTAAACCCCACTCTAAAAATAGCTCTTTCTTTTCAGAAAATCTTGGTTTATAGGTCATGTAGTGCATGTGACATAAAACATACTAAACACCATTAGAACAGAGCAAGTTAGGACTCTAATTTTTTCTAATATATTCACCTTTCAGAAAAACTTTCATTCATTAAAATCCAGTTAGTAGTTTTTAATATACACTAAGATAAACAGGACTATTTTGTTGTTAAGTACTATTTTCTTATATGTTCCAAATTTGATTGGTCACCTTTAGTGTCTTGACACCTAAAGAGCATGTATTTGTCCATCAAATTGTACAAAATTTTGCCTATTTGTAGCCTAAATATATCTGACCAACACCCTAAAATTTCTTTGCATTCTATATAACAGTTTTGGAGAATCGCAGGAAAAGATTCAATGACTTCGCACATACTTAATCAGCAAAAACTGTGTTTGCAGATCAAGTAATGCATTATTTGCAATATATTCAATTTCCTAAGTTCAGATGTAAATTTCAATGTACATCACACATTAACACTATAGTATAACATACTGAATACTAATAAAAACATACATTATATTTATACCTCACAAATAAAAAAATTTGAAGTTTCAGGTTGGGGGACCAGCCCCCCCCCCTTTTTTTAGATGGCATATTAGATCTCTTATAAACTTTAAATATCTGTAACATTCCTACTAAACCATTTCATATTTCTTGTTGCTCAACAAGATAGAATTGCACCTCAACAAACAATAAAATTCCAAAAAGAACAATTTTAGTATGACTCTGTCCTATAGTATCAATTGACAAATTCCGCATCTAAAAAATACAAAATAGGCACCATATTCAATATTTGTGGCAACATAGATGTCTTTGCGACCTAATATTTAGATTACCTGACTTGCCTGCTACTGAGAAACACTGAAACAATATATTTTTTAACTCCAAACACACTGTTCTAGGCAGAGAATACAGATTTTATTGACAAAAAAATCTAAAATGTTACATAATATAATATTTAGGCTGAAATTTGACACTAGTATGGTTTAGAACCAAATATGTATTTAAAATGAGTAAATGGGTTATAATCTTTCATTCTCAAACATTTTCAGGCAAAGGGAGGGAATATGACAAAATGGTGTTTATGTATTAAAGGTGTGTAAACACTAATCCAATTCTTTAAGATTTTCTACTAAATTTGTTATTTTTTTAATTAGAGCAGCTCTTTTACCTTAAGCGCAACTTGACCGACATCATATATATCCTGACTCGTACGTGACAGGCCTATGTTCTCTCAAAATTTCATGACCTCTTTAAAACCTTCCAAGAGAAAACCAGCTTCCGGGGTAAACCCCACTCTAAAAATAGCTCTTTCTTTTCAGAAAATCTTGGTTTATAGGTCATGTAGTGCATGTGACATAAAACATACTAAACACCATTAGAACAGAGCAAGTTAGGACTCTAATTTTTTCTAATATATTCACCTTTCAGAAAAACTTTCATTCATTAAAATCCAGTTAGTAGTTTTTAATATACACTAAGATAAACAGGACTATTTTGTTGTTAAGTACTATTTTCTTATATGTTCCAAATTTGATTGGTCACCTTTAGTGTCTTGACACCTAAAGAGCATGTATTTGTCCATCAAATTGTACAAAATTTTGCCTATTTGTAGCCTAAATATATCTGACCAACACCCTAAAATTTCTTTGCATTCTATATAACAGTTTTGGAGAATCGCAGGAAAAGATTCAATGACTTCGCACATACTTAATCAGCAAAAACTGTGTTTGCAGATCAAGTAATGCATTATTTGCAATATATTCAATTTCCTAAGTTCAGATGTAAATTTCAATGTACATCACACATTAACACTATAGTATAACATACTGAATACTAATAAAAACATACATTATATTTATACCTCACAAATAAAAAAATTTGAAGTTTCAGGTTGGGGGACCAGCCCCCCCCCCTTTTTTTAGATGGCATATTAGATCTCTTATAAACTTTAAATATCTGTAACATTCCTACTAAACCATTTCATATTTCTTGTTGCTCAACAAGATAGAATTGCACCTCAACAAACAATAAAATTCCAAAAAGAACAATTTTAGTATGACTCTGTCCTATAGTATCAATTGACAAATTCCGCATCTAAAAAATACAAAATAGGCACCATATTCAATATTTGTGGCAACATAGATGTCTTTGCGACCTAATATTTAGATTACCTGACTTGCCTGCTACTGAGAAACACTGAAACAATATATTTTTTAACTCCAAACACACTGTTCTAGGCAGAGAATACAGATTTTATTGACAAAAAAATCTAAAATGTTACATAATATAATATTTAGGCTGAAATTTGACACTAGTATGGTTTAGAACCAAATATGTATTTAAAATGAGTAAATGGGTTATAATCTTTCATTCTCAAACATTTTCAGGCAAAGGGAGGGAATATGACAAAATGGTGTTTATGTATTAAAGGTGTGTAAACACTAATCCAATTCTTTAAGATTTTCTACTAAATTTGTTATTTTTTTAATTAGAGCAGCTCTTTTACCTTAAGCGCAACTTGACCGACATCATATATATCCTGACTCGTACGTGACAGGCCTATGTTCTCTCAAAATTTCATGACCTCTTTAAAACCTTCCAAGAGAAAACCAGCTTCCGGGGTAAACCCCACTCTAAAAATAGCTCTTTCTTTTCAGAAAATCTTGGTTTATAGCTCATGTAGTGCATGTGACATAAAACATACTAAACACCATTAGAACAGAGCAAGTTAGGACTCTAATTTTTTCTAATATATTCACCTTTCAGAAAAACTTTCATTCATTAAAATCCAGTTAGTAGTTTTTAATATACACTAAGATAAACAGGACTATTTTGTTGTTAAGTACTATTTTCTTATATGTTCCAAATTTGATTGGTCACCTTTAGTGTCTTGACACCTAAAGAGCATGTATTTGTCCATCAAATTGTACAAAATTTTGCCTATTTGTAGCCTAAATATATCTGACCAACACCCTAAAATTTCTTTGCATTCTATATAACAGTTTTGGAGAATCGCAGGAAAAGATTCAATGACTTCGCACATACTTAATCAGCAAAAACTGTGTTTGCAGATCAAGTAATGCATTATTTGCAATATATTCAATTTCCTAAGTTCAGATGTAAATTTCAATGTACATCACACATTAACACTATAGTATAACATACTGAATACTAATAAAAACATACATTATATTTATACCTCACAAATAAAAAAATTTGAAGTTTCAGGTTGGGGGACCAGCCCCCCCCCCTTTTTTTAGATGGCATATTAGATCTCTTATAAACTTTAAATATCTGTAACATTCCTACTAAACCATTTCATATTTCTTGTTGCTCAACAAGATAGAATTGCACCTCAACAAACAATAAAATTCCAAAAAGAACAATTTTAGTATGACTCTGTCCTATAGTATCAATTGACAAATTCCGCATCTAAAAAATACAAAATAGGCACCATATTCAATATTTGTGGCAACATAGATGTCTTTGCGACCTAATATTTAGATTACCTGACTTGCCTGCTACTGAGAAACACTGAAACAATATATTTTTTAACTCCAAACACACTGTTCTAGGCAGAGAATACAGATTTTATTGACAAAAAAATCTAAAATGTTACATAATATAATATTTAGGCTGAAATTTGACACTAGTATGGTTTAGAACCAAATATGTATTTAAAATGAGTAAATGGGTTATAATCTTTCATTCTCAAACATTTTCAGGCAAAGGGAGGGAATATGACAAAATGGTGTTTATGTATTAAAGGTGTGTAAACACTAATCCAATTCTTTAAGATTTTCTACTAAATTTGTTATTTTTTTAATTAGAGCAGCTCTTTTACCTTAAGCGCAACTTGACCGACATCATATATATCCTGACTCGTACGTGACAGGCCTATGTTCTCTCAAAATTTCATGACCTCTTTAAAACCTTCCAAGAGAAAACCAGCTTCCGGGGTAAACCCCACTCTAAAAATAGCTCTTTCTTTTCAGAAAATCTTGGTTTATAGGTCATGTAGTGCATGTGACATAAAACATACTAAACACCATTAGAACAGAGCAAGTTAGGACTCTAATTTTTTCTAATATATTCACCTTTCAGAAAAACTTTCATTCATTAAAATCCAGTTAGTAGTTTTTAATATACACTAAGATAAACAGGACTATTTTGTTGTTAAGTACTATTTTCTTATATGTTCCAAATTTGATTGGTCACCTTTAGTGTCTTGACACCTTATTGTAAAATTAAATCAAAAGAAATTGTGACTTGTCGGTATTTTTCTCTGATCTTCCGAGGATGCCCGACGGAAGGACCCGATAACAGCCGATTTCCCCCCCCTTTTTTTCCCAACAGAACCACGTGACTATGTGATTCCGAAAAGGTCAATGTATTGTTATTGTACGGTAAACATTTGTCTTTCCAACACTTTGCTTTTTTTATTACAGTACTCCTCTTAAAGTTGAGATATTATTATCAAGATGATTATTTCTTGCCTTCCACAATCGTCTATATTTGTAACCCTTTACAGCATATGATGAAATTTCAAATAAAACAAATTGAAACAAGTGCTGTGAGCACGCTCACAAAGTGATACCCCCCCCCCCCCCGTTTCGTTTTAAAGTCCAATTATCTCCCCTTAATGATATCCGAGGTCAATAAAACCCTTCATGCATATCTACAATCTTCTATATTTGTAAAAAATTAAAATGAAAACGATATATTTGCCGAAGTAAAGGGACTTAAACGTAGCAACCCTCACAAACTTATTACAGCATATATTAATATAAATAGCCTACGATATAAATTCTGCCATATTAAAGAACTCCTTGAGACCAATAGTGTTGACATTCTGTTTCTGGCAGAAACAAAGATTGATGAGTCATTTACAGATGCTCAGTTCACTGTTGATGGATACCATTTCTGGAGGAAAGATAGATCAGGATATGGTGGTGGACTAGCTGTGTATGTCAGAGCAGACTTACCTTGTGATAGAAAATGTAAATTAGATTTCAAAATTATTGAATCTTTAGCTATAGAAACTCGAATTGATACCATCAAATGGCTTATTAATGGTGTATATCGCCCACAGTCAATAAAAGAACGTGATTTGAATGATGATTTTATCAAATTAGCTGATACGATTACAACCTTGTATGACAATTTTATGTTCATTGGTGATATGAATTATGACATGCTAAATCATGACAAGTCAAGTCCCCTAACATCTGTTTGTGATATTTTTGATTTACATAATCTTGTGAAAGATCCAACATGCTTTACAAAAAATGCAAACCCTAGTTTAAATGATGTCATCCTCACAAACGCTCCGAATCAATGCATGAATGTTTTAAATTTTAATTGTGGTTTAAGTGATGTTCATAATTTCATTTCTGTTCAATTCAAAAGAAATATTTCAACAAGAAAAACAATAATGAAAAGCTATAGAAGCTTAAAAAATTTCTCCCAAGATAACTTCATATCAGATCTAAATAAAGTTGACTTTGACTCGATTACTTCTGATAGTAATGTAGACTTGGCATATAGCCACTTTGAATCAGTATTCATAAATATTGCTAACAAACATGCCCCACTTAAAAGTAGGAGAGCTCTACCTAAACCAGCCCCTTTTATGAATAGTGTCCTTCGTAAAGCAGTTTATAAGAAGAAAATGCTACATAATAAATATTTAAAGCATAGATCTAATACAAATTGGGAAAAATACAGGATACAAAGAAATCTAGTAAATAAAATAAAGAAAGACTCAATAAAGCAATATTTTTTTGAAAGATGTACAGGTGGCCCAAAATCAAATAACTTCTGGCCTACAATAAAACCATTCTTAAGCAACAAAGGAAATGTAAATAATAATGAAATAATACTAGAGGAGAATAATAAAATTATAAATGATCACAACATTTAATAACTTTTTTATAAATGTGGCAAAAGATATTGGTCCTAACATAAAAACTGATAATGATGAACACCCAAGTATAACAAAAATAAAAGAAAATAAGCAAAATTTTGAACCACTTGTATTTAAAGAAATTGATATCGACTTCATAGAAAAACAAATAAATAAAGCTAACATATAAAAAGCGACAGGTAAAGATGGCATATCACCAAAATTATTGAAATTGGCTAAACCAGCAATCAGTAAACCAATTACTAATCTGATAAATAAAACTATTAACTCTTCAAAATTCCCTGTGAAATTAAAAGAAGCCCAAGTAGTCCCCTGTTATAAGAAGAATAATGCCCTAGATAAAAGTAACTACAGACCTGTCAGTATTCTACCTTACATTTCAAAATTTTTTTGAGAGGGCTATAAATGACCAATTAACTGATTATTTTAATAAAATATTTCACCCTTTCCTCTCTGCTTTTCGTACTGGGTATGGATGTCAAACCACATTACTTAAAATAATAGAAGACTGGAAAACAGCATTAGATGAAAACAAATATGTTGCAGCAATATTAATGGACTTAAGTAAAGCATTTGACTGTCTCCCACACAATCTTCTTTTAGATAAATTAAAAACATATGGTCTTTCAGAAAAATCCCTTAAACTTCTTCAGGATTATTTGTCGGACAGGAAACAGTGTGTCAAATTGGGATCATCTTATAGTAATTGGGGAGAAATCTATAAAGGGGTGCCACAAGGCTCTATACTAGGTCCAGTTTTGTTTAATATTTTTCTAAACGATATTTTCTATATCATACATGATACATCACTTTATAGCTATGCAGATGACAACACTCTTTCCTATGCCGGATATAACCTAGATGAACCCATAACTAAATTGGAAACAGACAGCCTAATACTAATAGACTGGTTTACTATAAATCAAATGAAAGCTAACCCTGATAAATTCCAGGCCCTTGCCATTGGTAGTAAAACCCATGAACAAAACATAATTTTCAACATAAATAATAATGAAATTAAATGCGAAGGTGAAGTAAATCTCTTAGGCGTAACAATTGATTATCAACTGAAATCTAATACTCATATTGCCAATATCTGTAAAAAAAGCTTCAAGACAACTAAACGTTTTAAAAAGAATAGGAAAACATTTAAATAAATTGGGTAGGTTAACAAAATATCATTCCTTTATATTATCAAATTTTAATTACTGCCCCATAACATGGCACTTTTGTAGTGAACTTAATACAAATAAAATGGAAAAACTCCAGGATAGAGCCTTAAAATTTATTTACAATGACAACACCAGTTCTTATGAAGAACTCTTGACCAGATCCAAAATGCCCTCACTAAAAATAAGAAGAATTAGGTGTATTGCCATTGAGACTTTTAAAATAATTAATAAACAAAGCCCAGTCTATTTACATGATTTAATTGAAATTAAACAAAACAAATATAATTTTAGACACCAGAATACAGCAAACATACCAAGAGTCAGAACAACAAGGTATGGTTTAAACTCATTTAAAGATTTTGCAGCTAAAACATGGAATGACTTGCCAGACCATTTCCGAAATGAATCATCCTTTTCTCAATTCAAAAATTTTATAAATTCTTGGAATGGCAAGTCATGTCACTGCTCTGCATGCTGCTCATAAATGCTTTGTTACAAATATTATCATAGCCTTAAGTAAACTCGGATGCTTTGTCAATAAACAGCTTGATAATCAGTGCTTCTCTGTTTATACCTGGTTTTATTAAATAAACTATTTTATTGTATTTAGTGCCTGTTTCTATGTATGCATGCTTGTGCTGTCCATATTATATGCATTTACATGTTTTCTGTTTTCGTTTGCTGCTTTTATAGTGCTTGGTATGCAATGTTGCCACTACTTGTCTGTTCCATTTATTCCTACATGTAAATTATACAAGTAGTACCACTGTAGCTTCTTTTCAACGTTGTCCGTCCAGTTTATGTGTTTCACCTTCTTTTTATTTGATCAAAGTTCCTTAAGTTACGATCCCATTATATAATGGTATCTTAACCTCTGTGTTTTTCAAATAAAGTAAGAGGCTATGGCTAATGTATGTTGCATGAATGTATATGTAATATGTCTGTAGTGCTATGTATGTGGCTAATGTATGTTGCATTTATGTAATGTAGTATGTCAGTAGTGTTTATTTATATGAGTGGCTAATGTGTGTTGCATGTAGTTATATGTAGCTTATCAGTAGGCTTTATTATGTACTGTATGTCGGTTAAAAAGCTCTTTAGAGCTTATGTTATGTGTTGTTATTGTGCCGACTTTAAATAAAACTTTGTCTTGTCTTGTCTTGTCTTGTCTCTATCTACATATACTGTACTTCCTTTATGCTAAGGTTCATTAAATTTTATCAAGCGGTTTAGGAGGAGTTGCGCTCACGAGGTCTCCCACTGAATACTATATTTAACAAAAAGTCCAATTATCTCCCCTGAATAATATCCGACAGCGACGAAATTCTTTATGCACATCTACATATGATGTACTTCCTTCATGTATAGTTACATAAAAATCTGTGAAGCGGTTTAGCAGGAGAAGCGCTTACAAGGGATGTGGACAGAGGGACAGACAGACAGGGTGATTCCTATATACCCCCAAACAAGTTTGCGGGGGGTATAAAAAAACCTATTAAACCAAATCGGATACACCTATAACACATAAATCGAACATCTCTGGATATGGGTGAAACCCATATCATTTCTTGTCTACTATGGTTTGCGACCAGTCTTTCCGTAGTGTAACCCTCTTTACCCTAACCTAGAAGGCTTCCGCTTTGCTCCACTTAGATGCACGTTAGTAAGCTCTCTGGGTTAAGCCCTTGGAACCTTCACCAGTGCCGGCGTAATTGGCTCCACAATTCCCAACTTTAAGACGAAAACCAACAGATCGATAATGGTATGTCTTTTACATGGGCTGTGGACAATTTTCCTACGGTTGAATACTTTTTTATCCTGTCATATCGTGTAGACAACCATTTCGGAACTTCCCATTTATATTGATTCTCACCCCTCACAACGGGATCTTATACATTCGGTATTATTTTTATCTTTACCTCGACAATTCCTAACCTACGATAGAGTCTTTCAGACAGTGGATGAACAGTGATATCATAAAATGAGTTTGCCAGTCGTTGTTCCAAGAGACATTCTAAGCATTCTAAGTATCGATTTACTAAGTTATACTATCAACCAGGGACAGTCTATACTAGTATTAGTATTAGTATAGACTGTCCCTGTATCAACTAACAATAAAAAATCCTTAATGTGATATGTTACATAGTGGCGCAATTCATCACTGAACATTGCATTAACGTTCATTGCGATATCTCTAACAGTCGGGCCTCGGTGGCCGAGTGGTTAAGGTAGTTCGTCTACTATTGATCACGTGGTCTGTCAACACTGAGGTTGCGGGTTCGCGTAACAATGCGAGCAGGATGTACATGACTCCACTCTGAATTGACAAAAATGCCAGTTTTCCTACCGAAGGTCGGAGGTTTCCTTCGCCAATAAAAACTGGACGGCATTATATAGCTGACAACGGCTCTGCAAATTCAATTTATATTGCAATTACTGGAACATTAAAGTTAATACAGACAAGACAAAAATCATGATTTTTTCAAAAGGATGTTTACCATTAAACTTGAATTTTAAATATAATAATGTAAACATCGAAATAGTAAAAGAATTTAATTATTTAGGTGTTATATTTTCTAGAACAGGAACATTTAGAGCTTGTAAAAAACATTTATCAGAAAAAGCCACGAAAGCCATGTATGAAGTCATTAGAAAAGGGAGAGCACATAATTACTCTATTAGCTGCCAGTTAGACCTTTTTGATAAATTAGTAAAACCAATACTTCTATATGGCTGCGAAAAATGGGGCTTTGGAAATAATGATATTGTTGAAAAGGTTCATCTGAAATTTTGTAAACTTATTCTCCGCCTTAAATCTTCTATGCCAAGCTGTATGGTTTATGGCGAACTTGGTCGTTTTCCAATAGAACTCGATATCAAACTACGAATGATTTCATTTTGGGCCCGTACATTAATCGGAAAAGATTCTAAACTCTCTGCAGTTTCATATAAATTGTTACTGAATTTATCAAATAGTTCTAACTTTAGTTCTCCATGGTTCAATCATATAGAAACAATTTTTAATGAATGTGGCTTGTCATTTATTTTTTAGAGACCAGTCCTTTTTAAATATTACATGGCTTAAGCTGTAGTAAAAAATTGTCTCCAAGATCAATTTAAACATGGATTGGCTATTTTTCCGCTGATTGTGAAAAGCCCATTTCTGGACTATTTTATGGGTGTTTGTGAGTTTCCTTGAGTACTCTTCTGGGTTTCTAAATTTGCGAAAAAAATTATTTGACATGACACCCTGAACATTTAATGCGATATAGCTGAAATTATTTCGGTCGTTATGAGGGGTCTCTCATTACTCAAAGAAACTTGGTGCCTAAGTGAGAGCAAAAAAATGTTAATAGTTTCCCCTATACGCAAATAATTAAGAGGCCGTTGTCTGCTGAAAAAATTGAAAGTGACGTTAAAAATCATTCAAAGAAGCAAGCGAAGAAACAAGACATCTCTTACAGTTTCAAATTTTATCTGCACACAAGGTTTTCTGTTTCAAGGGAGATATTTCCGTTCAATTAAATTCTTAAAATTCAGTTAATTTTTTTATTTACAACCAAACACTAAAGTGTGTACAATTAAATGACAAAAAAAGACAAGATACACAACACACAATATATGCTTATATTTTAACAAAATAGATTTTATAGATCGTATGAAACTCTATAAGCACAGACAGATTCTTAAACAAACTAGGAAAATGATACACAATTGAAAATAAATGACAGACATTTCACTTCTGGGCATATTTTGATATTTTCTTCAATATATTGAAAATAATTAAAACCTTTACCTTGTTTTCTAGGATTTCGCGTCTTTGCCTTAATTAGTTATTATATTATTATAAAATTCAAATTTTTCTCGTCTGTTTTTCAGTCTTTGTCAGTTCATGTGTTAATGTTATTTCTCTTCTTTAACAGTAAAAATGCACACCCACGACTAACAGAAAACAGTCAAAAACATGCCGCAAAGACGCAACATGAACAAAGAGATATTATCAGGTGTTACGGACGTGTGTGCACATACCAGCTCCTGACACCCGTACAGTCCAAATCGGTGTGAGGTAACAAAAGACAGAAGATACCAAAATCAAATACTGTAGGCCCGATACTGGCTACCCTTATCCTGCTTAGCATAAGATTTTATTATCAGTTGTAAAATAGAATAAGAGGCCTCGATGGCCGAGTGGCTAAGGTAGTTCCTCTTCTATTGATCAGGTGGGTCTGTCAACACTGAGGTTGCGGGTTCGAGTCTCACTGCGGGCAATTAAAGTAAATGGAGGATTAAACCAGGAACCCATTTTGTATTGTAATATGAGAGATTAATACAATACAAATACAAATATAAATAATTTTATTGGCTCAAACTCATCTACAATAAATAGTGTAATGGAAAATAATATATAACATCACATGTAATGTAACGTAAATTACCGTTACATACATTAACATTACGTACATTATATGTTACGTACAATAAATGCACTGCATTTTAAATTATTTTGCCTTTATGTGCTAAATATAAGTAATATATTAATGATGTTCTGAAGTGCTTTTCAATGTATTTTAGCAGTTATGACACATTATTTAAATGTCTTTAGTGTTTCAGCGCTCACAAAGGTGTTACGGACCTTAATTTCTTGAACGTGAGACAATAAATTTCGCTGTTTTATTCGTTGCTGACAACAATTTAAATGAAACATAGATAAGCATTTGTTATGATGATAATTGGATTCAACTTGATCTAAAACCAATAAAAGAACGTCAATAAACGTGTATTGGTCATGCTTTATAGAGAAAATAGATTGATTGTTTGGATGGATGTTTGCTTGATGTCCAGCGAGCAGTATTTCAGTTATGTTCAGGAGTTTTGTTACATACATTAATAGGTTTTTGGCGACATGCAATCAAGGCCACATATTTTGTAACAAATAACAACTTTTATCGAGACTATATTTCTGTCTTCATACAATACAACAATTTATTAATAAGAAAAATCATCCAAAGAATATTTTCCGGGTGTGTTTAATGATTATTTATAAACTCAAAAGTACTTGATGTAAGAAAGCGACATGGTAAATTTGAGCAGTACTGTACACAACTATTAAAAGTAATGTATGCAAGGTCAAAACTCAAATGTCAAGATTGGGTGAACCTTCCGTCTCCAAAACATCGACATTGATACATTTTCTGTACAAGAAATAATTTATTGAGACTTTCAGTGTTCACTGAATAAATATTCGACTTGAAAGTTTGACGACATGTTTTTCTTTAAAATGCAACATTTACGATGGAATGAGACCTCATCAACGCCATCTTTGTCCCAAATTATTGACATTTGTACCGTTTGTTAAATCTGCAATCCGAATTGGGATAAAGGACTGGCTTTCATTTGTTTTAAAAATATTCGAAATTCTGAATACATTGATTTATGTATTATTTTATTTTGCAAAGATGTACATGTGTAAATCGTGTTTACTGTTAGGACATCATGATGATCAGCTGCAGCAGCACAGGCAGCCATGGAATATTAACTGTTTACATCACGAAAATTGTTTAATACACCATTAAAACAGTAGCAAGAAGTTCATTATTGTTGAACATACATTTATATCATTTATGATATAATATTGGACATATTTACAATGCGTTAATTATATAAATAAATTCAGATGAGAGCAGATTTAATGTGCATTTATGATAATAGTGCGAAATAGTACGAAATGTTTATTTGTTCAACACATTTACAATAAATGGTTATGACACATAATCACGTGCACATAATGTAATGAATACAACAATATGATCGTTCACCTAGCCAGCTTGATCGCGTAAGAATATATGAACAGAATTATATTTTTATTCAAATGCAAAGAACAAAATTATTACATTTCGCAATACAAAACATACTGTTTTTCACCTGAAAAATAATCAAAACAATATTACAGATAGAAAGTACTTACTTCGGTGAATGCAAACATCGAACTATATTATCGCGCAATAGCTCAGTAAACCGTACCTGAAATTAGTTATAACCCCACGTGTGATACAATGCAATGATTTGAGTTATGAAAATACATTGACCATAGTCAAATGGTTCTGTGGGGGGAAATGTGAATGTAAGATCGGCAGTTATCGCGTCCTCGGAAAATCAAAGAAAACATACCGACAAGTTACAATTTTTATTGATTTAATTTTACTGTAATTAAAATTGTTTCAAAAGATTTTCAATTAAATGTATTTCAAACGTCAAACTAGCATTCATGTGCATAAACATTGCTAAGAACTTTATAAAATTTTCAGAATTTAAAATATAAAAAAACAATTAGAAGAAGAGTCTTATTTTGCAAAACAATTGATGAGATTATAAACTTCTACAATTATTTTCAACAATATAAACTGTTGATGACCTTTATTCGAACGTAACTGAATTTTTTTCTGTTGTATTATTATATATATAACTTGCTTCGTTAAAATATCTTAACATCAAAATTTTTAAATCTTGAATTAAATAAAAATCTATATCTTTTGTGCTTTTTTATTATTGAGAAATTTCTTTTTCCTAATAATTTCTACCACATTTTTCACTGATTCAGACATCAATTTTTTTTAAATAACATGCCTGTTTGAAAATCTAATTTTGTATATATAGTTTCTTCTCACACAGCCAATAATACAATTGGTACAGAGAAAGTAACAAACAAACAAACAAAACAACAGGCTAAATACAATATATATCAAAATCATAATCTAACTTAGCCATTTTAGCGGCTTATTATGCGAGTCTGATTGGTCTTTCATTTTTACCTTTCATCAAAGTTCAGTGTCGGGTAATAAATAATTAATTAGCAAATAAACAAGGCACATCTAATATACAATTACATCACAGAAATATCTCTGCCCCCTCCCTGAAACCACCACTACCACACACGAATCGTTCACGAGAGTTTGGGATTTCGAAACCGTCAATAAACAAAACACAGGGAAATTTAAATTTATTGTTCAAGATGACTAATTTTCTGCGTAAAAGTTCCATTTTCTACCTTATAAATTATGAAATAATCCAGAAATAAGATTTCTGGATGAGTGGTCACAAGCGCGTTAAACAAAATCTAAACATGCACTTTTATTGTCAAATTATCTAAGTAACTAATAAAAGAAACCGAAAAATTTACACTTTATCATGTTAAAATAAGAATGCATAAAAAATTACGAAGCTTGACATATAAATCACGAAATGATCCAAGAAATACAATTGAAGCGATGAAATACATTACGTAATATAACAACAAAATTTTTAAATGCCTTTTTCTTATCAAATTAAACAGGAACCTATAAATCATACTAGTCCCAGAATTAAATAACTAATTAATAAAAGAAACTCAAGTTTATACATTTTATTATGTCAAGAATAGAATGCATTAATAAAAATACTAGGCTTACCCTATAGATAGTAAAATAATCCAAAAATAAAAATTGAGGCGGATCATGTTACTATTTTGCGGAAGTTTGGTTTTAAAGTTCTCAATATCTCAATATTTATTGGGGTGGTTAGACCGGTGCCAAATTCAACAGGACACATACTATTTTATGCTGGCATATCATATTACCCAGTTCGGGTGGCTAAAAGAATAGACCGCAGTAGCGCTAGCTTGTCGTAAAAGGCGACTAAATAGCGCCCAGTACCCTGACCGGCGTGTCAGGTCGGTTTGCCTAAAGACCGACTGGGATGTGTGCCCCAGGTGGTTGAATGGGGTACCCCTGGCAAGCTGGGGTTGTCAGGCCATAATACGGAAAACCTGACCGCAAACCATATTAGTGCACCGTGTTGGGAAAAATGCCACGTTCCTCGCACGTTAAAGAACGCTGCTGTAGTATTCGCTATGAGTAGGGATTTCGATCCCGCTACAGGAGGCTAAATTGCCCGACCCTATCCATCCTCCCATTTGCCAGTGGCAATCTAAAATCCGTTACCCCTATTTTTCTTTGTGTCCCATCCCATTTTCATTCATCATCATTTCATGTTCATTTTATCATCCATTTCATGTTCATCGCCTGAATATAGCTGAAATATTGCTGCTCGGGCGTTAAACACCATTAATCAATCAATCAATCATATGAGACTCACAATTTTATTATTTTCAGCACTGAAAGGACAGCCAGTTTTTTCATAACAATATCATCAATGAAAAAACATTTTTTTCTCTGACGTTTTGGATCAAAAGCAATATACTGTAATACTCGCATGCACAATTTGTGTTTAACAAACATAAGAAATACTGAATTGTAACCATAAAATTATTTACTAGATAGGATACCAACTTTTCTTTATAACACATCTAATGTAGGACAGCAACTTTTTGCATATTTTATATTTATGTAGATAGGATCAGATAGGACATACCTGATAATTTGAAATGCACCGGCCCCCCCCCCCCCCCAGTTAATATTGACCGGTCCCTTATACGAAATTTACGTCTGACGTAGATAATTTTATAACCTTGATATCTTTTATTGACATTCTATTTAAAACATCGCGCCCCTTTAATATGCTAGCACCACAAAAATCAAATTCGTTAGCGCATATATGGAATAGGAAAAGGTCCTTAAATTATTATATTACATATGGTGTGTTAAGTCCTAATTTTGATTGGTTCGTGTAGACAATGTCCCCCCAAAATATTCTGTGTATATATTCTATTTCTAAAGCATATTTAAGGCTTGTTACTATTTTTAAAGCATATTTAAGGCATGTTACTATTTATAAAGCATATTTAAGGCTTGTTTCTAAAAATAGATCCGGATTGTTCTATTTTTAAAGCATATTTAAGGCATGTTACTATTTATAAAGCATATTTAAGGCTTGTTTCTAAAAATAGATCCGGATTGTTCGAATGCTTCTATAATTACTATCAATGAGTCAATATTGTATGATGCAATTTATTATTCTAAATTTAAATAAATAGAGAAAAATTCATATGTAATATAACAATTAAGGACTTTTTACTTCGTCCTCGGTCAATATTTTCCTCCACGGTCCATATAAATACGTATTGACCTCGTAAAAAGTCCTTATTTGATTAATATGTAACCGTGCTATAACTGACAATATGCTTATTTGGTATTAAATAAACACATATGCTCTCAATATCAATGTTTTATTTGCTCTTTCGCATATTTCTACGTTTAATTTTAAAACACTTAACCCATATTCCCTTATTGAGTTGTATAACGACAATTAACTGAATGTCCTTCGTTGGACGGAAACGCTATACCCCGTTATAAATATTTCAATAAAAACGTGTAGTACTGATTAATATACTAAAATGTTTTTCGGCACATGGTTTGTCATTTTGGCATTGGGATATGTTCTGACGTGATTAATTTACAAGACTCTGTAATGATGGATGAAAGAAAACAACGAAATGTAATTAACTGTGTGTATGATATAGACCAGGCAATACACCAAATGCATATAATGTATAATGCAGTTTACGGTTTGATATATATGCGACAAAACATATAAACTGCATTATTTGATCATGGAATATATAAACCTGCCAAAAGTTACATTCTTGTTAATGAGAAAACAAATAATTCAACATAATTAACACATAATTTTGGTTCCAAAATACAGGGGTACATCAGATTTATTAATGGAACTCCTATAGCTTTCAATATATCCTGTTAACGTTGGTAAATTTGCAAGTTTTAGTACATTATTAGTTCATATTACCGAGATACTTGTAAAGCGCGCATTAATATGCAATTATGTCCATTCTTACTTCCTTTTATTAGATCAGGACAAAAAAAACGTATTTTAAAGCTTGAAGGATTTTACAAATACGAAAAACTGTAATTGAAATGTTTTCTTTAATATTAAATTTGCCATTTTATCACTTACAACATGAACTATATTGTAGAGTATGGTTTTTACCTTTTTGCTCAATTTACCCGAAAACAATTATATATCATTAAGAGATAATAAGAAGAGATCGAACATATGATAAATACCTATATCGTACTTTGAATTACGGTAATCAGTCAATAGTGGCATTAATCTGTTAATTGACCTTGAAATTGAAAGGTTAAGAAAGAAAAAAGGAGGAATTAAAATACTTGTTTTCGGCTGTATTATAGCGTTCAGTTTTATTTGGGATGAAGCCGGAGTAACCGGTACAAACCATGACCTGCAGGAGGAAAATTGTCAATACTGGACAGGGAGCTAAATAAGTTTTCCATAGTTATAAATGTACTGTTTGTAATTGGTGATTATATCATGTATATGGAAACGTGTAATGGGTGATTAATTGATTGACTGAATGATTGCTTAACATCCAGTGGGCATTATTATATGTTATTCGGGATCCTGTGAAGCCCGAATAACAATTATATTCTGTTGAAGTCTTCTTGTACTTATATTCTAGAGTATATAATTAGATTAGACATTTCTCATGCTTTAGTTTGGACCACCCGACTATCGGAGAACCTACCATTCAACACAAAAGCTTCCAACGAAACTTTTTATGGCATTTTAAATTTTATAACCCTTTATTTTTTTACGACTTTTTATTCCCAGCTAAACTTTTAATGATAAATTTCACTTTCGAAGTGCGATGCAAATGCGTATGTTTGCCATTTTGAAGACTTCAAGTTATCGGTTATCTCCCTTGTTAATTTCAAGGAGATGATAAATTCCGTAAAATGCATGTATTTAAAATCGACATTTGATATCTTTATATTATGTTTAACTATTTATATTATGTAAAACAAATAAATTATTCAATAAATAGACGCCATTTTGAAACTGGTTTCAATATCCTCGGAGTTTCACAGGGAATACGGTATGACATCCCCGTCTTGATTAACCAATCAAATTGTAGGGATTCACTAGATACATTACTTAAACAGAATATATCAGCTATATTCAGGGCCAGTTATTAACATCCAGTGGGCATATATATAATATATTAGCCATATTCAGGACCAGTTATAAACATCCAGTGGGCAGTATGTCAGCTATATTAGGATCAGTTTTTAGCACCCAGTGGGCAGTATATCAGCTATATTAGGACCAGTTATTAACATCCAGTGGGCAGTAAATCAAGTCTATTAGGACCAGTTATTAACATCCAGTGGGCAGTATATCAGCTATATTAGGACCAGTTATTAACATCCAGTGGGCAGTATATCAGCTATATTCAGGACCAGTTATTAACATCCAGTGGGCTGTATATCAAGTTTATTAGGACAAGCTATCAACATCATGTGGGCAGTATATCAGCTATATTAGGACCAGTTATTAACATCCAGTGGGCAGTAAATCAGCTATATTCATGACCAACTGTTAACATCCAGTGGGCAGTATATCAAGTTTATTAGGACAAGCTATTAACATCCAGTGGGCAGAAAATCAGCTATATTCCTGACCAACTATTAACATCCAGTGGGCAGTATATCAAGTTTATTAGGACAAGCTATCAACATCATGTGGGCAGTATATCAGTTATATGGAAACGTGTAATGGGTAATTAATTGATTGACTGAATGATTGCTTAACATTCAGTGGGCATTATATCAGCTATATTCAGGGCCAGTTATTAACATCCAGTGGGCATATATATAATATATTAGCCATATTCAGGACCAGTTATAAACATCCAGTGGGCAGTATATCAGCTATATTAGGATCAGTTTTTAACACCCAGTGGGCAGTATATCAGCTATATTAGGACCAGTTATTAACATCCAGTGGGCAGTAAATCAAGTCTATTAGGACCAGTTATTAACATCCAGTGGGCAGTAAATCAAGTCTATTAGGACCAGTTATTAACATCCAGTGCATGGGCAGTATATCAGCTATATTAGGACCAGTTATTAACATCCAGTGGGCAGTAAATCAGCTATATTCATGACCAACTATTAACATCCAGTGGGCAGTATATCAGCTATATTAGGACCAGTTATTAACATCCAGTGGGCAGTATATAAGCTATATTCAGGACCAGTTATTAACATCCAGTGGGCAGTATATCAGCTATATTAGGACAAGCTATTAACATCCAGTGGGCAGTATATCAGCTATATTAGGACCAGTTATTAACATCCAATGGGCAGTATATCAGCTATATTCAGGACCAGTTATTAACATACAGTTGGCAGTATATCAAGTTTATTAGGACAAGCTATCAACATCATGTGGGCAGTATATCATCTATATTAGGACCAGTTATTAACATCCAGTGGGCAGTATATCAGTTATATTCAGGACCAGTTATTAACATCCAGTGGGCAGTAAATCGGCTATATTCATGACCAACTATTAACATCCAGTGGGCAGTATATCAAGTTTATTAGGACAAGCTATTAACATCCAGTGGGCAGTAAATCAGCTATATTCATGACCAACTATTAACATCCAGTGGGCAGTATATCAAGTTTATTAGGACAAGCTATTAACATCCAGTGGGCAGTATATCAAGTTTATTAGGACAAGCTATCAACATCCAGTGGGCAGTATATCATCTATATTCAGGACCAGTTATTAACATCCAGTGGGCAGTATATCAAGTTTATTAGGACAAGCTATCAACATTATGTGGGCAGTATATCAGCCATATTAGGACCAGTTATTAACATCCAGTGGGCAGTGTATCAAGTTTATTAGGACAAGCTATCAACATCCAGTGGGCAGTATATCAGCTATATTCAGGACCAGTTATTAACATCCAGTGGGCAGTATATCAAGTTTATTAGGACAAGCTATCAACATCCAGTGGGCAGTATATCAGCTATATTAGGACCAGTTATTAACATCCAGTGGGCAGTATATCAGTTATATTCAGGACCAGTTATTAACATCCAGTGGGCAGTATATCAGCTATATTCAGGACCAGTTATTAACATCCAGTGGGCAGTATATCAAGTTTATTAGGACAAGCTATCAACATCCAGTGGGCAGTATATCAGCTATATTCAGGGCCAGTTATTAACATAAAGAGGGCAGTATATCAAGTTTATTAGGACAAGCTATTAACATCCAGTGGGCAGTAAATCAGCTATATTCATGACCAACTATTAACATCCAGTGGGCAGTATATCAAGTTTATTAGGACAAGCTATTAACATCCAGTGGGCAGTAAATCAGCTATATTCATGACCAACTATTAACATCCAGTGGGCAGTATATCAAGTTTATTAGGACAAGCTATTAACATCCAGTGGGCAGTATATCAAGTTTATTAGGACAAGCTATCAACATCCAGTGGGCAGTATATCAGCTATATTCAGGACCAGTTATTAACATCCAGTGGGCAGTATATCAAGTTTATTAGGACAAGCTATCAACATTATGTGGGCAGTATATCAGCCATATTAGGACCAGTTATTAACATCCAGTGGGCAGTGTATCAAGTTTATTAGGACAAGCTATCAACATCCAGTGGGCAGTATATCAGCTATATTCAGGACCAGTTATTAACATCCAGTGGGCAGTATATCAAGTTTATTAGGACAAGCTATCAACATCCAGTGGGCAGTATATCAGCTATATTAGGACCAGTTATTAACATCCAGTGGGCAGTATATCAGCTATATTCAGGACCAGTTATTAACATCCAGTGGGCAGTATATCAGCTATATTCAGGACCAGTTATTAACATCCAGTGGGCAGTATATCAAGTTTATTAGGACAAGCTATCAACATCCAGTGGGCAGTATATCAGCTATATTCAGGGCCAGTTATTAACATCCAGAGGGCAGTATATCAAGTTTATTAGGACAAGCTATCAACATCCAGTGAGCAGTATATCAGCTATATTCAGGACCAGTTATTAAGATCCAGAAGGCAGTTTATCAAGTTTATTAGGACAAGCTATCAACATCCAGTGGGCAGTATATCAGCTATATTGGAACAAGTTAACAAACAATAGATCAATCAAAGAATTGGAATGGACCAATGAGAACTAAATTTTGACTATCACGGAAAAGTATGAATAATTGGATAGACACAGAGAATTTGATCATCTACAACTCCCTACTTGCGGTAAACAAGATTTATCTCCCATATTAAGAGTTATCTGTTCTTTAGAGCAGGTACTTTATAGTAACTATTGTGGGTAAAAAGTAGTTTTTCAATATTTTTTTTATTCACATACAGCAAAGTATCCGATAAAATTTATTATGATATGCAAAATAATTCTGCAGTTTTTTTAGTTGTACTAAAAGAGTCAGTCCACAGACATTATTAAAAAAATAAAAACGTGATTTTTTCCCTATCAGTTTAATACTAGATACCTGCTGTTATGAAATACAACTCTTGGAAATGGGAAGTAACTCTTGTATTCCGCAAATAGGGAATGCATCTACTTTTTAAATCTGCAAAAAGTGTATTTATCATAAAGAAGCGCTACACTATCCAAACACGTTTTCTACTATGGTTTGCGACCAGACTCTCGTATTGTAACCCTCTTTACCCTAACCTAGAAGGCTTCCGCTTTGCTCCACTTAGGTGCATGTTAGTAAGCTCTCTGGGCTAAGCCATTGGAAACTTCACCAGTGCCGGCGTAATTGGCTCCACAATTCCCAACTTTAAGACGGAAACCAACAGATCGATAATGGCATGTCTTTTACCTTGGCTGTGGACAATTTTCCTACGGTTGAATAGTCTCGATCACCCAGACGCATATATAATAGCGTCTGGGATCACCTTATTTTAATTTCGCTACCAATAGGTGGAGACAAACAATGATTCTATTTTTAGAGCCCTATTTTTAATCCAGGAAAAGCATGCAAACATATCTATACTTATAATATGACGTCACAGTAAGATTCACTCTTAATTATGCATAACAATAATATTTGTTTAATTAATTGATAAAGTAATATTTTATAAAAATATTCAAATGTAAACTTTGGTACAATTTGTTGTACACTTGTTGATATAAACGGAAGTAATTTTTTAGACAATAAAAATATCATCCAATCAAAAATTACGCCCAGTTTTGGGCGTAATGATAACGAGTTTAATATAGAGCTGAATCCAGACGCACAAATGTAATTAAGCGTCTGGATGATCGAGACTAACGGTTGAATACTTTTGTATCCTGTCGTATCGTGTAGACAACCATTTCGGAACTTCCCATTTATATTGATTCTCACCCCTCACAACGGGATCTTATACATTCGGTATTATTTTTATCTTTACCTCGACAATTCCTAACCTACGATAGAGTCTTTCAGACAGTGGATGAACAGTGATATCATAAAATGAGTTTGTCAGTCGTTGTTCCAAGAGACATTCTAAGCATCTTTAAAGATGGCACATTTTATAATATTAGATAAACTTGTTCAAGACATTTTTTACCTACCTTTTTACATACTGTAAGTTTTCATAATCGTTTTTGATTCTCTACCTATTCTAATTAAAACCTTTAGCTGTTTCTATGCCCTTATACAAGTTCTACATATTTTGACGCAATTCTGTTGATTACTAAGATATGTGCCAAATATCTTCATATACAGCTTATGTATTAAATTAATAAAAAAACATTGAAATGATCAGTGGTTAATGTAGTTCGTCTACTATTGATCACGTGGTCTGTCAACACTGAGGTTGCGGGTTCGCGTAACAATGCGAGCAGGGTGTACATGACTCCACTCTTAATTGACAAAAAATGTGAGTTTTCCTACCGAAGGTCGGAGGTTTTCTCCTGGTACTATGGCTTCCTTCGCCAATAAAAACTGGACGCCATGATATAGCTGACAACGGCTCTGTAAAAGACCGTTGGTTGACTGAAGGAGAGGAAATTAGTTCTTATTTTGATATTTGGCTGCGCCGAACTGTAGCATAAACAGTGGATTTATTAATCGATGGAATTTTGATATTTGAGCTGTATTTAAAAAGCAATTTCATATAGAATTAATAAAAAAATGTATTTATATAATTTGTTGTATGTATTGGCTATTTTTCCGCTGATTGTGAAAAGCCCATTTCTGGACTATTTTATGGGTGTTTGTGAGTTTCCTTGAGTACTCTTCTGGGATTCTAAATTTGCGAAAAAATTTATCTGACATGACACCCCGAAAATTTAATGCGATATAGCTGAAATTATTTCGGTCGTTATGAGGGGTCTCTCATTACTCAAAGAAACTTGGTTCCTAAGTGAGAGCAAAAAAAATGTTAATAGTTTCCCCTATACGCAAATAATTAAGAGGCCGTTGTCTGCTGAAAAATTGAAAGTGGCGTTAAAAATCATTCAAAGAAGCAATCGAAGAAACAAGACATCTCTTACAGTTTCAAATTTTATCTGCACACAATGTTTTCTGTTTCAAGGGAGATAACTCCGTTCAATTAAATTCTTAAAATTCAGTTAATTTTTTTATTTACACCCAGACACTAAAGTGTGTACAATTAAATGACAAAAAGACAGGATACAAAACACACAATATATGCTTATATTTTAACAAAATAGATTTTATAGATCTATGAATCTCTATAAGCACAGACAGATTCTTAAACAAACTAGGAAAATGATACACAATACGCAGTTTTCAAGATAGTTAGTTAGATGTATCTTATCACGTGATTTATGGTATCACGTGATTTTATTTAGGGCACTTTCCTCTACGCACCGTCTTTTAACATCGTGTGAACGGCATAAAATGAAATAAAACTTGACTACCTTTCCATAAATTTGTTTTTAGTGTTGGCTTTGCACCCTGGCACAACACATCACAGGTTTCGTTTTGCATCGTCTTTCTTACGCCGTCCAATTTCGTAACAAAAGTTGACGTTTTAAACTAAAAATGCCCTAAATTTTTTATGACGTCAGATGATCAGCATTACAATTTCCACCTCCTTTAACGAGAACGATTATATCTTGAAAACGACGAATTGAAAATAAATGACAGACATTTCACTTCTGGGCATATTTTGATATTTTCTTCAGTACATTGAAAATAATTATAACCTTTACCGTGTTTTCTAGGATTTCGCGTCTTTGCCTTAATTAGTTATTATATTATTATAAAATTCAAATTTTCCTGGCCTGTTTTTAAGTCTTTGTCAGTTCATGTGTTAATGTTATTTGTCTTCTTTAACAGTAAAAATGCACACCCACGACTAAAAGAAAACAGTCAAAAACATGCCGCAAAGACGCAACATGAACAAAGGGATATTATCAGGTGTTACGGACGTGTGTGCACATACCAGCTCCTGACACCCGTACAGTCCAAATCGGTGTCAGCTAACGAAAGACAGAAGATACCAAAATCAAATACTGTAGGTCCGATACTGGCTACCCTTATCCTGCTTAGCATAAAATTTTATTATCAGTTGTAAAATAGAATAAGAGGCCTCGATGGCCGAGTGGCTAAGGTAGATCCTCTTCTATTGATCACGTGGGTCTGTCAACACTGAGGTTGCGCGTTCGAGTCTTACTGCGGGCAGGGTGTACTCGACTCTAATCTTAATTGACAAGGATTGCCAGTTTTAAGGTCGGGCGTTCTCCGGTTCACCGGCTTCCACCCCAATAAAAACCGGACGCCATGATGTAGCTGACAATTTTTCGAAAGAGACGTCAAACATCATTCAAACAAACAAACAATAAAATAGAATAAGGTTTTAGGGAAGGGCTAAAGTCACCCCACACATGGAAATTTTATATAATATTAAATTTTTATATAAACAGTTAAAAATTTAATTAAATCCCAACATGCTATAGTGTTGCGTTCAGGTCAAAATTAGACGCTCACTATGTTTTCAATAAAGGTTGTGTAAAGTTTATATAAGGCTGTTTCATTCCTTAAAGAGTCGGTGATTAATTCATCAGTTTGATCCTCTGTTAGCTGCTTACTAAAGAAGTGGTACATAAATGGTCCATCGTAGACTACTTCAGGATCGGGTTGCTTTAATGATGTACCCAATACTACGTTAATGGTGTAAGCCATGTTCAAGCATTCCTGAAAACACTGCAAGTACTGGTGGAAAAGACGTACATTCACAGCGTGACCGTGCCCTGGATCAGAGAGTTTGCGGTAGACTGCTCGTATAGTAGCATTTTCCGTCTTCTTCAAAAACAAGATATGACAAAAAACATATGACTTTAAGTACTTCATTGGAGTGTCTGAGATTCCATTCTTCAAAAAGTAATTCAAGGTCAGAACAAATAGTTTAGAATCTTCTGGAAATTCACTCAGTTTTTCAGGCTGAAACTCAAATACTGCAGACAGCAGTGTTGTCTTCTTTCTATCATCCATATTGTCGACCTCCTGAAGTGTTGGTACGCTACCATAACCTTTGATAACGGTCGCTGGTTTTACAAATTTCTTCGTCATGAATCGTTTTTCGCGTACGATTTCTACTATCCTATCACGTTGTTCATTAGGTGGGGATGATTATTAACATCCAGTGGGCAGTGTATCAAGTTTATTAGGACAAGCTATCAACATCCAGTGGGCAGTATATCAGCTATATTCAGGACCAGTTATTAACATCCAGTGGGCAGTATATCAAGTTTATTAGGACAAGCTATCAACATCCAGTGGGCAGTATATCAGCTATATTAGGACCAGTTATTAACATCCAGTGGGCAGTATATCAGTTATATTCAGGACCAGTTATTAACATCCAGTGGGCAGTATATCAGCTATATTCAGGACCAGTTATTAACATCCAGTGGGCAGTATATCAAGTTTATTAGGACAAGCTATCAACATCCAGTGGGCAGTATATCAGCTATATTCAGGGCCAGTTATTAACATAAAGAGGGCAGTATATCAAGTTTATTAGGACAAGCTATTAACATCCAGTGGGCAGTAAATCAGCTATATTCATGACCAACTATTAACATCCAGTGGGCAGTATATCAAGTTTATTAGGACAAGCTATTAACATCCAGTGGGCAGTAAATCAGCTATATTCATGACCAACTATTAACATCCAGTGGGCAGTATATCAAGTTTATTAGGACAAGCTATTAACATCCAGTGGGCAGTATATCAAGTTTATTAGGACAAGCTATCAACATCCAGTGGGCAGTATATCATCTATATTCAGGACCAGTTATTAACATCCAGTGGGCAGTATATCAAGTTTATTAGGACAAGCTATCAACATTATGTGGGCAGTATATCAGCCATATTAGGACCAGTTATTAACATCCAGTGGGCAGTGTATCAAGTTTATTAGGACAAGCTATCAACATCCAGTGGGCAGTATATCAGCTATATTAGGACCAGTTATTAACATCCAGTGGGCAGTATATCAGTTATATTCAGGACCAGTTATTAACATCCAGTGGGCAGTATATCAGCTATATTCAGGACCAGTTATTAACATCCAGTGGGCAGTATATCAAGTTTATTAGGACAAGCTATCAACATCCAGTGGGCAGTATATCAGCTATATTCAGGGCCAGTTATTAACATCCAGAGGGCAGTATATCAAGTTTATTAGGACAAGCTATCAACATCCAGTGAGCAGTATATCAGCTATATTCAGGACCAGTTATTAAGATCCAGAAGGCAGTTTATCAAGTTTATTAGGACAAGCTATCAACATCCAGTGGGCAGTATATCAGCTATATTGGAACAAGTTAACAAACAATAGATCAATCAAAGAATTGGAATGGACCAATGAGAACTAAATTTTGACTATCACGGAAAAGTATGAATAATTGGATAGACACAGAGAATTTGATCATCTACAACTCCCTACTTGCGGTAAACAAGATTTATCTCCCATATTAAGAGTTATCTGTTCTTTAGAGCAGGTACTTTATAGTAACTATTGTGGGTAAAAAGTAGTTTTTCAATATTTTTTTTATTCACATACAGCAAAGTATCCGATAAAATTTATTATGATATGCAAAATAATTCTGCAGTTTTTTTAGTTGTACTAAAAGAGTCAGTCCACAGACATTATTAAAAAAATAAAAACGTGATTTTTTCCCTATCAGTTTAATACTAGATACCTGCTGTTATGAAATACAACTCTTGGAAATGGGAAGTAACTCTTGTATTCCGCAAATAGGGAATGCATCTACTTTTTAAATCTGCAAAAAGTGTATTTATCATAAAGAAGCGCTACACTATCCAAACACGTTTTCTACTATGGTTTGCGACCAGACTCTCGTATTGTAACCCTCTTTACCTTAACCTAGAAGGCTTCCGCTTTGCTCCACTTAGGTGCATGTTAGTAAGCTCTCTGTGCTAAGCCATTGGAAACTTCACCAGTGCCGGCGTAATTGGCTCCACAATTCCCAACTTTAAGACGGAAACCAACAGATCGATAATGGCATGTCTTTTACCTTGGCTGTGGACAATTTTCCTACGGTTGAATAGTCTCGATCACCCAGACGCATATATAATAGCGTCTGGGATCACCTTATTTTAATTTCGCTACCAATAGGTGGAGACAAACAATGATTCTATTTTTAGAGCCCTATTTTTAATCCAGGAAAAGCATGCAAACATATCTATACTTATAATATGACGTCACAGTAAGATTCACTCTTAATTATGCATAACAATAATATTTGTTTAATTAATTGATAAAGTAATATTTTATAAAAATATTCAAATGTAAACTTTGGTACAATTTGTTGTACACTTGTTGATATAAACGGAAGTAATTTTTTAGACAATAAAAATATCATCCAATCAAAAATTACGCCCAGTTTTGGGCGTAATGATAACGAGTTTAATATAGAGCTGAATCCAGACGCACAAATGTAATTAAGCGTCTGGATGATCGAGACTAACGGTTGAATACTTTTGTATCCTGTCGTATCGTGTAGACAACCATTTCGGAACTTCCCATTTATATTGATTCTCACCCCTCACAACGGGATCTTATACATTCGGTATTATTTTTATCTTTACCTCGACAATTCCTAACCTACGATAGAGTCTTTCAGACAGTGGATGAACAGTGATATCATAAAATGAGTTTGTCAGTCGTTGTTCCAAGAGACATTCTAAGCATCTTTAAAGATGGCACATTTTATAATATTAGATAAACTTGTTCAAGACATTTTTTACCTACCTTTTTACATACTGTAAGTTTTCATAATCGTTTTTGATTCTCTACCTATTCTAATTAAAACCTTTAGCTGTTTCTATGCCCTTATACAAGTTCTACATATTTTGACGCAATTCTGTTGATTACTAAGATATGTGCCAAATATCTTCATATACAGCTTATGTATTAAATTAATAAAAAAACATTGAAATGATCAGTGGTTAATGTAGTTCGTCTACTATTGATCACGTGGTCTGTCAACACTGAGGTTGCGGGTTCGCGTAACAATGCGAGCAGGGTGTACATGACTCCACTCTTAATTGACAAAAAATGTGAGTTTTCCTACCGAAGGTCGGAGGTTTTCTCCTGGTACTATGGCTTCCTTCGCCAATAAAAACTGGACGCCATGATATAGCTGACAACGGCTTTGTAAAAGACCGTTGGTTGACTGAAGGAGAGGAAATTAGTTCTTATTTTGATATTTGGCTGCGCCGAACTGTAGCATAAACAGTGGATTTATTAATCGATGGAATTTTGATATTTGAGCTGTATTTAAAAAGCAATTTCATATAGAATTAATAAAAAAATGTATTTATATAATTTGTTGTATGTATTGGCTATTTTTCCGCTGATTGTGAAAAGCCCATTTCTGGACTATTTTATGGGTGTTTGTGAGTTTCCTTGAGTACTCTTCTGGGATTCTAAATTTGCGAAAAAATTTATCTGACATGACACCCCGAAAATTTAATGCGATATAGCTGAAATTATTTCGGTCGTTATGAGGGGTCTCTCATTACTCAAAGAAACTTGGTTCCTAAGTGAGAGCAAAAAAAATGTTAATAGTTTCCCCTATACACAAATAATTAAGAGGCCGTTGTCTGCTGAAAAATTGAAAGTGGCGTTAAAAATCATTCAAAGAAGCAATCGAAGAAACAAGACATCTCTTACAGTTTCAAATTTTATCTGCACACAATGTTTTCTGTTTCAAGGGAGATAACTCCGTTCAATTAAATTCTTAAAATTCAGTTAATTTTTTTATTTAAACCCAGACACTAAAGTGTGTACAATTAAATGACAAAAAGACAGGATACAAAACACACAATATATGCTTATATTTTAACAAAATAGATTTTATAGATCTATGAATCTCTATAAGCACAGACAGATTCTTAAACAAACTAGGAAAATGATACACAATACGCAGTTTTCAAGATAGTTAGTTAGATGTATCTTATCACGTGATTTATGGTATCACGTGATTTTATTTAGGGCACTTTCCTCTACGCACCGTCTTTTAACATCGTGTGAACGGCATAAAATGAAATAAAACTTGACTACCTTTCCATAAATTTGTTTTTAGTGTTGGCTTTGCACCCTGGCACAACACATCACAGGTTTCGTTTTGCATCGTCTTTCTTACGCCGTCCAATTTCGTAACAAAAGTTGACGTTTTAAACTAAAAATGCCCTAAATTTTTTATGACGTCAGATGATCAGCATTACAATTTCCACCTCCTTTAACGAGAACGATTATATCTTGAAAACGACGAATTGAAAATAAATGACAGACATTTCACTTCTGGGCATATTTTGATATTTTCTTCAGTACATTGAAAATAATTATAACCTTTACCGTGTTTTCTAGGATTTCGCGTCTTTGCCTTAATTAGTTATTATATTATTATAAAATTCAAATTTTCCTGGCCTGTTTTTAAGTCTTTGTCAGTTCATGTGTTAATGTTATTTGTCTTCTTTAACAGTAAAAATGCACACCCACGACTAAAAGAAAACAGTCAAAAACATGCCGCAAAGACGCAACATGAACAAAGGGATATTATCAGGTGTTACGGACGTGTGTGCACATACCAGCTCCTGACACCCGTACAGTCCAAATCGGTGTCAGCTAACGAAAGACAGAAGATACCAAAATCAAATACTGTAGGTCCGATACTGGCTACCCTTATCCTGCTTAGCATAAAATTTTATTATCAGTTGTAAAATAGAATAAGAGGCCTCGATGGCCGAGTGGCTAAGGTAGATCCTCTTCTATTGATCACGTGGGTCTGTCAACACTGAGGTTGCGCGTTCGAGTCTTACTGCGGGCAGGGTGTACTCGACTCTAATCTTAATTGACAAGGATTGCCAGTTTTAAGGTCGGGCGTTCTCCGGTTCACCGGCTTCCACCCCAATAAAAACCGGACGCCATGATGTAGCTGACAATTTTTCGAAAGAGACGTCAAACATCATTCAAACAAACAAACAATAAAATAGAATAAGGTTTTAGGGAAGGGCTAAAGTCACCCCACACATGGAAATTTTATATAATATTAAATTTTTATATAAACAGTTAAAAATTTAATTAAATCCCAACATGCTATAGTGTTGCGTTCAGGTCAAAATTAGACGCTCACTATGTTTTCAATAAAGGTTGTGTAAAGTTTATATAAGGCTGTTTCATTCCTTAAAGAGTCGGTGATTAATTCATCAGTTTGATCCTCTGTTAGCTGCTTACTAAAGAAGTGGTACATAAATGGTCCATCGTAGACTACTTCAGGATCGGGTTGCTTTAATGATGTACCCAATACTACGTTAATGGTGTAAGCCATGTTCAAGCATTCCTGAAAACACTGCAAGTACTGGTGGAAAAGACGTACATTCACAGCGTGACCGTGCCCTGGATCAGAGAGTTTGCGGTAGACTGCTCGTATAGTAGCATTTTCCGTCTTCTTCAAAAACAAGATATGACAAAAAACATATGACTTTAAGTACTTCATTGGAGTGTCTGAGATTCCATTCTTCAAAAAGTAATTCAAGGTCAGAACAAATAGTTTAGAATCTTCTGGAAATTCACTCAGTTTTTCAGGCTGAAACTCAAATACTGCAGACAGCAGTGTTGTCTTCTTTCTATCATCCATATTGTCGACCTCCTGAAGTGTTGGTACGCTACCATAACCTTTGATAACGGTCGCTGGTTTTACAAATTTCTTCGTCATGAATCGTTTTTCGCGTACGATTTCTACTATCCTATCACGTTGTTCATTAGGTGGGGATGATTATTAACATCCAGTGGGCAGTGTATCAAGTTTATTAGGACAAGCTATCAACATCCAGTGGGCAGTATATCAGCTATATTCAGGACCAGTTATTAACATCCAGTGGGCAGTATATCAAGTTTATTAGGACAAGCTATCAACATCCAGTGGGCAGTATATCAGCTATATTAGGACCAGTTATTAACATCCAGTGGGCAGTATATCAGCTATATTCAGGACCAGTTATTAACATCCAGTGGGCAGTATATCAGCTATATTCAGGACCAGTTATTAACATCCAGTGGGCAGTATATCAAGTTTATTAGGACAAGCTATCAACATCCAGTGGGCAGTATATCAGCTATATTCAGGGCCAGTTATTAACATAAAGAGGGCAGTATATCAAGTTTATTAGGACAAGCTATTAACATCCAGTGGGCAGTAAATCAGCTATATTCATGACCAACTATTAACATCCAGTGGGCAGTATATCAAGTTTATTAGGACAAGCTATTAACATCCAGTGGGCAGTAAATCAGCTATATTCATGACCAACTATTAACATCCAGTGGGCAGTATATCAAGTTTATTAGGACAAGCTATTAACATCCAGTGGGCAGTATATCAAGTTTATTAGGACAAGCTATCAACATCCAGTGGGCAGTATATCATCTATATTCAGGACCAGTTATTAACATCCAGTGGGCAGTATATCAAGTTTATTAGGACAAGCTATCAACATTATCTGGGCAGTATATCAGCCATATTAGGACCAGTTATTAACATCCAGTGGGCAGTGTATCAAGTTTATTAGGACAAGCTATCAACATCCAGTGGGCAGTATATCAGCTATATTCAGGACCAGTTATTAACATCCAGTGGGCAGTATATCAAGTTTATTAGGACCAGCTATCAACATCCAGTGGGCAGTATATCAGCTATATTCAGGACCAGTTATTAACATCCAGTGGGCAGTATATCAAGTTTATTAGGACAAGCTATCAACATCCAGTGGGCAGTATATCAGCTATATTCAGGGCCAGTTATTAACATCCAGAGGGCAGTATATCAAGTTTATTAGGACAAGCTATCAACATCCAGTGAGCAGTATATCAGCTATATTCAGGACCAGTTATTAAGATCCAGAAGGCAGTTTATCAAGTTTATTAGGACAAGCTATCAACATCCAGTGGGCAGTATATCAGCTATATTGGAACAAGTTAACAAACAATAGATCAATCAAAGAATTGGAATGGACCAATGAGAACTAAATTTTGACTATCACGGAAAAGTATGAATAATTGGATAGACACAGAGAATTTGATCATCTACAACTCCCTACTTGCGGTAAACAAGATTTATCTCCCATATTAAGAGTTATCTGTTCTTTAGAGCAGGTACTTTATAGTAACTATTGTGGGTAAAAAGTAGTTTTTCAATATTCTTTTTATTCACATACAGCAAAGTATCCGATAAAATTTATTATGATATGCAAAATAATTCTGCAGTTTTTTTAGTTGTACTAAAAGAGTCAGTCCACAGACATTATTAAAAAAATAAAAACGTGATTTTTTCCCTATCAGTTTAATACTAGATACCTGCTGTTATGAAATACAACTCTTGGAAATGGGAAGTAACTCTTGTATTCCGCAAATAGGGAATGCATCTACTTTTTAAATCTGCAAAAAGTGTATTTATCATAAAGAAGCGCTACACTATCCAAACACGTTTTCTACTATGGTTTGCGACCAGACTCTCGTATTGTAACCCTCTTTACCCTAACCTAGAAGGCTTCCGCTTTGCTCCACTTAGGTGCATGTTAGTAAGCTCTCTGGGCTAAGCCATTGGAAACTTCACCAGTGCCGGCGTAATTGGCTCCACAATTCCCAACTTTAAGACGGAAACCAACAGATCGATAATGGCATGTCTTTTACCTTGGCTGTGGACAATTTTCCTACGGTTGAATAGTCTCGATCACCCAGACGCATATATAATAGCGTCTGGGATCACCTTATTTTAATTTCGCTACCAATAGGTGGAGACAAACAATGATTCTATTTTTAGAGCCCTATTTTTAATCCAGGAAAAGCATGCAAACATATCTATACTTATAATATGACGTCACAGTAAGATTCACTCTTAATTATGCATAACAATAATATTTGTTTAATTAATTGATAAAGTAATATTTTATAAAAATATTCAAATGTAAACTTTGGTACAATTTGTTGTACACTTGTTGATATAAACGGAAGTAATTTTGTAGACAATAAAAATATCATCCAATCAAAAATTACGCCCAGTTTTGGGCGTAATGATAACGAGTTTAATATAGAGCTGAATCCAGACGCACAAATGTAATTAAGCGTCTGGATGATCGAGACTAACGGTTGAATACTTTTGTATCCTGTCGTATCGTGTAGACAACCATTTCGGAACTTCCCATTTATATTGATTCTCACCCCTCACAACGGGATCTTATACATTCGGTATTATTTTTATCTTTACCTCGACAATTCCTAACCTACGATAGAGTCTTTCAGACAGTGGATGAACAGTGATATCATAAAATGAGTTTGTCAGTCGTTGTTCCAAGAGACATTCTAAGCATCTTTAAAGATGGCACATTTTATAATATTAGATAAACATGTTCAAGACATTTTTTACCTACCTTTTTACATACTGTCAGTTTTCATAATCGTTTTTGATTCTCTACCTATTCTAATTAAAACCTTTAGCTGTTTCTATGCCCTTATACAAGTTCTACATATTTTGACGCAATTCTGTTGATTACTAAGATATGTGCCAAATATCTTCATATACAGCTTATGTATTAAATTAATAAAAAAACATTGAAATGATCAGTGGTTAATGTAGTTCGTCTACTATTGATCACGTGGTCTGTCAACACTGAGGTTGCGGGTTCGCGTAACAATGCGAGCAGGGTGTACATGACTCCACTCTTAATTGACAAAAAATGTGAGTTTTCCTACCGAAGGTCGGAGGTTTTCTCCTGGTACTATGGCTTCCTTCGCCAATAAAAACTGGACGCCATGATATAGCTGACAACGGCTCTGTAAAAGACCGTTGGTTGACTGAAGGAGAGGAAATTAGTTCTTATTTTGATATTTGGCTGCGCCGAACTGTAGCATAAACAGTGGATTTATTAATCGATGGAATTTTGATATTTGAGCTGTATTTAAAAAGCAATTTCATATAGAATTAATAAAAAAATGTATTTATATAATTTGTTGTATGTATTGGCTATTTTTCCGCTGATTGTGAAAAGCCCATTTCTGGACTATTTTATGGGTGTTTGTGAGTTTCCTTGAGTACTCTTCTGGGATTCTAAATTTGCGAAAAAATTTATCTGACATGACACCCCGAAAATTTAATGCGATATAGCTGAAATTATTTCGGTCGTTATGAGGGGTCTCTCATTACTCAAAGAAACTTGGTTCCTAAGTGAGAGCAAAAAAAATGTTAATAGTTTCCCCTATACGCAAATAATTAAGAGGCCGTTGTCTGCTGAAAAATTGAAAGTGGCGTTAAAAATCATTCAAAGAAGCAATCGAAGAAACAAGACATCTCTTACAGTTTCAAATTTTATCTGCACACAATGTTTTCTGTTTCAAGGGAGATAACTCCGTTCAATTAAATTCTTAAAATTCAGTTAATTTTTTTATTTACACCCAGACACTAAAGTGTGTACAATTAAATGACAAAAAGACAGGATACAAAACACACAATATATGCTTATATTTTAACAAAATAGATTTTATAGATCTATGAATCTCTATAAGCACAGACAGATTCTTAAACAAACTAGGAAAATGATACACAATACGCAGTTTTCAAGATAGTTAGTTAGATGTATCTTATCACGTGATTTATGGTATCACGTGATTTTATTTAGGGCACTTTCCTCTACGCACCGTCTTTTAACATCGTGTGAACGGCATAAAATGAAATAAAACTTGACTACCTTTCCATAAATTTGTTTTTAGTGTTGGCTTTGCACCCTGGCACAACACATCACAGGTTTCGTTTTGCATCGTCTTTCTTACGCCGTCCAATTTCGTAACAAAAGTTGACGTTTTAAACTAAAAATGCCCTAAATTTTTTATGACGTCAGATGATCAGCATTACAATTTCCACCTCCTTTAACGAGAACGATTATATCTTGAAAACGACGAATTGAAAATAAATGACAGACATTTCACTTCTGGGCATATTTTGATATTTTCTTCAGTACATTGAAAATAATTATAACCTTTACCGTGTTTTCTAGGATTTCGCGTCTTTGCCTTAATTAGTTATTATATTATTATAAAATTCAAATTTTCCTGGCCTGTTTTTAAGTCTTTGTCAGTTCATGTGTTAATGTTATTTGTCTTCTTTAACAGTAAAAATGCACACCCACGACTAAAAGAAAACAGTCAAAAACATGCCGCAAAGACGCAACATGAACAAAGGGATATTATCAGGTGTTACGGACGTGTGTGCACATACCAGCTCCTGACACCCGTACAGTCCAAATCGGTGTCAGCTAACGAAAGACAGAAGATACCAAAATCAAATACTGTAGGTCCGATACTGGCTACCCTTATCCTGCTTAGCATAAAATTTTATTATCAGTTGTAAAATAGAATAAGAGGCCTCGATGGCCGAGTGGCTAAGGTAGATCCTCTTCTATTGATCACGTGGGTCTGTCAACACTGAGGTTGCGCGTTCGAGTCTTACTGCGGGCAGGGTGTACTCGACTCTAATCTTAATTGACAAGGATTGCCAGTTTTAAGGTCGGGCGTTCTCCGGTTCACCGGCTTCCACCCCAATAAAAACCGGACGCCATGATGTAGCTGACAATTTTTCGAAAGAGACGTCAAACATCATTCAAACAAACAAACAATAAAATAGAATAAGGTTTTAGGGAAGGGCTAAAGTCACCCCACACATGGAAATTTTATATAATATTAAATTTTTATATAAACAGTTAAAAATTTAATTAAATCCCAACATGCTATAGTGTTGCGTTCAGGTCAAAATTAGACGCTCACTATGTTTTCAATAAAGGTTGTGTAAAGTTTATATAAGGCTGTTTCATTCCTTAAAGAGTCGGTGATTAATTCATCAGTTTGATCCTCTGTTAGCTGCTTACAAAAGAGGTGGTACATAAATGGTCCATCGTAGACTACTTCAGGATCGGGTTGCTTTAATGATGTACCCAATACTACGTTAATGGTGTAAGCCATGTTCAAGCATTCCTGAAAACACTGCAAGTACTGGTGGAAAAGACGTACATTCACAGCGTGACCGTGCCCTGGATCAGAGAGTTTGCGGTAGACTGCTCGTATAGTAGCATTTTCCGTCTTCTTCAAAAACAAGATATGACAAAAAACATATGACTTTAAGTACTTCATTGGAGTGTCTGAGATTCCATTCTTCAAAAAGTAATTCAAGGTCAGAACAAATAGTTTAGAATCTTCTGGAAATTCACTCAGTTTTTCAGGCTGAAACTCAAATACTGCAGACAGCAGTGTTGTCTTCTTTCTATCATCCATATTGTCGACCTCCTGAAGTGTTGGTACGCTACCATAACCTTTGATAACGGTCGCTGGTTTTACAAATTTCTTCGTCATGAATCGTTTTTCGCGTACGATTTCTACTATCCTATCACGTTGTTCATTAGGTGGGGATGATTTAGTAATTAAGCCATAGAGGAGTTGTCTTAAAGGGAGGCAAATCTCCTGAACCGGTGGCAGGTCGTATTGTTCTATTGTAGGCTTCAGTATTACTCTTCCGATTATAATATCTGCTGGAAGTCCTGACAAAACGCATGTACGCATGCATCCAACAATTCGGTCTGGAAGACACTTGTGATGACTGCTTTTTTCCTGACCATCAAAATACTTGTCAATGCTGAAGGTTTCGAATGTATCATGTGCTGTGAACATTTTTATTGAGATCGGTAGCCTTGTGTATCGGTAACTTCTGTTCAACACAACTCGTTAAAAGGCTGATCCCAGCATCAATATCCCTAACATTTCGAAGATGATCAAACACAACATTTAAATTTTTAGACAGGTGGGAAAACATTGAACGTGCTCCAATGCGTTCAAAAAAATAGGTTTTCACATCTTCATCTATTTCTGCATAATCACTTCCAAATAAGGTGGCTGCTAAAGGTAGTAAACTAGACGATACTCCAGTTTTCTCTTGGAACCGACTTGACAGATATAATTTGGTTGGAATTTCACCATTGATGTTAGAATCGATCTTCATGTCAGTAAAATGAACAAACCCACCAGGCAAATCAAAAATATACATATCGCTGTCACAAGAGATAACAGGACAACACCACTTCTTTGCCAGTATCGCAATCTGGTTATCAGCTTCGCCTTCACAGGCCACGTGTGGAATCTTAAGTTCTTTCAAAACCATTGTAAATGACTCGTAGACGAGGACTGGAAAACATTCCAGATGTTTCGAAACTTTTTCTTCATTTTCTCTTATACTTGCTCACACTTCTTTTGTATAGTGGCTATTTTTTTGTCGTCTGCGTCGTGTGCACCATCAAATACAACATAAGGGGTGATGTTACATTTTAATAAATTTCTAAATAAAACTTCAGTTGCAGTCTTTATTACTGTGTAATCACCACCAAAATGTCTTGCGTTTCCATTATAAAGAAGCTGATGACAGATATTATTGCCATCAATGATGACTTTCGAGTTTTTCAGACGGTATGGTTGAAGAATACCCTTTTTGTCCATAAAACTATGAAGACCTCGGATTCCCATTGTGTTGTCACCTAAATTGTGAAATTTAATAAGTTTATAAGGACAGAAAAATATAGTCGGGTGACTGTTTTCTTATAATAAAGATACTAACTGATACATTAAGCGTGCTGAATATAAACTGATTAAACGAGATAGTAATTGTGTTAAAGTATCACATAACCTCAAATCTACAAAAGCTTTAAGGAGTATTTTTTTTTAAAGAAAAACGCACCTCTCTACAATATTCATTTTTGGACATTTTGTCAAACTAGATAAACCTCACTGAACAACGCAATAATTTATTCCTTGTAAAATTATTTAAATTATGTAAACCGCGTAAAAATACTTATAAATTGGATAATTTGAAGATTTTAATTAAATCCATTAGCACAAGAAAAAGTTCAAAAGCAGTGTGGGGTTTTACCAATAGTTGTCATATTTGTACAATTTGAATTGAACTATTTTACATAATTTATTGCAGTATAACAATACCTTTCTTGCAATTTCAGTTTTTGGCTGTTTTTTAGTTACTACTAAACATACTGACAAAATATCGAATATTAAAAACTTATTTGTGTATGTTTTTCCCAAAAATGTGAAAATTCATTGGTATGTTGCTATCTGCAAACAAAATGTTATCTAGAATGTTCATAAATTTTCATTTCAAATTTAATTAAAAGTTTGTTTTACAAAAAGGGTCAATTGCAAGCGACTCCCAGTTTTTGTTTATATATGTTCAAAGCTTACCGAAATTTTTTTTTAGTCTTCTTACTTTGCTTTTAATATGGTATAGAGAATGAAAATTTATGAACATTCTAGATAAATATTTATGAAAGACATTGACTATCGTCTCAGCCCGCCCAATAAGTTCAATATAAAATGTCGCCTAAAATAAATAGAAATCTAAATCTCTTGCCTAAATGCTGAAAATAGCAATTCAATTGTTTCAGTTTCTAATATAAACAATTAGTATATGTAATGACAATTTTCAAGAATTATTACTTTATATTAGACGAAGCGCGCGTCTAGCATGGTACAGATTATGATATTGGTATCTCTAATAACGAATTTTGAAAATAGTAGGTCGATGCCTTTGCTGGTGGACTGTTAGTCAATAATTCACATGTTGGTTCTGACACGGACATCATTAATGCATTCGGTGATATTGAATGAATTAACAGGAATGCAATTTTAATAGGTTTTAAATTATACTGTTTTATTCCCAAAGGTGTAGCTGGCCTTAGAGGGATTTTGGTACACGGTTATGAAGGTTTGCGATGAAAGATCAATGTACTCTAATATCGTTGAGCCACTCTTATAAGGTTTCGATAAAATGCGCATTTGGCATAGTAAATGTGTTGGTACATTTAACGAGATTTTAATTATGACATTTCATCGCATGTGCTGGTCCTCGATCTTAATATTCTTTACCTGCATTAAGGTGAATACCACTTTACCAATTGGTCATCATATATTTAATATGATAAACAAAAATAAAAGAGTAGATAATAATGATAAACAATAATTTATTGTGAATTAATAATTTTTTTATATTGGAGTACAGAAGTGAAAGTGGAGCCACCACATTTCATGGACAAGAAAAGATATGGTTGTAACCATATCGGGGAAACTCAATTAAAGTAATTTGAGGATTAAAACAGGAACGCATTTTGTATTGTAATATGAAAGATTAATTGTTGTTTACAGCTTGTGAAGATATAATGTACTTATGATATTCTATAATATGCTTTAACCAAGTCAGGATCATTTAATACAATCAAATTTTTATGATTTGTCTTTGCCATGTGTTGCTTTTTCTTCTTTAATATAAGAGAATGATCATCCGAGACATCAGAGTTCTAAACATTTGGTCCTTTATATAATAATTCATAGATATTAAAGAAACGAGTTAAATAATATAATACAAGACATAAAAAGTAAAATATATTACAGAAAAATTTGTGTTAAATGTAATTTTAGTGTTATCTTGTAAAATATATGTTTATATTAATATTCATATTTTGGCATATCTGTTAAAACATATATTAAAACCCAAGTTTCATTTTTGCCCATTTTGGGCCCATAATTCCTAAAAGGAAAAAGAACGAGCCCCAAACTCAATCTAATTCATCCTTTTATGATAAGAAAAAATATTGTCAAATTTCAAAGCCATCTGTAAACCAGAATTAAAGTTATTGTGGAAACAAATCAAAAAGTAACATTTTTTGCCCCTTTTGGGTCCCTAATTTTAATGGTATGGAAAATCATTGTAAATTTTCATTTGGATGACTAGAACAAAAGTTATTGTGGGAACAAGCAAAATAGTGGCATTTATGGCCCCTTTTGGTTCCCTAATAAACGATAAATAGGCATACCCTAAAAATTAATCCCATCCATCCTTTTATGGTAAGAAACATCACTGTAAAGTTTCAAAGCAATTGGATAACTAGAACAAAAGTTATTGTGAAAACACTTAAGTTAACAGACAACGACGCAGACGACGACGACACAGACGACAGCATCATACCATTATACGCCTGCATTTTTTTGTTGTTGTATAAAAATAGTAGGCATGCATAGTAAATAAACCAGTTAACATTTATAAACATTTGAATTATTGAAAGTACAAAAACGATGCAGAAAATTGCACTTGAGACCTGTATTTAAAAAATTTAAATAATTTATTTCTATTTGATGCGACAACAACAAAATAACTGGAAAATTAAAAAGTGCATAAAACCAATAATAAGGAAATGCTAAAGTAGAAACGTTTTCATCATTTTAATTTTCGACAGGAATTACAGATTCATAATACTTCCCTTATCAACTAGGTGTGCCATCTTTGTCCCAAATTATTTACATTTGTTCCGAATACCAATTGCGATACAGGACTGGTTATCGCTTGTTTTCAAAATATTCTTAATACGTTGATTTATGGGTTATTTTTATTTTGCAAAGATGATAAAAGTTGTACATGTGCAAAGCTTGTTTACTGTTATTCATCATGATGATCAGCTGCAGCAGCACAGACAGCCATTGAATATTACCTGTTTAAATCACGAAAATTGTTTAATACACCATTAAAAAACAATAGCAAAAGATCATTATTATTATTATTCGTTAATTATATAATTAACAATTCAGATGAAAGCAGATTGAATGTGCATAAATTTATGATAATATGATCGTTTACCTAGCCAGCTTGATCGCGTAAGAATATATGCACAGAATTATATTTTTATTCAAATGCAAAGAACACAATTATTACATTTCGCAATACAAAACATACTGTTTTTCACCTGAAAAATAATCAAAACAATATTACAAATAGAAATTACTTACTTCGGTAAATGTAAACATCGAACTATATTTTCGCGCAATAGTTCAGTAAACCGTACCCAAAATTAGTTATAACCCATGTGTGATACAATGCAATGATTTGAGTTATGAAAAAAACTGCAGTTTGTAAGTAGGTTACAACATTTTATGGAAATGCAAGGTTTATTTTCAAGAAAAGAAAGTGAAAGTAGTGGTGTCAAACATTATGTAAATACAATATTTGATTCTTAATAAACACAGTAAAAGTAGTAAATTGCGGCAAACAAAAAAAAGGTTTGATTTGCGTTTAATAAATAATTCATATTATTGTCTTATAATTTCTATGGGCAATTTTTTAGTCGTGAAGTCCGAAGTAGTTTCGATATTGTAATATTTTAAAGAATATAATACTGTTGATATGGTTTATTTAGTATATTCGAAGATTCGTAGTGGGAATTTATTCCATTTTAAAGCCAGTTAAAATATTTATCATTGCACATGAAACATAGAAATGACAGATTATCACTTTATACACTAGCTCATCCTTGTCTGTGGTGTTTCTCATTGATACTTATTTTTTCAGTTTGTAATCTTAGTCACTTCTTATAAATCCACTTGGATTGATTAGTTTATGATTCCACCATGAGATCTGTATTTTTTATTTGCTCAAGTCACTTGCTTCATTTATTAGAAAAAATTAATCAAGACAAATTTTGCGTACTCACAAACGCTTCAAGTGAAGGTAATAACAAAATACCGAACACCGTTGCAACTGTCAAAACAGACAATCCACAAATCAAAGTTTGAGAACCGGCAACTCCAGAATCAAAAACCAAAAATATAGTAACTACAGTATTATAAGTTGATTTTAACCAGATTTTAAATGAGAATTTAACAAGAGTTATTAAGTGGAGAATATTTAAAAAAAAAGTTTAATTTCATATGCTTCAGACAACATTACATTTCGCTATTCTTGTCTGATGCGAACACATTTTTGTTGTTATTTATTAATGCTGTAGGTTAGCATTTAAGATAGAACAGCTTATATATCAGTAAGCTCCAACATGAATAAAGTTTTAGATCACAATTTTGTAAGCAAGATGAAATTTTGGTAATTTTTGAAAAAAACAATTTAGTATTTTTACACTCAATGCATTAGGAATTGAATGCAAAAGTAAAAAATAAAAATTCCTCTAACATTGAATGTAAGGTTATCAATTTCCTAGCCCAGGTAAATGATCATCATTGTAAGAAAGGTATGCAAATCACAGAAATGTTAGTATTTTTGTCTATATCAAAGCAATTACTTCCGTTCTACCTTAAACATCTTAACAATAATTTTTAATGTTTCTCACGGAATAAACACGCTTCAGTATTTCAATTCAACAAGACTGTTGTGTCATTTCTACACCATTTAATGTACTGTATTTGTACATTGTACGTTTATTTGTACGGGCTTTATAAACAGGATGAATTTTGTTTGAAAAATTGATAGTAGTTAATTACTGACGAAACTTTTTCTTTTAGATTATTCTCCGAATATTAGATAATTATTCTAACTACTACGGTTAACTTACCGTCTTTACAAACACAATAACATTAAAAAAATCCGAAACAACAAGACGATATTTAAAGTAGGGTATATATTTATACAATGTTTACTTTAATTAGATCTTAATTACTTAATTTTTAGAAATAACCTACTTTACGTAACGTAGGGTAGATTCCTGTAAATAAGAAAATATAGGTTTCTAAAAAAGATTGAGTACTGCGTTGTTCTTCTACCATGCCCTGTATTACACTAAATAAAATTTCATGTTGTCGTACAAACCTGATAACAAGCTTTATTATATTTTAAAACCCGCTGTACCGTGTGGTCAATCATCGATCCAACGCGCACTAAAAAATATACACAGAAAATATGCAACAATATAGAAAGATCGTGAAATGGTTGACACAAATTTAAGATCACAGTAAGTAAATTATATACAAACGTCCAAGTGTTGTGACAACCATATAATATATCTATCCAGAGGTTTTCTTAAGCATCAGAAATACAGTGTTAGCATATGCGTCTACAAATTAAACCCAATATTATTGCGACACTCTGGCACCAATTCGCCTGCATTATGTCCATCGCTTTAGACCCCTCGGCCAAATCCGTTATATCAATATATATCTTCCTTAACTGAGAATCGTAATAATTTACTAACTGTGTCTGTATGACAAGTAACTTTTTCATCCTATATAATACATACAGTCAGAGTAATATGTATTAGTTCCGTAAATTCCATCGTCTCACTCTAGTATAAATTTACTATGTCTATCTTCACGTTTCACCTCGGTCAGTAAAGCTATATTTTTATATAGCGGATTTGGTCGAGGGGCATGCCACAGTGTCACAACGAGTTAAGAGCAAAAATTGAGCATTAAAATCTAATTATAACAGTGCTGGGTTTACTTTGTAGACGTAACTATATAAATAGTTGGTGTTAACCCTGTATTTCTTATGCTTAAGAAATCCGCTTGATAGATATATTATATGGTTGTCACAATACTTAGACGTTTGTATGTATATATTTGTTCCTCTTGTCAGACAAGTTAAACCTCTGCTTGATTTATAGAACCGCACATAAAATGATCACACAAATTTATGTAAACACAGTAGCAATTTTTTGTACAAATAAAATTATTTTACGAGAATAGAACAGATAACATTCAAAAGCAGTGTAAAATAATATCAATAGTTGTATCGTAATATCTGCGAAGTTACAACTGTAACTATATATTTTAATTCTAATATATGGAAGCGTAACAAATACTTTTCATGCAATTTCTTATGACAAGTTTTTAGTCGTTTTAAGTTCGCAGCTGAAAAATACTGACAAACTGTTTGATAATAAAAATAATTTGTATATTTTTTCTAAAAATATAAATAATTCATTTTTGTTTTGTTAAACCTAATATATAGAATAAAAATGTATTTTACATTGCAAATAAATATTTTTGATCCACGCTCAACCAAAATCACTCATCCCTTAGACCAGCAATTTAGGTATTTCAGTTTCTGATATTAGCAAATCTTTCAAATAATAAGTATTTTCGAGAATTATTATTACTTTAGTGAGAAGAAGCCCGAGTCTGATATACTAAGTGATTTTGGATCTTTGATGACAAATTAGGTTCAGTCCACTACGTCGACGCCTCTGCAACTGAACTGTTGGTCCACGAGGGTATCATCATTATTTTGCTGACATGAATATCATTGAGTCATTCAGTGATGTAGTCATTGTATTTATTTACAGCCCTGAAATTATGAAAAGGTTTCAATTATACTGTTTTTCTATTCCCAAGGTGTAGATTGCCTTAGCCGGATTTTGGTACTCTGTTATGAATGTTTCTTCAACGTCCTACTTAATTGGCCTTCTAATATTTTTGAGCGCCACTTTTAAGTCTTAGATCTGGCGTAGTAAACTTTGGTAAATTTAACGAGATTTTAATTATAAGACTTTATTACTTGTGTTGGCCTTTGATCTCAATACTCTCTATCTCCATCAAGTGTAATATTTTAACTGCTTGTCTAAAATATATTTGATAGATTGTCAGTATTTTATACTTTTTTTCAAATAACAAGATATAAGAGTAGCTGATAATGATAAAACACAATTTATTTTGAAGCAATTAACGATTCTTTTAAAGAAGAGAAAATGATGATATGGTGGCCACCAATTTCAGATCGTTGTTTCCAACAGCAAATGCATGATTTAGTATTTCAATTAAATAACTTTATTATTGTTATAAAACATTAACAACATGTTCTTTGCTTGAAAACATTAAACTTATTTGTACGAGCTGTATAAACAAGTTAACATTTATTTAAAAATGTGAAAGATGTTTTTACAGATTAACTCCTGCCGAAAGTCGGGGGTTTATAGGTACGTCGGCTTATTATCACAAAAAACTTACACACCATGAAATATAATGTTAAAAATGCTAAAATGTGTTTAAACCACATTTAAACAAATAGTATTATTAAAAAAAACTAGTAAATTTAGGACATTTTTAAATTAAAAAAATATTCTAACAAATGCGGTACTCTAACCTTCTAGGAACACACTGACACAGAGAATCCAAATCAAACAGAAACAATAACTAGATATTATATGTAGGGTTTATATTTAAACATTGATCATTAATTCTGGGGTAATATTAAGAAATTTTAAGGCATGGGAACAGTTTAAGTGTAGATCTTCATAAATGAATTAATTCAGTCCTGCGTTGTGGTTCTTTCAAGCCCTGTACTATAGCAATTACCATCTTGCTATCAAACATCAAACATCGTAAGATAACGCATGTTTATTCAACTGACTAGCGGTTAATGGCGAAGTACGTAGTACACGGAGCAAACATAAAAACTGATTTTAATCAGATTACATTTAATTAAAAGCAGGCGGGCAGGGTGAACTGACTCCAATCTTAATTGACAAGTATTGCCAGTTTTCCAGCGGCAGGTCCGGGGTTTTCTCCGGGTACTCCGGCTTCCTCCCCAATAAAAACTGGACGCCACGAAATAGCTGAAAAATTGCTGAAAGTGGCGTTAAACATCAAACAAACAAATCATTCTACAGGTGTACCCATCATGTCTTTTTAATAATTGTAAAAATATTGCCAATGGATATACAACTATCTCGTCTTCGAATGTCTCGTTTTTGATCATTATAATTAAAATTACACGTGCTCGCAACGTTTTGCTATTGTCGCGGCGCCAATTTTCTGGATGTTCAGTTTTTTGTAAGTCCTTCTGATTGTGAGTCTACAAAAGTACAAAGCCACAATAAATAGAAACCAGTCAAAACAAACCACAAGGAAGCAACACGAATCCCTCTGAATGAAAAGATAATATTAGGTGTTCCTGAGGTATTTGCATATACTAGTGATCCTTGTGACCAATAAGTTTTCCAATAATATGTATAACCATTTACAATTTTTTTTACAGATCAATGCGTAACATTGCAATAATAGGTCCGCTACCACCCTTGTCTTAATGTCTTGTAAACAGAAAACATTTTAAAATCGAACTAAATGCTAACTTTGTATAGTGTTATTTTTTAGGTCACAAATAAGTAGACGCTGGCTATTTTGTCAATAATTTTTTTTAAAGTTTATTATAAGGCCGGTTTATCCTTAAAGTCAGTGATTGACTTATCAATTCGGTTCTCTGTTTGATGCTTACTAAACAAGTGGTACATAAAGGGTCTATCGTAGACTACTTCTGGCTAGGGCTGCTCTAACGGTGTACCCAATAGTACGTTACGAGTGTATGCCACCATTGCCTTGCCAGTATCGCAATCTGATTATCATCTTCGCCTTCGCATGCCACGCGTGGAGTCTTAAGTTCTTTTAAAACAATTGTAAAGAGCAGTAAAAATTATGATCTTAATATCTTTGATAAAAACGAATGTGGAAACCACTTGGTCGATGCCTATGCTAGTGGACTGTCGGTCCAAGAGGTTAGGACAATAATTTAAACCTTGGTGCTGAAACGAATATCCTTGATTCGTTCAGTGATATAGTCATTGTATGAATGAACAGGACTGAAATTTTGAATATGTTTTAAATTATACTGTTTTTCTTTTCTCACGGTGTATATGGCCTTAGCCAGATTTTAGTACACTGTTATGAATGTTTGCGATAAAAGATCTTCAACATCCTACTTAATTGGCCTTCTTATATTTTGGGGCACCACTTATATGTCTTCAACAAAATGCGCATTTGGTGTAGTAAATTGTAACCTTGGTACATTTAACGAGATTTAATTATAACATTTTATTGCACGTGTTGGTCTTCTGTCTCAATATTCCTGATCTGCAGTTAGGGTAGTATTTTTAGTATGGCAATATTTTTTATTTTGGAATAACACTTTATGAGAGTGGATGATAATGATAAACAATAATTTGTTCAGAATTAATAAAGCAATTATTTTAATTTTAAATACAGAAAGTGAAAGTAGAGGCATTACATTTATGGAAAAAGATAGCAGGATGTGAAAGTTGGTCATAACATTTTATGGAAATACAGAAAATGGTTTTGTTTTCAAGAAGTGAAAGCGAAAGTAGTGGCGTCAAACATTCCGTAAATACAGTATATGAATCTTAATAAACAAAGTTAAGGAAGTAAATCGAAACCAAAAAAGTGTTATTTGCGTTTAATAAAAACAATTCATATTATTGTCTTATAATTTCTATTATTAATTTGTAGTTCGTGAATTAGTTTTGATATTATAATAATTTTAATTTTATAATATATTTAATTCGATATATTCGTAGTGGGATTTCAGACCAAGTTTTAAAAGAAAAACCTGTTTTCCAAAATGACTTTAAAATGTAACTTCTAAAAGCAGACAAATGAGGTCAATGAGAATATTTTTGATGAAGGATACTTTAAATGCATTTGTTATTTTTGTGGGTTTTTAAAGCATACATACCAAATTGTATACCCTACATTTTGTGTAGCAGTGAATGCATATGCACTGTTATGAATGTTTGCGATAAAAGATCTTCAACGTCCTACTTAATTGGCCTTCTTATATTTTGGGGCACCACTTATATGTCGTTAACAAAATGCGCATTTGGTGTAGTAAATTGTAACCTTGGTACATTTGACGAGATTTTAATTATAACATTTTATTGCACGTGTTGGTCTTCTGTCTCAATATTTCTGACCTGCAGTTAGGGTAGTATTTTTAGTATGGCAATATTTTTAATTTTGGAATAACACTTTATGAGAGTGGATGATAATGATAAACAATAATTTGTTCAGAATTAATAAAGCAATTATTTTAATTTTAAATAGAGAAAGTGAAAGTAGAGGCATTACATTTATGGAAAAAGATAGGATGTGAAAGTTGGTCATAACATTTTATGGAAATACAGAAAATGGTTTTGTTTTCAAGAAGTGAAAGCAAAAGTAGTGGCGTCAAACATTCCGTAAATACAGTATATGAATCTTAATAAACAAAGTTAAGGAAGTAAATCGAAACCAAAAAAGTGTTATTTGCGTTTAATAAAAACAATTCATATTTTTGTCTTATTATTTCTATTATTAATTTGTAGTTCGTGAATTAGTTTTGATATTATAATAATTTTAAGTTTATAATATATTTAATTCGGTATATTCGTAGTGGGATTTCAGACCATGTTTTAAAAGAAAACCTTTTTTCCAAAATGACTTAAAAATGTAACTTCTAAGAGCAGACAAATGAGGTCAATGAGAATATTTTTGATGAAGGATACTTTAAATGCATTTGTTATTTTTGTGGGTTTTTAAAGCATACATACCAAATTGTATACCCTTCATTTTGTGTAGCAGTGAATGCATATGCACTGTTATGAATGTTTGCGATAAAAGATCTTCAACGTCCTACTTAATTGGCCTTCTTATATTTTGGGGCACCACTTATATGTCGTTAACAAAATGCGCATTTGGTGTAGTAAATTGTAACCTTGGTACATTTGACGAGATTTTAATTATAACATTTTATTGCACGTGTTGGTCTTCTGTCTCAATATTCCTGACCTGCAGTTAGGGTAGTATTTTTAGTATGGGAATATTTTTAATTTTGGAATAACACTTTATGAGAGTGGATGATAATGATAAACAATAATATGTTCAGAATTAATGAAAATTTAATTCGGTATATTCGTAGTGGGATTTCAGACCATGTTTTAAAAGAAAAACATTTTTTCCAAAATAACTTAAAAATGTAACTTCTAAAAGCAGACAAATGAGGTCAATGAGAATATTTTTGATGATGGATACTTTAAATGCATTTGTTATTTTTGTGGGTTTTTTAAAACATACAACCCAATTTGTATACCCTACACTTTGTGTAGCAGTGAATGCATATGCCGTGTTAACATGTGTACAATTTGTTTTTCTGTAAACTCCACGTTGTAAACATGAATTAATTTAGTTTTAACAGTGACATCTTTTAATTTTTGTCAGATCATTCAAAATGAAATTTGATAACTTTTTAAAAACAATTTAGTATTTTTACATTCAGAACGTTACAAATTAAATGTAAAAGTAAGCTAATACAAAAAGGAAAAAAAACATCATCGTATTAAGGGTATGCAAATCGCATAAATGTTTATTTTTGTCTCTGTCAAAACAATTACTTCCGTTCTACATTAAGCATCTTGACGATCAATCTAAATGCTTCTCACAGAATATACATGCTTCAGTATTTCAGTTAAACAAGAATGTTGTGTAATTGCTATAAAACATTAAATATAAAATATATGTAAATTGTACATTTGTTTTTTTCTGGATTTGTAAACAGTATGAATTTTATTTGAAAAATTGATAGTAAAATTTTTCTTTAAGATTATTATTGCAATAGTAAGATAATTACTAACTATTCTAAATACGGTTAACGTACCTTTTTAACAAACACAGTAACGTACAAAATCACAAACAGTAACACGATATTAAAAGTAGGGTATATATTTATACACTGTTTACTCTGATTAGATCTTAATTACGTAATTTCCATATATAACCTACTTTACAGTGCGTAGGGTAGATTGATGTAAATCAACCACAATAAGTTTCTTAGCATTAGCGCTGACGTAACTATTTTAGTATATGGCAGCATAGCAAATACTTTCATGAAAATGTGCCAGTAGGTGCCAAACATCTTCAGAAAACGCATATATATTCAATTCTATCTGATTAAAATCAGCCGTTATCATTGCAACGTATACTTTGTACTATGCCACTAACGTTAGTGGCTTAGTACGTTGTATACGTAGCGAACATAACAGCTGATTTTAATCAGATTGTAATCAATTAAAACAAGCACATTGAGATGATCAGTCAAATACATTTGGCAAATTGAAATGAAACCCTTGAACTCTTTTAAAGATAATAAGAAAATAATCCCATAAAGAATATATTTCTTTTATGAACCATGTACTTCCTATGTTTAGGTCTTATACTTTTCTTCCCATTAAGTTAAGTTTATTTTAGTCAGATATATTTTTAATAACATAGGACTACTAATTTGTATTTGAATCTTCTCCTGAATAGGATATCCCGTCACACTCGGAAATAAATTATTAAGTTTTTGCCTAGTAACCACATTATTCAACTTTTAAGCTATGCTTCGTTTCTGAAATTTTAAATGTCTTAACAAGTGTGTGGAGATTAAAATCTTATTAAAATTATGGGCTATCAAGTTTTCACCTTTCTTTGTTTTGAATGTTCAGTTTTTGTCAATCCTTCGCTTCGTATAGTGAGTCTTTGTCTATTTCATGGGGTTTAACTTGTTATTTGTCTTCGTAAGCAGCAAAATTCAAATCAGAAGATACCGTGGCGTAAATCCAAGTACAAAAGTACAAAGCCACGATTAACAGAAAACACTGTAAGATACCACAAAGAAGCAACACGAACCTCTCTGAACAATGGCGGTAATATAAGGTGCTCCGGAAGGTTTGTATATACCCATGGCGCCCGTCGTCTTAGCTGTGGTCAAAATCAGTGCGAGTTAAAGGACAGACCAATACTTTTTCGAGAATATCTATGATTTTATTACAGATATACTTAACATTGCAAATTATAGGTCCGATGTTACGGCTTTATGTCTTGTAAACAGTAACAGTTTAAAATCGAAACAAATTCTAATTTGGTATAGTGTTTCTTTATGGTCACAAATAATAAGACGCTTGCTACGTTGTCAATAAAAGTTGAGTAAAGTTCATATAAGGCCGGATCATTTTTAAACCAGTCAGTGATTAAGTTATCCATTTGGTCTTCTGTTAGCTGCTTAGTAAATTAGTGGTTAAAAAGCTTGTGGTAAATTGCTTGTACATTTATTAAAAAAAATTACGAAACATTCATTAGTCAAAAGGTAATACAGGGCCAGCACAAATTTTCTGGGAATATGCTCAGTTTTTCAGATTAAAATACTGCAGACAAAAGTGTTGACTTCTTTTTATTATCCATATTGTCGATCTCCTAAGGTGTGGCACGGTACCGTAATTACTGATGATATTCAAAGGTTTTATACGTTTCTTCGTAATGGTTCGCTTTTCGCGCACGATTTCTATATAATTTCATCTCGGGATTCAGTGGGTATTAATTAAGCCATATAGGAGTTACTTTTAAGGGAGGAAAGTCACCTGAACCCGCGGCAGATCGTGCTGTTGTAATGTAGGGTGCAGTATTACTCCTCCGATTATTATATCTATTAAAAGTCCTGACAGGATGCACGTGTGCATGCATTCAATAATCCTGTTAGGTAGACAGTTGTGACATATGCTTGTACAATTTCCGTCAAAATGCTAAAGGTGTCTAATTTATTTTCATTTTCATTGACGTGTTGATTTTCCTCTTGATGTCGGTAGCTTAGAGTATTAGTAACATTCTATCAACTCAATCCAATAATCCCATAACTTAAATCGCTAACATTTTAAAGAGATTAAATATAAGATTTAAAGCTTTATATTCGTAAACATCTGAAGGTGCTTCTATTCTTTAAAAATATTTTTTCACACAGTCATCTATATCTGCATAATAACTTCCTAACAAAGTAGCTGTTAAAGGCAATAAACTAGATAATATTCCGGTTTTCTCTTGGAACCGACTTGACAACTATAAATTGTTGGAATTTCATCGTATCGTAAATGTTAGTAGCAAACTTTTTAAAAACGAATAGCCATGTTTAATTTCGATCATAAGTAACATATCGAATCAATAACATAAAAAAATTAAAACTAAGCTGCAATAGTTTTATCGAAACAATGCTTGACATGTTTGCTACGTTACAGAAAAAAACAAAAAACGTATATATCAATTACGTTTCACTAGTTGCATATGCCTCTGGCGTTTCTGCCGGCAATTAACAAGATAAAAAATATTTAAACAGAAATTTGATACAACCTTGTCACCAGCTGTGAAAGATGGTAAAAATACGAAATTTAGATTAAATCAAAGTTTACTAAATAAAGTGTCGGTTTTGAATGTTTATATTTGGTAATGTGATAACCATGATCGCACAAGATGTCGCTACCATTGTTTAAGTAAAGGAAGTCTTCAATTCAATCTGTTGGGTACATTTGATCACATTGATTTAGACAATGGTCAAAACCACCGTTTAAATAAAATAAATCAATTTGTACACGTTTTAACCAAAACAAAACGTCACACAAATATCAAAAACAAAAGTGGGTTGGGTTGTTTAAATATTTATTCAATCGCGATAACAAGTCCATTTTCAATTCTATGCCTTTATTGTTTACATGTTACAAGTTTTCCTTGACTTTAGCTACGTTGTGTTTTCAAGGGACGTTGCGTTGTTTACAATGACGTTCAATGCAAACCGCGAGACTTTTCCCGCCCCCACCACAAACGAATTTACCGTTACGTATCAAAATAAAAACGCAACCGAATTTCAAAATGTTGATTAATTGTGGAAAATAACTGTCGATTTAAATTTGCACAATTGTGGATCTAACACAGGAGCATAAGATCGACCAAATGCGGTAAGCGGTTTTCATTTCTCACGCAAGCACAGCAACACATGAACAGTCCCAGACACGCGACACGGCGACTGATGTAATGAAGCATTTAATTTTGTCGTTCTTTGTTTTGATTGTTAAATTTTTTTTTAAATGTTAATAAATATGTTTGTTTGTTTTTAATTTATATTTCTTCGTTTTTTTCTACTAAGTTTTACACGAGAAATATAATAATTTCGAAACAAGGGAGGTTCTCGGAAATTGGAACAGCCAAAATAAACCTTTACCTAGGTAGTCGCGAAATGTAAAATTTCTGTATTTTCATATCAGAATCGAAATAATTCATCGCTGCCCCAATTTTATGGATATTTAAATATGGGTAAGCATTATATTCATGATATTTTACCATTAGCAAACGCTAATGGCAAAATATTCATGAATATAATGCCTACCCATATTTAAATAATCCATAAAATTGGGACAGCCATGAATTATTTCTTAATCCTTAAGTCACTAAAATGAGCAGATCCTCCTGGTAAATCAAAATGTAAATTGTTACCAGAAATAACGGGACAACACCATTGCCTTCCTAGTGCCATAATCTGATTATCAACTTCGCCTTTAGCAGGCTACGTTTTTGCGTTTTAGAAGAGAATTGTTTTCCGCCATTTATATGGTTATCGGTAATCAGTTATCTTATAAGAACTCCGTTACCATTATGAATCCTCCTCTTTCTACAGGCTGCTACCCTTAATGTCGTGTAGACTGAAAACAGTTTAAAATCGAACTAAATGCTAACTTTGCATAGAGTATTTTAGGTCACAAATAATTAGACGCTGGATATGTTGTCCATAAACATTTTTGAAAGTTCATATAGGCTGGTGAATCCTTAAAACAGTCAGGGATTGACTTAGCAATTTGGTCCTCTGTTTGCTGCTTACGAAACAAGTAGTACATAAATGGTCCATTTACTACTTCTGGCTCGGGTTGCTTTAAAGGTCTACCCAACGCTACGTTACTAGTGTATGCCACCATTGCCTTGCAAGTACTGCAATCTGATTATCAGCTTTGCCTTTTCATGCCAAGTGTGGAATCTTAAGTTAATTTAAAACCATTGTAAATGACTCAAAGGCGAGGATGGGAGAACATTCCATATGATTCGGAACGTTTCCGTCATTTTCGCTGATGCTTTGCTGACACTTCTTTTATATATTGGCTATTAGTTTGTCGTCTGCGTCGTGTGCATCATCAAAGACAACTTAAGGGTTGACGTAACATTCTAAATAAAACTTTAACTGCATTCTATTTTACTGTGTAATCTCCACTAAAATGTCTTCCGGTTTTATTATAAAGACGTTTGATGACAGACATTATTATCATTATTCATAACTTTTGAGTTTTTCAGATGGTATGGTTGAAGAATACAGACCCCTTGTTAAATGCTAAAAAATCTTTCTAATACAAACAACTTTTTTAAATATGTAATGAGCATTTTCAAGAATTATTATTAATTTAGATTAGACAAAGCGCGCGTATAGAGCAGTAAATATCATGATCATGGTATCTTTGCTAAAAACGAATTTTGAAACCAGTATGTCGATGCCTATGCTGCTGACCACGAGGTTAGCTACCTTGGATCTGACACGAACATCATTGATTCATTTAGTGATATAGGACTGAAATTTTGTAAAGGTTTCAAATTATACTGGTTTTCTATTCCCAAGGTATAGTTTGCCTTAACGGATTTTGGTACACCGTTATGAATGATTGCAATAACAAATCTTCATCGTCCTTATTAATTGGACTTCTAATATTTTTGAATCTGGAACAAAATGCGCATTTGGCATTTGGCGTAGTAAATTTGTAACGTTGGTACATTTGACGTGATTTTAATTATAACATTTTATTGTATGTGTTGGTCTTCAGTCTCAATATTCTTTACCTGCATTTAGGTTAGTATTTTTACAACTTGTTCATCATATATTTAAGGGGCCTCTGTGGCCGAGAGGTTAATGTTATTCGTCTACTATTGATCACGTGGTCTGTCACACAGGTTGCGGGTTCGAGTCTCACTGCCGGCAGTGTACTCAACTCCAATCTTAATTGACAAGGATTGCCAGTTTTCCTACCTTAGGTCGAGGGTTCTTTCCGGGTACTCCGGCTTCTTCCCCAATAAAAACTGGACGCCATGATAAGCTGAAAATTGCTGAAAGTGGCGTTAACAACGTTCAAACAAACAAACAAAATCATATATTTAATAAGTCAGCCATATTTTTAAGTTTCGAATAACAGTTTATGAGGGTGGATGATAACGATAAACAATAATTTGTTCGGAATTAACAAATCAGTTATTTTCTATTTAGGTGCAGAAAGTTAAAGATGAGGCATCACATTTCATGAAAATAGAGGGCAGAATGTGAAAGTGGGTCATAACATTTTATGGAAATACATAAAATGGGTTTGTTTTCAATACAGAAAGCGAAATATGAATATGAGTTCACATAAGACTGTTTTTAAGTAATTCGCAGCGACAACAATTTTATGGAAAATATAAAACCAGTTAAATATTTAGCATTGTACATGATAAAAGAAACGACAGATTATCACTTTATACATTAGCTCTTTATAATAGAAGTAAATAACCAATCAAACGCACGTTTCAATAAAGGTTTTTGAATAGCACGTTGGATGCAATGGACAGACAAGAATGAACTGTTTCTGAAGGGAGTAAAATTTCTAAATTGCGAACGTCGAACAGAGATTGAGATCAGAATACGTTTTTGGCCGAAAACACTGCACGTCCTATGATTGGCACATTTACTCTAGCTCATCAGTTTTGAGGTTTTTCTTACTGATAGTTGTTTTTCAGTTTGTAATCGTGGTCACTACCTGGCCTTAACGTATTGGTTGATTAGTTTATGATATCTCCTTGGAATATTTTTTTTTATTTGCTTATGTCAATTGCTTCATTAATAAAGACAACAATTCGAAGACACATTCTGCACACACACAATCGTTTCAACTATTGGAAAATGATCCGAGAATTTAACGAGATTTTTTAAAAGCGAAATTGTTTTAAGAACTTTGAATTTCACATACTTCAGGAACCATTACGTTACGCTAGTCTGTTTTAATGGGAATACATTTTTGTTGTTATTAATTAGCGTTGTAGATTGGCATTCAAGATAGAACAGCTTTTGAAGTAGAACATTTCTAAAAATGTATCATTAACGTTTTACCAGATTGTATACCCTACACTCAGTGCAACAGTGAATGCCTATGCTGTGTTAACATGTGTGCAATTTGTGTTTCTGTAAGCTCCAACATGAATTAATTCAGCGTTAAACATTTTTGTCAGATCTTGCAAAATGAAAATTTGTTAAATTTTTAAAAACAATTTAGTATTTTAACATTCAATGTATTGGAAATTAAATGTAAAAGTGAGATACAAAATGACAAATACTTTTAACATTGAATGAAGGTTTAAAAATTTCCTAGCCGAGATAAATGCTCACCATCGTAAAAAAAGGTATGAAAATCACAGAGGGGTCTCAGTGTCCGAGTGGTTAAGGTAGTTGTCTGATGATAACGTTGTAAGCGACCATAGCAAAAAGGGGGAGCAAGTGGAAGATTTAATATTAATTAGATTGTTCAGAGAATATAAACACGACAGTTAGGAAATTGCTACATAACATTTAATATACAATATGTACATTGATGTTTATTTCTACGGGCTTTAGAAAAAGAATGAATTTTATTTGAAAATTTGAAAGTATTTTTTTCTTTTAGATGATTCTCGGAATATTAGATAATTATTCTTATTACTACGGTTAACTTTCATTTTTAACAAACACAATAAGATGATAAAAAATAAGAAACAAAAACTGTTCCCTCTGTTAGATCTTAATTACTTTATTCCTAGAAATAAACTACTTTACAGTACGTAGGGTAGATTCCTGTAAATCAGACAAGATAGGTTTCTAAAAAAATGATTAATTCAATATTGCGTTGTACTTCTACTACGAAATGTATTACACTACATGAATTAAGCTTCCTGTTGTCGAACAAACATAATTACAATCTGAAATCAACGAAACCCTACCCGTCTATTAAATTCTCTTATGTGGTGGATGGGCTGAAAAAGTATTTTAAAACTATTCGCCTGTTTTCCTTAAAATGTCTTTAAATATTCAGACGCATTCTACGCAGTTTTGCAAGATGATAAGTTCAAGTTTTTAATTACCTTTAGCTCTAATTTTTGGAGACTCGATACATTTAAATGTCTTAAATACTTAATAAGGGTTGATTGACTTTGTGTGTTTTATTCCTGCACGGTATAGGCATCCTGTTCTTCGATCCTTTTGTCTTATTCAAAGGCTGAAGGTTTAAAATCATCTAACTCGAATGCCACGGCTGTCTAAGATTATTGAATCAAGCAACCACAATGCTTCTTTTTGGACATACGCAAACTAATGTTGCACAGAAACACTATTGTTCTTTATGGATGCGCTAAAAACAATTAAATCACGTTTATGACAATCGTAGATCCTGGTGTAAACGCAAAACTACATGTCGCAATGACGCCTATATTTTGATTTTGCACCTTAGGAACCGGTTCCAAGCGTGGATTTTTACCGCCAAATCCATTTCTGATTACGACCGAAAAGTGCAGAAAGTGAAAGACAAAACATTTTATGAAAATACAAAAATGTGTTTGTATCCAAGAAAGGAAATTAATCGGAAATACAGTATTTGATTCTGACTAAAAAAGTGAAGGTGGTAAATTGGAGCAAAGACAATTACATTTGCAGTTAATAATAGTAACTCATACTATTGTGTCTTATTATTTCTATCGGTTATTTGTCGTCGTAAACTGATATTATTTTGATGTTAAGGTTATAATGTTATTTTTACATTTGTTGAGAAGTGATAACACTTCAATTTAGAATCGTTTCAATTCGCCTGCAATATGTCCAGTCTGGAAGATTATGCGATACAAATGCCGGTGTTTTTGTCAAAATTATAGGCACAGACTGAGCAACAAATGACCTTAGTCATTGAGTGTCAATATAAATAAATGACGTAAACAAGTCATAAAGTATTGATCTTGAATTTCCTCCCTTTAACTGAACTTAAAACTTCTCTATGTTGCCTTTACCATCCGCTACCCGGGGATGAGCTTTCACTTGGCTTCTTATGACAGATATTTTTTAAATGTTAAATGAAAGTGTATAAACTTTCCATGCCGAGGTGAATGCTTATCATAACATAGTAAGTTTAGGATTTGTCCTTAAATAATAAAACATTACTCGAACGAATATGGTACACTAACCGTCTAGGAAGCACATTGACACAGAAATTTCAAATTAAACAGAAACAATAATCTGATATTATACGTAGGGTTTATATATAAACAGTGAGCTTATTGATTGGATAATTATTACTGAGGTTATAGCAAGAAATTACTAAAGTATTGTAACTATTTAATGGCTGTTGACAGTAAATCAGACGACACAATTTTTAGAAAATTACTTGATTCTGTTCTGCGTTGTGTTTCTTCAAGAACTGTACTTCAGCAATAATGTCAAAAAATTACTATTTTTACTCATTTGTAATCTTGCTGTAATGTCTGATCACTGCAAATGTTGACGTTATGTGTGTTGATTTCAAAATAGGTAACAAACATTTTCAGATAACGCATGTTTATTTCATTAAGGCAAGCACACAGATGTCATCAGTTGTATACAACATTTGGCAAGTCCTTCGATATGAAACCATTCAACACATTTAAGGCTTATAAGAAAATAATCAAATAAAGAGTCCATTTCTATTATGTTTGTTTTATTGATTTAATGTTGTTTAATGCGAATTTCAGCAATATTTCAGCTGTATTATGGCTTCCAGTTTTTATTGGGGGAGGACGACAGAGTACCCGGAGAAAACCCCGACCTTCGGTAGAAGGAAAACTTTCAATCCTTGTCACGATTAGATTGCAGTCGGGCGCACTCTGCCCGCAGTGAGACTCAAACCCGCAATCTCAGTGTTGACAGACCACGTGATCAATTGTAGATGAAATACCTTAACCGCTTGCCAACCGAGACCCCTCATATTTCTATAATAAATCCGGTACTTCCTACCGGGTTAAGGTCTAGCAATAATAATTGTCTTCCAATAAAGTTAAATTTAACTGCCATTTTAGTGAAAAATATTTATAAAAAAATAGAGCTATTCATTTGTTTTTTAATCTTCTGACAGAATATAAGGTCACACTTGTAAATGTATTATTATGTGTGTGCCTTGGAAGCTTGAACTTTTAAACTGCTTTAGTTCCTGAATTCATATTTGTCGTCACAAGTGCATTGAGATTAAAATCAGATTAAAATTAAAAATATGTCGGACGTAACTTTCATATGTGACATCATTGGATGTTCAGTTTTTTGTCAATCCTTTGGATAGTGAGTCTTACTCTATTTCTTGGATTTACTTGATATTTGTTCTTCGTAAGCAGTAAAATGCAAACCAGAAGATACCGAGGCGTACTGAGACGAACAAAATTCAAGTATAAAAGTACAAAATACAAAGCATATATAAATAATATATATATAAAGTGTTCCAGATAGATTCCAAAAATGCTGAATTAGATTACTGTCAGATTTATACGTATTGGTTACGAAAATTCCATCGTCACACGCTAGTACACATGTACTATGTCTATGTCTACGATTCACCCCGGATAATGAAGCTATATTTTTTATATAGCGGATTTGGCCGAGGGGTCTAGACCGCTGGACATAGTGCAGGCGAATTGGTGCCACAGTGTCACAACGGTGTGAGTTCGAATCCCGCTGAGGGAAAGCAAAAATTTGACGTATATATAAATATTTGATATTAACCCTGTATTTCTGATGTTTCAGAAATCCGCTTGATAGATATATTATATGGTTGTCACAATACTTAGACGTGTGTATACCAGATAGATTTGCATCTACAAGTACTATTGCACCCGTCGTGTTACTTCTCATCAAGAGAGAGACTTGTAAGTTTTCCAAGAATGCGATTTTATTAAAGATTAATAGCAATGCAAATTATAGGTCCGATGTTACCAATTTATGTCATGTAAACAGTAAACGGTGTATCAAACTAAATCCTAATTTGCTATAATGTTTTTTTTAGGTCACTAATAATTAGACGCTGTACATATTGTCAATAAAAGTTGTGAAAAGTTCAAATAAGGCCGGTTCATCATTAAACCAATCCGTGGTTAGCATATCAATTTGGTCCTCTGTTTGCTGCTTAAAAAAGATGTGGTACATAAATGGTCCATCGTAGACTACTTCAGGATCGGGTTGCTTTAACGGTGTACCCAATACTACGTTAATAGTGTATGCCATGTTCAAGCATTCTTGAAAACATTGCAAATACTTGTGGAAAAGACATACGTTTACAGCGTGACCATGCCATGTATCAGAGAGTTTGTGGTAGACTGCTCGTAAATTAGCATTTTCCTTTTTCTTCAAAAACAAGATATGGCAGTAAACATATGACTTGAAGTGTTCCTCTGGATTGTCCGTGATTCCACTGGTCAAGAAATAATTAAAGGCTAGCATAAATAGTTTAGAATCTTCTGGGAATTTACTAAGTTTGTCAGACTGAAACTGAAATACTGTTGACAGAAGTGTTGTCTTTTTTCTATCATCCATATTGTCGACCTCCTGAAGTGTTGGTACGCTACCATAACCTTTGATAACGGTCGCTGGTTTTACAAATTTCTTCGTCATGATTCGCTTTTCGCGTACGATTTCTACTATCCCATCACGTTGTTCATTAGGTGGAGATGATTTAGTAATTAAGCCATATAGAAATTGTCTCAAAGGGAGGCAAATCTCCTGAACCGGTGGCAAATCGTACTTTTCTAATGTAGGCTTTAGTATTACTCTTCCGATTATAATATCTGCTGGAAGTCCTGACAAAACGCACGTACGCATGCATTCAACAATTCGGTCTGGTAGACAGTTGTGACGTTTGCTTGTACACTTTCCCTCAAAATACTCGCTGATGCTAAAGGTTTCGAATATATTTTGTACTGTGAACATTTTCATTGACGTGTTTATTTTCTTTTTGAGGTCAGTAGCCTCGCGTAGCGGTAAAATTTTATCAACGCAATTCAATAACAGGCTGATTCCATTGCTTATATTGCCGATATTTTTTAAAAGATCAAACATTAGATTTAAATCTTTAGATTCGTACAATCCTGAAGGTGCTCCAATGCGTTCAAAAAAATTTTTTTTCACAGAGTCGTCTACATAATTACTTCCCAACAAGGTTGCTACTAAAGGCAATAAACTACACGAAACTCCGGTTTTCTCTTGGAACCGACTTGACAAATACAATTTGGTTGGAATTTCAGTGTTGATGTTATTATCTAGCTTTAAATCTGTAAAATAAATGAACCCACCTGGCAAATCAAAAATGTACATTACATTATCACCAGAAATAACAGGACAACACCATTGCTTTGCCAGTAACGCAATCTGATTATCAGCTTCTCCTTCACATGCCACGTGTGGAATCTTAAGGTCCGTCAAAACCATTGAAAATGACTCGTAAGAGAGGACGGGAAAACATTCTAGGTTTTCTCGAACATTTTCTTCATTTTCTCGGATATATTGCTCGGATTTCTTTTGTATAGCGGCAATTTTTTTGTCGTCTGGGTCGTGTGCACCATCAAAAACAACATAAGATTTGACGTTGCAGTGTAATAAACTGACGAAAAATTCTTCAGCTGCTTTTTTTATTACATTGTAGTCTCCACCAAAATGTCTTGCCCTACCTTTATTAAGAAGGTGACGACAGACAGTGTTGCCATCAATTACAACCCTCGAGTTTCGTAGAGAGTATTGTTGAAGAATACCTTTTTTGTCCATAAAACTATGCAATCCTCTGATTCCCATGGTGTTAGAACCTATATTGTAAATGAACAAATATTAATAAATTTAAGGACTGCAAAATATAGTTTTATAAATGTTGTGTTCTTATAACAGCTGCAACATGTGTTCTACAAATAAACTGAAGAAGCGCGCTTGTAAATATAAAAAAGGGATACAAGTCTACCGAAACTAAAATACTAGTAATAACATTATATTATAATATAAATAATTGCACCACTTTATAAAGTTTTGTTGGACCTCTTAAATCAGACAAACCCATTCATTTATTTGAAACGCGCAATAAATAATATGGTTTAACCTTTTTGAAAAAAAATTCCGTGATTGTTTGTTGAAATTGTGTTTAACGCCTCTGTTAGTAATTTTCAGCTATATCATGTCGTCCGTTTTTATGAATTTTATTTATTATTTTATTTTCCCTTCCGTACAGTCACCCTGAAAAATGGAGTGAAACACAAAAAAAGAAATATTTTCTTAGACATTTGTTGATGTCGAGAATGTATGATAATTTTAAAACATGCGATAAATAATACTGATGAAGCTGTATCCACATGTGAAAACATGTAAAACATGGTAGGCAGTGTACATCTACTTTAATTAATAAACATTTTCGGGAATTATTATTAGTTTGAGGTATCTGTTCTTCCACAACTTGGTATGATTCATTTAGATACCTCTAGGTCGATGCGTTTTCTGTCAGACTGAAAGTAACATTTTCAGTCATGATAGTTTGTTGACACCAACATCATTTATTCATTTAGTGATATACATGTAGTCACTCTATGAATTTACAGCCTTGAAGTTTTGAACAAGTATGGTGTTTTCCTAAGGAGTAGATAACATGTGTTTGTACTTTTGTTATGAATTTTAGTGATAAAAGCTCTTCAAGGTTTGTAATTTCGTTATAAATGTTGGTTATAAAAACTCTTCCACATTATAATAAACCTTAGTATCCTAGACCATGTCTTAGCCACAAGGTACGACTCTGATACTCTATTTAATGTTTTGAAGTCTTCTTTATGAATATTTGTTAACTGTTTTTAAAGTAATATTATGTCGGAAAGTTGTTTATCATATATTGATATGGCACCAATATTTGTAATTTTCGAAAATATCATTGCAAGAGAAACTAATGAAAATATAAGTCTATTGTTATGATTAAAGTAAAAGACGAATGAATAATTAGTTCGTAAAGTAGAAAAATGGAAAATAGAAAAGAGAATGGTTTTCAAGCAAAAAAGTGAAAGTAGTGGAGTAAACTTATATGGAAAAAGAGTATTTGATTCTGATTAAATAGACCAAAGAATAATAGTGTTTTATGATGAATTATATGGTTCGTTGCATAAAATGCGATCAAACAGTTGTTGTGGTCTTGTTATGTAAAATAAAATTACGTGAGAAATTTGTTAGATAATGTGTGATATATACCTAATTTGTGTTCTACTTTCACATGTTTATAGTAATTGATTAGTTAAAAAAATCATGATCGAAATCATCTGTTTCCCAAAAATTAAAAAAAATATTAATATTTAGCTTCAAACTCTATACATTTAAACGCCAAACAGAACACTAATAAGGCATATATATTTGTTAATTTAAATTTATTGTGCAACACAACGACACAGACAAAAATATGTAATCTATCTCGATTAGACATAATGTTTGTTGAAAAAGCTGCCATATTAGATGTTAATTAGACATTTAAGTTAGCTGCAAAATAATTCTAATTGCTTCTCTGCGCTTTTTGGACTATTACCAGGAAGACACCCAAATATTATCTCCATTTCTTTTTTTTCAGATGAGAATTTTGCTGATGCTTCAAAAATTGTATTTCATTTATCATAGATGTAAATAAACTACAGCTTGACCATTCTTTAATATTTCAAAGTTTCACTGGCGAAATTAAAAACTCTGCTACAAAACTCTCATACTACCTTATAACAGTTTTTATTGGTTTTATTAATGTTCCTTATTAATTATTTGACTACTTGTTTGTTTTGAACAGGTTTTGTAATTATATATAATAAGTTTTTAATGATATCATATAGTTGGACATATTGATGTAAATAGTTTAAACCCCGTTTAAAAAGCAAAGCAAACATTAATTAAAAAAAAGTTTTTCCTTTGGAATTTTAAAAATATTAAGATTGATTACAGGTATTATAAATAATATAGTTCCAACAAACACACTTACATTAAAATGAGTAAATATCCCTAGCATACCGAAGCAAAACCTTATGTTACCAGTAGGTTTTATATTTAAACATTGTGCATTGTAATTGGATATTACTTTCGTAATTTAACAAATAACCTACCTAAAACGAATGACGTATTGTAACTATTGTTAGAATGAATACGGGTAATTCAGAAAAAAAGATTTTTTGTAATTGGTTACTTTAATTGATTGACTCGCATTTTCGTAAAATGGCCGCTCTAGTTTAAATAGGATTCTTCTAAAGCTTTTTGAATACCCTAAGAGATAAAATCCAATCTTAATGTAAGATTCTTATTAAAAGATATCAATCTACTTCTCTTGAGGTCTACTGAACCATACCTGTTTACTTAAGTCTCTCATCTACTGGATTAGCAATGAAAATATCTAATGAGTTCGTCTTTCGTTTTTAAAATACTCTTAATAGCCAAAAGGCATTACACAAACCTTTACAAGATGGTCTTCATCTTCCTTACAATACAGCTCACAATTAACTTTCTGGGAATCACGTGCCGGGCAAAGATTTAACTTTGCATAAAATAGTAATTGTTGCACGCGAACCTTACAGTTTTGCACTGGACCATCTCAAATTGTTGTGTTTGAGATTTTGTATGTAGGGACTAAACAGAGCTGTTGTATTCTTATTACGTTCGGATTAATGATGTGTAGTGTTTTTATTTGATTGATTTACAGCTTTCAGATTTCCTGATTAAATTGTTTGTTTCTGTTGCAGTAATGCTAGCTATATGTTTGTTCCATTTTAGGTCTGATGTACAGTGACGCCTATATATTTTTTAAATGTTTCTTTCCTTTCTGCAGGGTATGATTATGTGGAGTTTAGTCATACTGAAAGGGATTTTTCTTTACGGTGGCTTAGTCTGAGCATTTGTATGGAGGACAAGACATTAGCCAGTTCTTCTGCTGAATATAGATTTTCCTGTAAGTTTTGTTTATTTAGTGCATCATCTTTTTTTTATTGTCTTGTAAGCTATGCTGCTGTCTGCAAAAATAGTAAGGTGCTATGTTTATGTACTCGAAGAAGGCAATAATATATGCACAAAGGTCATGATGGGGAAGGAATTTTTTTTTTGTTTCAAGGCGCTAGAACTTCGATTTTCTCTGATTGTATGCCATCAATATTAACTGTTGTGTGGCCTATTGAGCACTTGATAGTTTAATTTTTTACCGGAATGATATTTTGCCAATACATGTGTGGGTGTCCATCCCTTTTCTCAACTGCTCCATTACCACTGCGTGGAATTTAATTAACATGAAACAAAATCTTTGTCTCGTAGTGCTAGTTTGCACCTGGTATTTTATATTTTGATCAGAGTAAATATTTAGGGTTTAACATAACAAAGCATAAACTTTTGAAATTGGGAAGCAAATAGGAGGGGGTAATCAATTAAAAGCATTACTCACATGTTTTTTCAGTATTATCTATCATGATGTATACCTTTTTTCTTTATATATGTGTAACAGATGATGTTTGATATATTTCTTCTCAAATTTAATCTAAAGTGTTAATATTGACTTGCTACGCTTATCTTTAAGAAGACAAATCGAAGGTACAGAGAAATATTTAGGAAACGATAGGTCAAGAGAGTCAAAAAACCATGGTAAAACAAAAGTGGGGACAACAAACAAACAGACACAAAACACAAAAAGAGTAAGCAAGTAGGCGACTTCTGTGTGGCACACATCGGAACATTCATATTTGAATCCAGTTCGTAGACATATCTGGGGAGAGTTGGTAATCATGATCCAGTAATAAGGGGGAAGAGTGGTTACGACAAATCAATGTGAAACAGAAACTTCGTAGCGGTCAATTAAGTAATGAATCGTAAAATTTTCCAAGTGATCACGTCAATCTTGTCAGTGTGAACCCCTGGTTAAGAAGCTTTTCTGTCAGTTGACACCCTATATCAAAGAAATCTGGATAGAAAATACAGGCTTTTGAAAACTTGATCAACAGGGAGATGTATACTCTTTATGCAGGTGCTGCTAAAATGTTTCCAAACAAAAATATGGAAAATTCACAATTGGAAAATTAAAATCATCGCTTTTGTTGTAAATTTTGGTTCTTAATTGTCAATTTCTACATCACTGCATTTCTTTTCAATCTTCTTTTTTTATACCGCTTCGCACGTATAGGGAAGAAGTCAGCAAAAACTAGATTCTATCTAGGTTTGCCATTCTTTTCGTTGAATCAAAGTTGAAAAGATTTGTGTAATTTTTTCTTTTGGGCTTATTATAAGCAATAGTAGTAAAAATTGTTGAAAAATCGAACAATTTAACAGACATTGCATAAGGAGAGTGATTTAAACTGCAAGTGTTCTAACAGACCTTTACATTTGTCCAGTATTCGTACTGACTCACGCCACCTCTGGAATAGCTTGTTTAACAATATCTCCGTAACAGTTTTTAACTGCTGACAAAATAAACGGAAGACAATTCTTATATATAGACTTTCCAATTTATCACTATTTTTCATACCATACATCGCAAGACTGCCCACAGCCTTAGATAAATAACTTTTTATGCAAAAACTGAAAGTAATGTGTAAAAAATACCTCGATGAAAATGTTGAGGTGGTTCTTGTGTATAAATACAAAGATATAAACTACAAGTAAACAATGTTGATGAAATGCTTTTGAATACTAAAATATGTGCTAAAACATCTTCAGATGAAATATGTTTTTTATTGCAAAAAGCACATTGGAATGATCAATCAAATGTTTTTGGTAGTAAGTCGATAAAATGAAATCAGTAAATATATCATCAGCATTTGGTGACTAACATAAGTCTTAATTCCTGTCATCTCTATCGCTGTAGCTAGATCTAGATCCGCACCATGCTTTCCTTCATCGTATTTCCACTCTTTGCATTTAGGAATTTTGTCTTGTGCCACTTATATTTTTAATGGTAATCAGTTATCTTATAAGAAATACATTTCCTTTATGAATCCTCCTCTTTATAGAGGCTTGTCCATTATGCCTTGTAATAATTATTTTCTTTCAATAAAGTTAGGTTAAATAGTATTTTAGTAAGAATATTGCCAATTAGATAAGTACAACTTTGTCTTCTCTTAAGAATCTTCAATGTGCAATCTGATTAAATGTACTTCATGTGCGACATATCAGTAAATTCGGTAATACATGTGTATATCAGTTTGTTATAGGATATCGCGTCTTCGAATGTCTTGATTTTGATCAATATTATTAAAATTATATCGTACACTTTCTGCCCACGTTTTGCAATTGTCGCAGCGCCAATGTTTTAAATGTTCAGTCCTTTTGATTGCGAGTCTACAAAAGTAAAAAGCCACCAGACAAGACAATAGTTGTACTAAGCCACAACGAACAGAAAACAGTCAAAACAAACCACAAGAAAGCAAGAAGAATCTGAACAAAAAGAAATTTTAAGTGTTTCTGGGGTGTTTGCATATACTAGAGGCAATTGTCATGTAACGTATGTTTGAAATCGGTTGGAGGTTACGAACAAGCAATGTGCCTAATACATTTTCCAAGAATATGCGTCACCGACTAATAATGTATTTCAGATAAAATCCTCACATTGCAATAGTAGGTCTGCTACTACCTCTTATGTCATGAAATCATTGAACAGTTTACAATTGAACTAAATCTAAAACTATAGTGTTTCTTCAAGGTCACAAACAATTAGAATCTGAATATGTTGTCAATAAAAACTTTGTAAAGTTCATATAAGGCCGGTTTATCCTTAAAACAGTCGGTGATTACCTTATCAATTTGGTTCTCGGTTTGCTGATGACTAAACAAGTTGTACATAAATGGCCCATCATAGACTACCTCAGGATCGGGTTGCTTTACGGGTGTACCGACTACTACGTTAATGGTGTATGCCATGTTCAAGCATTCTTGAAAGCACTGCAAATACTGGTGAAAAAGACGTAAATTTACAGCGCGACCGTGCCCTGGATTAGAGAGTTTGTGGTAGACTGCTCGTAAAGTAGCATTTTCCTTCTTCTTCAAAAACAAGATATGACAAAAAACATATGACTTTAAGTAATGTATTGGAGTGTCTGTGATTCCATTCTTTAAAAAGTAATTCAGGGTCAGTACAAATAGTTTAGAATCTTCTGGAAATTCACTCAGTTTTTCAGGTTGAAACTCAAATACTGCAGACAGCAGTGTTGTCTTCATTCTATCATCCATATTGTCGACCTCCTGAAGTGTTGGTACGCTACCATAACCTTTGATAACGGTCGCTGGTTTTACAAATTTCTTCGTCATGATTCGCTTTTCGCGTACGATTTCTATTATCTGATCACGTCGTTCATTGAGTGGAGAGGATTTAGTAATTAATCCATAGAGCAGTTTTCTTAAAGGGAGACAAACCTCCTGAATAGGGGGCAGATCGTACTGTTCTAATGTAGGTTTAAGTATAACTCTTCCGATTATAATATCTGATGGCAGTCCAGACAAAATGCACGTGCGTATGCTTTCAACAATTCGGTTAGGAAGACACTTGTGACGTCTACTTGATACCTTTCCCTCAAAATACTTGTCAATGCTGAAGTTTTCGAATGTATTTTGTACTTTGAACATTTGTATCGACGTGTTTATTTTGCTCTTTAGGTCAGTAGCTTTGTCTATCAGTATTGTTTGATCAACGCAATCCAATAATAGGCTGACTCCAGCACTTACACTGCTTACATTTCTAAGCAGATCAAACGCGGCATTTAAATTTTTAGATAAATATGAAACATCTAAACTCGCTCCGATAGACTTAAAAAACTTGTTTTTCACACAGTCGTCTATTTCTGCATAAGCACTTCCTAGTAAGGTGGCTGCTAATGGCAATAAACTAGATGACATCCCAGAGATCTCTTGGAACCGACTTGACAAATATACTTTGGTTGTAATTTCACAGTTGATGTCGGTTGTTTTGTAATTCAAGTCATAAAAATTAATAAACCCACCTGGCAAATCAAAAATGTACATATCATTGTCACAGGAGATAACAGGACAGCACCATTGCCTTGCCAGTACCGCAATCTGATTATCAGCTTCGCCTTCACATGCCACGTGTGGAATCTTTAGTTCTTTCAAAACCATTTTAAATGACTGAAATGCTAGCACAGGAAAACATTCTAGGTGGTACGGAACGTTTTCGTCAAATTCTCGAATACGTTGCATACATTTCTTTTGTATAGTGTCTATCTTTTTGTCGTCTGCGTCGTGTGCACCATCAAAGACAACATAAGGTTTAACGTTACATTTGATTAAACTGCCAAAAAAAATGCTGGTTTCCTTCCTAAAAACTGTGTAGTCTCCCCCAAAATGTCTCGCCGTTTCATTGCAAAGAAGTTGATGACAGACATTGTTGCCATCAATGACAACTTTTGAATTTTGCAGACGGTAAGGTTGAAGAATACCTTTTTTGTCCATATAACTACGCATGCCTCGAATTCCCATTGTGTTGGCACCTAAATTTGGATAAAGTAAACAGTTAATTTGATCATTTGCTTCATGGTTCAAATCAGTTTAAGAGAGGACTACATGTTTAAGAAAAATGACCCTTTTTGTAATAATGACCTCTTGCTAAAAGAAATTAAAATTTATGACAAATATAAATAATGGTTAACGACAGCATCTTACACTCCGCCATATTAACTTCCAAACCTTGTTGGGACTTGAAAATTAATTGAGATGAGTAAGTACATAATTTTTATTTAAAGTTGGCTTTCAAAATACATAACAGACAACATAGGCTCTCAAAAGGTTTTATACGGACCATGCGATATTGCTTTCAATATAGCACAGTGATACACGTTAAGAAATACACAGCATGTTAAACAAACAATATACACACAGCTAAGGACATATGCATACATACAAACACAGCTAAGGACATATGCATACATACATACAAATTAGCCCAAGCAAAGTTTTAAATCAAACAGCATAAATTTAATGAATATTGCAATTAACATATATGATACATGAACACACCAAGAATATCAAATGAATAAAAGCTAGAAATTTTAATTCAAAACCATAAGCAACGAACTAAGAAAGTAAAAATACGATAAATGAAAAGCTACAGAAAGGTAATGTGTCAACACAACCCTAAGATGGTTTAGGTGATGTATTTATATTGGTTTTAAATGAGTTTATATTTTAGGAAGGATTCCACATCTTACGGAAAATGTACCTGAACTATTTTATGCCATACCTGGTATATGTCGCTCTTGGATTACTGCTGTATAATTGAAATTATAAGGCTTTTAAATTATCGTGAGATCTTGTAAAAATACTGACTTTCTATGTTAATACGTTGTAGGATTTCTAAAGCTATTGTTCACAGGTATCTAACTTTTATAGATGGTAATATAGCTTCAAGGTGCTGACATATGGGCTAGTTGTGTTATGATACATGAAACGAAGACCACTCTCTTGAAGCTTCTCAATTTTCGTTGTATTTGCTTCTAAACAAAATGCCGGGCACAAAGGCAGTAGCTTAAGTTTGACATTATGAAGGAGTAGAAGAACTATTTGATTACGAACATCAATTGTTTAGCTGTCTGTTTAAACATATTTGTAAATGTCTAAAACTAAATTTAAAGTTTCAATTGCAACTTTAAACAACTTTATTTCCCTTTTAGCTTCCGAATTGCACGATTTCAACTAAAAGTAGGCCACAGCTGCTTTATTATTTTTCTAAAGCTATTGCTTGAAGCTTGTCAGGATATGTATCTAAAACCAGTAATTAAGTGCTTTACTATCAAATTTCTTGTGCACTGTTAAAACAGATAAATTTTCATGAGCATGATATAAGACACAGTATTGTCATCTGCATAATTATACAGAGAAGAATTTTTTTTTTTAAACTTTAAATATTTTTAAAAATATGTTAAATAATACAGTCCCAAGAATCGATCCTTGAGGCATTACCTTGATAATATAATGATATGAGCTAGTTAACAGTGCACATTTTTACACATTGTTTTCTGTTGGATAATATTTTATCTTCAATAGCAACAAGTCCTTTGGCAAATAGCCAAACACATTTGACATATCATTAATATAGCCCCAAGTATGTATGGCTATCCACTGTTGCATTCTAGTCCTCCAGTACTAAACTTTTCATAATTATTCCAGCTGTTCGCTAAAAATTGCAAAAAAAAAAATTTAATCGCACTTTAAACAAATTAATTAAAAGGTAGAATTTAATAGAAGATATGTATGGTGGCATATATCTGCCACCACATATCACTTAATTAAGTCGACATATTTTCGGAAATATGTCAACATGTTACATAATTAAGTCAACATAATACTGAATTAAGTCATCATAATCAGATTAGAAAAAAGAGGGAAAATGCGCTGTTTGAACAGAATGTGCCATCTACTTTTCCACTAATTTATCGTGCAAGTAGACATAATTATGAATTAAGTGGACATAATTTTCTGATTAAGTCGACATAATTTTATGATTAAGTCGACATAATTTTATGATTAAGTCAACTTAATTTTCTGTTTAAGTCGACATAAGTTTTTGATTATGTCGACATAATTAAGTCCACATAATCTGTCTGATTATTAAGTCGACATATTTATCTACCATTTAACTTGAAAAGGGGGGGGGGTCTTAGTTTAGAAGTTGAAATTCCAAGACCTCAATGAGAGAATCATGACAGAAATGAGACCCGAGCCAGCAGTATGTCGTGGCTCGTATAGAGGTTAAGCCCTCTTAAATCATTGATCAATATAAAACTGAAAATTACTTGAAGATATTGACCATCAATTTAAAAGGTATAGTCACAATGAACAGAATGCAAAGCAACCTTTATATATGTCAAAAATAAATGATATGAAAACATTAACCATTCCAAAATAAAGCGAAAATGAAATAAATTAAATACTCTGAACCAAAATAATAATTATCAAAAATAGTTAAACAGGGGGACGTAATCATACCTACTACAGAAGAAAAAAATATTCTGAAGAAAACTTGCTGCCATACATAATAATGCTAATTGTGAAAAAAAATATTTTGTCGCGACGCATTAAAAAATTATATTTTATATCGCTACGTGTCATAAAAATAAAGATTTTTTTCTTGGCTGTTGCTCTTTTGCCGTAACCGGCAAAATAGCCTGCCATGCTATTTTGCCGGAACTGATTAAATTTCACCTGTATGAGCCGTTAATTAGCATGATTATGTGAAACTTATAAGTTTTGTATTGTATGGTAACCGTACGCGAGTTACCTATACGTGAACACAATAAGACCTCTTTAAACTACGGGAAACAAAACTGAGAAAAATATAAAAAAACTAGTAATCCTGTGTTGGGGATGCCCAACACAAAAGAAGTCCCGTCCCGTTACTGCACATAAATTAAAAAATTATACTAAAAGAAACCCTCATGAAAATCGGACCAAATTGTGATTTTCAATTATTTTTTTCACAAGTGTTATGGCAATTTTGGCGGTCGGTTTTTTTATTTGATTCTCATGCTGTTACGAATGCCATGGTGGTTTTAGCCTTGGGTTACCACCCTTGATTTACTAAAAAGCGTCCGATAAATTATTTAAAGGGTTCAAAATCATTTAAAATTTAACGATTACTTCATAAATTCAATGCTGGGGCTCTCATTATAACTGATCTTGCGCTAAATCCTGGCTCGGACACTCTTTAGTAAATCAGGAATGAAAAGTTTATCAACATTGGAGTTGAACCACCATGGCGTCCGTAAAAGATTCAAAATCAGAATTATTCTGGTCAAAAAGGTCCATATATCAATGTCCAAGGTACATGAAAGTGATTATCCCGCTGCTGAACAGGAACACGTGCCTGATAAAGAGCAATTTCCATGCAGTATGCCATTTTTCAACCACGAATAAACAATTAAGTACTATCTTTAAAAAAGATAATCGACGCTCTCTGACAGAAGTTGGATTTTAATATTAAAATCACAAAATAGGAAGTGTACCTTAACAAATATAAACTTGAAAAATAACCTCCTATTTAAATGCATATTAGTTATAACATTAGATTGGTCACCACTCTGATCAATTAATATTGTATGAAGATATTTACAATTAGAGACGCAGCTAGTTAATCATGGACGCAATATGACGAGGGATGCAAAGTGTGTGCATAGGATTATTCTATAATACAAAAATATTGCTTCAAGTTCCCTTTTTACACCCCCGCTTGAAAATTTGGGCGTATATAGTGATAGGTGTGTCTGTCCGTCCTTCCTTGCGTCCGTCCGTCCTTCCGTTACACCTAAGGGTACCCATCTCTTGTCCGCAACTCCTTCTAAACCCCTCAATGGATTTTCATGAAACATAATTTAAGAGGGCTTAACCTCTATACGAGCCACGACATACTGCTGGCTCGGGTCTCATTTCTGCCATGATTCTCTCATTGAGGTCTTGGAATTTTAACTTCTAAACAAAGCCCCCCACCCCCCCCCGTTCAAGTTAAATGGTAGATAAGTATGTCGACTTAATAATCAGACAGATTATGTGAAATTAATTATGTCGACATAATCAAAAACTTATGTCGACTTAAACAGAAAATTATGTCGACTTAATTATAAAATTATGTGGACTTAATCAGAAAATTATGTCCACTTAATTCATAAGTATATCTACTTGCACGATAAATAAGTGGAAAAGTAGATGGCACATTCTGTTCAAACAGCGCATTTTCCCTCTTTTTTCTAATCTGATTATGATGACTTAATTCAGTATTATGTTGACTTAATTATGTAGCATGTTGACATATTTCCGAAAATATGTCGACTTAATTAAGTGACATGTGGTGGCAGATATATGCCACCATAGATATGTTTTAGTTTTTGGTATATTCATAGAAGTGGGCTGGATCCTATTTATAGGACATGACTGTTTTCTTTACCTGCATTTAAGATAGTATTTTGCCACAACTTGTTATCATTTATTTTATATCTAGTCATTATTTTTATATTGTACTTTCAAATAATAACATAAGACTAACTAATATTGATGAGAAATAATTAGTTCTGATGCAATAAACAAATGTATTAAAAAGAGAAAGTGAAAGTATTGACATGATGTTTTATGGAAATTGTAAAGAAAGTGAAAGTAAAGAAATGAAAGTAGTAGCGTCATATTTTATAGAAATACAGTAATAGAGAAAGTAAAAGTAATAAATGTGTGTAAAAATAGTTTTTATACCGGCCACTGCCACTCTGCGTGGCGGGTATTATGTTATATTCTCCGTATGGCTATGAGTGTCCGTCCTACCGTCCGTCTGTCCGTGCCTCTATGGTTTTCAGATGACAAGTTAAAAACTCGTGAACAAATGTTGTTTAAACTTTGTTCAGCTGTTTAGTACAATAAAATGAAGAGTTCGATTTTCAGCACAATCCAATTTGTAGTTTTTGATTTAGGTTAATTCAAAATTTGTTTGGTCAACAGTTGGTGGTTTCAACTTGAAACGCGTCAACATATTTTGTTTAAACTTAGTTTGCACAGCTGTTAGATATAATGTAACCAAACAGTCATCATTATTTAATTGAACAAACCTATCATGTAATTGCTGTAAGATATGTCCATTGTGCGAGATTTTGAAAGTTGTTTGCAATTATTATTACAAGAAGAAATATTCTAAATAATTATTCTAACCTTTGTATACAAACTTACCTTTTTAGATGCACACTTTTGGTGTTATATCTATAGCAAACAGACACGATAACCTGATATTAAAAGTTGGGTATTCATATTTAAATAGTGTGTACTGTGAATAAATCATAAGTACTTATGCTTTTATCTACTCACTAGTAATTATATCACATGAATGTTTAATACACGTATACAGACCAGTAAGTGCACAAACTAATATTACTGATTATAAATAAACATTATGTCACCTGCCTTGAGTTTAAATTTTTAAGAAAGAACGAAAATCATTTCAAATTATTTTTCAAGTTTTATTGTATACTTTTATACATGTATGTAAATATTTTTTTGGGGTATTTTCACGAACGCTGCAATTGACTTATAATCCAATATTTATAATTGTGAATACAAGCAGTTATAAATAACAATGTCAACCAACACGGAACTCATTTGAAGAAACCTTAAATGTTTAACTTTGTTTCATTAATTGGTCAACGTAGATATATGTATCTTGTTTTGTGCAGTGACAAGTCACTGTGTGAAAAACAACTATGTACTCGCGTCTTAGTATCTATGGGACTATTCTGACAGCATACAGATATGTTGTACTCCTACAGTCTTAGAAGTTTTGTACTATTTTCAACAGCGTACATAATGTTTACGCTTACAGTCTGCAAAGCAATGTACTATTTCTGACATCACAGAAATATTTTCACAGATAAACTGAGAATCTGGTAACTATTTCTGACAGTCTGACGGTGTACACCTACAGCATGAGAAGCTCGGTACCATTTCTGACAGATAACTGACGTGTTGTAGTTAAATCATCTGAGAATCTGGTAACTATTTCTGACAGTTTACAGCTAAGTTGTATGTTTTAGTCCAACAGTATGAGAACCTATGATTGAGTTTGACAGCTTACAGATGGGTTATGGGGCCTCGGTGGCCGAGTGGTTAAGGTAGTTCGTCTTCTTTTGATCACGTGGTCTGCCAACAGTTCGAGTCGCACTGCAATCTTAATTGACAAGGATTGGCAGTTTTCCTACCAAAGGTCGGGGGTTTTCTCCGGGTACTCCGACTTCCTCCCCAATAAAAACTGTAAAAACTGGACGCCATGATATAGCTGAAAAATTGCTGAAAGTGCTGTTAAACATCATTCTAACAAACAAACAAATTACAGATGGGGTTTTACTAAAACAGCCTGTAAAGTAAAGTACTACTTTCGGTGACTGAAGATTGGTTGTCTTTACATTTTATACATGTCTGACCAAACTTTTTTTTTTCGGACAAAAATGAAACTTTTTGCGAATTGTAACATTTTGCTACCCAACATACTGTGAGACATCTTTAAGTTTTTTGTAACCGGAGCAAAAATTTGCCTTTTAGGTCCGGAAGTTAGGCTTGTTTCGGACGGACCCTAATAATTTCTAATAGCTTCTACCTTGTTCTTGTTATATGACCTTATATGGGTTGCATGAACGTATTTGATAAATGTTATAAAAGTGCGTAAACATTTATGTTTTATTTAGGGGCTGAATAATGTTATCGATTTTTCATCTTTGTAAATTAAGTCCTTAACTAAAATAATAATCTGCAAAATATTACTCTTACACTGCAGTTATTTCTCTTCTGACGGATGCGCTGACATTTTTTCCTTATTTCAACTGGTATGGCCTGCATACAACATTAAAAAGTTGCCTTTAAATATTTTTAGTTTAATCGAAACTTTATAAAGTGATAATGGTATCTTATGTATTATTGGTTTTATGATAAGACAATGCTACCATTTATCAATTGCCATCATTTGGCGTTTGTTGTCTTTATTTAAAATCGCCTCATCCTAACGCACATGGTCAATTTTAGACCGGGTTGATACTTTCAAAACTCAGTATGCGGTATCAACTACCAGACCAATACATTAAAACAAAGACTTAAAATATCTATTTTGAACTTTGGAATCAAACTTTAATGCAATTGGTGGTTCTACCATAATTATATCAAATCAGCTTCATTAGCTTCATGGCAAACATTTCAGCCATTGTTGTAAATTGTAAAAGAATACTTCAGTGAATTATTTATTAAAGCAATATGGGCTGTATTTTTTTGAAATTTTGATAGATCAGGAAATTTATATATATAAATCAGTATGTTACAGAATGATTGTAAAGAAACGTTAAATGCATCCAAACGTCATGAAACTTGACAATTTACGAATATTTCACTTCGATTTCTTGCGCAAATTTGAACCTTCATGGACGCTAATTAAAATTCGGCACCTCTACCGGAAATTACCGAGTTGCTGCTGCTGCAAACGTAAACAAGATGGAAAGCGAGGTAAGTTACACATATAATTTAAAAATCACCGAATTTTAAGTCAGAAATCAATCGTAAGTGGTCTTATTGAACCCTTTGCACAGTACCCTGACCGGCGTGTCAGGTCGGTTTGCCTAAAGACCGACTGGGATGTGTGCCCCAGGTGGTTGAATGGGGTACCCCTGGCAAGCTGGGGTTGTCAGGCCATAATACGGAAAACCTGACCGCAAACCATATTAGTGCACCATGTTGGGAAAAATGCCACGTTCCTCGCACGTTAAAGAACGCTGCTGTAGCATTCGCTATGAGTAGGGATTTCGATCCCGCTACAGGATGCTAAATTGCCCGACCCTATCCATCCTCCCATTTGTCAATCTAAAATCCGTTACCCCTATTTTCTTTGTGTCCCATCCCATTTTCATTCATCATCATTTCATGTTTATTTTATCATCCATTTCATGTTCATCGCCTGAATATAGCTGAAATATTGCTGCTAGGGCGTTAAACACCATTAATCAATCAATCAATCTTATGAGACTCACAATTTTATTATTTTCAGCACTGAAAGGACAGCCAGTTTTTTCATAACAATATCATCAATGAAAAAACATTTTTTTTCTCTGACGTTTTGGATCAAAAGCAATATACTGTAATACTCGCATGCACAATTTGTGTTTAACAAACATAAGAAATACTGAATTGTAACCATAAAATTATTTACTAGATAGGATACCAACTTTTCTTTATAACACATCTAATGTAGGACAGCAACTTTTTGCATATTTTATGTAGATAGGATCAGATAGGACATACCTGATAATTTGAAATGCACTGGTCCCCCCTCCCCCCAGTTAATATTGACCGGTCCCTTATACGAAATTTACGTCTGACGTAGATAATTTTATAACCTTGATATCTTTTATTGACATTCTATTTAAAACATCGCGCCCCTTTAATATGCTAGCACCACAAAAATTAAATTCGTTAGCGCATATATGGAATAGGAAAAGGTCCTTAAATTATTATATTACATATGGTGTGTTAAGTCCTAATTTTGATTGGTTCGTGTAGACAATGTCCCCCAAAATATTCTGTGTATATATTCTATTTCTAAAGCATATTTAAGGCTTGTTACTATTTTTAAAGCATATTTAAGGCATGTTACTATTTATAAAGCATATTTAAGGCTTGTTTCTAAAAATAGATCCGGATTGTTCTATTTTTAAAGCATATTTAAGGCATGTTACTATTTATAAAGAATATTTAAGGCTTGTTTCTAAAAATAGATCCGGATTGTTCGAATGCTTCTTTAATTAATATCAATGAGTCAATATTGTATGATGCAATTTATTATTCTAAATTTAAATAAATAGAGAAAAATTCATATGTAATATAACAATTAAGGACTTTTTATTCTGTCAATACGTAGTTATATGGACCTGTAGAAAAATATTGACCTCGGACTTCGTCCTCGGTCAATATTTTCCTCCACGGTCCATATAACTACGTATTGACCTCGTAAAAAGTCCTTATTTGATTAATATGTAGCCGTGCTATAACTGACAATATGCTTATTTGGTATTAAATAAACACATATGCTCTCAATATCAATGTTTTATTTGCTCTTTCGCATATTTCTACGTTTAATTTTAAAACACTTAACCCATATTCCCTTACTGAGTTATATAACGACAATTAACTGAATGTCCTTCGTTGAACGGAAACGCTATACCCCGTTATAAATATTTCAATAAAAACGTGTAGTACTGATTAATATACTAAAATGTTTTTCGGCACATGGTTTGTCATTTTGGCATTGAGATATGTTCTGACGTGATTAATTTACAAGACTCTGTAATGATGGATGAAAGAAAACAACGAAATGTAATTAACTGTGTGTATGATATAGACCAGGCAATACACCAAATGCATATAATGTATAATGCAGTTTACGGTTTGATATATATGCGACAAAACATATAAACTGCATTATTTGATCATGGAATATATAAACCTGAAAAAAGTTACATTCTTGTTAATGAGAAAACAAATAATTCAACATAATTTACACATAATTTTGGTTCCAAAATACAGGGGGTACATCAGATTTATTAATGGAACTCCTATAGCTTTCAATATATCCTGTTAACGTTGGTAAATTTGCAAGTTTTAGTACATTATTAGTTCATATTACCGAGATACTGGTAAAGCGCGCATTAATATGCAATTATGTCATTCTTACTTCCTTTTATTAGATCAGGACAAAAAAAACGTATTTTAAAGCTTGAAGGATTTAACAAATACGAAAAACTGTAATTGAAATGTTTTCTTTAATATTAAATTTGCCATTTTATCACTTACAACATGAACTATATTGTAGAGTATGGTTTTTACCTTTTTGCTCAATTTACCCGAAAACAATTATATATCATTAAGAGATAATAAGAAGAGATCGAACATATGATAAATACCTATATCGTACTTTGAATTACGGTAATCAGTCAATAGTGGCATTAATCTGTTAATTGACCTTGAAATTGAAAGGTTAAGAAAGAAAAAAGGAGGAATTAAAATACTTGTTTTCGGCTGTATTATAGCGTTCAGTTTTATTTGGGATGAAGCCAGAGTAACCGGTACAAACCATGACCTGCAGGAGGAAAATTGTCAATACTGGACAGGGAGCTAAATAAGTTTTCCATAGTTATAAATGTACTGTTTGTAATTGGTGATTATATCATGTATATGGAAACGTGTAATGGGTAATTAATTGATTGACTGAATGATTGCTTAACATCCAGTGGGCATTATGATCGGGATCTTCACAGGGGATACGGGTTCATATTCCCTGTCTGTGTTTTATATTCCCTGAGCCGGAGGCGAATGGAATATAGAATACAGACAGGGAATATGAACCCGTATCCCCTGTGAAGCCCGAATAACAATTATATTCTGTTGAAGTCTTCTTGTACTTATATTCTAGAGTATATAATTAGATTAGACATTTCTCATGCTTTAGTTTGGACCACCCGACTATCGGAGAACCTACCATTCAACACAAAAGCTTCCAACGAAACTTTTTATGGCATTTTAAATTTTATAACCCTTTATTTTTTCACGACTTTTTATTCCCAGCTAAACTTTTAATGATAAATTTCACTTTCGAAGTGCGATGCAAATGCGTATGTTTGCCATTTTGAAGACTTCAAGTTATCGGTATCTCCCTTGTTAATTTCAAGGAGATGATAAATTCCGTAAAATGCATGTATTTAAAATCGATATTTGATATCTTTATATTATGTTTAACTATTTATATTATGTAAAACAAATAAATTATTCAATAAATAGACGCCATTTTGAAACTGGTTTCAATATCCTCGGGGTTTCACAGGGAATACGGTATGACATCCCCGTCTTGATTAACCAATCAAATTGTAGGGATTCACTAGATGCATTACTTCAACAGAATATATCAGCTATATTCAGGGCCAGTTATTAACATCCAGTGGGCATATATATAATATATTAGCCATATTCAGGACCAGTTATAAACATCCAGTGGGCAGTATTTCAGCTATATTAGGATCAGTTTTTAGCACCCAGTGGGCAGTATATCAGCTATATTAGGACCAGTTATTAACATCCAGTGGGCAGTAAATCAAGTCTATTAGGACCAGTTATTAACATCCAGTGGGCAGTATATCAGCTATATTAGGACCAGTTATTAACATCCAGTGGGCAGTATATCAGCTATATTCAGGACCAGTTATTAACATCCAGTGGGCAGTATATCAAGTTTATTAGGACAAGCTATCAACATTATGTGGGCAGTATATCAGCTATATTAGGACCAGTTATTAACATCCAGTGGGCAGTAAATCAGCTATATTCATGACCAACTATTAACATCCAGTGGGCAGTATATCAAGTTTATTAGGACAAGCTATTAACAGCCAGTGAGCAGTATATCAAGTTTATTAGGACAAGTTTTCAACATCCAGTGGGCAGTATATCAGCTATATTAGGACCAGTTATTAACATCCAGTGGGCAGTATATCAGCTATATTCAGGACCAGTGATTAACATCCAGTGGGCAGTATATCAAGTTTATCAACATCATGTGGGCAGTATATCAGTTATATGGAAACGTGTAATGGGTAATTAATTGATTGACTGAATGATTGCTTAACATCCAGTGGGCATTATTATATATATAAATCAAGTCTATTAGGACCAGTTATTAACATCCAGTGCATAGGCAGTATATCAGCTATATTAGGATCAGTTTTTAACACCCTGTAGGCAGTATATCAGCTATATTAGGACCAGTTATTAACATCCAGTGGGCAGTAAATCAGCTATATTCATGACCAACTATTATCATCCAGTGGGCAGTATATCAGCTATATTAGGATCAGTTTTTAACACCCAGTGGGCAGTATATCAGCTATATTAGGACCAGTTATTAACATCCAGTGGGCAGTAAGTCAAGTGTATTAGGATAAGTTTTTAACACCCAGTGGGCATATTAGGACCAGTTATTAACATCCAAGTTTATTAGGACAAGCTATCAACATCATGTGGGCAGTATATCAGCTATATTAGGACCAGTTATTAACATCCAGTGGGCAGTAAATCAGCTATATTCATGACCAACTATTAACATCCAGTGGGCAGTATATCAAGTTTATTAGGACAAGCTATTAACATCCAGTGGGCAGTAAATCAGCTATATTCATGACCAACTATTAACATCCAGTGGGCAATATATCAAGTTTATTAGGACAAGCTATTAACATCCAGTGGGCAGTATATCAAGTTTATTAGGACAAGCTATCAACATCATGTGGGCAGTATATCAGCTATATTAGGACCAGTTATTAACATCCAGTGGGCAGTAAATCAGCAATATTCATGGCCAACTATTAACATCCAGTGGGCAGTATATCAAGTTTATTAGGACAAGCTATTAACATCCAGTGGGCAGTAAATCAGCTATATTCATGACCAACTATTAACATCCCGTGGGCAATATATCAAGTTTATTAGGACAAGCTATTAACATCCAGTGGGCAGTATATCAAGTTTATTACGACAAGCTATCAACATCCAGTGGGCAGTTTATCATCTATATTCAGGACCAGCTATTAACATCCTGTGGGCAGTATATCAAGTTTATTAGGACAAGCTATCAACATTATGTGGGCAGTATATCAGCCATATTAGGACCAGTTATTAACATCCAGTGGGCAGTATATCAGCTATATTAGGACCAGTTATTAACATCCAGTGGACAGTATATCAGCTATATTAGGACCAGTTATTAACATCCAGTGGACAGTATATCAGCTATATTCAGGACCAGTTATTAACATCCAGAGGGCAGTATATCAAGTTTATTAGGACAAGTTATCAACATCCAGTGGGCAGTATATCAGCTATATTGGAACAAGTTAACAAACAATAGATCAATCAAAGAATTGGAATGGACCAATGAGAACTAAATTTTGACTATCACGGAAAAGTATGAATAATTGAATTGACACAGAGAATTTGATCATCTACAACTCCCTACTTGCGGTAAACAAGATTTATCTCCCATATTAAGAGTTATCTGTTCTTTAGAGCAGGTACTTTATAGTAACTATTGTGGGTAAAAAGTAGTTTTTCAATATTTTTTTATTCACATACAGCAAAGTATCCGATAAAATTTATTATGATGTGCAAAATAATTCTGCAGTTTTTTTAGTTGTACTGAAAGAGTCAGTCCACAGACATTATTAAAAAAATAAAAACGTGATTGTTTCCCTATCAGTTTAATACTAGATACCTGCTGTTATGAAATACAACTCTTGGAAATCGGAAGTAACTCTTGTATTCCGCAAATAGGGAATGCATCTACTTTTTAAATCTGCAAAAAGTGTATTTATCATAAAGAAGCGCTACACTATCCAAACACGTTTTCTACTATGGTTTGCGACCAGACTCTCGTATTGTAACCCTCTTTACCCTAACCTAGAAGGCTTCCGCTTTGCTCCACTTAGGTGCACGTTAGTAAGCTCTCTGGGCTAAGCCATTGGAAACTTCACCAGTGCCGGCGTAATTGGCTCCACAATTCCCAACTTTAAGACGGAAACCAACAGATCGATAATGGTAGGTCTTTTACCTTGGCTGTGGACAATTTTCCTACGGTTGAAAACTTTTGTATCCTGTCGTATCGTGTAGACAACCATTTCAGAACTTCCCATTTATATTGATTCTCACCCCTCACAACGGGATCTTATACATTCGGTATTATTTTTATCTTTACCTCGACAATTCCTATCCTACGATAGAGTCTTTCAGACAGTGGATGAACAGCGATATCATAAAATGAGTTTGTCAGTCGTTGTTCCAAGAGACATTCTAAGCATCTTTAAAGATGGCACATTTTATAATATTAGATAAACTTGTTCAAGACATTTTTTACCTACCTTTTTACATACTGTAAGTTTTCATAATCGTTTTTGATTCTCTACCTATTCTAATTAAAACCTTTAGCTGTTTCTATGCCCTTATACAAGTTCTACATATTTTGACGCAATTCTGTTGATTACTAAGATATGTGCCAAATATCTTCATATACAACTTATATATTAAATTAAAAAAAACATTTAAATGATCAGTGGTTAATGTAATTCGTCTATTGATCACGTGGTATGTCAACACTTAGGTTGCGGGTTCGCGTAACAATGCGAGCAGTGTGTACATGACTCCACTCTTAATTGACAAAAAATGTGAGTTTTCCTACCGAAGGTCGGAGGTTTTCTCCTGGTACTATGGCTTTCTTCGCCAATAAAAACTGGACGCCATGATATAGCTGACAACGGCTCTGTAAAAGACCGTTGGTTGACTGACGGAGAGGAAAGTAGTTCTTATTTTGATATTTGGCTGCGCCGAACTGTAGCATAAACAGTGGATTTATTAATCGATGGAATTTTGATATTTGAGCTGTATTTAAAAAGCAATTTCATATAGAATTAATAAAAAAATGTATTTATATAATTTGTTGTATGTATTGGCTATTTTTTCCGCTGATTGTTAAAAGCCCATTTCTGGACTATTTTATGGGTGTTTGTGAGTTTCCTTGAGTACTCTTCTGGGATTCTAAAGTTGCGAAAAAATTTATCTGACATGACACCCCGAAAATTTAATGCGATATAGCTGAAATTATTTCGGTCGTTATGAGGGGTCTCTCATTACTCAAAGAAACTTGGTTCCTAAGTGAGAGCAAAAAAATGTTAATAGTTTCCCCAATACGCAAATAATTAAGAGGCCGTTGTCTGCTGAAAAATTGAAAGTGGCGTTAAAAATCATTCAAAGAAGCAATCGAAGAAACAAGACATCTCTTACAGTTTCAAATTTTATCTGCACACAATGTTTTCTGTTTCAAGGGAGATAACTCCGTTCAATTAAATTCTTAAAATTCAGTTAATTTTTTTATTTACACCCAGACACTAAAGTGTGTACAATTAAATGACAAAAAGACAGGATACAAAACACACAATATATGCTTATATTTTAACAAAATAGATTTTATAGATCGTATGAATCTCTATAAGCACAGACAGATTCTTAAACAAACTAGGAAAATAATACACAATACGTAGTTTCCAAGATAGTTTAGTTAGATGTATCTTATCACGTGATTTATGGTATCACGTGATTTTATTTAGGGCACTTTCCTCTACGCACCGTCTTTTAACATCGTGTGAACGGCATTAAATGAAATAAAACTTGACTACCTTTCCATAAATTTGTTTTTAGTGTTGGCTTTGCACCCTGGCACAACACAGCACAGGTTTCGTTTTGCATCGTCTTTCTTACGCCGTCCAATTTCGTAACAAAAGTTGACGTTTGAAACTAAAAATGCCCTAAATTTTTTATGACGTCAGATGATCAGCATTACAATTTCCACCTCCTTTAACGAGAACGATTATATCTTGAAAACGACGAATTGAAAATAAATGACAGACATTTCACCTCTGGGCATATTTTGATATTTTCTTCAGTACATTGAAAATAATTATAACCTTTACCGTGTTTTCTAGGATTTCGCGTCTTTGCCTTAATTAGTTATTATATTATTATAAAATTCAAATTTTCCTGGCCTGTTTTTAGTCTTTGTCAGTTCATGTGTTAATGTTATTTGTCTTCTTTAACAGTAAAAATGCACACCCACGACTAACAGAAAACAGTCAAAAACATGCCGCAAAGACGCAACATGAACAAAGGGATATTATCAGGTGTTACGGACGTGTGTGCATACCAGCTCCTGACACCCGTACAGTCCAAATCAGTGTCAGCTAACGAAAGACAGAAGATACCAAAATCAAATACTGTAGGTCCGATACTGGCTACCCTTATCCTGCTTAGCATAAAATTTTATTATCAGTTGTAAAATAGAATAAGAGGCCTCGATGGCCGAGTGGCTAAGGTAGTTCCTCTTCTATTGATCACGTGGGTCTGTCAACACTGAGGTTGCGCGTTCGAGTCTTACTGCGGGCAGGGTGTACTCGACTCTAATCTTAATTGACAAGGATTGCCAGTTTTAAGGTCGGGCGTTCTCCGGTTCACCGGCTTCCACCCCAATAAAAACTGGACGCCATGATATAGCTGACAATTTTTCGAAAGAGACGTCAAACATCATTCAAACAAACAAACAATAAATAGAATAAGGTTTTAGGGAAGGGCTAAAGTCACCCCACACATGGAAATTTTATATAATATTAAATTTTTATGTAAACAGTTAAAAATTTAATTAAATCCCAACATGCTATAGTGTTGCGTTCAGGTCAAAATTAGACGCTCACTATGTTTTCAATAAAGGTTGTGTAAAGTTTATATAAGGCTGTTTCATTCCTTAAAGAGTCGGTGATTAATTCATCAGTTTGATCCTCTGTTAGCTGCTTACAAAAGAGGTGGTACATAAATGGTCCATCGTAGACTACTTCAGGATCGGGTTGCTTTAATGATGTACCCAATACTACGTTAATGGTGTATGCCATGTTCAAGCATTCCTGAAAACACTGCAAGTACTGGTGGAAAAGACGTACATTCACAGCGTGACCGTGCCCTGGATCAGAGAGTTTGCGGTAGACTGCTCGCATAGTAGCATTTTCCGTCTTCTTCAAAAACAAGATATGACAAAAAACATATGACTTTAAGTACTTCATTGAAGTGTCTGAGATTCCATTCTTCAAAAAGTAATTCAAGGTCAGAACAAATAGTTTAGAATCTTCTGGAAATTCACTCAGTTTTTCAGGTTGAAACTCAAATACTGCAGACAGCAGTGTTGTCCTCTTTCTATCATCCATATTGTCAACCTCCTGAAGTGTTGGTACGCAATCATAACCTTTGATAACGGTCGCTGGTTTTACAAATTTCTTCGTCATGAATCGTTTTTCGCGTACAATTTCTACAATTCTATCACATTGTTCATTAGGTGGGGATGATTTAGTAATTAAGCCATAGAGGAGTTGTCTTAAAGGAAGGCAAATCTCCTGAACAGGTGGCAGGTCGTATTGTTCTATTGTAGGCTTCAGTATTACTCTTCCGATTATAATATCTGCTGGAAGTCCAGACAAAACGCATGTACGCATGCATCCAACAATTCGGTCTGGAAGACACTTGTGATGTCTGCTTGTTTCCTTACCATCAAAATACTTGTCAATGCTGAAGGTTTCGAATGTATCTTGTAATGTGAACATTTTTATTGACGTACTGATTTTGCTCTTGTGATCGGTAGCCTTGTGTATCGGTAACTTCTGTTCAATACAACTCGTTAAAAGACTGATCCCAGCATCAATATCTCTAACATTTCGAAGATTATCAAACACAACATGTAAATTTTTAGACAGGTGGGAAAACTTTGAACGTGCTCCAATGCGTTCAAAAAAATAGGTTTTCACATCTTCATCTATTTCTGCATAATCACTTCCAAATAAGGTGGCTGCTAAAGGTAATAAACTAGACGATACTCCAGTTTTCTCTTGGAACCGACTTGACAGATATAATTTGGTTGGAATTTCACCATTGATGTTAGAATCGATCTTCATGTCAGTAAAATGAACAAACCCACCAGGCAAATCAAAAATATACATATCGCTGTCACAAGAGATAACAGGACAACACCACTTCTTTGCCAGTATCGCAATCTGGTTATCAGCTTCGCCTTCACAGGCCACGTATGGAATCTTAAGTTCTTTCAAAACCATTGTAAATGACTCGTAGACGAGGACTGGAAAACATTCCAGATGTTTCGAAACTTTTTCTTTATTTTCTCTTATACTTTGCTCACACTTCTTTTGTATAGTGGCTATTTTTTTGTCGTCTGCGTCGTGTGCACCATCAAAGACAACATAAGGGTTGATGTTACATTTTAATAAATTTTTAAATAAAACTTCAGTTGCAGTCTTTATTACTGTGTAATCACCACCAAAATGTCTTGCGTTTCCATTATAAAGAAGCTGATGACAGATATTATTGCCATCAATGATGACTTTCGAGTTTTTCAGACGGTATGGTTGAAGAATACCCTTTTTGTCCATAAAACTATGAAGACCTCGGATTCCCATTGTGTTGACACCTAAATTGTGAAATCAAATAACAGTTAAGGGCAGCAAAATATAGTCGGGTGACTGTTTTGTTATAATAAAGATAACAGATACATTAAGTGTGCTAAATATAAACTGATTAAACGAGTTAGTAATTGTTTTACAGTATTATATAACCTCAAGTCTACAAAAGCTTTAAAGAATATTTTTTAAAGAAAAACGCACTTCTCTACAATATTGATTTTTTGATCTTTCGTCAAACTAGATAAACCTCATTGAAAAACGCAATAATTTATTCCGTGTAAAATTATTTAAATAATGTAAACCGCGTACAAATACTTATAATTAATTGGATTATTTTAAGTTTTTAATAAAATCCATTAGCACAAGAACATGTTGGTGTCAAATCACTTTATTTAAATACAATGCTTGTTGTTTCTAGTTCAAAAGCAGTATAGAGTATTACCAATAGTTATCATAGTATTCCACAATTTAAATTGAACTATTTTACATTTAATTTATGGCAGTATAACAAAAACTTTCTTGCAATTTAAGTTCTTGGCCGTTCTTAGTTCATTGCTAAACATACCGACAAAATATCAAATATTGAAAACTTATATTGTGTATTTTTTTCCTAAAAATGTGAACAATGTGAAAAAAATTGCTTGAGTTTACTTACTTTGCTTTTAATATGGTATAGAGAATGAAAATTTATGAGAATTCTAGATAAATATTTATGAAAGATATTGATTATCACCTCACCCTACCCAACAAGTTCAATATAAGCTGTCGCCTAAAATAAATAGAAACCGAAATCTCTTGCCTAAATTCTGCAAATACGGGCAGCAATTCTATTGTTTCAGTTTCTTATATAAACAACTTTTATAAATATGTAATGACGATTTTCAAGAACTATTTCTTAGACAAAGCGTGCGTCTAGCATGGTAAACATTATGATATTGGTATCTTTGATAACGAATTTTGAAAATACTAGTAGTAGGTCGATGTTTCTGCTAGGAATGGTAGTGAATAATTCACACCTTGGTTCTGACACGACATCATTAATGCATTCATTGATATAGCCATTGTATAAATCAACAGGAGTGCAATTTTTAATATGTTTTAAATTATACTGTTTTTTATTCCCAAAGGTGTAGCTGGCCTTAGAGGGATTTTGGTACACGGTTATGAAGGTTTGCGATGAAAGATCTTCATCGTCCTCTAATATCGTGGAGCCACTTATTATGTTTCGATAAAATGCGCATATGGCATAGTAAATGTATTGGTACATTTAACGAGATTTTAATTATGACATTTCACCGCATGTGCTGTTCGTCGATTTTAATATTCTTTTCCTGCATTAAGGTGAATACTACTTAACCAATTGGTCATCATATATTTAATAAGTTATCAATATTTGTAATTTTCGAATAACAAAATAAAAGAGTAGATGATAATGATAAACAATAATTTATTGTGAATTAATAAATGATATTTTTTATATTGGAGTACAGAAGTGAAAGTATATTCGTTGATTCGTAGTGGGAATTTATTCCATTTTAAAGCCAGTTAAAATATTTAGCATTGCACATGAAGCATAGAAATGACAGATTATCACTTTATACACTAGCTCATCCTTGTGTGTGGTGTTTCTCCTTCATTTTTATTTTTTAGTTTGTAATCTTAGTCACTTCTTATAAATCTTGGATTGATTAGTTTATGATTCCACCTTGAGATCTTGTATTTTTTCTTCATTTATCAGAAAAAATAAATCAAGACAAATTTTGCGTACTCACAAACGTCTCAAGTGAAGGTTATAACAAATACCGAACACCGATGCAACTGTCAAAACAGACAACCCACAAATCAAAGTCTGAGAAACCGGCGTCTCCAAAACCAACAACCAAAAATATACAGTATTATAAGTTGATTTTAACCAGATTTTAAACGAGACTTTAAAAAAGAGTTATTAAGTAGAGAATGTTTAAAAAAAATTTTTATTTTACATGCTTCAGGCAACATTACATTTCGCTAGTCGTGTCTGATGCGAACACATTTTTGTTGTTATTTATTAATGCTGTAGGTTAGCATTTAAGATAGAACAGCTTATGTATCAGTAAGCTCCAACATAAATAAAGTTTTAGATCACAGATCTTGCAAGATGAAATTATGGTAATTAAAAAAAAATTAGTATTTTTACACTCAATGCATTAGGAATTGGATGTAAAAGTAAAAAATAAAAATTCCTGTAACATTGAATGTAAGGTTATCAATTTCCTAGCCCATGTAAATGATCATCATTGTAAGAAAGGTATGCAAATCACAGAAATGTTAGTATTTTTGTCTATGACAAAGCAATTACTTCCGTTCTACCTTAAGCATCTTAACGATAAATCTTAATGTTTCTCACAGAATATACACGCTTCAGGATTTCAATTCAACAAGACTGTTGTGTTATTTCTACAAACCATTTCATGTACAGTATTTGTACATTGTACGTTTATTTGTACGGGCTTTATAAACAGAATAAATTTTGTTTGAAAAATTGATAGTAGTTAATTACTGACGAAACTTTTTCTTTTAGATTATTCTCGGAATATTCTAACTACTACGGTAAACTTACCGTCTTCACAAACACAATAACATTTAAAAAATCAGAAACAACAAGACGATATTTAAAGTAGGGTATATATTTATACAATGTTTACTCAAATTAGATCTTAATTGCTTACTTTTTAGAAATAACCTACTTAGGGTAGATTTCTGTAAATCAGAAAAGATAGGTTTCTTTAAAAAAATGGACAGCATTAAAATCTACTTATAACAGTGCGGGGGTTACTTTGTAGACGTATATAAATAGTTGGTGTTAACCCTGTATTTCTGATGCTTAAGAAATCCGCTTGATAGATATATTATATGGTTGTCACAATACTTAGACGTTTGTATGTATATATTTATTCCTCTTGTCAAACCAGTTAAACCTCTGATTGATTTATAGAACCGCACATTAAATGATCACACAAATTTATGTAAACAGAGTGGCAATTTTTTGTACAAATGAAATTATTTTACGAGAATAAATCTTTATTAAATTTTATTATTTCATCCATTACCACCATAGTAAAAAACCCGACTTTGTGGAATCTCTTAATGTAACAAGAAGGCTGGTTGTGTCTGGTTCATAAGACAGAACATAAAACATTAAAAAGCAGTGTAGAATAATACCGATAGTTGTATCGTAATATCTGCGAAGTTACAACTTTAACTATTTAAATTCTAATATATATAAGCGTAACACATACTTTTCATGCAATTTCTTTATGACCAGTTTTTAGCCGTTCTAAGTTCGCAGCTGAAAAATAAAAACAAAATGTTTGATAATAAAATAATTTGTGTATTTTTTCTAATAATATAAATAATTCATTTTTGTTTTGTTAAATGCAAAAATACCAGCTAAATTTTTACCATCGTAAAGTAATACAAAAATTTTAATTATAAGCCATTAGTTCTTAGGTTATTTTAACAAAAATATATGAAAAATTCCAGGTAAGACATGTCGCCTGCTGTTGATCCTTCTTGGAAAACGACATAATAAATAGAATAAAAATGTATTTTACATTGCAAATAAATATTTTTGAACCACGCCCAAAATCACTCATCCCTTAGACCAGCAATTTAGGTATTTCAGTTTCTGATATTAGCAACTCTTTCAAATAATAAGTATTTTCGGGAATTAGTATTACTTTAGTGAGGAGAAGCCCGAGCCTGATATACTAAGTGATTTTAGATCTTTGATGACACTAAGGTTCAGTCCACTACGTTGACGCCTCTGCAACTGAACTGTTAGTCCACGAGGGTATCATCATTATTTTGCTGACACGAATATCATTGAGTCATTCAGTGATGTAGTCATTGTATTTATTTACAGACCAAAGATTATGAAAAGGTTTCAATTATACTGTTTTTCTATTCCCAAGGTGTAGATTTTGGTTCTCTGTAATAAATGTTTGGGATAAAAGATCTTCAACGTCCTACTGAATTGGCCTTCTAATAGTTTAGAGCGCCACTTTTAAGTCTTAGATCTGGCGTAGTAAACTTGCGACCTTGGTAAAATTAACGGGATTTTAATTATAAGACTTTAATATTTGTGTTGGACTTTGATCTCAATACTTAACATTTTGCTTGTGTAAAATATATTTGATAGATTTTCAGTATTTTAATTTTTTCAAATACCAACATATAAGAGTAGCTAATAATGATAAAACACGGTTTATTTTGAAGCAATTAACGATTCTTTTAAAGAAGAGAAAACCATAATATAGGGGCCATCAATTTCAGATCATTGTTTCCAACAGCATATAAATGATTTAGTATTTCAATTAAATAACATTCACTGCACGAAACAATAACTTTTAAGATAGTCAAAAGGTATCCAAAAGTCCCAATTTTGAATACATTTTGTTGTCTTTTGAACACATTTTTAAAAAATACAAAAGATCTAAAAGATCATCTTTTTGTATACCTTTTTGACTTCAAAAGTCAGTCGAAATGGCCCACTTTTGATTTGACAAAAGGTGGTGCAAAGTTCACCTTTTCAGATCTAAAATGTGTTCAAAAGGTGAACAACAAAATATGAACTTTTTTTTCCAAAATATAATCTGTTGTCGACAAAAGATAATAAAAAGATCATATATCAACAAAAAAAGGTGATGAAAGGTAGTCCACAGATGCTATTTTCAAAACCAAAAGACCAAGGTCATATGGTATTTTGACCAAATTAAAATCCAAAAGGTCTCCTTTTGTATTGATGAAATTACAAAAAATTGCACAAAAGGTTACTTGTTATAATCTAAAATATGGTCAAGAGGTTATGAATTTCCATATTTTGCATGGATAATATTACAAAATGGACATTTAGGTTAGGGGAAAGATGATATGATGAAAAAAAGCTGCATGCACAGGTCGGCTCACGTGGATTTGGTTTTTTCAACCTATCCAGAATCAGCATTCCACAAATGTCCACCTTGACCTCTCATTTTGTAAAACAGTGAGCATCATTGCTCACTTACATTTATCAACAACAACAGTCTTGTGATGAAAAAGAACATGTATAGTCCAATGAAAAGTTTGTGCAAGTTTTACTCTAGAAATATTGCTGACACTGTGCTCACTTAAGCTCCAATATTGGACTGTTGAATTTGTATCAATAGGATGACCACTAACTTGAACAATGGTCAAGGAATTCAAGATGACACAGCATTAAGAAAGTAGAGTTAAAAGTGTACTAGCTAATGTACATTTGCCTGTATATATCACTGAGCTGACAGGCTTGTCTAATGGCAATTAATCCCAAAGGTGTTACAATTTTCTCATTTTCAAGTGGATAAATATTACATAAAAAAGAAACAATTTAACCATTTATTGAATAAATGCTCATTATGTCAATATGTACATTTTTCAATCTGTTTTACAATCCAAGAGGAAGGTGTTCTAGTTCATTTCTGGTTGCTCATTTTCTGTCCTTTCTGCTTTTGGTTGAAGAAATGTCAATAAATTTACAGTCTAATTTTATCTTTTATTCTATAAATTTATCCAACTTCGAAGATGTCTAGTATGTAATAAATCCATCTTGACATTCCTCATACATGTCATATGAGGACATATATAGGCCATTAAGACGGGTCTTATCTTCTTGATATCTCTGATCTCCATATTGTCTAGTGCAGCTATTATCCGCTTGGCTTTCTGAAAAATATACAGTGTATGTGTGTGTGTTACAGATCTAGACATAACTAAAATGATATGTGGCAGATTATGTAATAATAATAAATGTTAACATTTTGTATAAAACATCCATAAAACTGAACATTTGGGAGCTGAGGGGGCTGGAGGGGGGGTCCATTAACATGGTAACAATTTGTATATTTTTCCCCAAAATAATAATGATAACACTAACAGATAACAGCTATTTACATGAGAAAACAATACAGTGAGTTCATAAATCGAAAAAACAGATAACAGCAGAATCTCATCAAAGGGCGATATGGTGAAAAAATGCATTAATTAATCAGTGTATATCCCTCCCTTCATATGGAGACTCAATTACATTGAAATAAGTGGTGATTAAAATGAATTAACAGATAACAGAAAAAATCTGTAAAACAGTAAACAGTGTTCTGACTAGAATTATTAAACAGCAAACAGTGTTTTTATTTACATTATAACAATTAACAACAATGTCAATTTAAAAAAAACCAGATAACAGCTAATGGTTGAAAGTTAACAGTTGCTTTCTACTGTTTCGAATTTAGAACACTCCATATTAAATTAGTAAGCATTTGCTCATCAGTGAAGACTGAAGGTTGTGATTTGCTTTTAACATGTGTATTCCGATCATCTCCTTTTTATTTATACACTCAAAGAAATTCAAGACTGAAAAAAGTATTATCGTAACATACTTCTTTTTTCCCGTTCTAGTGATGTTTTCTTCTTTTTCTAGACGTCTAGATTGTCGTTATGGATAGCAGCGTTTTCCTGCTTCTTTTGTCTGGCAGTACATGTATCTGTTAACAGCATCTGAAAAAAAAATAACAAATTCATTTGCAAGTACTGTAAATCCTCTTCAATTTTAGTAGTTTCTTTTTACAATCTGAACATTAGAAAATGACAGATATTGCCAATAAAAGTAATTATTATTCAAACAGTTATGAAACTAACCCCTTCATCCCCCCCCCCCCAAAAAAAAAAAAAAAAAAAAACCACTCACAGAAGCAAGTACAATTTTAAATACAATATTTAAATAAAAATAATATTTTTGCAGTATAGTTTGTTAAAAACATAATACATGAAATATAAGTCATTCACATAATGTGAACTATATTCAGACAATAAATATATGCTTATGTATGATTATCTCCCCTTTCAATTTGCAATATGGCGGATATGTGTTCTGTCGGGTGTGATTTTCCATTGCTTGAATGCCGTGGACAAACTCAAAGATAAAACAGATTTATATATTCTTGGATATAAATACCTGATATGAAGTACTTTCATCGTCGGAGTCAACACTTTGCTGAGTATAAAAAGAACAATGTGGCAGTCTCGATGTCGTGTGCGTCAGTGGTAAATTTCAATCTGGGCATTCTTGTTTACCAGTAAACCTACTGACATATTCTGGTACCCTGACGATGATATTCTCACGAGCCTAAGCGGCCTTCAGATATATATTTGAAGTGAAGCTTGCGTCAATGAAAAATATTGCACTAGGAGACCAGGTTACCTACTGACAGTGCTGAATCCTCAAGAATTTCATCGTCTGGGATATCAAATACAACACTAACCATAATAATTGTTCGAACTACTAAGTTCACAAGAATGGAAGCTCGTAATCTTGACTTTTTTTACTGAAAGGTGAGCACTGTCTTTAAAAATAGGCGCCGAGGCCTGGCATTTAGAAAATTGAGATGCTGATTGGATGTGGTTAATGATATCGATTCCGGCACACGCGCAAACGCACGAAGCCATGTGCACTGTGGCCTTGTATTTTGTGTAAGTAGAATCTGTATACGTAGTATCTTAATATAATTTATGTTTTATAGTTATTCCAATTTAAATTTTGGGTAAGTGTACAGTGTAAAATTACATACTTTTTCATTATAATACAATTTATAAATAAAAATAAAAATATATTTATAGATGTTACCACAAAATTTTCACTGTGCTGGTGCACACTATCAACACTTTCCATAATTTTAAATAAATAAATGGCTGTATAAAAATGTGCTTGTCAAAATCCTTTCAATGTACATTTTAAATACTTAATAACTAGCACACTTTGTTACATTTTCTATTTTAGAAACAAAAAGCACATTTTGTTTATTTGACACATGTATTATTACTACATGTACTTCAACTTCAACTTGGATGTTTAAAAATATCCATAAGGACATCTATTCAACTAGAATAGTAGTAGTATACTCTCATATCTTAGTAAATGTTCAGTATTTCATAAATTTTTGCTAATAGTTGGTTTTTTATAGTTAAAAAAAGTACATTTAATTTGTACTAAAATTTTGAAAATGGAGTTAAACCAATTTTGATTTTTCCATCGTGGACAAATTTGAAGTCGCATATAAATACCCCTTTTAAGCCATGGGGCCGGGAGGGGGGGTCATTTTGCATCAGAAACTGATATATGGCCAAAAAAAAAATGTGTGTTTCCGGTTACCCGAACCTACCTATTTTTTTGAAGCCGACCCTAAAGGTTTTTTTTTGCGTTTTAACACGGAGGTTATTTTGAACCGGAAAACTCCTGGTATTGTTCTGGGTTTTAGTTATATTTTCTTATTATATAGATAGAGATGAAATATCGAATTTTCCGAGTGACAGAAATCACGGTAAATCACATGTGAAAATTATCTTTTATTTTCAATCTCTGGTTTTTTCCCGCCGTTGGTTTTGTACTATACAGATATTCATCCGCCGTTCATAAAATTTAGGATTAAGCATTAAAATTTTATGAAAACAATTTTGATCTATATAATAAATAGGATAATCAATTGGGCATCGTGAATATCCAAAATATGATCACTCGTGCCGCATAAAGCATCAGATTGAACTCATGCGTGGAACAAGTTCCACGCACTCGTTTAATCAGATGCGTTATGCGGCACTCGTCATCATATTTTGGATATTCATTCCGCCCAATTAATTATCCTATAAATACTTCCGCCCCAACATAACTTATTTAACCAACATGATTCCCCCAAAAAAAATCGTCTTATGAGTACCTACCTATTTTATAATTCTATGTAACCGGAAACAAACATATTTTTTTGTTTGGCCTAACATTAAAGATAAAGTAATAAACACATTTTACAAGTTTTGAAGTTATTTTAAAAAATAACAATTTTAAACACTAGGTACAATATAATGTATCTACTGAAACACCAAAATACCAATGAGGTCGTAGTATTTGCATAAACTTATCATCTTAAAAAAACATCGTCAAAAGGCTATATATGTAAAGTATTATATATTTTACTGTGGGGAAACAACCCAGAGCGAACAGTTATCTGGTTGAAACATAAGTCAGAGGCTAACTGACTTGATACCGCCTTAAGGTACTAAAATTGTGATACAAAGATACAAATCTGCCAAAAGGTCATCATTTTATTCATCAATACATATTATTTACATTCTTGTGGCTTGATATACATTAATACTCTGTATAGGACAAAATATAAAGTAATCAAAGAAATGGGCCAACATATGCTTATTAATTTATAAAATTTAATGACTACATATATTTATACAATGTAAATGCCTAGTGTTATGATACCATTTTATGTATCGTTCATTTGGACTGCTTCTCATTATCGACGAATATAGTTCTCCAATATAAACTGTGTATTTCTTTGAATATTATTTATATATTGTGTTTTTTGTAGATAAATATTGCTACCTAAACCTTAGCAGATTTTCGTATGAAAGTACACAATCATCAATACATGTACAACTGAACCATTGAAGCTCAGTTATGGAGATGTGTTTACTATAATTCATAGATCCTCCCATTTTGTAGTTAGCAGCAGGACAAGAAATTGCTTTGACAAGATGTCTAAATACATGAAGATTCATCGAAGGAATGGTAAGCCACAATAAATTATCAGCTTATTAAAAATAATAACTTCTGGCGAGTCTTACAAATATTATTATCTCTGTGTTAAACATGTTTGACTCCTACTCAGTTATTGATCCAGGAGCATTCATCTGATGAGATTTACAAAGGAGGTAGGGGGGAGGTGTTGTAATAAAACTAATAGAAGTTGTGTTATATTTTGTAACATAATATAACCCAAATATTATACTACGGTAATAAAGCCCCGCCTACTCCTATGTATTTATTGGGGGGGGGGGGGAAGCTGGAGTACCCGCAGCAACCCCCGACCTTCAGTAGGAAAACTGGCAATCCTTGTACAATTAATATTGAAGTCTATTACACCCTACCCGCAGTTTGACTCGAACCAGCAACCTCAGTGTTGACAGACCATATGATCAATGGTAGACGAACTACCTTAACCATTCGGCTACCGAGGCCTCTGATACCTGAATGGGGGTAAATGTATCGTGCTTTCATGCCAGACACAGCTGTTCATACTAGTAGGATATGTTGCTTAGTTTAGTTTTAGTTTTTACTTTTCATAAATACTTATTTTAATTTTTACATGTAATTTTACAAAGGAGTTTACAAGAATGAGGAAAGTAATGGTTTAAGCAAGAAGATTAAGGGGACACAAAGCAAAGAATCAAAAGCAGGTTAAATTTTAATTGAATTTACATGTATGTTCTACTTCCTGTATTAAAATGTTTCTGCCCTAAATTACTGGGTAGATATAAAGATCAAGTTTGAATTGTGGGTTTTTTATCTCCCAAAATATGGTAACAGAATAAATAATGGAAACCTGTACCAGAACTTGGCTGTCATACATCTGTTGAAGTAGAGAAATAAAACAACAATAGTGATTTTTGTGTGCCGGTCATTGGGGCCGTCACATGGGATAAAAATATTGGACCTAGTCATATTTTGGCAGACCGTACCGAGGATTTTCGCTGACTCTGGTATGACACTGTCACTTGGAAATTTTGCTGTTTGAATTTTGTTTTTTTTGTTTGTTTGGTGGTATTTAACGCCACTTTCAGCAATTTTTCAGCTATATCATGGCGTCTAGTTTTTATTGGGGGAGGAAGCCGGAGTACCCGGAGAAAACCCCTGACCTTCGGTAGGAAAACTGGCAATCCATGCCAATTAAGATTGGAGTTGAGTACACACTGCCTGCAGTGAGAATCGAACCCACAATCTCAGTGTTGACAGACCACGTGATCAATAGTAGACGAACTACCTTGACCACTCGGCCACCGAGGCCCCGTTTGAATTTTGACATGTCAAACTAGTTTACTAGGTTTCAGTCAATTTTAATACAAATTTTACTTGTATGGTATACAGTCACTTCAAAATATTTGCCATCAAAAATCATTTTCTGGTCCAACTTTAAACACATTATGATATCATTTTTCTGTTGGCTGTAGTTATAAAATATTTTGATTGTTTCAATTTTGCATTCCATTTCAGGTACAGAAAAACAAATCATAATTGAACTTGAAGTGGCCACCAAGAGTATAGAACATTTAGAGAAGAAACAGTTGTTCCTAGTGAAAATAATCAATATCTTAAAGAAAGAGACTTTGTTTTCAAACATGGTAAAATACCAGAGAAGTGAAAGATTCTTGCAAAGGAAATATAAGCAAATTAATGATTGAATGTGAAGTTTGTAGTCACTGAATTGAAATTCTATAGTTGTCAACAATATGTACTGGTTATAGAATAGTTAAAATATCATTACAGTATTAGGAAAATATTAAACAATAGTTGATTAGTTTGGAGGAATATTTTTTCTTATGCTCTTGTTCTTATTGCAAAAATGAAGTTACAATGACACGCTTAATTTATTGGTAAATGAGCTGCAATACCTAGGAGAAAGCGTGCACACTAAGCTTCTGTTTTTTAATGGGAGTGTGCACACAATTCTGTGAAGCCGCTGCCCTTGGGGAGAAAGCATGCACACAAACTAGTGAAGCCGCTACTCCTTGCATTGGGAGAAAGCGTGCACACAAACCAGTGAAGCTGCTACTCCTTGCTTTGGGCAAAAGCGTGCACACAAACAAGTGAAGCCGCTACTCCTTGCATTGGGAGAAAGCATGCACCCAAACCAATGAGCCCCTAATCCCTTGCTTTGGGAAAAAGTGTGCACACGAACAAGTGAAGCCGCTACTCCTTGCATTGGGAGAAAGCGTGCACACGAATCAGTGAAGCCGCTACTCATTGCATTGGGAGAAAAGGTGTACACAAACCAGTGAAGCCGCTACTCTTAGATTACACAGTTTATACACCAAGCAAATCTGAACAAGCCATTGTGTTAGATATTAATACATAGATGGTATTTAGAATGCAACATGAAATGAAAAAGTTATTTCTGACAGACAAGTCCATAAGCATTTATTAGAATGCAATATAAGAGTTTGCGACATTAATTTATTGACTGATGATGCGACAATTAGTTACATAGTTAAAATCAAAATGACATTAGTTTTGAAAAACTGAAATTTTATTTTGATCATATGAGAAAATTGATTTATATTCTATCACAATTGTATAACAATTTAGAAGGTACTGAAGCCTGTTTTTGGGCAAATTCAGGTTAGGATGACTTAAATGAAGACAACGTTAACAAAAATTTCGAATTTTGAGTAAGAAATAGGGAAGCAAACATACTGGTTTTGTGGCATTATGGCAGTATTTTTAATATACTTCTGATGCTGCTGTGACCTTTTGAAAATTATATAGGCATTTTTAAATCGTGTGTGTATTCCAAAGATGAGAGGACTTACTCTGAAAACATATACCAGTTATCAAAACATTTAAAGAGGAATGCTAGGATTCAAGCAATATGTAGTTTGTATTAGATGTTAAGTTTTGTATGAATTCGGTCATTGTTTTCGTGTAGTTAAATGTTTAATTTCGTAACCATTTTCTTTCTCATCTTGGACAAATTTGTGATCAACCCCTTCTAAAGCAAATTAATAACGAGTTTTCAATAATTTTTTTTATGTATATATACGTTAGATTTTTTCTTATAAATGATAATATTTAAGCTCTTTAAAGATTCTTAGATCAAGTCAAGTTACAATAGTATAGTGCTGTATTTTTTAGTATGCAGAGATATTTGCTGCTTGTAATTTGTTATTAATATAATTTAATGCTGCATTGTGGTATGTTTGTAAGGAAGTATTTTCTCATTAATGTCAAGTGTACACAAATAAAATTTATGTGGAAAGGAAAGAAAAGCAAAAAAAAACGAAGAAATATATAGTGACAACTAACTTCTGAACTATCTTTGTACACACTGTTAAAAATAGTATAATAGTATGATGTGGTGTTTTTTTTTGTATATTTTTAAATACTTACATATATAGTGTAATGTTCTTATTACAAATGCTTCTAATTAATAAATGTTAACATAAATTATCTGTTGGTTTTTATCATTCTTAAGATAGATATTAAAGGTCCAATTTAAAGGTGTCATTTAAATCACAGGAGCGTTTTTAAGTTCAAAAGTATACGCCTGAAATTCATGACATTGCTCAATATTGTATGACACTGAATTTCTCATTAGTTTAACATTACAGTATTGTTTGAAGATTTTGGAATTGAGATCAATGTTGATACAATACTGTACCACTACTAGGAAAGATAAAAATATCAAAGTTTTGTATTATTTATTTGATATTGCAGCAAAATGTAATTAAACTGTCAACACTAACAATATAAAAAATTCTTCACATTTTAAATTAATATGATTGATCAAATGTCACAGATGACTATTCATCCACGTTCATTTTAAACTAAATGTCCATATAACATGTCGTTGTAGATGATTTGTGGTGGACTTGTTGAAATGTCATGGGTGACCTTTCATCCACCTGTCAGTATCAACAAAATTTCTGAGATTACATATCGTATCTATTTTATTAGGAACAAATGTCGCAGATGACCTGTCGTCCACCTGTCAGTGTACACAAAATGTCCCAGTAAATATATCGTTCACCTTTCAGTTTGAACGAAATTTCAAAGATAACCTGTCATTCATCTTTTGATTTTAATGAAAGATCAAATATTGTCTGTCGTTCACATTTCTCAAATACAAAAGGTCAAAGGTTGCCTTTTCTACCACAAAATTTAACAAAATATGGACTTCGGAGATAGGTGAACTTTTGATAATATTTTGGGCTTGACAAAATGTGAACAAAAGACGATTTTTCGTGCAGTGATTATTATTGTTACAAAACATTATATTAACAACATGTACATTGTTTGAAAGCATTACATTTATTTGTACGAGTTGTTTAAACAAATAAACATTTATTTAAAAATGTGAAAGTTGTTTTCAAAGATTAACTCCTGCCAACAGTCGGGGGTTTATAGGTACGTCGGCTTATTATCCCAAAAAACTTACACACCATAAAATATAATGTTAAAAATGCTAAAATGTGTTTAAACCACATTTAAACAAACAGTATTAATAAAAAAAACTAGTAAATTTAGGACTTTCATTAAATATTAAAAAAATATTCCAACGAATGCTGTACTCTAAACTTCTAGGAACACACTGACACGGAAAATCCAAATCAAACAGAAACAATAACTTGATATTATATGTAAGGTTTATATTTAAACATTGATCATTAATTCTGAGGTAATATTAAGAAATTATTAAGATATGGGAACTGTTCAAGTGTAGATCTCCATAAATTAATTAATTCAGTCCTGCGTTGTGGTTCTTTCAAGCCCTGTACTACAGCAATTACTATCTTTACTTATTTTTTTAACCTGCTGTACTACATGATCACTTAAAATTTCGACGCTATGTTTGTTAATTTCAAAGATAGGGGCCAAACATCGTCAGGTAACCCATGTATATTCAACTCACTAGCATAAGTGGCGTAGTACGTAGTATACGGAGCGATCCTAACAGCTGATATTAATCAGATTGTATTCAATTAAAAGAAGCACATTTAGATGATCAGTCGAATACATTTGGCAAGTTCTTTGAAATAAAACCATCAAACTCAATTAACGACAATAAGAAAATAATAGGAAAAGCAATATTTTGTTCCAATTAAGTTAGGTTTAACTGGTATATTAGTCAAACATATTTCTAATCAAATAGGACAATTAATTTTTTAACAGATATACGGTCACACTCGTAAATTAATTATTATGTTTGTGCCATGTAGCAGCCACTTTATTAAAATTTAAAATCTGCTTTAATTTCTAAAGTCTTATTTGTCTTCACAAGTGTATAGAGATTAAAACCAGATTTTTAACATTACTGATATTTTTTCATGTTTGAAATAATTAAATTAAGACATAATAAAAACGCTTACGTGGATTTTTATAGGATTTCAAGTTTCCCCCTTTTTTGGTTTAGATGTTCAGGTTTTTTGTCAACCCTTAGTATTGTGAGTCATTGTCTATTTAAGAAATAGATTATTGCGAGCGGGCTCTATGCAAATCAGAACATGGACAGACCTTATATTTGTCCTCATTTTAATAAAATATTGACAAATATAAGGTCTGACCATGTTCTCATTCGCATAGAGCCCAATTGCAATAATCTATTTCAATTATAATATGTCGAACAATTGTTTTAAAATTTCGAAGCGGCTCTAAGAGGACGCTTTCAATGGTAATACAGTTTTTTGAAACTAAAAAGATATATCTCAAAACAGTATGTCAAAACAAATAAAAAATTTGACATAAACTTATATTCTCGTAATTTTATTGAATATACGTATCTTTTAAACAAAAATATTGAGTAATCTTAATAAAATTGCATTGTTCCAGTTTGGATTTTAAAGTTGAGTGTAATATGACGTCGGAATTCTAATTGTGACGACATATTAATTCGAATGAAGAATTATTAAAAAGATAATGTATCGGGAGTAGTTTAAATCATGTAAATCTCAGAATTCAGACTAAAAATAACTGCATTATTAACAATAACGATAATTATGGATAACAGATAGCAAACCTCATTTTTAAGTCAGTATTTACATTTAGACAAAACACACAGCTTACGCATGTTGGAACTAAACTTATTGGAATTTTGACACGGCTTTGATTACATAGCTAAAGCAGGACGTCATATTAGAATTCATGTTTTGAAATGATATTTGTCTTTTAAAGCAGTCAAATGCAAATCAGAAGATACCGATTCGAATTGAGACGAACAAAATGTACAAAGCCACGATTAACAGAAACGCAAAACATACCACAAAGAAGCAATACGAACCTCTCTGAACAAAGTTGGTATGTAAGGTGTTGCCGAAGGATTTTCATAAAACAATGGCGCCTGTCTTGTTACTTTTGGACAAAATCAGTGCTATCTAAAGGAGACACCAATAAGTTTTTCAAGAATATGCGTTATCATCTACTATTTTATTACAGGTAAATACTATACTAAATGTTACACCCCGCTGCGCTAGATGTTTTGCTTGCATTTTTTTTATTATTCCATATCGTATCTTTGTAGTGTTAAAATCCAATTTAAAACATTTCTACACGATAACACGTCCATATTTTATATTATACCTTTGTTGTTGACAAGTTCCAAATCGTCCTTGACTTTTGCTACAGGAATTTTACATAGGAAGTCAGCCATTTGAGTTTCTACAGGGACCTCGCGTTGTTTTCAAAAAGATCGTCTGCTTTCGTAACGTTCAGTGGTATTCAGACAAACCGCGAGGATTTTCCCGCCTTGACTGCAGATGATATTACCAGAAGGATTTCGAACAGACGACGATGGACTCTTCCAAACATGCACTTCCGTTGTAATTTAGGTCAAACTTTACTATAGAAAATTGCTCTATCACATTGAAAAATTCGCCGCATTTCAAAACGCTAAATAACTGTAAAAAATAAAGTGTTGAATTCAATTTACACATTTTGTGATCTACAAAATGAGCGTAAGCTGGACCATACGCGGTAAGTAGTTTTCATTTGTCACGCAAAAACAATAACCAAAATACGCCAACATTTAGTATAAGTAGTTTTATTTTTTTAATATATTCCGTTTTTTAGAACTAAGCTGCAACAGTTTTATCATGACACGAGTATTACCTTGCAGAAATAAAACAAAGAAACGTAGTTAAGTATTTTAGTAAAAAATATTACCAATTAGAAATGTACAACTATCGCGACTTCTAATGTCTCGTTTTTGATCATAATAATTAAAATTACATGTGTCCCATCATTTTGCTATTGTCGTGGCGCCAATGTTTTGGATCTTCAGTTTTTTTGTAAGTCCTTCTGATTGTGAGTCTACAAAAGTATAAAGCCACAATTAATAAAAAGCAGTCAAAACAAACCACAAGCAAGCAACACGAATCTCTCTGAACAAAAAGATAATATTAGGTGTTCCTGACGTATGGTCAAAATCGATTGGAGGTTACGAACTACCAAAGAGAGCACTAAGTTTTCCAAGAATATGTGTTACCATTTAAAATTTTATTACAGATCAATGCGTAACATTGCAAAATAGGTCCGCTACCATCCTTAATGTCTTGTTAACAGAAAACATTTTAAAATCGAACTAAATGCTAACTTTGTATAGTGTTATTTTTTAAGTCACAAATAATAAGACGCTGTCTATTTTGTCATTAAAATTTTTTAAAGTTCGTTATAAGGCTTGTTTATCCTTAAAGCAGTCAGGGATTTACTTATCAGTTCGGTTCTCTGTTTGATGCTTACTAAACAAGGGGTACATAAAGGATCCATAGTAGACTACTTCTGGCTCGGGCTGCTTTAAAGGTGTACCCAATAGTACGTTACTAGTTTATGACACCATTGCCTTGCCAGTATCGCAATCTGATTATCAGCTTCGCCTTCGCATGCCACGTGTGGAGTTAAATTCTTTTAAAACATTGTGAATAGTAATACAAATTATGATCTTAATATCTTTAATAAAAACGAATGTGGAAACCACTTTGTCGATGCATCTGCTAGTGGACTGTTAGTCCAAGAAGTTAGGACAATATTTAAACCTTGGTGCTGATACGAATATCCTTGATACATTCAGTGATATAGTCATTGTATGAATGTACAGGAAAGCAATTTTGAATATGTTTTAAATTATACTATTTTTCTATTCCCACGGTGTATATGGCCTTAGCCAGATTTTCATACACTGTTATGATGTTTGGAATATAAGATCTTCAACGTCCTATTTAAATTTGCATTCTAATATTTTTGAGCCTTACTTATTTGTCTTCAACAAAATGCGCATTTGGCGTAGTAAATTGTGACCTTGGTACATTTAACGAGATTTTAATTATAACATTTTATTGCACGTGTACTTCTGTCTCAATATTCCTGACCTGCATTTCGGGTAGTATTTTTACAACTTGCTTATCATATTATATATATAATAGCTTGGCAATAATACATTTTATGAGAGTGAATCATAATGATAAACAATAGTTTGTTCAGAATTAATAAAGCAATTATTTTATTTTTAAATACAGAAATTGAAAGTAGAGGCATTAAATTTATGGAAAAATATAGCAGGATGTGAAAGTTGGTCATAACATTTTATGGAAATACAGAAAATGTGTTTATTTTCAAGAAATGAAAGCGAAAGTAGTGCCGTCAAACATTACGTTAAAACAGAATATGAATTTTAATAAACAAAGTGAAGGAAGTAAATTGAAACAAAAAAGTGTTATTTGCGTTTAATAAAAACTACTCATATTATTGTCATATAATTTCTATTATTATACTTTTCTATGGAAACCAGTACTACAATAAATTAGATATTATGAGCAATAACAGCTTTTTTCTCGCCTAAAACTGCACGTTGGTAAAACAACTCTCTGGGAATTTGCACGTAGACAAAATAACTAGTTATTTGTTCAACGTGGCAAAGCGAGCCAAATGTAAAAGGGTTATACATTTTCGACTACATAGTCCATTTGTTATTGATTGTGTTTAGTTCAGTATAATAATACAGTTATATGGCCTTTAATCGACTTCAGGAAATATCCAAATTAATAAATCTCGAAATAATTAATTTTTCTGGGTCCCGCGGACCTGGGAAAAATAACATCTTTTCTCGATTTAATAAGTATGGATATTGTCTTCCTTATAAGCCATGTATATTATTAATATGTAGTTCAAGGAGGCCTCGGTGGCCGAGTGGTTAAGGTAGTTCGTCTATTATTGATCACGTGGTCTTTCAACACTGAGGTTGCGGGTTCGAGTCTCACTGCAGGCAGTTTGTATTCGACTCTAATCGTAATTGACAAGGATTGCCAGTTTTCATACTGATGTTCGGGGGTTCTCTCCGGGTAATCCGGTGTTTCCCCCAATAAAAACTACACATCATGATATAGCTGAAAAATTGCTGAAAGTGGCGTTAATCATCATTCAAACAAAAGAAACAAAAACAATTTGAAGTTCGTGAACTGGTTTTGATATTATAATAATTTTAAGTTTATAATATAGTTTTTTGGTATATTCGTAGTAACTTAAAATAGCAGACTACTGGATACTTAAAATGCATTTGTTATTTTTGTGTTTTTTTTTAAAGAATACATACCAGATTGTATACCCTACACTTAGTAACAGTGAATGCATATGTGCATATGTTAACATGTGTACAATGTTTTTCGGGATGTGTAAACAGTATGAATTTTTATTTGAAAAATTGATAGTAGTTAATTACTGCTGACAATTTTTCTTTAAGATTATTCTTGCAATATTAAAAATAATTACCAAGTATTCTGACTACGGTTAACTTACCTTTTTAACAAACACGTAACGTACAAAATCACAAACAATAACACGATATTAAATGTAGGGTATATATTTATACACTGTTTACTCTGACTAGATCTTAATTACGTAATTTCCAGATATAACTTACGTTATAGTACGTTGGGTATATTCTTGTTAATCAAACACAATAAGTTTCTAAAAAATGATTATTTCAGTACTGCGTTGTGCTTAGCATTAGCTTTGACGTAACTATTTTAGTATATGGCAGCATAGCAAATACTTTAATGAAAATGTGCCAAACATCAGAAAACGCATGTATATTCAGTTCTTTCTGATTCAAATCAGTCGTTATCTTTGCACCGTATACTATGTACTATGCCACTAACTAGCTTAGTACGTTGTTAGCAATATTTTTAATTTTCGAATAACATTTTATGAGAGTGGTTGATAATAATAAACAATAATTTGCTCAACAAATCAAGGTGCAGAAAGTTAAGGAAGAGGCATCACATTTCATTAAAATAGAAGACAGGATGTGGAAGTGTGTCATAACATTTTATGGAAATATAGAAATTAGGTTGTTTTCAATACAGAAAGCGAAATAAGAATATGAGTCCACTTAAGGATGTTTTTAAGTAATTCGTAGCGACAACACGTCTATGAAAAATATCAATATTTAGCATTGCACATTATAAAAGAAACGACATGAGCTAATTATTTATAGCAGTAAATAACAAATCAAATGCTCGTTTCAATAAGGGTTTTGAATAGCACGTGGGATGCAACGGACAGGCAAGAATGAATTGTTTCTGAATTTAGTATAATTTGGAAATTGCGAACGTCGAACACAAATTGAGATCAGAATACATTTTTTGTCCGAAAATTCTGCACATCCTATAATTAGCACTTTAACTCTAGTTAAAATATAATATTAAAAGAACCAAAAACACGACATTTGAAAGAGGGTATATATTTAAATAAACTGTTCACTCTGTTATATCTTTATTTCTTTATTTCTAGAAATAACCTACTTTACAGTACGTAGGGTAGATTCCTGTAAACCAGACAGGATAGGTTTCTGAAAAATGATTAATTCAATATTGCATTGTGTTTTTACCACGAAATGTATTACACTAAATGAAACAAGCTTCCTGTTTATTTTTTTAAACATGCTGTGATCAACATAGATCTAACGTTCACTTAAAAATATACACAGAAAATATGCAACAATATAAAACGATCGTGAAATGACGGCCACAAATTTTATTTTAGATCCCAGGTATTGTCTAATTCTTACCTGTTAAATTCCCTAAGTATTCCCTAATGTAAATCTCTCCTCAAATCAACGAAACCCTACCCGTCTATTACATTCTCTTATGAGGTGGATGGGCTGAAAAAATATTCTTAAATTATTCGCTTGCTTTTCTGAAAATACCTTTAATTATTCAGACGCATTCTACGCAGTTTTGCAAGATGATAAATTCATGTTTATTAAATTTCATTTAGCTCTAAATTTTGGAGACTCGATACATTTAAATGTCTTAAATACTTAATTGCACATGGACATTGTTTACGCAAAGCAAAAGTAAAAGTAGAAAATTTATTTTTAGATCCGGTTTTTACTGGTCTGAAGCAGTTTAATGATGCAGTGCGCTCGTCACCATTCAAAACATTACAATGAAAAAAAAATCATCAATGAACGTTTTCAATTTGCGATTTATTCTGGATAAGTAATTGATTGTCTTTGTGTGTTTTATTCGTACACGATATCGGCATCCTGTTCTTTGACCACTTTGTCTTATTCAAAGGCTGAAGGTTTAAAATCATCCGACTCGAATGAAGTGGCTGTCTAAGATTATTGAATTAAGCAACCGCAATGTTTTTCTTTGGACATAAGCAGATTAATGTTGCACAGAAACACTAGAGTTCTTTATGGGTGCGCTTAAAACAATTAAATCACGTTTATGACCTTCGTAGATCCTGGCGTAGTCGCTTAAGTACATGTCGCAATGACACCCTAATTTGGATTTGCACATTTGAACCGGTTCCTAGCATGGATTTTTACCGCAAAATCCATTTCTAGATTACGACCGAAAAGTGCCGCGAGTGAAAGGAAAACATTTTATGAAATACAAAATGGGTGTGTATCCAAGAAAGGAAAGCGAAATTAGTAGCATAAAATTAATCGAAAATATTGTACATGATTCTGAATTAAAAAATGTGAAAGTGGTAAATTGAAGCAAAGACAATTACATTTGCATTTAATAAAAGTAACTCATACAATTGTGTCTTAATATTTTTTATCGGTTATTTGTCGTCGTTAACTGGTTTTGATATTAATGTTAAGGTTATTTTTACATTTGTTGAGAATTGATAACACTTCTAATTAGAATTCGTTTCCATTCGCCTGCAATATGTCCAGTGTAGAAGATTATGCAACGATACAAATGACGGTGTTTTTGTCAAAATTATAGGCACAGACTGAGTTACGAATAGCCTGAGTCATTGAGTGTTAATAAAAATAAATTGCGTAAACATGTCCTAAAGTATTGATCTTGAATTTTCTCACTTTAACTGAACTTAAAACTTCTCTATATTGCTTTTACCATCCGCTACCCGGGGATGAGCTTTCACTTGGCTTCTTATGACAGATAATTTTTAAATGTTAAATGAAAGTGAATGAACTTCCATGCCGAGGTAAATGCTTATCATAACATAGTAAGTTTAGGATTTTTCCTTAAATAATAAACCATAAAACATCTCTCGAACGAATATTGTACACTAACCGTCTAGGATGCACATTGACACAGAAATTCCAAATCAAACAGAAACAATAATCTGATGTTATACGTAGGGTTTATATTTAAACATTGAGCATATTGACTGGATAATTATTACTGAGGTTATAGCAAGAAATTACTAAAGTAGTGTAACTATTTTAGGGAGATCACCGTAAATCAGGCGACACAATTTAAAAAAAATTACTTGATTCAGTTCTGCGTTGTGTTTCTTCAAGCACTGTACTTCAGCAATGATGTCAAAAAATTCCTATCTTTACTTATTTTTAATCCTGCTGTACTGTATGGTCACTGCATAAGTTGACGTTATGTGTGTTGATTTCAAAATAGATACCAAACATCTTCAGATAACGCATGTTTATTTTATTAAGACAAGCACACTGATGTCATCGGTCGTATACACATTTGGCAAGTCCTTCGATATGAAACAATGAAACACATTTAAGGCTAACAAGAAAATAATCAAATAAAGAGTCCATTTATATTATGTTTGTTTATTGTTAAAATGTTGTTTAACGCGAATTTCAGCAATATTTCAGCTGTATCATGGCCTCCAGTTATTATTGGGGGAGGACAACAGAGTACCCGGAGAAAAACCCCGACCTTCGGTGGAATGAGAACTGTCAATCCTTGTCACAATTAGATTGGAGTAGGGCGCACCCTGCCCGTAGTGAGACTCAAACCCGCAATCGCAGTGTTGACAGACCACGTGATCAATTGTAGATGAAGTACCTTAACCGCTTGGCCACCGAGGCCCCTCATATTTCTATTACAAATCCGGTACTTCCTATGGGTTTAGGTCTAGCAATAATAATTATCTTTCAATAAGTTAAATTTAACTGTTATTTAAGTGAAAAATATGTATAAAAAAAATAAAAATATTCATTTGTTTTTAAATCTTTTGACAGAATATCCGGTCACAATTATGTGTGTGCCTTGGAAGCTTGAACTTTTAAACTGCTTTAGTTCCTGAATTCTTGTCGTCACAAGTGTATCGAGATTAAAATCAGATTAAAATTAATAATATGTCGGACTGACTTTAATGTGTGACATCATTAAATTAGGAAGTAATTCAATGGCTTACGTGTTTTTTAAGGATTTCAAGTCTTCTCGGTTTTAGATTTGGATGTTCAGTTTTTTGTCAATCCTTTGGATAGTGAATCTTTCTCTATTTCATGAAATTACTTGATATTTGTTCTTCGTAAGCAGTAAAATGTAAACCAGAAGATACCGAGGCGTACAGAGACGAACAAAATCAAAGTATAAAAGTACAAAAAACAAAGCAACGATGAACTAAAACACTGAAAAGATGCCACCAAGAAGCAACCCGAACCTCTCTGCACAAAGTGGTAATATATATATATATATATATATATATATATATATATACAAACGTCTAAGTATTGTGACAACCATATAATATATCTATCCAGCGGATTTCTGAAACATCAGAAATACAGGGTTAATATCAAATATTTATATATACGTCTACAAATTAAGCCCAACACTGTTTTGAATTAGATTTTTAACACTGTCAAATTTTTGCTTTACCTCAGCGGGATTCGAACTCACACCGTTGTGACACTGTGGCACCAATTCGCCTGCACTATGTCCAGCGGTCTAGACCCCTCGGCCAAATCCGCTATATAAAAATATAGCTTCATTAACCGGGGTGAATCTTAGACATAGACATAGTACATGTGTACTAGCGTGTGACGATGGAATTTTTCGTAACCAATACGTATTAATCTGACAGTAATCTAATTCAGCATTTTTGTATATATTATATAGGATGACAAAGTTACTTGTCATGCAGTCACAGTAAGTAAATTATATACAAACGTCTAAGTATTGTGACAACCATATAATATATCTATCCAGCGGATTTCTGAAACATCAGAAATACAGGGTTAATATCAAATATTTATATATACGTCTACAAATTAAGCCCAACACTGTTTTGAATTAGATTTTTAACACTGTCAAATTTTTGCTTTACCTCAGCGGGATTCGAACTCACACCGTTGTGACACTGTGGCACCAATTCGCCTGCACTATGTATATAATTTGCTTACTGTGACTGCATGACAAGTAACTTTGTCATCCTATATAATATATACAAAAATGCTGAATTAGATTACTGTCAGATTAATACGTATTGGTTACGAAAAATTCCATCGTCACACGCTAGTACACATGTACTATGTCTATGTCTAAGATTCACCCCGGTTAATGAAACTATATTTTTATATAGCGGATTTGGCCGAGGGGTCTAGACCGCTGGACATAGTGCAGGCGAATTGGTGCCACAGTGTCACAACGGTGTGAGTTCGAATCCCGCTGAGGTAAAGCAAAAATTTGACAGTGTTAAAAATCTAATTCAAAACAGTGTTGGGCTTAATTTGTAGACGTATATATATATATATATATATATATATGAGGTGTTCCAGAAGGATTTGCATCTACAAGTACTATTGCACCCGTCGTGTTACTTCTCATCAAGATATAGACTTGTAAGTTTTCCAAGAATGCGATTTTATTAAAGATTAATAACATTGCAAATATAGGTCCGATTAACCAATTAATGTCATGTAAACAGTAAACAGTATAAAATCAAACTAAATCCTAACTTGGTATAGTGTTTCTTTAAGGTCACAAATAATTAGACGCTGGCTATGTTGTCAATAAAAGTTTTGAAAAGATCATATAAGGCCGGTTCATCTTTAAACCAATCCGTGATTAGCATATCAATTTGGTCCTCTGCTTGCTGCTTACAAAAGAGGTGGTACATTAATGGTCCATCGTAGACTACTTCTGGCTCGGGTTGCTTTAATGGTTTACCGACTACTACGTTAATGGTGTATGCCATGTTCAAGCATTCTTGAAAACACTGCAAATACTGGTGGAAAAGACGTACATCTACATCGTGACCGCGCCATGGATCAGAGAGTTTGTGGTAGACTGCTTGTAAATTGGCACTTTCCCTTTTCTTCAAAAGCAAGATATGACAGTAAACATATGATTGTAAGTGTTTTATTTGATTGTCTGTGATTCCATTTGTCAAGAAATAATTCAGGGCTAGTACAAATAGTTTAGAATCTTCTGGGAATTTACTAAGTTTGGCAGACTGAAACTGAAATACTGTAGACAGCAGTGTTGTCTTTTTTTTATTATTCATATTGTCGATCTCGTGAAGTGTTGGGACAGTACCATATCCCTTGATGTCAGTCTCGGGTTTTACAAGTTTCTTCTTCATGATTCGCTTTTCGCGTACGATTTCTATAATCTCATCCCGAGATTCATTAGGTGAGGATGACTTTTTAATTAAGCCATATAAAAATTGTCTCAAAGGGAGGCAAATCTCCTGATATGGTGGCAGGTCGTACTGTTCTAATGAAGGCTTCAGTATCACTCTTCCGATTATAATATCTGATGGAAGTCCTGACAAAACGCATGTACGCATGCATTCAACAATTCGGTCTGTTAAGCAGTTGTGACGTTTGCTTGTACATTTTCCCTCAAAATACTCGCTGATGCTAAATACTTCGAATGTATTTTGTACAGTGAACATTTTCACTGACGTGTTGATTTTCCTCTTGAGGTCAGTGGCGTCGTGAATCGGTAACATTTGATCAACGCAATCCAATAACAGGCTGATCCCATTACTTACATCGCCAACATTTCTAAAGAGTTCAAACACTAAATTGAAGTCTATAGGTTCGTAAAAATCTGAAGATGCTCCAATGCGTTCAAAAAAATATTTTTTCACAGATTCGTCTATATCTGCATAATTACTTCCCAACAAGGTGGCTACTAAAGGCAGTACACTACAAGAAACTCCGGTTTTTTCTTGGAACCGACTTGACAAATATAATTTGGTTGGAATTTCACCGTTGGTGTTATTATCGAAATTCAAATCAGTGAAATAAACGAACCCACCTGGCAAATCAAAAATGTACATTACATTGTCACCAGAAATAACAGGACAGCCCCATTGCTTCGACAGTGCCGCAATCTGATTATCAGCTTCCCCTTCACAGGCTACGTGTGGAATCTTAAGTTCTTTCAAGACCATTGTAAATGACTCGTAAGCAAGGACGGGAAAACATTCAAGGTTTTTCCGAACATTTTCTTCATTTTCGCGGATAAATTGCTCTGATTTCTTTTGGATAGCGGCAATTTTTTTGTCGTCTGCGTCGTGTGCACCATCAAAAACAACATAAGGGTTGACTTTACATTGTAATAAACTGACGAAGAATTCTTCAGCTGCTTTTTTTATTACATTGTAGTCTCCACCAAAATGTCTTGCCCTACCTTTATCAAGAAGGTGACGACAGACAGTGTTGCCATCAATTATAACCTTCGAGTTTCGTAGACAGTATTGCTGAAGAATACCTTTTTTGTCCATAAAACTATGCAATCCTCTGATTCCCATTGTGTTAGAACCTAAATTGTGAAATTAAATGAACAAATATTAATAAATTTAAGGACAGCTAAATACAGGTTTATAAATGTTGTGTTCTTATAACAGCTGCAACATGTGTTCTACAAATAAACTGAATAAGCGCGCCTGTAAATATAGACCTTTGGTAGGAAAACTGGCAATTCTTGTCAATTAAGATTGAAGTCGAGCACAACTTGCCCGCAGTGAAATTCGAACCCGCAATCTCAGTGTTGACAGGCATGCAACGTGATCAACAATACTAACCAACTTAACCATTTATCAACTTTATGTATATCGAAAGCACCATCCCAGCAACTTCGTATTGTTTTTACATTTCCTTACTTATACGTTATGCTAGATCGGACACTATTGTTGACTATTAAGGGAGTGAAGCAGATGTTTATTGTACCTTTGTTTATCTAATTCCTTCTGAAACACTACTGCAACGCTGTGATTTAATGGGTTGTTATGGGATATATATCTGTCAAATACGATTAGACGCTTTTTTCTAATTCATTGGCAGTCTCTTCTCTTCCTCGATTTTAACTTTACTCAAGACATATCAATACAAAATTTAAAGGATGTCTTAAAAGACATACGCACATGCTTAATCGTCCGGAGCACTTAATTGCAACTATGGTTTTTATTTGATTCGGGTTACTCACTATCTATTTTTGTGTTTTTAGTCTTTCTTTGTTTCGTGTTGTTTGTGTTTACCTTAATCATGTTATGTTATCGTCCCTATACTTTCGACTTGTTGTTTGGTCAGCTTTTTGTATTTTTCTTATTCTTCATACATATTGTAAATCGCGCAAAACTGTTTATTATTATTTTACAAAAAGTGTAATGTTTGCAAAATTTAACAGTGACTGTTGTAAAATCTAATTTATATCAGCATAATTATTATTTTTGTTTAGTTCCAGACATTTTAGTGTGGCACGTTTTTGTTCACAACTTAAAATATTGATCAAAGTCGGATATTTGAAAACAAATTGTATTCTTCATTTGTATTTTGTCAAATACAATAAATACTTGGGATTCATAAATAATTTGAATTAAGTTTAAATTTAAAATTGAAACGTTTTTGATTTTCTGTAGTTTTGTCGTTCCGTAGCTACCCTCAAAAATGTAAAAGGAGTGAAACAATCAAAAAAGAAATATTTGTTGATGTTGAGAATGTATGATTATTTAAAAATAAGCAATAAATAATATTGAAGTATGTGAATCCATGTGAAAAGCATGGAGCATGGGCGGCAGTTTACATTTATTTGAAATTAATAAACATTTTCAGAATTATTATTATTTGACGTATCTGTTCTTCCACAATTTGGTATGATTAATTTAGATACCATTAGGTCGATGCATTTTCTATCGAACTGAGAGTAACATCTTCAGTCATGATCGGGTGCTGATACGAACATCATTTATTCGCTGAGTGATATATATGTAGTCACTGTCTAAATTTACAGCCTTGAAATTTTTAACAAGTTTTAAGTTTAAGATCGATGGTTTTTCTTTTCCTAAGGTGTAGATAGCAATTATTTGTACTTGTGTTATGAATGTTGGTGATAAATCTCTTCCACATTATAATTAATCTTAGTATACTAGATTATGTTTTAGTCGCAAGACGACTCTGATACTCCATTTAATGGTTTAAAGTCTTCTTTCTGAATATTTGTTAACTGTATTTAGAGTAATATTATGTCAAACTTGTTTATCATATATTGATACGGCGACAATATTTGTAATTTTCGAAAAAAAACATTGCAAGAGAAACTGATGAAAATAATAATTTTATTGTTATGACTGAAATAAAACACGAATGAATGGTTAATTCGTAAAGTAGACAAATGGAAAATAGAAAATAGAACGGTTTTCAATTAAAAAAGTGAAAGCAGTGGAGTACACTTTGAAGGAAAAAGAGTATTTTATTCTGAGTAAATAGACTAAAGAATAATAGTGTTTTATGATGCAGTTAATGGTTCATTGCGTTAAAATGCTATCAAACGGTTATCATAAAATAAAATTATGCGGGGCATTTTTAAGATAATGCGGTTTATATTTAAATTTGTGTTCTGCATTCATATGTTTATAGTAATTGATCAGTTAAAAAACTATGATCAAAATCATCCGTTTCACAAAAATTGAAAATTATTTACATTAAGCTTCAAGCTCTGACATTTAAACGCCGAACAACACACTAATAGGACATATATATTTATCAAATTTATTGTGTAACACAACAACAACTGACAAAAAATCTGTCATCTAACTCGATTTGACATAATTTTTGTTGAAAACAAGCTGCCATTTTGGATGTTTTAATTATTTAAAGAAAATAAAGTTAGCTGCCAAAATAATCTTACCCTGCGCTTTGTGTACTTTTACAAGTAAGACACCCAAATATTATATCCATTTCTTATCTATTCAAATGAAAATTTTTGCTTATGCTTCAAAGGTGTTTTATTTCATTTATCATAGATGTAAATAAATTACAGCTTGATCATTCTTTAATATATCAAAATTTCATTGGCGAAATTTAAAAACTCGGCTACAAAACTATGTCCTACTACATTATAACTTATTATTATTAGTTTAATTAATGTTCCTTAATAACTATTTGAGTACTTTTGTGTTGTGAACATGTTTTGTAATTATATATTAATCAAGTATTATATGATATGATATAGTTGGACATTTAGCTGTAAATAATGTTAAGCCCCATTTAAAAAGCAAAGTAAACATTGATATAAAAAGTTTTTCGTTCGGATTTTAAAAAACATATAAAATGATTATTCTAAATAATATAGTTAAGCACACTTACATTAAAATGAGTAAATATCCTTAGTGTACTGAAACAAAACCTTATGTTACCAGTAGGTTTTATATTTAAAACCTTATGTTACCAGTAGGTTTTATATTTAAAACCTTATGTTACCAGTAGGTTTTATATTTAAAACCTTATGTTACCAGTAGGTTTTATATTTAAAACCTTATGTTACCAGTAGGTTTTATATTTAAAACCTTATGTTACCAGTAGGTTTTATATTTAAACATTGTGAATAGTAATTGAATATCAGATCTGTAATTTAAAAAATAACCTACCTAAACAAAAGACATATTTAAACTATTGTTAGAGGAGATTATTGTAATTCAGAAATGGGAATTTTGAGGTTTTTCTTAATTGATTATTTTAGTTGATCAACTCGCATTTTTGTAAAGTGGTCTACCTGGTTTAAAATAGTATTCTTCTTAAGATCCATTCCTACTTTAAAATTCTTAAATAATTATATCCATCTACTTCTCTTTAAGTCTACTGAATCATACATGTTTACTAGTTGATTAGCAATGAAAATATCCTACAATGAGTTCGTATTCCGTTATTTAAATACTCTTAATAGCCAAGAGGCATAATACAAGCCTTCATAAGATGGTTTTTTCTTCTTCCTTACAATACAGAACACTATTAACCTTCTGGAGATCACGTGCTGGGCAATGATTTAACTTTGCATAAAATGGTAGTTGGTGCACGTGAACCTTAAAGCTTTGCACTGGACCATATCAAATGGTTGTGTTTGAGATTCTGTATGTAAGGACTAGACACAACTGCTGTATTCTTATTTCGTTCGGATTAATGATTTGTAGGTTTTTCCTTTGATTGATTAACAGCTTTCAGATTTCTTTGATTGTTTCTGTTGCAGGGATGTAATCTATATGTTTGCTCCATTTTAGGTCTGATGTCCAATAACGCGTATGTATTTTTTTAAATGTTTCTTTCCTTTCTGCAGGGTATGATTATGTGGAGTTTAGTCATATTGAATCTGATTTTTCTTTACGGTGGCTTGGACTGAGCATTTGCATGGATGAAAAGGTATTAGCTAGTTCTTCTGCCATTCAGGTGCTGAATATAGATCTGCCTGTAAGTTTTGTTTATTTAGTGCATCATCTTATTTTTTATAGCAAGATGCAATGTTTATGTATTCGTAGAAGGTAATAATATATGCACAAGGGCCGTGATGGGGGAGGGATTTTTTTTTTATGTTTCAAGGCACAAAAACTTCAATTATCTCTGATTGTATGCCATCAATATTAACTGTTGTGTGGCCTATTGAACACTTGATGGTTAACATTTTTACCTGAATGATATTTCGGGTTTTCCATAGCAAAACATGGATGTGCCAATACATTTGTGGGTGCCCATCCCTTATCTCAACTCTTCCATTACCACTGCGTGGAATTTAATTTACATGAAACAAAATCTTTGTCTCGTAGTGTCAGTTTGCACCTGGTATTTTATATTTCGATCAGTTATATTTGGGGTTTATCATAACAAAGCATGAACTTTTGAAATAGGGAAGCAAATAGGAGGGGGTAATCAATTAAAATCATTACTCAGATGTTTTTCCAGTATTATCTATTATGATGTATACCTTTTTTCTTTATATCAGTGTAACAGATGTTTGATATATTTCTTCTCAAATTTAATCTAAAGTGTCCATAGTGACATATATGCATTCGATTTTATTTCCATACAAATTCAAAACAACATATTATGTTATCGAGTCTTTTTCTACTGCTTTTGCATGAAAATTTTGAGGCTTGGCTTGCTACACTTTTCTTTAAGAAAACAAATCGAAGGTACAGAGAAGTACATGTATTTGGAAATGATAACTCAAGAGAGTCAAAACCATGGTTAAACAAAAGAGGAGACAACAAACAAACAGACACAAAACACAAAAAGAGCTAGCAAGTAGGCAACTTCTGCATGGCACACATCGGAACACTAAGATTAAAATCCAGTTCGTAGACATATATGGGGAGACGGGGTTATCATGAGTCAGTAATAAGGGGGAAAAGTGGTTACGACAAAACAATGTGAAACAGAAACTTCGTAGCAGTCAATTAAGTCATGAATCGTAAAATTTTCCAAGTGATCACTTCAATCTCAATCTAATTAAAATTAAATCTTTCACTTGCTCCCCCCTTTTTGCTATGGTCGCTGCGTGTAGATCTAACAACATCCCATTACAGGTCACGTCAGGGGTCATATGCATAGATTTTCTGTTAGCCAATCAGAATCGCGCCTACAAAATCTAAAGGTATACATTCGGAATATCGAAAAATCGGCTTTTTTCATTCGACGCCAAAGTGTACCAAATGTATTACAATACGTCAACAAGATTGTTACCGAGATGTAAACAAAACAAATTGAAGCAAATTTTCTTACAAATATGGAATCCACTGAATAAACAACGTCACGAAAGTTATACATACGATCCTAAAATCATAATGTGTTTTTTATTTGTGGAGTTTCATTCGTGCAAATCGAAGCTACACCTGCCGTACCAGGACCATGTGGAAATGAAATCGAACGGAAGCATATTTACACACTGGAATCGGGCTGAAATGCTTTGTATTATTAAAAATGAAGGTAGATGTCCCCCAGTTACAGAACTAACTGACAGCCTCCCATTTAAATTTAAACTGTCACCAACGAAGATATTGATGGAAAAAAGGCTTTAGGATCATGCGGTTTATATCGGCCTTGATTCTAGTTTATACATTGTACTTGGATAAATACGTATTATTTAAAACAGGAACAGCAAATATCACGCACATACATGAAGATTTCTTTTAAAAATATGAAGGACATGGCTAAAAAGTGAAAAGGATTTAGTGACAAGAAAAACAAATTGGTCATTAAAATGCGATGAGTGCTCGAGCCAAATCTGTTTGACAGTGCCTTTATATGACTTGTTTCTTTATATAATGTTACACCATCATAAACCAAAAGACCCATTCATTGCCTTAGAGATCAATCTAGACATTATTCATTTTTTTAATTGTTTATTTACAATTATGACAGAATAAACATAACACCTTACCTAAACTTTGTGTTCTTCAGTTACTGAAATTTCTTCCACTGAACCATGTAGATTACACACTTCCTATAGTAAAACTTTTGGCATATCCTTTTTAATTTCCCATTTGACAAAATTAGTGTTCCAGATGTGATTTGATTTCAAATTCATGGCAGGGTGTGTTGTCCAATTTGAATTTTTGGTTTTGCTACTTTCATCATATTCATGACCTTCAGTTTTTATTAGAAGGAACCTGAGAACCTAGAGAAAACCCCAAACCTTCTACTGCCTTGTGAATTAAGGTTGTCGTCAACCACGTAATCAATAGTAGATGTACATTCAAGAGTCGACCCCTGTTTTACTTTGCTAAATAGAAAAAGGAGGAAACATTTAATTTTAATTTGATTGAGTCAAGTTTTCATATTTCTTGTTACAAATTTACACAAAATGAATTATAGGCCAAAAAGACCAATCCAGAATGACTACCTTAAGCAGGCACAGGTGGAATGATTCTTAATTCTCCTTTAAGGTAAACTAAAGTTGTAATATTCATGACACAACACGTTTACATGTACATTAATGTGAAATATGTCAAATGAATGTTAAATATATGCCTATACTAGTTTAGTTTCCACATTAATGGAGGTCAAATGACCCAGTCTCTGGCTTCAGTGCATCCAGTATTAGTCTACATTAATTTATTTGCATTTATATATCATGTACATGAGTATAATGTATTTTGTCCCCGTTGGGGGCATACAGATTTTGGGCTCGTTTTTTCGTCCACCCAACCTCAGGTTTACCTTTGCACTGAAGCATTGTTTAGGAAGATGACATCACATCTTTATGATACTTGGCACACAGTTACAACATAATCATATCTCTTCACTGGCAAATTTGTGTAGTGCTGTGCCAATTATTTCTAGCTTGTGTTAACTTTGAGAAGAAAAAGGGGTGTGTTTACCAATATGTGTTAAGCCAGACTTAAATGTCATCGAGAGACATTTTCTCATTTTCAAATTGTATTCAGGACAATTTCAGGTGTATGTAATTAGAGCCCGACTTGACAGAAGTAATAACTTTCAATTCGTAAAGTAGTATACACAAGTGCAATTCCGCCTACTGGTCTGGAGTATCTTTGTTATGTGCATTTCTTATTTTTAGGGGTCTTGGTCTTCTCTTGATTACAGAGCCCTTTGTGGATGAGTGATTAACATAGCCATTTTACTATTGATCAAGTGCCTGTCAACACTGAGGTTCTGGGTTTGAGTTTCACTGTGGGAGGGTGTGCTCAACTCCAATCTTAACTGACAAGGATTTATAGTTTTCCTGCCTTTATACCAATTATTGTCATGGTTACTTAGGAACTGATTTAATCCAATAACTTTAATGTAGTACTCATCATAAGCTTCCACTGGACCAAATTTGATTTACCTAGGGCTTAAGCTTACACAGATATAAAACAAATATAGTGTTTATGTAGTCGCCAGATTCCTATGTTTCGACTCCAGTCCCCACAGGCAAGACAATACAAACTGGAAACTGATATAATTGAAAATTTGTTGAAACTGACGTTAAATCCCAGTTGGTTACATGACTGTTAACACTTGGGTTGCAGGTTCGAGTCTCATTATGGGTGCGCTCAAACCCAATCTCAATTTACAAGGATTACTAGTCTTCCTACAGAAGGTCAGGGTTTTCATCATGGTACTTCAGATTGCTCCACCAATAAAACTGGATGTGACTATATAACTGAAAAATTGCTGAAATTGGCATTAAAATACCATTCAAATAAACAAACTTATTTCTACAGGTAAATTTGGTATGGTAGTTGATAATCATAAAGGTACATACAATTACATGTATTTGATGAAAAATTTGTGCTTGGTACCAATAATAGGTATATGGTTTCATACTTTGTTTATTTGATGTTTTTGCTGGACTTTGTCATATCACTGAAATAATTTTCTGAATATTAGTAAACAATATACAATCCATACAAGTAATTAAAATTTATTATTGATCATCAAGTAATACTGAAGAATTGTTTTCTTCATCTTGATAGCCAGACTAGTTGTACTCTCATTTATCATCATCAGACTGCATACCGACATTAGAATCGGATGAAACATATATTGCAGTCTTTGCAACTGCATTTAGCAGGCATTCCACTTTCATTTTATTCCAAGGTCTATAGTTCAGATGTACACTGCATTTATAAAATTGTTTGTCAAAAAACTATCATACGACAGTTTTGTTTTCAGGATATTTTTTAATTTCAAAGTCAGTTGATGCACATGATAATTTTAATATAAAATAAAAGCAACTGAAGAATTCCAATTTCTTCCTGTCCATTGTACATGTATAAAATATAGGTACATGTATATCACTTTGAAGTGCAATAGATGATAGATTTTGAAAAAATACCATTCTTTAAGGTACTTGTTATCCATCTACAGTGTATAAGTTACAGTGTATAAGTCATGACATTGACATCTCAATATACTGATAATTTTTTTCCTTTCAACTCCTTTCAAACTCTTTTGTGAGTATTTGTGCGTAGTACATGTAGCACATTGGACCAGAACAGAAAAGCCAGCTATGATCATCTTCTTCCCTGTTTAAACAATTGAAAACATGAGAAAATAAGAGCAGTCACTTGGAAAAAAATAAGAACTTAATTTTCGTATAATAGTCTGTAAAGTAGAAATTTTTTATGTGTATCAAGTTTATTCCCTATTATTTAGTCAACTGCATACCTTTAGAGGAAATGGTTCAATAATTTTAATTCAAAGTTACAAATTGATTAGCACCTGTCATCATAGCCAATGAACCAAGTTTACAAGCTGTCCCTATGCTGTTATAAATCAAGGTACATGTATTTATCTAAACAATGGTTACACCATATATGTAAACCATATTTAGTATTGTGAATAAATATTAAAATGCAAATTTTTAAAACTGCATGTCACTGCACTCTTTGACAAATCCTTTTCAATGTTTGATTATTAATATTGCATTTTTAAAATTACTTTCATATAGAATATAAGAATGCATCTATGAGGTGAGGTTACTTATAAATAACTATCCACTTTATGAAGATCTACACAAGTTGAAACTTTTATTTACAAGAAACATTGTACTAGTAGATTAAAAAAAAACAAGATGTAAACAGTCCACTTACCAAGTTGGCATCATGTGAAACTCATTTAATTTGAACAGAAACTTGGAACTTTTGAAAATTGCTTCTCCAATCTCCATACAGGGTCACAAACTTGACTCGGTGATGCACAAATGATATCTATAAATCCGACTTTGATATTGTGATATTTTCAGCCATCTGAAATGAAATTGTTGATCATGTTAATTTATACATGTATTAAGTGACTTTAATAACTATATAACTATTTTATTTGTAGTATTGATTTTCACACACTTTTTCGGACAAATAATTTTTAAAAATTTTTGCCAGTATTTAGAAAAAAAATCCACAACTTTTTTTAACAAATAAGATGGCGTTTCATTAGTGTATCAATGTACCTGACAGTCAACTAAGCCATGAATGACGATTAAAACTGGAGCAACACGATGTACATGTATGATGAATAATTAATGTCTACCAGTAGTTTTATTATAGTTTTTGTCAAATGTTTAATATTAATTCCCCCCTATCATTCCCTAACCATGTTAGTTACATGTATATACTAGTACTATTTTACTGATACCATGTTGTATGTTCATACATGCCAACCCTAGCGCTTTGCACGGTAGACTACGGATTATTGTGGTCGACCTACCGCCTACCGATTTGACATTTTTTCTATCGCTTTCATAAATTATCACAGATTTTTATAATTTCTAATATAATAAAACTTAAGTCTCTTGTTTTTTAACTCAAAGAGTGGGCATTGTTACATTTTCAGCGAAAAATATTGAAGCAAAGACCTGAAAGAGAGGGTTTTTTAGTAATATATTGCATAAAGGTTGATACTTTAACCTGGCCTCTAGTACCCTTTAAACAATGCTCAAAATGCACCAGATCGCACCATTTTGCACCAACTGAAAACAATTTTATGGGAGGGGAAGCCCCCCAAACCCTCTCTACCGCTTTGGGCCTAATTAGGGTTGGCATGTATGTATGTGTCATATGTAATTCCCCTCCCCCCTTTTTTTTGTTAAAAATTCGTGCGTTATTGTGAAAAAAGTTCATATTTTCGTTTATAATTTACGTACTGACCTTTCTATGCTGCCGTTAAGTTTTGAACATCTGTTTACTTGATTTTCCATAAGCAATATCAAAAGCAGACCAACATCTCTTAATTAAATAGCGCGATGACGATTTGTTCATCTTTCTCTTCATTGGAATGTAAATGATACAAATTGAAGTGGAAAGAATTTCCATAACGCTTTAGAAAGAACGGCAAAGAAATCCTTTTCTTTCTCTAAACAATCCAACATCATTCTTTGAGTTCTCGAGTACTAAAATAGTTGTAAAACTTTTCAGACCGCAAAAATGCATCGGACATCGCCATTTTGACAGTAAAGCCTAGTGTGATATGCAAACCAGTATTTGATTGGTCGAATCACTCAACTCGAACTGAAATTTGATTGGACGATCAAAATTAAAAATTTTGACCCCTGACGTGACCTGTAATGGGATGTTGTTAGATCTTACAACGCAGCGACCAATAACAAAAAGGGGGGAGCAAGTGAAAGATTTAATTTTAATTAGATTGCTTCAATCTTGTCTGTGTGAACACCTGGTTAAGTACCTTTTCTGTCAGCAGACACCCTATATCAAGGAAATCTGTATAGAAAATACAGGCTCTTGAAAACTTGATCAACAAATACAAGTTAAAAATGTTTATGAAATGCTTTTGAATACTAAAATATGTGCTAAAACATCTTCAGATGAAATATGTTTTTATTTCATAATTGCAAAAAGCACATCGAAATGATTAGTCAAATGTCTTCGGTAGTAAGTCGATCAAAATTAAATCAATAAACATTTCATCAGCATTTGGTGACTAGCATAAGTCTTAATTCCTGTCATCTCTATCGCTGTAGCTAGATCTAGATCAGGTTGTACCACCATACAAGAATCCGCACCATGCTTTCCTTCGTCGTATTTCAACTCTTTGCATTTAGGAAGAGAATTGTCTTATACCACTTATATATTTATTGGTAATCAGTTACCTTATAAGAAATACATTTCCTTTATTAATTCTCCTCTTGATAGAGGTTTGGAGGTTTGGCCATTATGCCTTGTAATAATTGTATTCTTTCAATAAAGTTAGGTTAACTAGTATTTTAGTAAAAATATTGCCAATTAAATTTGTACAACTTTGTCTTTTCCTATGAATCTTCAATGTGCAATCTGATTAAATTTACTAATATGTCACACACCATCTGCATGTGTGACATATCAGTAAATTCGAAATAATACAAGTGCATATAAGTTTTTTATAGGATATCGCGTCTTTGAATGTCTTGATTTTGATCAATATAATTCAAATTATATCCTACACTTACTGCCCGCCTTTTGCAATTGTCGCGCGCCAAAGTTTTAATCAGCTTTCTGATTGTGAGTCTACAAAAGTACAAAGCCACAAGACAAGACAATAGTTGCACAAAATTTAATAATGCTGTAGGTTAGCATTTAAGATAGAACAGCTTATGTATCAGTAAGCTCAAACATTAATAAAGTTTTATATCACATTTTTGTAAGATCTTGCATCTTAACGATAAATCTTAATGTTTCTCACAGAATATACAGGCTTCAGTATTTCAATTCAACAAGACTGTTGTGTAATTTCTACAAACCATTTCATGTACAGTATTTGTACATTGTACGTTTATTAGTACAGGCTTTATAAACAGGGTGAATTTTGTTTGAAAAATTGATAGTAGTTAATTACTGCCGAAACTTTTTCTTTTAGATTATTCTCGGAATATTAGATAATTATTCTAACTACTACAGTTAACTTACCGTCTTCACAAACACAATATCATTTAAAAAATCAGAAACAACAAGACGATATTTAAAGTAGGGTATATATTTATACAATGTTTACTCTAATTAGATCCTAATTACTTAATTTTTAGAAATAACCTACTTACGTAACGTAGGGTAGATTCCTGTAAATCAGAAAATATAGGTTTCTAAAAAAAAGATTGAGTACTGCGTTGTGCTTCTACCATGCCCTATATTACACTAAATAAAATTTCCTGTTGTCGTACAAACATGATTACAAGCTTTATTATATTTTAAAACCTGCTGTACCGTGTGGTCAATCAACGTAAAATTATCCGATAAATGCACGTAGTCTATATAGCGGAATAAAATTGAAGGAGATGGTAATCTTTGTTTTTTAGGAAGCTCTTTATACCGCTTCGCACGTATAAGGAAGAATTCAGCAAAAACTAGATTGTATCTAGATTTGCCATTCTTTTCATTGAATCAAAATTGAATAGATTCGTGAATTTTTCTGTTGGGCTTATTATGAGCAATAGTAGTAAAAAGTGTTGAAAAATCGAACAATTTAACAGATATTGCATAAGGAGAGTGATTTAGACTTCAGGTTCTCTAACAGACCTTTACATTTTTCCAGTATTCATACTGACTCATGCCACCTCTGTAGTAGCTTGTTTAACAGTATCTCCGTAACAGTTTTCAACTGCTGACAACGGAAGACAATTCTTAAGTATAGACCTTTCAATTTATGCCATCACTATTTTTCATACCATACATCACAAGACTGTCCGCAGCCTAAAATAAATAACTTTTCATGCAAAAAGTGTAATGTATAAAAAATACCCCGAAGAAAATGTTGAGGTGGTTTTTCTGTATAAATACAAAGATATAAAATACAAGTTAAAAATGTTTATGAAATGCTTTTGAATACTAAAATATGTGATAAAACATCTTCAGATGAAATATGTTTTTAATTGCAAAAAGCACATCGAAATGATTAGTCAAATGTCTTCAGTAGTAAGTCGATCAAAATGAACTCGATAAACATTTCATCAGCATTTGGTGACTAGCACAAGTCTTAATTCCTGTCATCTTTATCGCTGTAGCTAGATCTAGATCAAGTTGTACCGCCATACAAGAATCCGCACGATGCTTTCCTTCGTCGTATTTCAACTCTTTGCATTTAGGAAGAGAATTGTCTTCTACCACTTATATATTTATTGGTAATCAGTTACCTTATAAGAAATACATTTCCTTTATGAATCCTCCTCTTTATAAAGGCTTGTCCATTATGCCTTGTAATAATTATTTTCTTTCAATAAAGTTAGGTTAAATAGTATTTTAGTAAAAATATTGCCAATTAGATTTGTACAACTTTGTCTTTTCTTATGAATCTTCAATGTGCAATCTGATTAAATTTACTAATATGTCACACGCCATCTGCATGTGCGACATATCAGTAAATTCGAAGTAATACAAGTGCATATAAGTTTTTTTATAGGATATCGCGTCTTTGAATGTCTTGATTTTGATCAATATAATTAAAATTATATCCTACACTTACTGCCCACGTTTTGCAATTGTCGCGCGCCAATGTTTTAATCAGTCCTTCTGATTGTGAGTCTACAAAGCCACAAGACAAGAGAATAGTTGCAAAAAGCCACAACGAACTGAAAACAGTCAAAACAAACCGCAAGGAAGCAACAAGAATCTGAACAATTTTAGGTCTTTCTGAGGTGTTTGCATACACTTGTCGTGTAACGTATGTTTATATTGTTGGAGGTTACGAACTAGCAAAGAGCCCAAGAAATTTTCCAAGAATATGCGTTACCGACTAAAACTGTATTACAGATAAAAGCCTCACATTGCAGTATTAGGTCTGCTACTACCTTTTTGTCATTTCATGTAATCATTAAACAGTTTACAATCGAACTAAATCTTAACTTGGTAAAGTGTTTCTTCAAGGTCACAAATAATTATATTCTGGATATGTTGTCAATAAAAACTGTGTAAAGTTCATATCAGGCCTTAAAACAGTCATTGATTACCTTATCAATTTGGTTCTCTGTTTGCTGCTGATTAAACAAGTTGTGCATAAATGGTCCATCGTAGACTGCTTCAGGATCGGGTTGCTTTATGGGTGTACCGACTACTACGTTAATGGTGTATGCCATGTTCAAGCATTCTTGAAATCACTGCAAATACTGGTGAAAAAGAGGTAAATTTACAGCGTGATCGTGCCTGGATTACAGAGTTTGTGGTAAACTGCTCGTATAGTAGCATTTTTCTTCTTCTTCAAAAGCAAGATATGACAGAAAACATATGACTTTAAGTAATGTATTGGAGTTTCTGTGATTCCATTCTTTAGAAAGTAAATCAGGGCCAGTACAAATAGTTTAGAATCTTCTGGGAATTCACTCAGTTTTTCAGACTGAAACTGAAATACTGCAGACAGCAGTGTTGTCTTCTTTCTATCATCCATATTGTCGACCTCCTTAAGTGTTGGTACGCAACCATAACCCCTGATGACGGTCGCTGGTTTTACAAATTTCTTCGTCATGATTCGCTTTTCGCGTACGATTTCTATTATTTTATCATGTCGTTCATTTGGTGGAGATGATTTAGTAATTAAGCTATAGAGGAATTTTCTTAAAGCGAGACAAACCTCCCGAATAGGGGGCAGATCACACTGTTCTAATGTAGGCTTCAGTATAACTCTTCCGATTATAATATCCGATGGCAAATGCACGTGCGTATGCTTTCAACAATTCGGTTAGGAAGACACTTGTGACGTCTATTGGTTACTTTTCCCTCAAAATACCTTTCAATACTGAAGTTTTCGAATGTACTTTGAGTTTATATTTTAGGAAGGATTCCACATCTTATGGAAAATGTGAAAATGTACCTGAACGATTTTATGCCATACCTGGTATATGTCGCTCTTGAATTACGGCTGAATATCTGAAGTTATAAGGCTTTTTTTAATTATTGTGAGATCTTGTAAAAATACTGACTTTCTATGTTAATACGTTGTAGGGTTTCTAAAGCTATTGTTCACAGAAATCTAACTTTTATAGATGGTAATATAGCTTCAAGACCACTCTCTTGAAACTTCTCAATTTTCGTTGTATTTGCTTCCAACAAAATGCCAGGCACAAAAGCAGTAGCTGAAGTTTGACATTATTATTTTTCTACAGCTATAGCTTGAAGCTTGTCAGGATATGTATCTAAAACCGGTAATTAAGTGCTTTACTATCAAACTCTTGTGTACTGTTAAAAACAGATCAATTTTCACGAGCACGATATCATTGTATTGTATTGTATTGTATAGTATTGTCATCTGCATAATTATACAGAGAAGAATTTATTTAAAAACTTTAAATATTTTTTAAATATGTTAAATAAAACAGGCCCAAGATTCGATCCTTGAGGCACAACTTTTATAATATAAGGATATGAGCTAGTTAACTGTGCACGTTTTTACACATTGTGTTCTGTTGGATGATATTTTAGCTTCAATAGCAACAAGTCGTTTGGCAAATAGCCAAACACATTTGACATATCGTTAATATAGCTCCAAGTAGGTATTGCTGTCCACTGCTGCTTTCTAGTCCTCCAGTACTAAACTTTTCATAATTATTCCAGCTGTTCGCGAAAAATTGCAAGAAAAAATTTAATCGCACTTTAAAAATATTAATTAAAAGGTAGAAGTCAATAAAGGATATGTTTTAGTTTTAGGTATCTTCATAGAAGTGGGCTGGATCCTATTTATAGGACATGACTGTTTTCTTTACCTGAATTTAAGATAGTATTTTGCCACAACCTTGTTATCATTTATTTGATATCTTGTCATTATTTTGTATTTTGCATTGTCGAATAAAAACATAAGAGTAACTAATATTGATGAGAAGTAATTTGTTACCGTCTCCCGTGGGAGACGGTATACATAGTCAAATGATGACCAGTATACGGAGTAAATAGCTATCTGTTACTTGATTGGGTGGTTCACCAAATCTATAAATATCATATCATTGGTTTTCGTCAGGATCGCACTAGTATGTGTACTAAAATTTCGATATTCTTGGGTTGAATCGGGATTGTAATCAGTATTTTTCTGCAGTTATGCTACGTCCCACATATTGACTTCTATTTCATTCAGTGCATTGGTCAGTTAACTATTAAAAGATAAACATTGTACCAAAATATCCCTGGCGGTAAAAAAACTGATATTTTCTGTATCTTTATTTTCGTTCTGATATTGATGCACATTCCGCTCATTTTGTTCAGGGAGTCAATTTTTGTTAAATTATTTATTTTTCAAAAACCCACGTGTGAACTGACGACAGTTATTTAAATCTCTCATGCACCATTGGTTAATAGTTTAGCGTAAACAATGTCCTTAAACGGTACATTGCTTACCTATCCTACATATAAATTACAAACAACAGATACTTTAATAATACCCATAAAATGTGAATTGCAAGCTAAGAGACGGTTAGCTTTTTAGAAAAGCTAAACTTGTTCTGATGCAATAAACAAATGTATTAAAAGAGAAAGTGAAAGTAGTGACATGATGTTTTATGGAAATTGTAAAGAAAATGAAAGTAAAGAAATGAAAGTAGTAGCGTCATATTTTACAGAAATACAGTAATAGAGAAAGTAAAAGTAATAAATTTGTGTAAAAATAGTTGGGGTATTATGTTATACCACAGGAATTTTACCCCATATCATTTCGGTCGAAATATTTACAGAAAACGAAAAAAAGTATTGTCGCGAACGAAGTGAGCGAAGGAGTCTAACGCAAAAGTAAACAATTCCTACCCCCTACCTTTGTTGTTGAGTTCGCTTTGAGAATTGGCACTGACAACATGATTGTAGGTGTTCTACGTACTCACGGACATTTGTTCTTTAAGATTATTACATTATTCCTTTAATAGATCCATATTTTTGTAACCGCAAAACTTTTTCTTTGACTGAAACACTTTCTTTACTTCAGGGAAGCAACCATTACGACTGTGGCGCAGTAAATCCAAAAGTAAAACGCGAAATCGGAACCAGAGGAAAATTATTCGGAAATTGCAAGAGGAAGAGCACATGGCTTATGTCATTGGGTTAGGTCCCTTTATCAACAGATGTGCTAGAAATGTAAACAATTTGATTAAAACTCAATAAAAAATTAGGATTGAAATATTATTTCCTTTACATACAAAACAAAGTTTTAATTTTTACCGTTGTATCCCATTAATTAAAGAAAATTTACTGCCATAAGTGGTTAATGGCCGAATCCCTGAAGTAAAGCAAATTCTCAAAGCGAACTCAACAACAAAGGTAGGGGTAGGAATTGTTTACTTTTGCGTTAGACTCCTTCGCTCACTTCGTTCGCGACAATACTTTTTTTTTCGTTTCCTGGGATAGTTCGACCCAAATGATATGGTCAAATTCCTGTGGTTGTACCCTCCGTATGCATATGAGTATCCGTCTGTCCGTCTGTCCGTGCCTCGATGGTTTCCAAATGACAAGTTAAAAACTCGTCAACAGATTTTGTGTAAACTTTCTACAGCTGTTCAGTGCAATAAAATGAAGAGCAAGTTCTAATTTCAGCACAATCCAATTTGCTGTTTTTGACTTAATTCAAAATCTTTTTGGTCAACAATTGGTGGTTTCAACTTGATAACGCGTCAACATGTACACAAACTTACCTTCTAATAAGCACACTTACATCAATTTTAGTGTAATATCTATAGCAAACAGACGCGATAACCTGATATTAAAAGTAGGGTATTCATATTTAAATATTGTGTACTATGAACGAATCTTAAAGGCCGGACTTGACCTACAAAATTTACCAAGTGGTAACCAATTAAACCTATAAGGAAATGGGGTGGCGCTTACTGATATCATCATCCTAAAAATAAATACACATCATTGATCTGTTTACATAGCATGCACGTGCTGATAAAGTGAAAATTCTTACTGTTATCTTTTAGCAGATGTATTTGAATTCCATCACTAATTGTATTAATAATATCCAAGCAAGTTCAACAGTTGATTTCAAAATAATAATGAAAATGCAGAGTTTATGCGTTTCATAGTTAATTATTTTTCATTACAATAATTAGAACAAAAGCAAGTACTAAATGATCCTATTTCTGGTTTTGTTTTTTCTTTCTGAATACATTGTTCACATATCTGGACCAAATATTGTCTCTGAAAGTATATGTAGCCTTTTTATAGTTCTTTTTTTCCTTTCTGCTCCTTGCTGCCCTATGGCTCTTTTGTGTCGAGATGGAGGTGTATCCCCTGTCAACATTCTCATTCCAATGGAGAACACTTAGATTGGTCATTGCATTGTACTGTCGGTCACCAAATGCAATACGTTTGTTTTGGTAAATGTTAGTTACATTGTTGAAGCTTCCAACGTAGAAAGTATCTCGTCCTAAAATATAATCCTTAGCATGTTATAAATAGTGGAGTTTAGTATCACATTAACTAGGAGTTTTTCAGCAACTGGAGATGTTATCACAATCCTTGATGGTTCGTATTTTGGATCTTTTTTACACCTTGAATTTTCATGACAGTCATGATGAATATTTTTATAATGGTCTACAACATTTAACAGTAATTTTTGAAGTTTTCTTTCATCTTTGTCACAATTTTGAATGGCCCAATAAATATGTGTAGACACAGGTTCAACTTTATCCGATAATTGAAATGACCGGGTCTTTCCTTCAGAAGATTTTGATCCAGATGAAACATTTTTCAGTGCAGTTTTCACAGCTTTCACACAATGCCATGTATCATTCTGATTTTGGGCCTTTGTTTGTTCACGAACAAATTTGTTAATTGACAAATTCCTGTCATGCCAATGCAGATTTACTTTCAAGTCTTTTTCGTTTAAATAGTCATAGATTCTTTCAGTCCCAAGTCTTTCATGTCTTTGTGATACAGGATCCATCGCTTTAGTTATATGTTCACACCTAAGCACTTTGTGAGTTTTATCACCGATACATACAACACTAGAATCCTTAGCATTTTTCCTCCAACCATGTCTTGCATCAGACATAATGTCAATTTCACTTGTTAGATCATCATATGATGCAATTTCCTGCAGTAGGGCTATTTCAGTTGAATATTCATATTCTGCTTGAATATGTTCAGCATGCACATTGAAAAAAGATGAGCGACTTTCATCGGCAATAGCTCCAATTCCTGCACCTTTTACAAATCTCTTATAATCTGCAGGAAGAATTCCACTGCAGATTATCCCATGGTTAACCCTACTGTTCACAAGATATTCCTTGTTAGGTACATACGGGGAGGATGACCAAGAAAAGACATGTGGTCTTTCTTTGCTATCACATTTTAAAGAAGTTTTGCACACATGCCCTTTCTGTAACATTTTGGTGGTTCTAAGTTTTGCTATGCAATGTCTTGAATGCCACTCTACTATTGCAATAATTCTCTTGAAAGATTCCTCTGCAGTCAAAAATATCTTTTGCTTGGTCTCTGTCTTTCTGGAACGCACGAAAGAGGAGGGACACACTTCATCGGTACTTTCATTGATGGTTCCATTTGTATTGTCTAAGTCCCATTTTTGAAAAAGAGCTTGTATAACATGTAAGTTTCCCATCGGCATGTTATGCTGCTGTGATAAGTGTTGCCTAATTTCTGATAATTTACTAAATATTTCATTTTTGGTCTCATCATTTCCTAATAATTCTATTCGAAAACTTTTCCAGTTCTTTTTCTTTGTTTCTTTTCACTTTCTGACATTTTTATACTTTCTACAGCTACAAGTGATTGTAGTAAATAAACACTATTGGGAGAATATGAATGCACTTTGGTGCAATTTGCACTGGACTAGTCTATCATGGTTCATACAATGGTTAAACAAATATCCATATTAAAAAAGTCTAAGATTGTTTAAATCCAGAATATTACATCAAATATTTTATAAGTAGTTTTATTTAATACATATTTACATCGAACAAAAATTATCATTATAACATCTGAAAATAATAAAACTGTCAAGATTTGGTTCTGTCTTTCACCCCCACAATTTGCATCAACAGAATGAAACAATGTGGTCCATTCCCCACCAAATCTAACATAAACATAAACAAAATGCCCGATTTTATCATTCTGGAAATACACTAGAGGACTTCACTGGGTAATAAATTTCCAGAACTCTGTTTTATCTAATGTTTCATCTTGTAAAAATAAAAATTAGTGTTGCTATGATGTTAAAAGTGGTTCCTTTCATTACTTATGTTCCAAAGACAGTTCTAATAAATAGATCAAGAATATAACTTTTCCCTGCTAAACCCTTTGCCCTAGAATATTTTGAAGAAAAAATTTACCATTCCTGACCTTGTCACAAACAGTTGACTCATAAAATGGAGGGAAATAGTGAAAATGAAAATTCTACTTCAGTTCTATCACTTGAAGTTACACAAGAACAAAGGGATGTTATATATCACTTTTTTGCTCATAATGACTGGGATTCCCATGAAGTACATCTTGACAAAAACAATGAATCTATTGAGGAAAACAGTGACTGTAACTATGAGGAATATTCCATCCAGCAAGACCAGGAACTACCTGCGTGTCCTCATTGTTTATGTCGTCCTTGTATAACAAATGAACAGAACAGACAGCTTTGGTGGGAAGATGCAAATCATGAACCAAGTGAAGGGTCGTTTTTTTTTAAGAAAGGACAAATTTAAGAGATTCTGGACTAATATTTTCCACAGAGGTGTATGGAGTGACCCAAGATATTTGACAAGAAAAAAGGATGCTTTGAAAAGAGACAGACCACGAAAAAAATATGTCTACCATCGAAGGGACATAATTCCTAAATGTGTTCTTGGCTTAGTTAGGCAGTGGTTTCCAAATCCTTCAGAAAAACCTTACATGGGTCACAAGTGGGATTAAATAGAATAAAATGAAATATTTTCCTCTGCTTTTGAAGTACACTTTTCAGTTTTGTACAAGTGGTGCATGTAGCCAGTTATGCAATAACCATATGATTTTTATGCACAAACCATTTACATTTATACAAAATCAAAGTATTTATTGAATATTACTGGACACTTACTGACTCACCATGGAAGCTATAATGATGGACATATAATTGCAATCCTTATCTAAAGACATCAGGTAGGCAGTTTTGATTTATCAGCATATGCACGTGTTCCATGTAAACAATAACAGAAACAGCTGATGCAAGCTCCACCTCCATCTGTCAGTCTGGGAAATTCAAATTTTGAAAATGTGCTCACCTCAGATTTTTAATGATCAATATATCTTTTATTTTAGGAGTATATACAATATAAATTGGTGAAAATGTCCCTTATATCCCATTCTTTCCCCATGCTTAATTTTTCTATAAACAACAATTTATTAAATAAGTAATTTGTTAAAATATTGCTTGAACTTGAATGGTGCCAAAAATCTTGAAAGAACCATGATTTTTCTCATTGGCTTCAATTTATACCCCAAGTCCGGTCTTTAAGTACTTATGTTTTACCTTTTCACTAGTAATTATAGCATATGAATGTTTAATACACGTATACTGACCATTGAGTGCACATTCTCATATTACTAATGCATGCTCCATAATATAAGAACATTCTGTCACCTACCTTGGGTTTACAATTTCAAGAACGAACGAAAATCATTTCAAATTAGTTTTCAAGTTTTATTGTTTACTTTTATACATGTATGTAAATAGTATTTATTTTGGCATTTTCACCAACGCTGCAATTGACTTTCCATCCAATATTATTAATAGTTTATACAAGCAGTGGTGTATAACCATGTCAGCCAAGATGGAACACATTTGAAGAAATCTTAAATGTTTAACTTTGTTTCATTAATTGGTCAACGTAGATAGTAGTATCTAGTTTTGTGTAGTGACTAGTCTTACTGTGTGAAAAACAACAATGTACTCACGTTTGAGAATCTATGGTACTATTTCTGACAGCATACGGATATGCCTACAGTCTTAGGGGTTCGGTACTATTTACAACAGCGTACAGAACGTTTACGCTCACTTTCTGTGAAGCAATGTACTATTTCTGAAAATATGAAATATGTTCTACTTCTACAACATTAGTTTCGACAGTATACAGATTGTTGTCCTCTTGCAGTCTTATGAGCTATGTACTATTTCTGACGGTGTACACCTACAACATGAGAAGCTCTGTACCATTTCCGACAGAAAAATGAAGTGTTGTATTTAAACAATCTGAGAATCTGTTTACTATTCCTAACAGTTTACAGCAAAGTTGTATGTTTTAGACCAACAGTATGAGAAGCTATGATTTAGTTTGCCAGCTTACAGATGGGTTTTAATAATACAACCTGTGAAGTAGAGTACTATACTTCCGGTGACTTAATTAGATTGATTGTCCTTACACTTTAGATAATGTTATAAAAGTACGTGAACATTTATATTTAATTTAGGGTGCGAATATTGTTCGAATTTTTATCTTTGTAAATTAAGTGCATAACTAAAACATAAACCTGCAAAATATTACTCTTACGCTGCAGTTATTCCTCTTTGGACGGAGGCGCTGGCATATTTGAAACTACTTCCGCTGGTAATGCCTGCATACAACATCAGCATCGGATACACAATACAATACAATAAAAACTTCACAACAAGAAATTTTGACTAAAATCACTTCCGTTTTCATGTTCCAATTATTGTGTAATGTTTTAAGCCCAACTTGTCGGCGTATTATAAAAATTATTTCTTAACTTACATGGCCTTAGCTGTGTTTGGTATAACGTTTTATCATCATAACGCACAAGGTCAATTTTAGATCGGGTTTATAAGTATGCGGTATCTACTCCCATACCAATACAGTAAAACAACCACTTAAATATCTGTTTTGAACTTTGGAATCGAATTTTGGTGCATTGGTGCAATAGCTTCTTTACCAGAATTATATCAAATTAGCTTCATTGCAAACATTTCAGCAACTGTTCTAAATTTTAAAAGAATATTTCAGTGAACTATTTATTAAGTTAAAACCCGTGCTGGCAAAAAAGGATGATGGCGATTCCTCTTTAAAATTGTATATCATAGCGAATTCTCTCTTTCTCCAACCACGACGACTGACGTTTTACTAAATTAGAACTTCAAGCAAATAACGATTTCATGACCGATTACAGCACAGCAAAGGAAAACTCATTTATACTTATTGTATCTATACTATATATTAAACGTGGCATTTTTGAATACATTTGTGGATTAGACATGGACAATCTGAATAACAGACAAATACAAAGATCAAATAAAACTAAACATATAAACTAAAACTTCTAGAACTAAACAATCTAATGCGAAATGCCCCTGAAGTGAAATCCTCTCTTGTATGTGTAACTAAACAACATTTTTTCCTTTTGCAGCCGCTACAATAAGCATACTTTTAACGACACTTACAAAGGAGTTCTTAACATGCAAAGAGCGTGGCATTCTCTACACACTACAGTTTGCTTAAAGCCTTAGCTGAATATATATACCCCTACCGGCGTTTTAAAGAAACGTGTTGATCAGCTCTGCGTGTTAAGCTTTGGGATGCGTCAGAAGTGCCCAGCAGTTTAGTTTGTCTATGATAAATTGTCTAAAACGTTCGTGAAATAATACAAGTTTGGATGAATTTAAACTGTATTAAATTTGGTGTTGCTTTTTTACTGGCATTCAGTTTACAATATGACACAAAATTACATATTTTGCAACGTCTTTTGCGTCAATTTCTAATGGAAATAGTTCAAAAAGCTCTAATTTTTCTGCATTATCTTTAAGTAGTATCATAGTATCAATAATCCTTACTTTTTCGGTGGCAGTCGAAATTTTGTTCATTATGTCCCACCATACCACTATTTTTCGTTCATTTATGGTTGGTTTACTTGTTTTCGTCCTGAATATAGCTGAAATACTGCTCATTGGACATAAAGCAATCGTCTAATCAATCAATCAAAGTATATTTTGATTGTTGGAATTGAGGTAGAATTGGAGTCTTGGAAATGTTCTCTATTGTGCAGGTGAACCGTGACTCACAATGAGACTTTGTGGCCGTGATATCAATAAATTGTGAGCAACGCTGATTTAAATTTTAAACATTGAAAAACAAAGATTAAAAAAAACCAGATGCCAACTGATACGCGCTCCTAGTTTTATATATAACACACCAGACCTGCCTATGTCAATCCAAACATGCTGATAGGCACCTATCTTCTACGGTTAAAAACGCATCAACACTAATCAGCTGCTTTTATTTATTACAGTATAAAGGTAGCACAAAACAGCAGCAAATTAACTCAAGAATAGATAAATCAGCGCAGAAGAACTACAACGCTCGGCATAAACATGCATTTTTATTGTTTGTATATGTATATTCAACCCTGCTAAGTAGTTAAAAATCCATTTATTTCGGGATGTTAGACCACTGAACGTCAAATAGCTCACAGGCTGATTGATCTGATGTGCTAAAAATGGAACTGAAATTCTTGTGACTTCCGTGATGTTCAGATCAGTAATTGGTGGTTAGTACATGTACTTATATTTAGTGCCAGATTAGGTCTGTGCCAATCACATTATTTTATAGAAACTATACTTATGTCTGGAAATTACTCTGTTGAAGAAAAACGTTTATCGAAAAGAGAAACCACTATAGGACTTAAGATCTGGCAATAAACCACTATATGACTTAAGATCCGCAGCATAGTTAAGGCCATATTTAAAATAAACCACTTTGAATTCGACGTATTTGAAGTTTTTTCTTATTACATTAAAATACTTTAATTTTGTTCTATGCAAACAGCAAGCGATAGAGCGATAACATTGTTGGCAGTGATTTCGTAAGGAAAGAAAATCACAATATCTTACAAGTTGTGCTGGGTTATAAGAATACAAAAGCCCATTAGGCTCATTTTGGTACACTCAAACATTTTTTTCGCGTAACAATGCGTAACTTTCGCGTAATAACGGGAAAAATATCGCGTAATAACTCGAAACTATCGCGTATTAACGTGATACTATCGAATAATAACGCGAAACATCGCGTTATAACGCGAAAAAATACTATAATGAATGAATATATTTATTTTCAATCATTTTTACCAAAATGGACAAGGAAAGAGATTTTTATACATTCCTTTGCAAAATTGCTAGAAAACTTAATTTCTCAGTGTGCGCAAGTCCAAGATCAAAATAAAGCTGTATAAGTGTTTCGGTTTCATACTTCATTTTTATAAAACAAAAACTCGGATACCTATCTAACTATAGTTACGCATTGTGTAGAAAACGTTCTTCGCAACATATTATATAAAGAATTTTTCGCGTAATAACGCGTAAGTTTCGCGCTATTACGCGATAGTTTCGCGTTATTACGCGAAAGTTACGCGTAATGCCGCGAAAAAATTTTTTTAGTCTACCAAAATAATGAGCCTAATGGTCTTTCGTAATAAGAACATTACACCGAAATAGAAAATTACTGGAAAGAAAATGAGTTCATCTTGTTACAAAATTCATAGTTTAAGTAAACAATTGTAACTTGGAAGAGATAACAATTTCATATTCATTGAGGTAACTGCTTTTAAATCATTGTTCTAATATGGCGTCCTTCAAACGCTTGGAAAACACATAAGGTTTCTAATAAGCATAGAGCCCACTGTGACGTCATATTAGAATTCTTAGATTTAAAACATTTGTTTGTCTGACATTTGTTAGACATACTATAGAATCGAATATATTATTCATTTTATACCTCGCCATCGCTAGGTATAAAATATTGACAAATATAAGGTCTGACCATGTTCAAGTTCGCATAGAGCCCACTCTAATCTTCTTCTTAACTTTTATATTATTCTAGTGATTTTATACGTTTTTTATTGTTTAGTGTAGACACAGCAATTACATCATTCATTTGGCTGTTGTAATTCTACCCCCACACTTCAACGCTAAAACTGTTTCTGTATACATAAACATATTTACGTTATATGTTGCCATTTTCTTTTATTTTGATGAAAACGAAATATATTACAATTATCTTAGAGGCACGCAATTAAAACAAGTCTTAGTGTTTATGGTTTGGACAGTATTCTGTCAGTCACAGCTTTTATTTTGGAAATATACACCTGACTGACGGAGTTGAGTCAGATTATACAAATTGAATATTTACTTGCATGAATATAATGACCTTAATTTATTTGACTGCCTTTGAAAATCAGTCGCTGCAAATTATAGAAAAGCAAAAGTATGAAATGTCTGTGTAACTGATGTGGTCTACGATAAGATCTAATAAATGTGGTAGCAGAGACTTCCACAACTGATAGCTGTTACGTATAAACTGCTCAGCGCAACCTGCCACTACCATTTATGTAAAGGAAAACAATGCATCTGTCTTACAAATTACATCAATGTCCATTTCTATCGTCGCTTTCTGTCTTCTCATTTTTCCCTATCATACTTCCTGGTTCTTATACTATCCCATTCCAACCAAATCTGAATAATACAAGCATTATAATGTTCAAAAGTAGAATGTTTACATCAAACAATCGGTAGGCGTGTGTGTTGGTTTTAAAGAAGAATTTTTGTGAAAGTGGAAAGGGGTTCTATCCCGAAATTTTCTGCAAGGGAGATTATCACAAACATTCGAAAATCTATTATTTAACAACAACGCGCCATTAGGATATCGGTAAACTGTTAATAAATGGATTTAATACTGAAAAATATACACCCCAAAAAGAAAGCTGTCACACTCTTTTAGTGATATGTTTTGTTTGTTTGAATGGTGTTTAACGCCACTTTCAGCAATTTTTCAGCTATGTCATGGCGTCCAGTTTTTATTGATGGAGGAAGCTAGAGAAAACCCCGGAACTTAGGTAGGAAAACTGGCAATCCTTGTCAATTACATTGGAGTCGAGCGCACCCTGCCGCAGTGAGACTCGAACCCGCAATCTCATATTTGATAGACTACGTGATCAATAGTAGACGATATACCTTAACCACTCGATCACCAAGGCCCCTTTAGTAACATGCAAATGCGCCAAACATAATCTCATGTATATGTACATGTACATATGCATATTTTATGTACATTTAGTTTTTTCATTATTTTCTTGTAGGTCAATTTGGTAGCATTGAAGTGATATTTTATACAGGATCATTTAAATTTATTCAAAACATAGAAATGAAAAACAGTTGGTAATACAAATTTATTGGATGATAAAGTTCAATTAAAGGATATTCGCACATTATGTTGCATAGTGTTTTTTAAAATCTAGAATCACCAAAGAAAAGTAAGCATATATTGAACGCATGCTGTGAAACGTGAGGTGACCTCTAAAACAAACAAATATTGCTAATTGCTAATTGCTAATTGGATAAACAACACGTTTCGTTTACAGTTGATTTAAACAAGTCAACAAGTTTGCATAGTCTTTGGAATGAAAGGTAATGTACCTAATTCCGACGGTAATCTCGCATCAAAATAGGCGTCGGATTACAACAAACATTACGGCGGCATTCACAGAGTGGTATCTCAGGTTTCATAAGAAAATCGTGACGTCTGGTAATAAAGCCTTATAAAGTTTGTTTGTCATCCTTTAGTTTAATACATGTACTAATATATCAATCAATCAATCAATCAATCAATCAATCAATCAATCAATCAATCAATCAATCAATCAATCAATCAAAATATAGTTTTTAAATTTAAATCATTTAAATAAAACGGCATGTTCTGCAACATGTGCAATAATTTCTGTTTTTAAATATAAGAATTGTTTTGTAAACAAACAGTATATAACTAGATCCTGAAATTTTTTGCATTTTCACTTTTAAAAATAATCAAGTGATAATTTTCTAATTATATCAAATCATTTTTTTTAAATAAAAAATAATACTATTTTTACAGTTCTACAAAAATTTATATTTGATTAAAACAAATAGTATAAAATATCTAACAACAAATCAGCCAGGAATTTCTTACATTTATTTTGTTGGAAATTTTTCCTATTGTTTTCTAATTAAAAACCTGAAAAAAGACATTTGTTGAGTTTGTTGTTGAATAAATGACGTCTTAGTTTAATTTTAGTCCAAGACTTTTTGCTATTTAAACAAACGTTTTTTGTCTAAGCTAAGTGTACTCGACTCTAATCTTAATTGACAAGAATTGCTTGTTCTCCTACCTAGTCCTGGGTGTCTCCGGGTACTCCGGTTCCCCCCCCCCAAAAAAAAAATAGAAGCCATGATATAGCTGAAAAATTGATTGCTGAAAGTAGCGTTAAACAAAATTTAAAGCCGAACAAACAAACATACTATATACAGAGAAACCATCATATGCATACAATTAACGCAGTCATCAACAAACTACACAGAGAGGATACTATTATCAACATACTACACTGAGAGGACGCAATCATCAATATAATATACAGCAAATACTTAGTCCGAGGGGGGGGGGGGCGAGGTTCTCCGCGTACTCCGCCCCCCCCCCCCCAAAAAAAAAGAATAGAAGCCATGATATAGCTGAAAAATTGACTGCTAAAAGTTGCATTAAACAAAATTTAAACAAACAAACAAACAAGCAGTCATCAGCATACTACACTGTGAGGACGCAATGATCAACATACTACATACAGAGAAACGATCATATGCAAATAACGTAGTCATCAACAAACTACACAGAGAGGAAACTATTATCAACATACTACACAGAAAACACGCGAAAAATCAACATACTAGACATAAAGGATGCAATCATCAACATACTAAACAAAGAGGACGCAATCTTCAACATACTACACTGGGAGGACGCAATTATCAATATAATATGCAGAAAATACTTATTCTTCAATATACTACACAGTGGGGAGGCATTCTGCAACATACTACACAGAAAGGACGCAGTCTTCAACATACTACACAGAGAGTACGCAGTCTTCAACATATTATACAGAGAGGACGCAGTCATCAACACATTACACAAAGAGGCAACATACGTCACAGAGGACGCAACCATCAGTATATTACACTATGACGATGCATCAGCATCCTTTACAACGAGAAACATTCATATACATACAACGCAGAGAGAACACAGTCATCAACACATAGATGACGCATTCTTCAACATACTACACAGAAAGGACTCAATCATCAACATACTACACAGAGAGGACGCAATCATCAACATACTACACACAAAATAATTCATTCTTCAACATACTACACAGAGAGGACACAGTCTTCAAAATAATACGCAGAGAGGAGCCAGTCTTTAACATACTACACAGTGAGGACGCAGTCTTCAACACATTACACAGAGAGGACGCAGTCTTCAACATACAACACAGATAGGATGCAGACATCAACACACTACACATGTACAGAGAGATGTATTCTGGATCAACTTACGTATAACTCAGGGTCAATGAGTACAGTTCACCCTGTATAAGAACGTATTAAGTATCAGCGATACCTATACAATATACGAGGTCAATATTCCGGAGGCACAAAATAACCTTCCTTTTTACTTTTAATATTGCAGTTTACTCTCAGCTAATGAGCTCATTTACTGGATATCGAAAATTTCGAACAGGATAAATGTACATGCAACTCCGCAGTCAGATGCTGCTGCTCAGTCGATTTTGTGTAAACAACTTATTGACGTCACAGATATATATTTTTTAAATGCCGACATTAGCGTGCTTGCTTGAAGGCACAATTATACACAGTTCATCCATCTCAAAGGGCTCACTGGACGTTAAACACAGACAATAAAACAATTCATCAACATAAGTCAGATCATCAATATGATTAGCACGCCTTTACCCTCCAGTCGATGTTTTTCAATGATCTCAGCAAGCAGTACAGGATTATGAAGTTTATTATTCTAACATGAAATATAAATTCAATCACCGTTTGTTGCATAACTGATAGTTATAAGATTGATATGTATGTATTTATGTATATGAAAAACAGAAAATGCAGATGCTGATGGAATGTTGATATGTAAACGTTATTGAATGCAGACGTTTCTTTTTAATTCTGTTTGCCGAAACCGTTTTCTTTGATGATTGTAATTGACAAAAAAATTAAGGATTTTTTTTATTATAATGTAAGAAAGGACCAGTTTACGTATATTTTATTTGCTATTTGTTTTGTCAATGTTAAGATAGTTCCTTTATAAATCGGAAATAGTTTTACGTTTTCTTGTTCATCTGGTATTGACTAGGGGTACAGAAGAGACGGGTAAAGCTGGTAACCAGTTTGATAAGTTATAGCCTTGTTAGTTTTTTCTTCATTGTTAAGTTTTTCACGCTTTTGCGAACATCCGTCTCATACGTTGAATAAAATATTTGAAAATGAAAAATTTGCCTTGAAAATTGAAGATACCACTGATATGTATACGTGATTTTTCTGAATAGTACTTTTTTTCTGATTTCAGAGACAGGTATCAGTATAAAACTGACTGTACTGCTTTTAACTATAATTTTACAAACGAGTAAGTTAATTAATAGAAAGATTACGCAGTCTTCAACCTAATACCACACTTTTTTAAGTCACGGAATTGACATCATATACGAAAATAGGTTCATTAATGACAATCCTTTTGCGATAAACTCTGACGTCATTTTCCTGACAAGAACATTTTTAAATTCAGCACATATTTAAAACCAACCAATTATACTGGTTAAGCAACACATTTCTAAAGTAAAGAAATTGAGCTTAGATAATTTTAATTTAATAAAAATTGTATTAATTAAAAATAACAGAGTCTATCTTTTTAATGTCGTAAAATATTTTGTTTGTTTTAAGTGAATTTAATGTATTCAGCATTAAATTCCTTTATCGAAGGAAGACTGACTAGTATAGTTGTTGGCTGTTGTTGCTTTCGCTCTAGTATTCCTTAAACGTATGATTGGTGATTGGTTAAACCTGTCTTAAAATAGAAAAACCAAATCGAGGTTCGGTCTTTTGAAAATCGTCTGCAAGGAGGTGACAGGAAAAATGTCGGTTTGGCAATCTAAATTTTTTAATCCTTATTAATCTTCCATTCAACAACACTTCTTTGGAAGAAAAAATTGTTTAATGATCTTCCAAAGCCAGAAATCTCGAAAAATGTTATTTGGTTTCAGGATTGTTTAACAATTTCTTTAATTTTATCACATCTGGGATGGGAAGCATCATGGAGCTCCCGACATTTTATCAATATCTTGTAATTCTAGTTTCATATTTCCCCTAAACAATAATAATAATAATGTTATGTTATGGACATATTAATACGAGTAAAGCATTTCTATTTAAATAAAAATAGGAATAAAGCCCAGCTTCCCTCCCTCACGGTCACAGCTTTTTTGACAGTAAACCAATTGATAAAAGTGGTAAACTTCTTGAATGCGTGTCAAGAATCTGGATTAAAAATACTAAATGGTAGAACAATTGGAGATTTATTAGGAAAATACACTTTTGTGCTACATATAATGGATGTATAGTATAGTATTGTGGATTAATATTGTTTCTAATGATATATTTTTGCTGATTTTACTGTACATGATTTCCTTCTTTATGAAACCATTGTATGTTAGTTGTTCATTGTTAACAAATTTTCATGTAAAGAGCAGCTTTCAAAATTCATTGGAACCACTTCCATGTAAATTTATATCGACAAAAGAATCGGTCTAACTGTATTCCCAGAATATAAATAGCATTGAAAGTAAACAAAAACTTGATAGATACATTTATGACAACTAAATTTAATGACATTAATTTGTCTACTGATTCCTTAACCACAATTTTACAAGAAAATGCAGAAAAATCAGTTAAAATTGTTAAACCCCCTAGCAACATTAAAAATAAAAAATAAAAAAAAATAAAATTACAAAAAAATATATATATATAAAATAAATTTAAAAAAAAAATATTTAAAAAAAAAAAAAATAAATAAAATAAAAAAATAAAATACAATAAACCTAGACACTGGTTCTCAGATTCATGTAAAGATCTCAGGAACACAGAAAAAATTATGAAAAACTTGTAAATAAATTTCCCGGAAAAGATTAATATAGGAAAAATTCTATTCATTTAGATCAAAATACAGACATCTTTGCAAATTTGAAGAAAAGTCATATAAAAACAAAATTTGTTCTGAATTAAGTAACAACTGTCCTAAGATCCAAATGTATTTTGGAACATGATAAATAAACTTGAAAGGGAATCAGCTGGTCAAATTGAAGACACTGATATTCCAAAGGAAGAATTCATATCATTTTACAAAAAACTAAATAAAGCTGACACTGCATATAGTAATAAACAAAAAAAAAAAAAAAAAAAAAATATCACTCAGGAATTTGAGACCCTAAAATCAAATATTAACTTCTCAGTCTCAGGTGAGTCGAACAATGAAATCACCTGTGAGATGATAAAAGCAATTAAATTACTTAAAAATGGTAAAAGTGCATCATCAGACCTCATCTCTAATGAAATGCTGAAGAATAGTACCACAGCATTAATTAAACCACTCTGTAAACTTTTTAAATTTTTTCACATGGTATCTTCCCTAAATCTTTGAATGAAAACTATTTAGTTTTATTACATAAAAAAGGTAATAGATTTGACCCTAATAATTATAGGGGAATATCTATCAGCTCAAACTTAGGAAAATTATTTAATAAGATTATAAACAATCGACTTTTGGAATTTATGAATAATCACTTTCTAATAAGTAAGAACCAAATAGGTTTTAAAGAGAAGTGCAGGACTTCTGATCACATTTTTACTCTAAAAGCTATCACAGATAACTATAAAATGAAAAATCAAAGTGTTTGCAGCCTTCACTGACCTAAGAAAAGCCTTTGACACAGTGTGGAGAATTGGTTTTTATTTATAAACTGCTAAAACATAACACTCCTAATGAAATATTTAAAATTATATACTCCATGTATACTGATACTATGAAAAATTAAATTTTCAAATGATCTAAGTGAGCCATTTATATCTGAAAGAGGTGTTAAACAAGGTGATGTTTGGAGTCCTCTTCTCCTTAACTTTTTTATAGATGATATAACAAAAAAAAAAAAACTGGAAAACAACATATATTACCCAGTGGTCTTGGGTGGTATTAGAGTAAGCATTCTTCTTTATGCTGATGATATTGTACTAATATCTCAGAGTAAGGAAGGGTTGCAAAACTGTCTCATTGCCATGCAGGATACTGTTAAATATGGCATTTACATGTAAATACAGATAAATCCAAAGTAGTAGTATTTAATTCGAATGGTAAAACCTTTTTAAACCAATTAAAATATAAAAATTTATATATCTAGAAACAGTATCTCAGTACTGTTATCTAGGCATTTTAATAAAATGTAATGGCAACATTAATCTAGCTATTAACACATTGATGGAAAAAGCCAAAGAGCATATTTTGAAAATTAAAAAGCTAATTGGATTAAATAATCCTTGCAAATTATTAGAAAAACTCTTTGATACACTAATTTTACCCATTATCACATACTGCAGTTAAATATGGGGTATTTTCTCTACCTTTAAACATACTGAACCATTTGAAAAATTACATCTTAATTTATAAAAGAAATTCTAGGTGTACATTGCAAAGCTACTAATGATGCATGTCGAGCTGAACTATGTCGACTTTCCCATAAAAAGTAAAATTCTGTACTCAAGCATCAAATATCTAGATTATAGACTCGGAAAATTCTTTAGTTAAAACTATTTTTGAAAATTCTGTTCACTCAACCAATTGGATTATCAAACTGAAAACAGTATTAAATAATTTAGGTTTTTCCTTTCTAAATCGTGATTTAAGCTCACTTAAACAATACTTAAATCAAATAAAAATTAGATTAAATGATCAAAATCTCCAAAATCAAAATACACTTATAGACACATCTCCAAAACTAGAATTTTTTTCAAAATTTTTGTTTTTAAATAGGATGCAGACCTCGCTATTTAGATATCTTAAAGAAAGCTAAAGACAGGCCTGCTCTTTGTAAAATTCGTTTCAGTGCTCATAATCTAACGATAGGAAAGGGAAGATAACAAAAACTAAATAGAAAAGATGGAAACTCTAGTTTGCAATGCAGGAGAAATTGAAATTGAAGAACACTTTCTGTTGCATTGCAAACATTATAAGCTGATAAGTACATTTCTTAAGAAAATCAAAAGTTTAATCCCAAATCTTTTAACAAATCCCTATTATGCTTTTTGTTGAATAGCAAATCTGAATTTTGTCTAAAACTTACTGCTACATTTATTTTAGAATGCTTTGAATTAAGAAGAAGTTGTATCATATAAAACGTAATTTTAATTGGTTATATCATCTTTATACTATATAATATAATATAATAATAAATACAATTAATGTAAAGAATTGTATTACATTTGTATAACACACTTTGTATTGATCCTTTAAATTGTTGTGCCTTAACATGTACTGTACCATGAGTTTGTGCTAGTAAATATTTGTATTCGTATTTGTATTTTTTCCACATTTTCTTTAACATATATTATTGTTCTGTATTCACAGGAATGAATACACCTTAATTTTCTGCAACCATTTATGTTAATAAAGGCACCAGTCATACCGGACCCACCTTAACTAAGACTGGTTACAAAATTTATTGAACTACCGGCATCAGTTTCATTTTACATTTCTTTTATGGTAACCGTTGTTTTTGAAACAATTTATGATATGGCCAGTTAAAATAAATGAAATACATGCATCTCCGGCAATTTTTATTATCAAAATAATTTAACATCTTATTTCTTGGCACACGCCAGCTGGGCGTCCATAGTTCTGCGTTTTAGAGGCCCAGACTTGATCCAACACGCAGCGGGCACCGGACTACCTGTTTAATTCAAAGACTAATTTCACATTGGTATGGCAACACATTCCTCCATGGAAATAATTGTCAACTGAAGATATAAAATCTCTTGGAATGCAGAAATCCAATGTTTTTTTCAAAAATTATATTAGAATCCCTTCATGTAACTAAATTTTAACTGTTTACACATAATTTACACTTTATATCTTTATAAACGTTTGTTGCTTTTAATTCTAGTATATACATGCATATTAGCAAAACACTACAGATTCCGAATGCTATACAAGTATGGCAGGTCATACATCTTGTAATATATTTTGCTAAATCGTTAATGAAATTGGTACTTCGCTTCCTTTTCTCGAATATTTTCAGGTATTGGGTCAGCTTGGAGCTTGTGAATTGAGGAGCCTTGCAAGGAAACACAAGTTCTGCCTTGTTTGTTTATACATCATAAGGAATGCATTAACTCAATGGTTATATTGGAACCTTTATTAAATTGGAAGACCCTCCAAAAATTTATTATGATAAATATTGGGCGGAAAGATCTTGGTAATGTATTGGTTAGAATGCAATTCTGGATGTTATTATTCTCTGGTCGCTGGAAATTTTTAAATAATTTGACAAATTGTGTTCGTGTTATTGACCAAAAACGTTACATAAACAAATATTTAGACAAATCTACACGCTGCAATTATTTAGTTTACTATGACATAATACATACTAAAAATTCGTATTAAATTGGAAGACCCTTCAAAAATTTATTATGATAAATATTGGGCAAAATGATCTTGGTAATGTATTGGTTAGAATGCAATTCTGTATGTTATTATGCTCTGGTCGCTGGAAATATTTACATAAACAAATATTTAGACAAATCTACATGCTGCAATTATTTAGTTTACTATGACATATGCATACTAAAAATTCCTAATTGTATATTTTTTCTGCAAATATTTAGTTAAATTTATATACTAGAGCAAGTTTTCCCACCGTAGGTCGGGATGCTCTCCGGCTTTCTCCCCCAATAAAAAACTGAACGCCATGATATAGTTGAAAAATTGCTGTAAGTGGCGTTCAACAACATTCCAACCAACAACATAAGTATACTAGAAGTTCCGAATTTGTATATACATTCAAGCACAGACATTCATGTGCTATTTCAATTTGTTATTTACATTTATATTGATGTAGATATGCCATATATATACTAGAAATATATTATATTGAATATAACAGTGCTATTTGAATTTCAATTTGCTATTCATATATATAAATATGCCATATATATACTAGAAATACATTATATTATATATTAGTTATATATCAGTTATATATTAGTTATAGATATATATTTAACAGTATTGGCACAGCTGTGCAGTTCAAACCCCCCCATTCTGTGGCGGTTGCCTGAAACGACACATGACGAGCATCTGTCATTTCAGTCAATTTGGCAGATTTTTCACTGCACTGGCCCCCCTTTTTATTAACTGTCAACTAGCAAATATCTAAATTCTGGAGTAACCTCTGTTTCCCAGGGTTGCTCATCCCCCATATATATCAGTTGCTAATTCATTTATGGTCTGCCATCAAGTTGCGGCGACCAATATATAGACTTGAACTTTAATCTTATCTTATATTTGAAATATATATATTTATTTATTTATCTATTTATCTATTTATTTATATTTATATATATATTATTGTACTTGTATAATAAAGCTGTGGCCAAATACTGCCAATCTAGATCTTTGTTTTTATTCAGCATTCTCTGAGATAAGTGAATTTAATGTATTCAGCATTAAATTCCTTTATCGAAGGAAGACTGACTAGTATAGTTGTTGGCTGTTGTTGCTTTCGCTCTAGTATTCCTTAAACATATGATTGGTGATTGGTTAAACCTGTCTTAAAATAGAAAAACCAAATCGAGGTTCGGTCTTTTGAAAATCGTCTGCAAGGAGGTGACAGGAAAAATGTCGGTTTGGCAATCTAAATTTTTTAAACCCTCCCACCCACCTCCATTACATAACACGCACAATGGTAATACATTTTGTAATATATTTTGCTAATCATCTTGTTAATGAAATTGGTACTTCGCTTCCTTTTCTTGAATATTTTCAGGTATTGGGACAGCTTGGAGCTTGAGAATTGAGGAGCCTTGCAAGGAAAAAGCACAGTCTTGTTATCGCCGTGGAGTGTGAGAAGCGTGCAAATGGTGGTTTCGGACAATAAGGCAGATTTTTCACTGCACTGGCCCCCCTTTTTATTAACTGTCAACTAGCAAATATCTAAATTCTGGAGTAACCTCTGTTTCCCAGGGTTGCTCATCCCCCATATATATCAGTTGCTAATTCATTTATGGTCTGCCATCAAGTTGCGGCGACCAATATATAGACTTGAACTTTAATCTTATCTTATATTTGAAATATATATATTTATTTATTTATCTATTTATCTATTTATTTATATTTATATATATATTATTGTACTTGTATAATAAAGCTGTGGCCAAATACTGCCAATCTAGATCTTTGTTTTTATTCAGCATTCTCTGAGATAAATGATGTTTTTCCCAGCTATATCATGACGAATAGTTTTTATTGGGGGAGGAAGCCGGAGTACCCGGAGAGAACTCCCGACCTTCGGTAGGAAAACTGGCAATCCTTGTCAATTAAGATTGGGTTAGAGTATACCCTGCCCGCAGTGAGACTTGAACCCGCAACCTAGATGTTGACAGACCACGTGATCAGTAGTAGACGAACTACCGTAACCACTCGGCCAACGAGGCAATTGAATAAGAGAAGGCCAAAAGCACAAGGCATTCCATGCCCTATGATTAGAAACCTTGCGTGAGGGGCGGCATGGGAACACCAAAATTAACATCGTTAATTATATTTAACTTATTCATAAAAAATGCTTCGAACAGTGGCCATTATTTAGAAAAATAGCGAAAGGATATCTTAATTAAGAAAGTGACACACAGTCTTATTTTTTTATTGTTCGTCTTGTTCTTCTCAGCGAAGCTATTCCCGCCTTTAACTCTTTGGTCTTTTGACCAAGGCCTTAGAAATTGTACATGTGGATGTATCAATATAAGACAGAGTATGCTCTTCATATGGCATTGACCTTTTGACCTCCAGATTTTAATAACGAAGGCTGATCAGGCCTTTCGCCTTTTTTTCTTTTAACAGAGACCTTAGATATTTATCTTACATATTTATCTATCATCATGAGATGGTGTGTCATGTATCATAATGAACTTTATATGACCTTGACATTTAACTTAAAGGTCAAATTATGTATTGAAGGCTTGTCCGGCCTGTTACCTGTTTTTTCTTTTGACATAGGCCTTAATATTGTTACCAACTCAGTTCGCGATTCCGTATTCTAACCTGACAACCATATGCTTTCCATTGTCCGCCAGTCAGCTCTATAGGCCGAGCACTGGACCACACCCCCTCCCCCGCATGGCCCCAGTTGCTATTGATTATATATCATCACCGTTTTCATCCAATATGGAGCACGAAATGCTTACCCTACCGTATGACCCGAGTTAACCTAGGTAGTGCTTCCCCTACTGTATGAACAGAGTTTACTCAGGAAATGCTTACCCAACTTTATGACCCGAGTTTACTCCTGAAATACTTACCCTACCCTGTGACCCGAGTTTACTCAGGAAATGCTTACCATACCGTATGACCCGAGGTTACCCAGAAAATGCTTACCATACGTATGACCCGAATTTACTCAGGAAGTGCGTACAACATATACGCTTAATGCGTTTGCTCTTTAAGTTGCAAGTAGTATCAAAATACCGAACACCAATTGATACGTCTCAAAAAGACAATCCACAAATTAAAGTCCAAATAACCGGCAACCTAAGAACAATTAAGCAAAAAATATAGCAATAAAAAGTCTTTTTTTTTTTCATAGAACAAAATGTGAAGTCTTTCCCTGCATTTTGTTAGTGTTATGTCCGATAGATAGTCATAGGTAAGTAAAGAAAGGTTTACATTGTGCGTATTTAGATTTAACATTTTATAGTAAGGAAATCTAAAACTCTGCTTGAAAACTGACAACAAATTATGGTTTCCTTGTCTTTCAAATGAAATCTATGTTTCTTTCATCTGTAACGGTTAAAAAGTTAAACCAAAAAAACATTTTCAAAATACTAATCAATGGCAATAGCTCAAAAACGACAAGTTTTACGCTTTCGCATCTGAAATATTTTTTGTAGATGTCGACATTACGAACATTTTTCCTATGTATTGTCCGCTTCAATTTTGTACGGTTTACCTCTTATTCTATAAAAACTTATTACGGTGTCGGCCATTTTGAAAATGGCTGCCCGTAACTATTCGACTTTGGTCTTAAATTGAAGGGCTTGTTATGACGGTAAAAAAGCCATATGTTTACTATATTATCTCTGAGGTTTTAAAAGTTATAAGCCAAAAACTGATTAGCCAAAACGGGTTGTCGCACAGTTTTTGACCCTTACATCAAATGTTGATCTCAATGAGAGGAACATTTTTCTGATATATAGTCTGCTTCAATTTTTAATGGTTTTGGAGTTATATTGAAAACAAAATTTAATAGGCGACCATTTTGAAAATGGTGGACCGAAAACAAATTTTGATCCCGGATATTTAATAAGGACCCTCATATCTACTTGGAAACCAAGTTTTGTGGAAATCAAACAACTTTGACGTTTTCGACAAACTTCGCGTCAAAAACGCGTTACCAGGAAATTGATAGCATTGCCAGGAGTCAGGTGACAATTTCCACACCTTGGAATTTTGATATCAGTTACGGTTTATGAGTTTAATTGAAAGCAAGGGTAAACAGTGTTTGGGAGATAACTCCGTTTCTAAAAATATATCGGTTTCGCAGGGTGACTCAAGTCGAGCCCTGCATGGTAGTGTCGGTTAAGTGTGCCAAGTTTCGAAGCGATACGTCAAGACACTTTTTTTGACATATTCGGCGGAAAAAAATAATCATAAGAAATACAAGAAGGTCTTTCCACTGTAGTAAGAAAGACCTTGATAATCGTAAGAAATACAGTAAAGTCTTCCCTTTTGGAAAAGGGAAAGACCTTAACTACAGCAGTGGTTCTGAATCGGTACGGACATTTAAAAAAATGGTGGGTTATGTAGGGTTCCAGAGAAGTAATGCTATTAATTTTACTGATTTTGGTAACCAGTTTGAGTCTCTAGGTGTATCCTCTTTTATTGATAGCTTCATATAAATAGCCTGGTTTATCCTTCTTTCTGAATATTGTTATCTTCGTATAAATAGCAACAGAACAGTAGCTTTTGGGGTACAATTGCTAGTTTTGATATAGCAAACCTTATAGGTAAAAAAATACCAAGGAGCTAAGAGCTTCGGTTCCTTAACTAATATCAAGTAAACACAACGCTGTTCTTCTTAAAAGTATTGCAACCATAATTTTTCACATAAATTAGTTCTGGCTCTGTCAACAGCATGCTCAGTACACACAGGTTCACCAAGCAAACCATTCAGAGAATCATTTTACAAGTATACCTTTTAAAAAATCTTTAGCTACTGTTCTGTTCCAAACAGTTATTGCTTTTGTTTTTGAACAGTGTTGAACGCCATTTTTGGTAATTGTTCAGCTATATCTTTATATATATTTTTATTGGGTAGGAAACCCGAGTACCCGGAGAAAACCCCCGAACCTTCTCGCAACCTCAGTGTTGACAAACCACGTGATCAATAGTAGACGAACTACCTTAATCTCACCGAAACCCCTTACCAAACAGTTAAAAGGAAAACAGAAACAAAACACTTTATTTGAAGAAAGTTTTGTTACACGAACCGGAACTTTAACCAGCAAAAGACTCGAAGAAGCTACGTTAAAATCAGTACATGTACGTATATTGTAACATATAACGTTTTAAGATGAATGACAAGATTGGAAATTTAATACCAATAATTCTATTCATGCTGTAATTTATTTATATTAAGTGCTTTGATTGGAGAAAAACACTTAAATGGCATCTTCTCAGATAATTTATATATCGATATTTCCTCTGAGCGGACTACTTTCAGTTTCCAATAGAAACAAGATGGCGTCCTCCTAGCGTATCGTCAGGGAGAGGGGACAATGTTTCTCTGCCCCAATGATTTCCAATTAAATCGGTTGAGATTTCAAATAAAATATACTATAAATACAATTTAGTGTTTCATTTTGTTTTTCTTTTCAATCAATATCTACAGAGACGCGATTCCTTTGGTACTATGTTTTGCATATCCCTACGCGTTCCGGCCTAGGTACGTTTTGAGGTCTAGATGGGTTTCTGTAACTGTTTTTGCTGTTTTAAAAATCGCAACGATTATTTCATAGAATTATAAGGATTAAACACTGGGTTTAAGGAAATTATCAATCTGTAAACTCCGGCGACTCCCTCACAAACTCCTTCGGACTTAATTTGATTTGTGAGTGAGTCGCCGGAGTTTACACATTGATAATTTTCTAAAACCCAGTGTTTAATCCTATAATAATTCCATTCATGCTGTAATTTATTTATATTAAGTGCTTTGATTGGATAAAAACACTTAAATGGCGTCTTCTCAGATAATTTATATATGTCGTGATTCGGTGCTCGGTAATTTTGCTGCATGCAATATTAATTTTGTGCCAAAGATGTTAGGTTACTAAAATAGTGGCTTTTATGATGCTGAATATAGTACTTGAATTTACATAAAAAGATAATAAAATCAAAAACGCTGAGATAGAAAGTTAAATAGACTATAGACGACTTGTAATAACACACATAAACTAATCATGTTAACCATTAAAAATATCAAAATTGTACAAAACAAGCCATGGTAAAAAAACTATGCAAAAAAAAATAATACAAACAAATAGAGCGCTTTACTTGTGTGAACTTCAGAGCAGGTAATATTGTGTAATATTTACTCCACATGCACCGTTTGTCTGCACAACATTTACTATCTGTTGTTCGTACTTTGGTTTTCATTAGAGAGTAAATGACACAGGGTAGGAAAATGTCATAACATATTATTTCGACTATCCACTTTAGATCTCAACTGACCACAGGTTAATAGTCTGGTCGGAAGAGAGTTAAAATTTTGAATCTTTCCGCTAGACCTAACTAAATCAGAAGAATGTAAGAAGTCCTTCAGCATAAATAAAAGGGTTTCATATCTTTTATATATATTGTTTTTTAATTTGCCACTGAGAACCTTTGATTGACCGCATTTCCAGCAAAGAAGACCGAGTTTCTAGGCAAAAATATTATTGCTAAATCATATGCTATAAAATTTGATAAATTTCTACTAAAAGGAATGTCCCCGAACCATTTAGACACTATACAGTGTACAGAAAAAAATATCACATCTTTCTACGTTTGGAGTAGAATGTCTGACAGAATCGGCTATATCACAATTACTTTCTTATTTTATATTTAGTTATTTCTTAGCTTCATTATCCGTCGTAATCTGTCTCTTGATGAATGAAAGATAATTAATTACGAATAGATGGGAATGATAAGAGGTACAATCCTACTATTACCGTTATTTTTTGTTACAGAAATGACGTCAAAACATAATACAAAATCCAATCATTTGGTTGCAAAACTTCAGTTGTCAGATTATAGTCAAACTGTTTCTGTATATGGAAACTCAAATCTTAACATTATTAAATCCGTCTGTCTTAATTTTATTTATGGAATAATTCCTTTCTTCTTAGTTATTTCTGTGAAAGGTTGTCACATCTGATATGGAACATATTTTGTAATCAATGTTCAAGAATAAAACATGTATTGAATTTATTTAACCAGAATGATGTAATTTAGATACGTTTTGAACAGTGTTTCAAATAAACGAAACTAACTAAGACTGCTGTTCGGTAAAATAATTCCTTTTTGAATACAGTAAAACTAAAAAAATATTTAGTCCCTTATTCTGCAGTTTTGTAAGTCACCGATAACAAAAAGCTGGAATGTCAACACGGCATCTTAATTACTTGGTTGTGGCAATGGTAGAAATAACGATGTCGTTGGGCCTCTTTTTCTTGCAAATGTAAATAATCGCACATAATACCAAATTCGGACGCGGTTGAATACCCTTGCCTCTCTGTTTTTTCAACATGTTAAATTATTAAAAGGTATCTCTCCTAATATAATAAAAGATAGTGCAGTTAAGATAGTTTCATTATTGATTAGGGATTTAATGGGGACCCAAATACGAGGTCTGGTAATAACGTAATATACATGGTGAAGATCATCTGCAGCAAATTTGTTTCAAGTATTCCTATCGTGACTGGCTATTTTTCTTATTTTTCTAACGTTCTCTTTATTTAACCATCTGTTTACTGTTGTAAGGCATGTTGTAAAACATGGAGTGGAGTCTGGAGTCCAAATTGGAGTGGAGTCTGGAGTTAAAATTGGAGTGGAGTCTGGAGTCAAAATTGGAGTTGTATTTGGAGTCAAAATTGGAGTTTTTTTAAAGTAGTTCTGTGTGACTGAATAATGTTTTTAATAGCTCATAAAAATGTTATTTAATACATTACTAATTTAAAAGAAATAACTAATCTCACAAAATGTTTGCCTGTCATTCCTTCTCTTATCTTAGACTGATCTCACACTTTATGACCTGAAGATAATATACATGGATGCTGAAATTTAATATCTGTTCTGTGAAAGTCGTCAACATGTCATTTTCATTGTTTTATCTAACATATTTTCAACTTCCACATGTGTACAAAATGACTTGTAAAATCTACATTGTCTTAAAATAATGGCAGAAAACAAAACAAATAAAAATAATTCATTTTGACAAATGGGTGATAAAATTGCACTAAATCTGTTAGCCAATATCTTGCTGACAAGGTGGCTAGAATTTCACATTCTTTACAAATGTTATTTTTATTTTAGGAACGGATATAAGCCTAAAAAAATGCAAACAGGTTTATTTATATATGAGAAAATCCTTAAACTAGTAACAATCTAAACTCTTCATATGATTATATTACAATTACAGAAAATATTGTTTTATAATCTAACTTAATAGTCAAATTATACATTTTTGTCAGACCTTTAATTAAAAACAGGTTTCATGTAACTTTGCAGAAAACATGTTACATGAAAATGACATGTTGACGACTTTCACAGAACAGACACTAAATTTCAGCATCTATGCATATTATCTTCAGGTCATACTAAGATGAGATCAGACTAAGATAAGAGAAGGAATTTCTTTTAAAGTAGTTATGTATTAAATAACATTTTAATGAGCTATTAAAGACATTAATCACAGAACTACTTCAAAATTTAAAAGGAACTTTAATTTTTGACTCCAAATACAACTCCAATTTTGACTCCAGACTTCACTCCAATTTTGACTCCACACTCCACTCCAATTTAGACTCCAGACTCCACTCCATGTTTTACAACATGCCCTGTTAATAATAATTTTACTGATCATTAAATATCCAAGCCACAAGTACGGCAATGCCAGAAAATGTGCCAATGTGTCTTTATAGATCCAAAATGGTCGTTCGAGTTTAGTATAATAATTAGTATTATATATATATATATATTATTATTATTATAAATCACATTTATATAGCACCCTTTTCATACATATACATACGCTCAAAGGTGCTTTACAAACAAAGCATACATTTTAAGAATACGATTAATCGAATCATAAGTTCCTATAATAAATTAAAACTTTATATAGAGTTACTGAAACTTAACGATTAAAAAAAAATGTGAAATAAAATTACACAACATATTGGTAGGTAAAACGTCCAGAACATAATGCGCTGCGTATAAAAGAGATTGTCTATGTGTATAGTTCATATATCGGATCGAGAAACATAAATGTAATATAGCAAAATTACGACTACTGTACTTCATAACACTGAAGGAAAAGGTATGTTTTAAGAAATTTTTAAAAGAAGCAAAGCTGCTAGACTGGCGTAGTGTCAGTGGTAAGGAATTCCATAGCCGAGGTGCACACACACAGAAACAGCGGTCTCCGTAGCTCACTGTTTTAGATCTGGGTTGTACTAAAATCAATGTATTGTCTTGAGATCTAAGTGTTCGCTTTGGTGTATACAGTTCCAGCAAAGATCTAATATACGCTGGTGCTTGATTGTGAAGTGCCTTGTATGTAAGGGTACAAATCTTGTACTTGATTCTACTGTCTATCGGTAACCAATGCAGCTCTTTCAAAATCGGTGTGATATGACAGGAGCGAGGAGCTTTTGTAATTATACGCGCTGCTGTGTTTTGAACGGTCTGAAGCTTGTTTAGAGTGGTTTTGGGAAGTCCATATAGCAGAGAATTACAGTAGTCTAGTCGCGATGTAACAAGACTATTGACCAGAGATTTTGTAGCATCACATGTTATATATTGTCTTATGTGGCCAATCTGACGTAATTGAGCATAGCTGGATCGACACACAGAGTTAACATGGCTTTCCATATTCATCCTGGAATCGAAGAACGCTCCGAGATTTCTGACAACTTTTGCTGGCTTTATCAAAGATGCACCAATATTGATGGTAATATCCCCAACAAACTGCTCATTATGTTTGGATGAGAAGACAATGACTTCAGTCTTGTCCGTGTTTAACTTCAGCATGTTTGTATGCATCCAAGATACAATGTCTGAAAGGCATCTCTCCACCCGACGTAGAGCTTCCTCAGCGCTGACCTTATCATTTGGCTTGAACGCCAAATATAGTTGAGAGTCGTCCGCGTAAAAGTGGTGATCCAGACTATGGTCTCTACAGATAGAACCTACAGGCTTGGTGTACATAATATAGTTTTTTGGGCCTAACACTGATCCCTGAGGTACACTGTAAGTCATGAGAACAGCCTCCGACAATTGGCCGTCTATACAAACTGCTTGGTACCGATCACTGAGGTATGACGTCATCCATTTTAGCGGAGCACCCATAATACCAAACTCGTGCTTAAGTCGATTAAGAAGAGTAACATGATCTATGGTATCAAATGCTGCTGAAAGATCCAATAGAACAAGTACTGTAATGTTATTATGATCTAAGGATTGTATTATGTCATTTTGTACCTTAACTAATGCACTCTCAGTGGAATGAAACTTCCGGTAAGCTGACTGATTTGGTTCATGCAGGTTGTTTAAAGCAAGATGAGTTTCTAGTTGCATGTCCACAGCCTTTTCTAAAACCTTGGATATAAAGGGCAAATTAGAAACAGGTCGTTTTTAAGTTCGTTCTTGTCAATGTTCGGTTTCTTTAGTAATGGCCGTATTCGTGAACATTTAAACACTTTTGGGACGTAGGCCGTTTCTAATGAAGTATTAATTATCTTTGTCAGAATAGGTAGCAGTTCATCTATGCAAGATTTTAGTAGCCATGTGGGTATTGGGTCAAGCTCACATGATTTATTAGGTGACTTCAAAATAATACGTTTTAATGTCTGCTCAGATACTGGTACGAAATCCATCATGTTGGAAGCCAATGGTGAAAATTGGGTTAAAACATTTGTGTTCATATTGGACGACGAGTTCTGTGTTTTGATGTCGTTTCTGATACCTTCGACTTTATTGATAAAAAAGTTACTGAAATCTTGAGCTAACTGTTTTGAAGATGTAGATGAAGGTAGAACCACTTCATTGGATGCACCCAGAAGGTGTTTCGTAATCTTGTAGAGGTTTTTCTGATCCCGACCGTCAGAAGCTATTTTGTTAGAATAGTAGGTCACCCTTGCTTCCTTGAGTAGCTTATTCACTGTAGAACATTGTTCCCTGTATAGTTGATGGTCAATGCAGAGTTTAGATTTACGCCAGTTACGCTCTAATTTTCGCTTTTTGTGTTTAGCGTCATAAAGTTCATCTGTATACCAAGGACAATCATTTCTCAGAATAATGCTTTTGGTGCGAAGCGGAGCATGCCTTTCCAGCAACATGGATAGCTCACTAGTGTATGCATCAACCAATTTATCTACATCTGTACATGTAGCTAGTAACTGATCATTCAGTAAGTCTGAGGCTTCGATGTCACTTTTAAAAGACTGGATATTAATCGTACTCAGTTTTCTGAAAGAGATAGTTTTCCGAACTGGTGCAGGCTTAGAAAATTTTGCCCTGAAATTTACAGCTAAATGATCGTGTGAAATCTTTCCCGAAGAATCCGATAATCCGGGGTCCATAATGTCGATATGAGAAACAATGTTATCTGTGTCCCTAGTGATTATCTGGTCTAAAATATGTCCTCCTACATGTGTTGGTTGTGCGACATGTTGCTTCATACCACTTGATTTTATGATATTGTCAAATCGTTCCGTGTCGCGATTACTAGGAATGTCTAGGTGGAAATTTAAGTCGCCGACTATGATGACACTCTTGTCAACTGTAGCATATTTCGCCAGAAATTCGGGCCAGTCATGCTCAAGAAAGTCTTTAATTTTACACTTGTTTTGTTTTGACGGAGGGGGTCTGTACACTACAGCAAGACGTACAGAGTAATTATTCACAGTAAGATTGCAGTCCAAGTACTCAAAGCTTGAGATTTGTGTGTCAATACTTGAGGCAATAAGATTTACATCAATTTGTGATTTGAAAATTAGTGCAACACCGCCACCGCGTTTTCCACCATTGCCACGGGGTACATGCTTAATACAATAGCCATTTGGAATAAGTTCACTAAGACACGTTTTGTCAACTGTGCTCCCAAGCCATGTTTCAGTTATTGCAACTACGTCAAAATCGTTTGATTGTATATAGTCACAAAGTGAAAGTGTCTTGTTTTTTACTGATCTCGGGTTTATACTGCATACTGACAGACAATTTTGTGCCTTAACAGGTTCTGGATTGTCGTATTTAATTTTAATAATATGTCTATTTATTGCATTGGTCTTAAAAGAAAAAGGTTTATGAGAGCTATTACTGTTTACATCTGTTGATACAATTTGTATGGCCTGGGGTACAGTGATTATATATATATAATATACTTTGTCTTATTAATATAATGAAATTGTTTGCAGCTTGCCAGAAAGCTGACAATATTTTACACACTCTACGCTTGATCTTCACACAAACGTAAAGACTTTTTTTACGGTAGAGGGTGGTTATACATAATTACCTGCACGTGTTATCTAGGCACTGGAATGCTTTTTGGAACTGGCATAAGTATTTATGTTTTATGTATGACAGAGAAACAGAACGAAATTCCTTAGACACGATGACGTGTTGCACAGGGGATACTCATCTTCAATGACGGAAAGAAATGTCACAAAGAAGGGATGATGTTATATCTGTCTTGGCGAAACCTTTTTAGAGGCAATTAGCCAGGTATAACGTAATGTAGCTATTTAAAACAAAACTATAGCGATGATTTTTAACATTTGTATTGATACGAAATGTTTTGTTTTTCAAACTTGTTTCACTTATAGTGGTACTGAGCAGATTGTAATCCGTGTATTAATAATTTAATTTATGATTAGTAAGTAGTAGGTGCTAAATAACAATCAGTCAATCTGAATACAACTGAAATGTTGCTCACTGGACGTTAAACAACAATTAATCAATCAATAAGTAGTATACCACCTTGCCTTTCCGAAGCTCAAGTCTCTAATCAAAACATAGAACATGAGAAACGTAGCAAAACACATCACAAAAAAAACATCATTAAAAGGAATAAAAATGGACCCGTTGACATGGCACGAATATGTGCTTTGCCAGCAACACCTGTCGGGCAAATTCCTGTAAAGTAATGTGCGGAAATATTTGGCTTCTTGGTTCGATCTGTAAACAAAAAGTTGGAATATAGAAAGTTCTACAGTGTTAAGCCTTGATTGTCAAGTAACTTTGCATTTTATTACTTTAAACGTAAATTCCGATAGTGGCAATTTTTATCTACGTGGGAGTCAAATTTATTCCTTTGATTATTTCTACAGAACTTAGTTTCGGGGAAAAGGTAGATTATTAAATTATAGCCCAATTTACATTAAGACAAATATCATATTTGCGAGGGGTTTTAAAATAGAACTGATAATAAAATAGCATTATTCTTATTCCAAGAATGTCTGGTCTCTATCATCAATACCGCATCATGTTTTTCTCATAGTTAATATTCGAATAAGGTTTTCAAGCAAAATACCCAAATGAAAAAAACCACTTAATTAACCACAAGTATTTGTTAGTTCCACATTTTATTACAGAAAAAAATTGGAATCGGCAACAAACATGTTGATGTGTTTTATGAAGCATTGTTGAATATTAATGTTTGTCCATTGTATTCATTACTGTTAAAGTTATCAAAATATACTATTATAACAGTTCAAGTAAAAGTGTGTAAAAATCGAATAACATGCATTAGCTATTAACAAACATTTTATGTTCTTGTGTGGCATTAATAGGTAAAAAGTAAATATCGTACATAGAATGTACAATCATCTCTAAATAGTAAGAAATTGCTTAGCGCTCATAATTCTTTTCAAATACCAGTTTCCTTTTTACATCATGACGAATGCTATTTTAATCTTTCTCGCTTAATGAAGACACAAATCCAAGATACAGTAACGATATTTTTGTGCGTCTTTTCTTATTATATAACGTTCGCTGAATCATCTTCCTGTAATTTAAACAAATTATTTTAGTATCAGAACACAGCATACATCACCCGGAAGCAGCAGTTCAACCTACAGTGATTTCAATTCAAAAAACAGCAGTGTGTTATAAGTAGCAACAGATAAACGATTGCAGTCTAAATTAGTTAATGCCAGGAATTGTACAATAAAACATAATTTAGACCGAGAAGGATATCGATTTTTCCAACCCTTGGTTGCTCAGACGGATAATCAAGATCTTACAGATGTCATGCTACCGAAGGGATGTTTGTTTTTATAAAAATAGAATTGTTTCTTTAAGAAGATTTGCTCTCGAGTATATTTATAACCTGTAGATCAGATAAACGTAAATGACAACGGCATGCAACACCCACTACTTCAGTACTCTTCACTGTCAACACAGCGCTACAATTGGATTCCTAAGCCATTTATAAGTAAGTCAGCATTTCTTGTTTTTAAATAATTAGATACCTAATTGAAAGAAAAATTATGAGTACAAAAAGTATTATTTATTAATGTCAATGACTTGTAGCACACCTTCAAGTAATAATTGTTATTTAAGTATTCTCTTCAAGACTACTGTTTTATAGTCTTTCGAGTTTTCTTTTTTTGAGTTTGTCATATTTTTCTATCATTCAGATTTAAGGTTTAAATCGTGGGTTAGGTTTACTTATTAATTGACTTCTTGTATAACTTTGTACTAATTTTCGTCAGAATTAATCTCGAAGTAGTAAGTAGGTCGTCTTTCCTGTATTGTTAATTATTATACTTTTTGTAAGGGAGTTCTGATACTGTCAAAAGTTGTTTAATTAGGCATAGAAAAGATAAAACTATATCGCGAAAACCAATGATGACAGTATGCATCATCTTAAACTTTCTGTTAAACATGCACACAAAACCAGCAACATAGAGAACTTTCTGTTTTAGGCCTCGTTATAGGTGCATAGATTGGTTCTAATTTATAGAATACATACCACTTGTATTGAAAAAGGTTTAATGTTAAAAAAATTCAGTTTGAAATTCTAAAGTTACTTAATAAATCCGGAAAGGAAGTAATAAAAATCTGTACATCTTTGCATGACGAGAAGAATGCACCGCAAAAAACATAATGAAATCGTATATTTCAGAAAAATTAAACAAACAATTTTTTTAACACTTAAGTATATGCGTTCTTTGATAAAGGAGATTCTTATGTACTTTTATCAAAGAGATTCAAAGTTTTTTATGTGAGCAGTTTTCTCATAATCGCTATTTGTTGTTGGGTATACCATCACTGAAAATAAATAAATCTATTTTTAATTATATTCTCACACCAACTCCCCTTTAAAATTACACACTTATTTACATCAGTAACAAGAAATCAATATTTTATCTTACTTAGTTCTAAATTTTAACTCCTTGTTCAAGATTAAATCTCACAGCAACTACAACAAAAAATATAATGTCGATGTCGACTATAATGTACGATGCCAATTCGAAACCAATCTAGATTCTACAGAATAATGAGACGACATGATTAATGAATGTTGTCCTGATCATGATTTGAATTTCGTTTCAAAACTATCTTTCGTGCTCAATATTTAAGGTTTGTCGTCTTTGTGTGTGTGTTTGACAACACAAGTATCACTTCGAAGAAGCGAACAAAAAACTGATTGAGCTCAGATAGATTTGTCACCAAACGTGTAACAGGAGAGGTTACGATTAATATAGATCGATGTTTGCTTAACGTCAAAGCAGTATTTCAGCTATATTTCAGCGGGAAAAGGGATGGGCCAACGGGAAAAAACTTGTACTGCCACTTAAAGAGTATGAGGTATTGGATAAGGATAAGAACAGAAATTTTTTTGTGTGCAGCTGCTTCAATGAGCCACATGGGGGCGCGCCGGGCAGCTCTGTGGTTCGAGCACTTCGAACCCTATCCAGTATGTCCCAGTTACGATAAATAATTTATCTCCATTCATTGATGTAAAAAAGACTCCGCAAATCTGAAAGTGCTATTTTATTGATATTTTGTATTTTCAAAAGATTTTTTAAATTAGATATATCAATGTTGCGTTACGTATTTTATTATAATGTAATCGTAACTTTATTTATAGAGTTCTCATTTGAAATTCTTTTCTTTCATTATTCAATTCTAGCCATTAGTGGGTCGATGCATTATTTGCGTAAGTCACGTCTAAAAAGAATTTATTAACCTAAAATTTACTAACGATTTATACTTTTTGCAAAATGAAATACAAAGTCACTTAAGTTAAGGAGTGATAGCTATCAATGCCAGTCTTCAGAAAACGGTTATTGTTATTGCAGAGTGTAATTACAAGTAAACACATTATGTTGCGAGATAATCAAAACTTATTAAGAGAATCATTTTATTTGTTCTTCGTTATCACATACAATTAGATTAAAGGGTCATAGAAAATCGGTTTTTGGCAGCAAAGCGAGGAATTTTATGTATTTACGATAGCAGCATTTCAGGCAAACACTGGTGTTGCGCAATGTACTCTTCCGCAAATGACGTATAATACTATATGCATTATGTCTGTCTTAATCATGTATTCTAGTGCATAAGTTGATCGTGATTCATTTAATTAACTGTGTATTTATAAAGATTCTAGCTGTCTGTTTCGTCAATGAATTGCTACAACGCGTATAGGGAAAACATATATACCTATCGTGATTGAGATAATTAAAACAATTGGTGCAGGCAAAACGCAGGTGTAAAGCACTCGTGGATAAAAACTAGATATTCAGTGTATATTCTTTCTTTTTAAAAATATTTGAATATAGAAAAAATGTACAAGTATAAACGAAAATATGGTTTGCACTTGTTTTAGTAGTTTCACATGGGCTTAGATTTTGTCATGGTCAATTTGATAAGAAATGTTTAAATTCATTAAAATTTTCCTAGCAGGTCCATGAAAAAAGAAGGTATAGTAGATTATATTCCTAACACCATATATTATTATATGACTTACATTTATCTTGATTTTAATTGGCCCAGGGTATCATGGAGAGCATTATGCAGATGGTATGTTTACCTCAAAGTAGTTAAAAATAGACTGATATAAAATTGTTGACCTTTGAGTAGATCAAAATAAAATATCACTTTTCAGTCGTAAAACATAGAATTAAACAATATGAAACAAGTATAAATTAGATTTTTTGAATTAAAAACAACAAACAATCAAAATCATTTTAAAAACATTCTATTTGTTTACACTGATTCAAAATTTTTCAAAGAACTCCTACAGCGAAATTTTTCATAATTGTTCTAATATTACTAGTACTAAAAAATTTAATTGGAAAAATGTGAATTTCTTTTAATTTAAAATGTGATAGTCTACTGTTGTTATTGTTGAAATAAATTGTTATTGTTATCCTGTTTTTATTACAGACTTTTAGTGGAAAAGTAAAAACAGGCATATAATAAAACATTTATCGACTTTTGTATACGTTAATACCTGGTTTTATCAACCCTCAAAAATAATATCCACACTAGCCGTTGGCTCGGTGGATATTATTTTTTTCTGGGTTGATAAGACCAGGTATTAACCCATATCAAAGTAAATAAATGTATAATATCAGTTAACACTATATTATATCAGTTAACTGATGAAATCAACATATTTTTTCCATACCGACCACGTGGTTTACTCCATCGCAAAACAAAAGTTTTCTTTTTCTTTCGGTATCTTTATTATTAACAAAATAATGTTGTTATTGTGGTTCCGTTATTGGACAATGCGTTTAAGTAGTTTTTTTTCCTTATTATTCTTTAAATTATAATATATAGCTATTATAGATTATTTGGATTTTTTGTAACTTGTTATACAGCAGACTGGTGAATTTCGTTTCTTGGTCTGGGGCTTCTCAACAGGAACTCTGGCTATTTATTCCAGTATTATGACTGCTTGCACAAATCATTTAATATATTGGCAAGCGCGCCAACATTTTGGCAAATAGTAATGTGTTACTTCAGCAGTTCAGATAGTATGTTATATATGACTTTGTCCTTTTTGTCGGGTATCTGGAAAATAAGGAACGAAATCAAAACGAATTGAAACTAATTTAAAAAACGAAAGACATCAATGATTTAAAATATTCCATTATAATGCATGATTTTCGGAAGGCATTTTCTATAGCGTATTATGAGGCATACAATTAGCACTACTGAATTCATTTATTAATACTATAAAAAGTAGGTTGTTAAGTTGCAGATACGGCTTGGGAATGCCTTTAGGGTCAATACAACCGATCTCCTCTTTAATCTTTAATGTATATTTGTGGCTTTAATAGAAAGGACTGACCTGTTATAAAATACAGACATCCTATTTTAGTCTTTAAGGAGTGAACTTCAGATTAAAGTTTTATGAATATAGGCGCAGCCTAAATGAGAGCATCGCACATTTTACGTTTCTTGTACTTCTGAGCACCATAACAGTGCCAAGCTGCATTCCAGCAGTGATGTTAAGTATTTCTCTTATAAATGTCAATTAGGTTTCTGAGATTTTAAAAATTGTGTCTGAAATTTTATTGTTATTTCATACAAAACAAGTAATTTTGATCGATGTCAAATGCTTATAGCTAAGCAACTATGCATCTTAATGTAAGAGTTTTTCGGAAAGAAACGCATATATAAATTGTGTATTATAAGCACTTGGCTTGGCTGATGCATAATCGCTAAAAATATTTAACTAATCTTTGGACATTTGTAATTTCTAACATCGTGACTTACATGACATATACAAAAACAGATTTGAATTTTCCACAAAATACATTGATATTTTATAATAAAGCCGATTTGACCTTTACCATTTGATATCGCGAGATGCAGTTGTCAACTAGTACATTACTCATGATACCTTTTGTAGGATGGAACAATTAGTTCTATCGTTTTCCATTATAAGATTCTATTTTAGGAACATTTTCAATGAAAGCCGTGATGTGTAAACCAATCTATAAGATTATGACAAATCTGGCTTGCTGTTATTCATAAATCTGTTGATTGTGTTATTTGTAGCTTCTATTTTCTGTAATGTTTTCTAATTAATTCATTGTTTACTATAACGTATTCCAGGAATAGAAAAAAGGGCTTGACTTATTGCTAGATTTACAATTTAAAGAATTAAACTTTTGACGACTTCCTATCTTGGACTTTTAAACTTGTACTGTATGTATATGACAGACGCAGCAACATTATATATCTAATGTCTCAATACAATGCTCGTCATATTGTCTGTGAGAATTCTTTGACAGCATTATTATAAATCATTTTCTTATCTTAAAGTTCTGGGATCTAACTACTATTTTATTTTACAATTCGCCTTATAACCTATATGAAAATGTTACACATGAACTTAATTACTTTCATTGTATGATGAATATTTTTGCAATCGTAAAGTATAATATATTCAAACAATAAATACGGATTATTCTCTGGATAAATTCGAAAAAATGTTAGCTCTGTCACAACTAATTAAATATTCATATTCAAAATAATTAATGACTTTCCATAGAAAAAAGATTTCTATCAAAATATTAGTTACTAGAGTACGGGTTAGAATGTTTTCCAGACTTTCTTTCAGAAGATAGCGTTGAATTATTATAAAAGCCTGAATTGTAAAAAAAAAATGTTTAAGATATCAAATTAAAGATTTTTAAATAGCTATTTTTGCGAAACGTTTTGGAATCCATTTGCCTTGTAAAAACTGTCTTAATAATAAACACAATATTAGAACGAGGCTTTGAAGCTTACGAGGAAAAGGTGAGGATCTTTCTCCGTTTCGTGTTCCTTACATTGTGTTTATGTCTAGTCACTACACTAATATTATGTTCATCCTGCATTCTATCATACCATATTAACTCCCACAGTACATTATTTCTTTTTGTTTTCTTTTGAAAATTACTCGACAATCAAATAATATATCTGAAATACTCACTAGAAGAACCTCTATTCGGACTACTTTCTACCTTCCACGATAAATCTCTGAAACAAGCTCCCACCTGACATTCGAAATTCTACCTCTATTTATATTTTTAAAAACAATTTAAGAAATCAAGGTAATAAGTTACCTCTAAATTATTATTATGCTGGCTCTAGACATGGTCAAATATTCCACTCTAGATTACGCACGAACTGTTCTTCTCTAAACGAATACCTTTTCTCACGTAATCTAGTCGACGCGCCCAACTGTGTGTGGACACACTGAGTCAACTACTCATTACTTACTTTACTGCCACATATACTAAACCATAAGAGACAATACCATTTTTACTATTAACTGAAATGTAACTGTTGATGTAAACTTTTACTATTTGGGTCAGATAGCCTAACGCTTGAACAAAATACAGAACTCAAAACTTCATCATAGCTAGTAAACGATTCTAAGCAATATCATATTTTTTCTTGCATTTCATCACTACTTTACAGATTTTTATATTTGTGTTTAAATTTCTTTTACTCCCAAGTTATATATAGTCAAACACAGGTTAAATTATATAAACATATTTCCTGCATGAAGCATGTTTACTCATCTTAATATGTAGTACTCTTTCAACAATTAGGAAACGGACTTGATATAAGCTTTCTTAACTTGTTTCCGAATCCTTTTTGTTTTTATGTCAGCGCAAATAAGCTGCTCTGATAGGACGATTGCAGTATGAACGAAGATAATAGTTAAGTACATAGAATAATCATCACAACTGTAAGGGATTGCCCATTTAACTTGCAGGGGGGGGAGGGCCTTGGTTTTTTTCCTAAAAAAATATTCTGAAAATGATTATTGAAGAAAAAAATATTTTGGAAGCAGAGGGTAAGAAAAAAAATTATTCTGAAGAAGGATTTCTGCTATATAAATTAATGCTAATAATGAAAAAAAAAAAATTCTGTCGCAACGTCTTCAAAAAATAAATATTTTGTCGGCGCCCTGCGCGGAAAAAATTTTCTGACCAAAACAAAAAACCAAGGCCCCCCCCCTTTCAAGTTAAATGGTCTGTCCTTAAGCAGTATGACCAATATCAAAACCGTCCTTAAATGAAATAAATTGCCGATATTTGGAAATTCATAAAAAAAGCTTATGAATCGGTTTTAAAACGAATCAAAAGAAAATCAAATGAAAATGACACATAAATCAGAAACAAGTCAGTTATAATACCTGAATTGTGGTAAAATAACGCATCATGCAGCTTGTTGTCTCAGCTGTGCACATTGTATTTGCAAAAGCATTAATTTATTATTAACGTCTTATCCCAAGTGCTCTTTTAATTGCGTCCACTATGGCAAAATCAATTCTGTTCTTGCAATTAAAGACATAATTTCGGATATAACAAGCTACTTCATGAAATATTACTACTCTAGTCAGCATTTTAAGATCGTATGGTGCAGTTTTAGAAACACTTGAACAGAATCGAATGTCACTAAACAGGAAACAATCAGAAACATACACTTCAATATTACACAATCTCTGTTAGGTCTTTAGCTCTAACAGTGTTGTTGATATTTTATTTATCACAGTGGAAAAAATTTTCCAGATTGTCACAAGAATTACAAAGACCTCAGTTGCTATTTCATATTGATAAATATTTGTTAATATACCAGCACCCATATCTTTTTTTTTTGTCTTACCGATTTTTAGTTTCGGCATTCCCTCTGGAAATAATTGTGCACTTCCGGCAGTGTTGTGTTTGCAGATATATGGATCTTAATTTATTCAAGGAGTTTTACAAAAGGTTAAAGTTGTCGTCATCAAATCACTCGGTTATTTGTTTTTCCTTTAATGTGTACCGCTGATAAAGTCAGTAACAACGTACTGCATTTATCAACGAATTTATCTTGCAAATAGGAATATTCCTAATAATGATTATAGGACGTTTTGTTTTTGATGCAGACTTAATCACGGCTTTAACGTATCAGGCTCACCCTGCGGGCTCACCTAATATATGCCGTGATATAGTCAGTATCAAGAACAAAATGTCCAATATTCTATGTACACAAGGTATTTTCCACACTTTTATCTCTGTCTAAAGGACATATTTCGGGTGTTACAATTTATTTAAGTGTTATCTGCTTATTGTTCATGTATAATTTTTCGGTTGTCAGTCGTTATATGATCCATGAGTTAATTTGTTATTTGTCTGACTAGAGATGCAATCCTATAGATCTCAAAGACGTATAATATTGGAAAAGTAATCGAGATGCAATTTCGTTAAAGACTTTTTGGATTCTTTCTGTAGATTAATATCTCGTATGCAAAGATATACGATAAAAACTGGGTCAATCGAATGTACATAGTCTATAGGGTCAATGTCTAACAAGGGACATCATGGGGGCAACATATATATAAACATTATTTTGTTCTCTGCTTTGGTAAGTTTGTGGAAAAGCGAACAAAAAACAATATTGTTATATAAACTGTACCTTTATTCAAAAGTATAGACATAATAACGAACTGTGTACACGGCCGTATGTAATTAAATAAACATAATGACAAAGATTTTTTATCTAGATGAGGTTGTTAATCTAATAATGTTCAGATGAACTATGATGTGAAGATTTCAATTATATTGTAAAGTCACAAGTGAAATGAATACATCGTAGATGTTTTAATCATTTTCAGTAGCTTTATTATTGATTTCAGCAGACATTAATCTCATTAATTATCAAATATACAGCTCAGTCATTGAAAGGAAATAATGTGATTAAGATTAAGTGGAATGATAAGGTAATAGCTGATCACAGAGTTATAGTGGCCAAGATCTAGTACATTTGCATGATCTACACAGGGAAATATTGTTCACGTGAAATCAGGATTAACGTGAATTTCACGTGAAAAGTTCACATGATTTTCACGTTAAACGAGCATATTAACGTGAATTTCACGTGAAATATATTTAACATGAATTTCACGTGAAATATATTTAACATGAATTTCACGTGAAATTCACGTTGATATCATGTGAAACTCACTTGAATTTCACGTTAACTTTTTCACGTGAATTTCACATGAAAATTCGGAAAAATGAGAATTTATTTCTAAATATTTATAGAATTGCATGAAAGTTAAAGAACATTAAAAATGTTGAGAACATTTTTCACGTGAACTTCACGTAAAATTCACGTTAAATTGCTCATTTAACGTGAAATTCAGTCAAATTTTTCACGTGAATTTCACATTAATTTCATGTGAAATTCACGTGAACAAAATTCCCCTGTGTACGTGTTACGACGTTAGAACTTTGTTAATTTTTTTATTTTACATTTAAATGTGTGCGTCTGTATTAAAATAGACAATAGATATTTTCTTCGGAATTGAAAAAGAAAACTAGAAAATATGGTATGACAATATAGATAGCATTGCTGTTAAATTCCATAGGCAGATGAAAAGTAAAACGATGTGTTATAAAATAAATTGTCGGTTTACTGAGATTATTTTACTGTGGATGGCGTATATTTTACTTTAATCATTTTTTATTTATAAATTTAATAATCAAAATTATTAGGATTAATTTAGGTTTATAATGATTATAGGATATGATCAAATGTTCTAACCAAATCTTTACAAAAATGATAGGACTGCATTCTAAGTGTACAACATGGTGAACATTTAACCTTCCTATTAACACGATTTCACTGCTGATGTTTAAAGTTTTTTTTTTTTTCTTTATTCATAATTTTGCCTGTTGATTGTTGTTGGTTTGTAATGTTTACCTGATCCATGGGTGAACTTTTTATCTGTTTTTAGAAAATGTCTTTTACCGCAGGTCTAGGGGTACTCTGACTTCAGCCCCCGCCCTAAATAAAAACTGGACACTGAAAATTGCTAGAAATGGCGTAGAACAAGCAATAATGTTTTTTTAGAAATGCATAATATGTAACATGTAAAAACTACCGCAATTGTATTCATTTTCATCAGGACGGACATGAAAATATAATGAACTCATATAGACATATATATCAGAATGCAGTATAAAGGTTTATATTCATTCAAAATTATGTAGTTACAACTGCATGGATAATGATTTTTATGATATTTTACAAACTTCGATAAGATGTACGCCAATAAAGTTTTTTTGACTCCATGACAAAATATTTTGTTTGGTTTTTTTTCGGGGGTTGGTGTTGCGGCTATGTATGTTCCTGTATGAAAAACATATGACTTGAAATGGTTAATTTTTATATCTTGGGACAAACTGTTGTAATGAAGACAGAGTATGACCATACTTCAGTTGTATAATTATATTCTCAGATTATATGCTATGACGTTTAAATAATGAACAACGCGCCACTGCAATTTATTGATTGAATTTTATGGACTAAATTTGCCGCCACTCTTACTAGTTATTAAATCTGTGGTGCCACAAAATTTGATTGAAAACAAAAAGAATTTGATTATCTCATTAATGCAAAAAGACAAGCACTATATATTGGCTATTTATAAACGTCTTAATAATAGTCATTCTGTGATGCATTAACACATTGTGGTCCAGCGCAACAGCTTGAACACAAATATAGAATAAATGTTTTCATAAATGCTGTTTTCAATCTTGTTGCTCGTTTTACTCGACAAATATGGCCTTTTTGCTCGTTCTACCAATTTTGACTTTTTGTATTGTAGAATACAAATACTGACTTTTTGTTTACTGTGATGTTTAGATCATTTTATAGTATTTTTTCACTTCTTCTGTTGGTGTTGTTTATTTTAATTACCTATCCATTTTCATCAAAAAACCAACTCGCTTACTCTAATGGAAGCAGGAGATTTGGCATGCCACAAAACCTGGTTTAATCACCATTTCTTTTGAAATGCCTGTACCAAGTCAGGACCATTGCTGTTCTTTGATTGTGGATTGTGTTTTTTTTTTTTGACAGTTTCCTTGGTTTTTTGGTATTTTTATTACCTTCATATATGGTGAATTTTAAAAACTTTTGTCCAGACCAAGTAAATAATCAAGGTATCATTATACGAATGTTATGTTTAGTGACGACTCATAATATAAAGTCATCTTTATTATATTTTCAAACAGTAATTTTAATAATTATTGACAAAATGGAAGCAAAATTATTGGTAAACATTACTACAACATTGTCTCCCAATTTGTACAACCGAACTTGATTGCGCTTAATGCCATTACCCTAGAAAAAACTTTTTACAAATGTAATTTTCTCTGCCATGTTTCTTTCATTACACGCACACTTCAGGAAAATGTCAATATCTGATTAAAGTAATGTAAAAAAAAATTTCGACAAAAACATTTCCTAATGCAAATAACATGATACATTTCAATATCAAATGATTGAAATCTTTATTCAATAAATTTTGTGAAAAAAATCAAAGGTCGGCAGTTGTGTTTTTTTTATCTTGACGGATGATTTTTACAATTGAATTTCCCATGGTATCTTGACCTTTATCTTGATTGATTGGCAAAACAATTTCAATTGAAATATTTGACATTTTTTAGAATTTGATTTTATAGCGTGATATTCAGTTGCAAAGTTCAAATTAATTCTTATGCTTCGTGTTTTGTCTGCACATTTCAATACTTTGAAGATTTATTTTTCAATGATTTCTTTGTAGGCATAAACGGTCCAAATAATCGTATATAGACCACCGGAGTATATGGGCCGGTCCATATAATGTATATGGATCGGCTGTGGATAAAATGTACATTGGATTTACACATCTGTTCGACAAACACAATAACCAAATATGTGATTTGTAATCTCAGTGAAGATTATTTACGACAAGTTACTGATATGCAAAATGAGTTTACATGTTGTGCATATGGAGCAAATAAATGAGCATTGAAGCTTACAAAAAGTAAATTATAATATAACAAATAGTTCATGACACTTCTGGTCATATGAAAGTATATGGACCGGTTGGTGGCCCCAAAAAATATATGGACCTCAGGTGCACTTCGGTCCATATAACTTTTTGGGGCAACCAACCGGTCCATATACTGCCATATGACCCGAAGTGTCATGAACTATTTGTTAAATATGATTAGGTCCCGTTTTATATCATAGAACCACTGACAGCATATTTATATTGAAGTCGCTTATTAATAAATATTTAACGAAAAAAAGGGGGAAAATATTTTCTTGTTTGTAGATCTGAGTCGTGCATTTGACACTGTGTGGCATGATGGATTACTTTACAAGTTTAGAAAGAATGAAGTAGGCTATACAATATTTAATGTTATTAAGGACACGTATAGATGTTGTGAGGCATCTGTTAAAATTGAAAATAAAGTTTAAAGTTGAAAGAGGTGTCAAACAAGGGGACAACTTGAGCCCCACTCTGTTTAACTATTTTATTAATGATCTTCATTTGATATTCGAGACATACTGTGATTCTGACATAGTGAAAAGTGTATTAAAGAAAAATATAATGAGCTCTTGACTGATAAAAATTCAACTTTTGATAACACCTCTAACCTTCACCTTTTTAGCAAATTAAATTTTGATAATAAACCAGCAAAATACCATAAAATCTCAAACTTTAATAGTCGCAAAATACTTAAAGTCCGTGCGAGACCGTTGTAAGGTAGTCAAGGATGTTAAAAACCCCCATAAGTAAGTAAGTACCAAGTTCCGCATAAGTTATCATAATTTGGAAGTGAAGCTTGGTAGATATAAAAATATGCCAAGGGAACAAAGACTTTGCAAGTTATGTAAAGTCTTAGATGATGAAAATCATTTCTTTTTTAATTTTCAAATTAATAATGATATAAGGACTAGTTTTCTTAGTCAAATCTTTAATAAAAACTTAGATTTCAACCAGCTTGACTCTTTTAATAAACCTATAACTATTTTAAATTGTGATATAAATGTTTTGCCCATTATTATAGATTTTATAAAGCAATCTTTAGAGTTTCGAAAATAAGATCCATACTGGTCAAATCCATACATGCAATTTTTATACATCGTTTGTTACAAATGAATATATGCCTGTATGTTATATGTTTTGTTTAAATGTTGTATTGCTATAGCCTATTTAGGTTATTTTGTTTGCAAATAAATACAAAGTAGGAAAATATATGAATAGGGTGGTTTTCAAAACTCTGTCCGCAAACCTGTAACTAAAAAGTATCCTTAGTGTTACCCCCCCCTCCCCCGTGTGTCTGCAGCAAGTACTAAAGGCTCAATAGAATTATTGTTTTATTTCACTGCTAGTGACATAATCTTATATTCTGAAATATATACCATTGTTTAATTATTTACCTTTCTTACTTGTCTTAAGGTTAATTTACAAACTTAATAAAGCAGTATAAAATGGCACGTGACCCTCTTTTTAAAACATCACAGAGATTTTAAATGTTTAAATTGTTTTCGTATACAACATTTTAATTTTTATAAAATCCCATATGAACGCTGTAGGAATTGACTGTCTTTTAATTACCAGTTGCTTTCAACTATCGTTACAATATGGGGATGTCAAATAAAACATCGCTTGACTTATAAGTCTCTGGAAAGTTTTTAAACTAATAGAGAAAATCCAGAACACTTGGAAAATAGTCATTAGATGTCAACAAGGAGTCGATTGATAATTTCTGTCTGTTTACTCAGTTGAGGATCTTGTCTTGTTGACCATTTTTGACTATTTAATATGTTCAGTCTCTAATCGCATGTGTTTTCAAGATAAACCAAAACTGCGAGCCAATAGTCATTAAGGACAAGAGCCCCTTAAAAAGTCAATTTACCAGTTTACCAGTTCGGGAAATTTAACTTAATTATACTTCTTGTCATTGGGATAATTTTACCTCTCTATATATTGTAGTTTTATAATAGTAAAAAAAAACATAACGAAAAATTCTATAAAGGGCAGAAACTCTCAAAAGGGGGTCGATTGAAAAATTAAATCGTGTTAACCTATATTTGTAGATTTTGTTTGCTGATTATATAACTGTTTACTGTTTCCATGTATCTGCAAATGGTATTAAGATAAAAGTAAAAACACCCCAAAAATATGAAAAATTTAGATAATATAGATATTGAAGGATAATAACTCATATAAAAAGTTTGCTGTCGACTACACATGGAACGAACTGTAGAAAATGGTGTATTGATCGTTTTGAGGTACCCGTTTTTTCTTTGACTGTTATAAATTTGCAGATATAAGAAAATTAATATGTTTGTGGTGGCCACTTTAGTTGTTTGAAATGACAAAAATCACAACTTTCCAACAGACATCCTAAGAGCAGGATGCAGATCAACTTTTGTTAAAACTTGGCTTTACAGTTTCACAGGGGAATTTTTTTAAATGAAACAAGACAAATAGTCATTTTAGGGCAATAACTCCTATCTATGAGAGAGGTAATAATTTGAACCTTGTCTTTTTAACCATATTTTTTGTCTACAGTTTCTGTTCACAATAATATCCAAAAAAACAGGAAAAGACTGAAAAATAATTGTTGAAAGACTATTTTTATAAGTTGTCTGTCAATTTTAATCCAAATAAATTACAGGTAGATTTGGCATTCTGGGCATTTTTGCAAATTTCATATTTTGTTCATCTATAATTGTTTTTTTTTCAAAATATTACACATTTACCTACATTTTAATAATGTGTCCCAAATTCAACCTTGGCGGCTATTTTGTTTAGTTTTTGGCCTCAAAAGTTACATTACAAATTACAAAATTACAAATTTTACAACGTCAACTGTAATGATGATTTCAAACAACTTTTGCCTTATTGACTTTAATGGCGGTTTTTGGGGAGAAAATTTTTTACGACAACGACAGACGCCATCTATAACGTAAAGTAGAGAAATTAGAGCCTATTAATTTCATAATCTGGACTTTTTATTGTTGCTAATTTCTTTTTTATTTTGCGTCTGTGCCTTATGATTTGTAACTTTTAACGCAATATATATATTTTTATAAGTTCCGATCGTTACAGTTGATATTTAAGAGCACCAACGAAATTAAGACCTGAAATAATACGTAAAAGTAGTACTAGCTATAGTCAGCAAATTTGTCCCCTGTGGCAGGCTGCAGAATTGAAACCATAATACAATATTAAATTTAAATTTGCGGAATATTTTAAGAAACATTAAGATAACGCTTTAGTTGTGATAACTGAACATTAAAATGTTGAATCAATGACATGCACTATTCATAAAATAAAACTGAAAGTCACAGATTTTAAGACCACATGAACTTCCGGTCAATTTAAGTTCATGTTAGGGACGGACCATTTAACTTGAAGGGGGGGGCCTTGGTTTTTTGATTTGGTCAGAAAAAATTTTTCCGCGCAGTGCCCAGAAAATTTTTTTTTTCATCAAAAATCATTTTCAAAATATTTTTTTAGGAAAAACCAAAGCCCCCCCCCACCCTTGCAAGTTAAATGGTTCGTCCCTTAGGGTGAAAGTTTGAGAAAATGATGATTCTATGCATATTTTGATATGTCACGAGTGTATCTTTTTACCATGCAGACACTTTTTCTTTGATTAAACAATCGAATTTCCTGCACAGACAAACAACTTATTAATAGGTACCTTAAGAGCTATTCTAATGAACTCGGTAGATTGATTTTGTGCACTGTAATCAGTGGAATTGTAAAGTTCTTGATGCCGTATAAACCTTATGCATTTTGATTTATGCATAAGTTTACATGTATCCCGCGGTAAACGTGGGTTGACACTGATGAATTGTTATATATTTTAATCAAGGAGTAAATAAAAACTTTGTGGGTTCTTAAAATACTGCAAGCTAAATGTACATTTGGTCTGAATGGTTACTTAGTACATTTGCTGTTTTAATTCATGCATATGTTAATTACACGTTAGTAATTATAATTTATCATCATTAGATTTCTTAATACGTTAAGTGTTTTCTCCGACTTCCACCTTCATTCCTTTGTCAGCATCTTGGCTGTTGTGTGGCGGCTGGAGATAGTTCACTAGTGCCAGTTCGCTTGATTTCAGTCCTTGATAAGATTCTTTACCTATTGATTAAATAATCCTGTATTCATCAGACGTAGTTTTTTTTGTTTATTCGATTGGTGTTTAACGGTACTTTAAGCACTCTTTAGATATATCATGGCATCTATTTTTATTGGGGTCAAACGCAGTTTTCAATACGTTTTCTGGTACGAAACGTAGTGATTGCAATTGTCCCATTTTCTTGTAGAAAAATCTATAATAACGATTATCATGGGTACTTTTACTGCGACCCGATTGTATACATCCAAAATAACTCTGCCAAAATGATCAATAACGGAAAAATTATAATATACCATATGTAACTCATCGTTCGTCTAATTAGAACTTGAGAAATCATTATGTTACTAACAATCAGTAGGTAGAACGACATTTCCCTCAGAATTCCATGAACCATGGCAACCTGCTTGTGTCAGAAACGTAATAAGCGAGAGAAAACATATAAATGTATGTTCTTCTCGTTAACAGACGTGATCGAGCAGTTCTTTCTACTATGCACACCCACACTTATATTTCCAAGATTTGGAGTCAATTTAATCGGTTCTCCCCCGCCACATAATAATTCGTGCTCAAGGAGGAATGCCATTTTTGGTAATTTGTTCTGATTCGTTGTTCTGTATTTTAGTCATTTTCAAATCATTGTTAGTTGTTTGGTTTATCTCCCCTTTTTATATGTTTTAACAATCAACTATTTTTATCTCTGCAAATGAAAAATAAAATAGAGAAATTTATAGTACTGCTAAATAACCAACCAGATACAACTTATAAAGGTTCTAAATACAAAACATTCAAACCATGAAGACATATTTTAAACGTCAATATAAATCCTCTATATTACGATGCTGAATAAATAATTATTACTGCCAAATATGTTCATAATGGCGGACAGGGTCAGTTTGACTACTTGATTAACAAAAATCGATCAAAGACAGAAATAGCCGGATTTCGTTAAACAGGAAGTAGGTGAGCGACGGAGCTGAAATCGAATCCCACGTTATGGGAGGCCATGCTGATGTTGCATACCAAATTTCAAGAGAATGTGATTAGTAGATGCTGAGAAAACTGGCACAAAAATTGTTTCCCCGTCAGCCCGCCAAACATTCACCATATTATAACCCCGACTTTCACTCTGTGAAATTCGGTCAAAAAGCATATAACGTCGAAAATTATCAATTTGCCGACTACGGAGATTATGTCGTGTAAAACAGTCCACAATATTGGGTTTATGTAATATTATTTCAGTTTTCAACGTTTCAATTCACGTTCCGCCAATAAATTAGTGATGTGGGGGCTACATAGTGCACTCTAGAACAAGGGGAATTATTAATTCCTAAAAATACATAAACATGTTGCAAGTTTATATGTTGACGCCGACGCATGATTTCAGGAAATCACACACAAATGGAACTTACTGATCGAAGATTGTCGCATTCACCAAAATGCTTAAATAACTTTTCAATATTTGTTCTGCAACGATCAGTGTAAATGTTGATAATGGAGTGTACTTGTAATTATTAACGTCAGCATGTGCACATATTAGTCATTAGATTGACGCAATGCACCATGTATGGACTGTAAGGTAGCCAGCTCGTGTTGACAAAGGGCAGACGATCACTCGACAAGTAGATAGCAATGCTTGTGTTGTTTGCCACTACGCTAAGACATTTGAGCGAAAATAAATTATTTCCTAAGCTTTGATTCAAATTTAGACAACGGTATTAAATGATAGAAATTTGTTTTCTTTAAAATTTATGCAATAAAAGTAAAGATAATTCATTAAAAGTTTTATTACTCACATTGTACCGACCAAACCAATGGGCCTCGGTAGTTCGTTTACTATTGATCACGTGGTCTGTCAACAGTGAGGTTGCAGGTTCGAGTCTCAGCAGGGTGCGCTCGACACCAATCTTACAAGAATTGACAGTTTTTCTACCAAGATTGGGTTTTATCCGGGTACTTCGGCCCCTGCCAATAAAAAGTGGACGCCATGATATAACTGAAAAATTGCTAAAAGTGGCGTTAAACACCATACAAATACAAAAAACACCAAACCATATTTATATGCCAATGATATGCTAATTTCCATTATTCTGGAATACATTTTAACGAAAACACTAGCTTTTACATGTGTATACTGCTTTCTATAACGGCCATTGTCCGCAGTTATAGGGTAATTCATTGGGTGTAGTTATCATTTTACAATACGGAAAGTGTGACTGTAGCCCATCGTGAGTACCAAGTTTGAGTAACGCTTCTTGCTCGATAGAGTCCGTTTTTGTAGCCTTCGAATACGCTAATTTTAGTCGCTAAAGCTTAGTTCTGCATCACACTTTTCATGTGACAAACTTAATTTAGTCAATGAATCTCATTTCCAGAGCGAACTGCTAGTCCCCGAGGGTATCACCAGCTCAGTAGTCACACTTCGGTGCTGACAGGAATATCATTGATTCTTTCAGTGATATAGTCATTGTGTAAATTTTCTGCCATGAAATTTCGAAAATTGTTTTAATTCTAAAGGTTTTCTTTTTTAAGTTGTAGATATTCTTAGCTGGATTTGGTATAACGTTTTAGAATTTTGGTGATAAAAGCCCTACAACAACTTAATCATTTAGATTTTAAATATTGTTTGGGTATGAGCGCCACTGATGAGCCTTGATTAGATGAAACGCGCTTCTGGCGTAGTAAATTCTGTTAACCTTGGTATCTTTGATGACATTTTATTGTTTATTCTCTTGCTCTCGTCCTAATATATCTTAAATACTGCCCCCTAGGATTTAAGCAACAAATTAATCAACATTAGGCAATCAACATCTTGATAATTTCGCGTAAACAGCTTGGAGTACTATGTCAATCGGTGATATTCACACATATGCATTGTTCAATTGTATCTTATTATATTAATAACGTAATATTAATTTAGGGCTAACGGCAACTTGCACCATTTTATAGCTACATATATAATGACGTGAATTTTATAGAGGACGAACAAAAACTTATAAAGTGTATAAAAAGCTAATGTAAACACTATAAACCTCCAAAAAATGTTTGTCAAGGTAACACAAATATACGTGTAATAACAACATAACATCGTATAAATAATGCATCCCGACAAAGAAGGTTTACAAGTATAACTGTCACAATGTATAATAAATTAATAGGTAACATATGGTTAAGAGTGGGATAGCGACGGGAGCGTTTACAATCGTTATTTGTCAATGCTATTTATGGGTGTGAAAGACATTAAACACCAACAAATAAATCAATCAATATTCGTGCCCCAATGAATATTTTATTTTAATTTACATTCATGAATGATAGTCATAGTAGGCGGCTTATTATAAATTGTTAACTTGAATTCACTTGTAACAGTATATTATTATAGATCGAACGTTTTATACATGTAGGAACTGGCTTACTAAGTATTAAAACTTTACGTTCTCATAATAAGAATAAACATCGGCCATATCAAAAGATTAGCTGGCCAGTTTCTATTGGTAAATGAGGGGCTTCGGTGGCCGAGTGGTTAAGGTAGTTCGTCTACTATTGATCAGGTGGTCTGTCAACAATAAGATTGCGGTTTCGAGTCCGCTGCAGCAGAGTGCGCTCAACTCCAATCTTCATTAATAAGGATTGTCAGTCTTCCGACCAAAGGTCCGGGGTTTCCTCCCCCAATATAAACTGGACGCCGCGATATAACTGAAAAAAAAAATTGCTGAAAGTGGCGTTAAACAACATTAAAACAAAACATTTTTTGGTGAATGTGATTCCGAGTCCAATACGCATGTATGACAATAAAATTCTGTGACTAACCTGTTTTTAACGCTTTTTACCAATTCTCTTTCTGACTTCAGACAAATGTAGAAGTCCTGTGATATTTTACAGAATATCCTTTAGAAACAATAGACATGCGCTCGAGTTTTGTAATAATAGTAACAATTTGGGAACTATTTTATTATTAATCTCGTACCTTTGATTCGAGAACTCATTTTGTAAAATAAATAAATAAATATTTTTTTTATTCTTTATAGAATCTAGTATATTTAGAATGTTTTATATCTTTTAAATAATGTAAATACGGTTCTTCAAATGGGCAAAAAGTAAATTACGGCATATAGTACAGTGAGTAAAAGCTTGCTGTGTTATCCCAGATGTATATCAAATAACTTGACAGATTTAATCTAATGACTGCTGAAAAGAGATTTCAACATTTTTGATTCCAGTAATTAAACATTATAGAGACGATTGTATTATTTGCTAATAAGTTTACACTACTTAAAGTCTGAAGACTTTGGATTGCATAAAATACCTTGAAAAATACAAATGTTTTAATTGCTTGCTCTTTAAACTATAAATGCTCTGGCCGGTTTGTAATCGAACGAATGCTAGCATCGTCTTTGTATACATTATCAACGAATAGAACGAGTAGTTTCTTAAAATAACAGACGGTCAATAAAAGTACACTGAATATAGTTATTTAAAGATCATGACGTATGTTGTAACGGACATACGTCATAACAGTGACTATTGGTGCGAATTTCATTTTTGCATCTGACATAGTGACATAGAGTGTCAACATCACGCATCTAAATCCTTTAAATCATGTATAAACTATGATTGATTGATTGCATGTTTGCCTTACGTTCAACGAGAAATATGTCAGCTATATTCAGTACAAGGATAAGACAACAAATAATAAATCGACGGGAAATAAAATGTTGCTAACGAGAACACAAATTTTTGCTGGCACTGGAAAAATATAGAGTGTTGCGAAGAGACGGAAATATTCATCTTTCAACATGGCTTTAATGAGCCTATGCTTTCTTCGAATTCTACAAAATATGTCTATATCGTTCAATGAGTGTGGAACTCTCCAACCTTGTAACAAACTATAGTCGGCAGTCAGCCATATCATAATCTGACAAACCCCAACGAGACATCCTTCCGTATCCCCAAAGAGACATCCTCCCGTATCCTCGCCTAGGACTCGCTGAGCAGCTTACCTGTGTCGATCCCTGATTATAAACGTTATATACCAGTATAAGACTAGACCTGCCACAAGTCCCTTTGAATTTTTTGCTATTAGAGAGATACATTTTTATCAACATTTAAACAGCTTTTGTACACAAATGGATAGTATAAGAAATGTTGATAAAGATGTATCTCTCTAATTGCAAATGTTTTATGTGTAAATAGCTAAATTGTCTGCCCCTACTCAATACTCCATACTTTTCCACTAGCAGTCAAAATTGTGTTCCCTATGTCTAATCCCAACTTTTTGTCGGTTGTACAAACACACAATCAAATAATGTGTAAAAAATGGAACGTATGTTTGAAATGCGATGTCTAGAGGTTTTACGTTATATTGAACTGCATGTGTACAGTGAGAGAAAACGATCAATACTGGAAAAAGTAATAATGTACAGGTGTAATTAGGATGATTAAGTTAGAGTATTAATAGTGCTTTATATAAACACAAACTGAAGCATAAACAGAAGACCACAACGTGTTTTATATTTAGGTCATGTACTTATAACGTTCATGCTATACGTAGTATAATTACGTGACTTTTTCCAATTATACTGGGTTTTGACTTAAACAAATACATGTATTTTTAACTGTATTTTTAGATATAGCTTTAATGATTTCTGCCAAGTATTTAAGATTTTGCAAAATTAAGGAAGACGTTTCACAAAAAATGTTCCGCATTTTGCTGAAACAAGGAATAACGGTCGGTCATAGGTTTAAGTTTAATATACTATGTAGTGCTATTTTCTTTCTCTTACCATTGTTTAAAAATGTCAGAACAAGGCCTTTAACTCGTTTGCCTTTTCTTACTTCAAAAAAACCCCAACAAGCTAGTAAGGTCGATGCCATGTTAAGTATATCTTTCTTGGGATCATATTTTCATTTTCTTTTATTGTCAAATCGTCAGAGTAACCCTTTGGGAGACCCAAAATCTTTGATGCTAATACGCTTTTCCAGTGAAAGACGATGTTGTAGTCTTAATGATATAAGGTATTCTTGTATATCAATCATTCGGTAGACTTGCTTTTTCCAAATGGGATATAGATTTCTGTATTGGTTAAGTAATAAAGCAATCATTACACTCCAATCTCTTTTCTTGGTAGTTTGACATTTAGAAACGCTTTCATCCATTTTCCAATATATTTTCTACATACTAACACAAGCTGTCGTAAGGTAACATCATGGCGTATATAAAGTATTTTTCTAATAAAATTATTAGCCCGCACAGAGATTAACAATAGAGGAATCGACTTTCCTTTCAAACAGTATGATAAAGTTGTTTTTGCTGTTTCTGTTCTCATGAAGTCTAAGGAAGAAATGGCTTAGATCTCATTCCTGCAGGATAATTATTCATCATTATCAGTAGTGATTAGTTAAAATTTACAAGTCAAATTGGCTGATTCAGGTATGATATTATTCCTTTTTAAATCAAGCTTGCTGTTCATATTCATTGTGCGGAAAATAGAATTGGAATTGTAACCGTAGTCGATTTTCAATGCCTAAGTTGCTATAATTAAGGTTTTGTGTTTTAAAAAGCAAAGACGTTGTCAACTACATTTTTTATTATTTTCCTATAAAGCGTTATAATATTTTCCTCAAAACACAAATTATGGAAGGTTTAACGGTAAGCATTGATTTATATTTGTTCACGGCAACGGAAAAAAACATTGTATATAAGTTTTATACCTAATTAAGAAGAGCTAGGATGAGTTTACAATCAGAAATAAGAACCTCGCGTTAGCTACTACATATTTCATTAGATAGTTTTATAATCCGATAACATTATTTCAGAGAAGACAAATGAAAAGTCGCACGTAGTTGATTCGTTTGCACTATATAAGTGAAGCATTAGAGCTGCAGTTCAATTGGAATGGAAGTCGTTATAAAAGGGAGGATTTCGAGTTGTAGTTCAGTAGGAAGACGACTAGTTGTCAGTAATCTCGTATAACTCAAATGGTTAGTTATTGGAAATCTATCTTTTGAAACGTAACAAGAAGGATAACATTTCAATTGATGATAGTGGTACTATACATGTTGCTTGAATTAATTACATCTAGAAAATATTTTATGACGGACGTTAGATATAAGGTAAATAATATTTAACTATTCCACGAAATATATGTTAACAGGTTATATATTTTGTAACATTCTAATATATAATCTAAAGGTTAATTTTAATTTAATTCTGACTTTGATGTTATACTGTTTCAAGTTTAACCAAATTTTAATTCTAATAATTTAAAGTTTAGCTATTTTGAACGTCGTAATGGTGTGGATGTTTTCAAATTTTCATAAAATATCACATTTTAGTACTTTATATTGTTCTTTCTTTGTTTTTAAAATCTTCGGTGCTATAGTACATATTAAACATACATATCTATATTTATTAGAAGTTACATAACATATATTTGTACAATTGTAAATAATAGTCTTATTTTCCATGTAAATATAATGTGTTTATTATTATACAAGACTGTTCATTAGACTACTATGACTACCTTGAATATATTTAATACACACATACTTAGAGGGTTTGACTTTTTGACTTGTTGCAAAAACTTCCTTTTGTGATCGTGACGCCGTCGTTACCAGCATTTTCATACAGATAAAAACTAACATTTTACTGAATATCTAAAAACTTCCTAAGACAAAACTAACACTTGGTCTTGGCATATGTAAAATTTTGTAACGAATTTTTTGTTGTTGTTATTTTCTTTTTTGTGTTTTGATCTTCGTAACTCTTATGGTGAAATAAAATATCGCCCATTTATAGGAAAAAGTATTCTGAGTCAGGTGAATGTATGACTTATAACACATTGTAAATTATTACTCAGACCAATGAATAAGTCTAATGCTGAGTTGGAACATATATCTACCACATTAAAGGTAATAATTTTGAATTCTTATAGTAAGTTTTTGCACAGAAATATGGTTGTATATATTAATTTAATCTGTAGACAGGAATTAACATGAAATTTTTTTTCAGATGTAAAACAAACTGACAACGAAAATGAGTAGTACTTCTAACATTCCAAAATCTCCGAGGCTAAGCACTCCTGAAAATCTTCTTCAACTGTGTTTACGAGACCATTACGATGTTTTACGAGAGTTGGGAAGAGGAACATACGGAAAAGTTGTTTTAGCCAAATGCAGGGAAACTGGAACTGATGTTGCTCTAAAAATTTTACCAAAATCACATATAAAACTAAAAGAGTTTCAACGAGAATTCAATCTGAGTTATTTTCTTTCGCCTCACATAAATATTGTAGACACATACAACGTTGCCTTTGAAACAAGGGTGTCGTATATATTTGCACAGGAATTTGCACCTTATGGGGACTTGTTTGATCTCATTTCGCCACAAGAAGGAATGTCCGAAAAGGACTCTAAAAGTGTAATGAAACAAATTTCGTCGGCGTTAGACTTCATGCACAGTAAACAATTAGTTCATCGGGATATAAAACCAGAGAATATTCTCGTGTTCGAGAAAGACTTTAGCAAAGTGAAACTAATGGACTTCGGTATGTCGAGGAAAGAAGGAACAGTTGTAAGAAAAGTAAATGGTTCAATTCCGTATACACCTCCGGAAATATGCGAGGCTGTCCGAAACGAAAGTATTAGCGTTTCGTCATCCGGTGATATGTTTGCGTTTGGAGTTTTGCTTTTCTGCATGTTGACAGGAAACTTTCCCTGGGAAAATGCAGACATTAGCGATATTTACTATAACGAGTTTATTCAATGGCAACGAAGAAAAACGACCAAAATTCCTTCCCAGTGGCGAAAATTTACACCTCGGTTAATGAGGTTCTTTCGCAAAGCACTTGACTGTAAACCAGAAAGACGTTGCGAGATCAAGGACATAGGAAAATACATCAACGACACTTGGCTACGACAAACTAAAACGTCAAATGACAGCGATTTCGAAGATGACGTAACAGATAGTGATCACATGGACAAGTTGACCAATATTTTACAGGATCATGGAATAGAAACTAAAGTAGACAAACGTCTTCGGGAACGAAGAATTTCCGAATGGTTGTTATCATTGTAAAATACCGTTTCATCATTCACCATAGAGCTTTCATACCAATTATATATATTGATAACGATTAAAATATTAATTAAACATTTTGTATGGAATTAGAAATTTCAGGGTGTGTTGCACGGTCTAGTATGCACACTACATGTATAATAAATACAACATGGCAGATATACAAAACATTTAATCTTGATTACTCGAAACGCAGAGAAACAAAACAATACTATATTAAACAGTAGGGGTAAATACACAGAAAATTCTTTTCCACGAGATATCGTACTGGTGGTATTTTGAGCTAAATAAAATGTACATTCATGTTCCTTTATCTTTAAATATCGTTAACATTATCAATGATGACAATGATAGCGGCAGTATTAAAGAAATCCATGGATTTTTCCTATTTATTATTTTTGGTGCATTTTTCGGTCTGTAAATTAAAAATATATTTTTGTCATTCTGTTTAAAAATTGCTTACAAACAACAAACATTCTTATAAGAAATCGCTTGTTCCATCCTGGATTTGTAGACTTTCAAACAAGTATGTTAATGAGGTTTAACGCTACATTTAACTATTTTTAGCTATATCTTGGCGTTCAGTTTTAATAGTACAAGTAAGCCGGAGAATCCGGTTTGTTGGTTGTTCCCCTACGATACTGTCTCTAAATTATGACTTTTTCCATTCAAACGATCCGGATTTTAAACATGAAAATACAAACAACGATATTTGCGTTGTATTAATAATATACAGCTTGACATTTATAAAACTGCAGATGTTCCTTGGAAGGTTGTTACATTACAATCAATATGATTTAATACGACAAGAAAACAATGACTTTCATATGTTTATGTGTAAACACATTTAATAAACTGTCTCCCTGGCAAAATAGGTAGCTCATATCTATATTACCTGTGACAAAATGTTCGATCAATAGTTTAAGTATTGTCATTTTTTTCTGTCGTATTTTGTTTACTTGTGAAGTTTAACATTCTGACAACAGATTGATTGAGTGATGTTTAACATCCAGCAAGCAATATCTTAGCTGACAACAGAAAAAGGTTTGTTCTTGTTCAGCTTTTCAAAATCTAGTCATACCACAGGTGACTATTGATGGTTTTTTAAATTTATGATTTGATATTTTTAAGCAATTATTAATACTATACTTTTTCGTCAAGTCTAGTTTATTGCTTTGGGCGAGATGTGCGATACGCGGTGAGACTGACCTTCAACCAAAAACTAGCAATCCTGGCGTCACTATAGATTTGATTTGAGTTTTTTGGTTTTTATGTTGTTTAACGCCACTTTCAGCATTATTCAGCTATATTGTGTTTTTTGGGAGGGGGGAGCCCGAGTACCAGGAGAAAACCACTGACCTCAGTTTTGGCAGACCACGTAATCAATGTAGACAACTACCTCGGCCACCGAGACCCCACTATAGATTTGCTACGATGCGATCTTCCCAACAAATATTTAAACTTGTTAAGGTATCAGCTTGGTAATATTTTGTTTCAAACAGACGTTTTTCAAATATAAAAATTTCTATACGACACGTGAAAAAAAGATTTCAACGTTCTACAATTCGTTTTTTTTGTTTGAATGCTGTTTTACGCCACTTATGCAATTTTTCAGCCATATCATGGCGTTCAGTTTTTATTGGGGGAGGAAGCTAGAGTATTCGGAGAAAACCTCTGACCTTCAGTAGAAAAACTTACAATCCTTGTCAATTAAGATTGGATTCGAGCTCACCCAGCCTGAAGTGAGACTCGAACCCACAATCTCAATGACAGACCATGTGTTCGACAGTAAACGAACTACCTTAACCACTCGGTCACCGAGGTACCTAATGTACAATTCGTAAAAACAATGAAATTCTTAAAGAGGAATTATCGATAAACAATGATGATGTATATTGGCGTGGAAGTTTAATACAATCGTAAAGAGATAACCGACTTGTTTCACATTATGACTACACGCATGATGAATTCTCTTTAAGAAGACTAATATGTCCAAACTCAAGAGAAATCATTTACAATTTTAAATGGAATTTCTTATCCTCAGAAATGAAGACTGTCTTAAATAATAACGTTATCTATCACGACGTGATGTACAAACAAATCAAAATCACCAAGGATGTTAGCTTCAAGAAATAATTCCAGAATCGATTAATCAATAAAAACATTCAAATATCATTATATGAACAGGCGGTAAAGATTAGGTTAAACGATGAGAATGATAATAAAAATATTGATCACATTATTTTTTTTTGGGGGGGGGGGAGGGGGGCGGGGGGAATTTGACGTGTTGCGATGTGCTGGTAGATTTTTATTCATACCTGATGTTTGTATACAGTTACATGTATACCGTTTAATGTTTAACGTCAGCAAAAAACTTAGTTCTGTTAAATAATGGCCAGTACAATCGGCTGTACACGCTCTGTACACTCTGCAAAAAAAAAGATTTTAATTGCATAGTATACATATACGATCTGAAGTACATCAGGCAAACCTATCAGATCAGGGCTCGCTCTAGCTATTAGAAGCAGCGTGCAACGATCTGACGCACATCGGGTCAATCCTAATAGACAAGGGTTCGGCCTATCTAAAAATAGGCGTGCAATAATATGAAGTACATCAGGACAATCCTAAAAGACCAAGTCTCGGCCTACATATTAAATGCAGCGTGCAACGATCTGAAGTACATCCGGCCAATCCTAGTAGACCAGGCCTCGGCCTATATATAACGTGCAGCGTGCAACGATCTGAAGTACATTAGGCCAATCCTAATAGACCAGGCTTCGGCCTACGTATTGCATGCAGCGTGCAACGATCTGAAGTACATCAGACCAATCCTAGTAGACCAGGCCTCGGCCTACATATTACATGCAGCGTGCAACGATCTGAAGTACATCAGGCCAATCCTATTAGATGCAGCGATCTTAAACACATGTAACCCACGCACAGAAGCGAACCCATGAATCTCATACAAACATCATGTGCTAGTAACTTACAAAGACATGTTATAGATTATAACGTTTTAAACGTTTTATGACTGATTAGGGGCCTGTTTAACAAGGTATATATTACACCAGAAAGCGATCGATTGATATTAATTAGGGCCGTGTAGAGCAAATAATCTCGATATGTCAGACTATATAAGATATATTGCAAAAACAAAACCACCTTATCTAATGTAGGTAGTATAAAGTTCTCAGTTAGAATTCATTATCAAAACTTACAAGTCTACACGTAATATAAAATATGTATACCTAATTGATTTGAACAGATTCAAAGTGACACTTATTCTTTTGTTAATTTGAATTTCACGAACAAATATTGACCCAAAGGAAAACTTGTCAGAAATACTATTTCATGGTCACACGTTGTAAGTGCACGCAAAACTGTAATTTACTATTGTTAAAATCTACTCCTTCCGTATTGTATTTCAGAAATATTGTGATGTACTAAAGTAATTACCATATTCCTGGAAATAGGTTTAGTGACCTCCTTTGAGGTATCTTTATGGGTTAAGTGAATAGACTTCTCAATTAATTTGTATTTTCTTAAATATTTTTTTTGATTTAATAATATGCCTGTATCTCGTATTCGTCACTGTAGAAGCGATAATATATATGGTGCAATTTGTACATTATACAAAGTTTATCAACCATCCAGTTTGAGTTAAATCTTCTATATATAATTCTTCTTGGTTAATACGTCACTGGAATTAAGATACTTAACGGAAACGGGAAAGAAGGGGGGGGGGGGTATTCCTACGATAATGCTTAAAAATGAAATTAGAAATACTATCAGCCAATTTTCTGACAGCAGTACATTATTTTGCTTTGGTGATTGATTGTTTGTTTAGGTAACGGCCAACGAGCTATATTTTAGATATATTCAGTAGTAAACAAACAATAACTAAACGACGAAAAGGGTCGACCACCCACAACAAAGTTTGACTGCCACTGGAAAATTATATGGAGTATTGGATGGGAACGGCAAAATTATTCTTCTGGAGTACTTTTTTCAAAGTCTATAAAAGGGGTCGTGCAATAAACGCGGATCAGTCTTCCAGTATAAAAGCCTGACACCCCCCTAACGAGCCGGCCTACCCTATCTGACATCACTGTGTACGCGCAGAGCAGCTCTTTGGGTCGAGCCCGGGTAATTTTTCTAGTGCCCCGATGCTGTTTTAGACCTAATGTCCATACCTAAATATTCTTTTTTATCAGCCAAATACAGCTAAAAGGAATCAAGTATTAAATTTTTCTAGCATAGACAATACTAGTGTCAAGCCATCCCGCAGTAAAAATCCCGCAATTGTTTTATGCCGCAATAAGAATATCCCGCAATAAAATTGGTGCGTTCGGATACATTCGCGCGGACGTCGCAGAGGACACCAGGACTTAAAACAGATTTACAGTAAAACCATGATTGCTGTTTTGTTTTCTTCACCGATAGGAATGCAAAATGTTGATTTTGTTCAAAACAAGAATATTTGCGGATTTGATGTCACGTGACTTAGCTTTATATTACCGCGGAGATAGTTTTATTCTTTCTTTCCAAGGGAGACCGTCGTCGTATATGAACGTATATTGGTTGATGCACACTCGTGTAAAGAATAATAATTGCTTATAAAAGGACGACACAGATGACTGTAATCGGAGCATGTTGAAGATTATTTGACAACGTTTCTAATTGATTTCAAAGAATTTTTTATTCAATACTAAGTACACGTGGTTCGAGCAGAAGAAAAAAAAATAACGTCGGAAATTGATTTTTCCTTCGTATTCTCTCAGTAACCCAAAACGCCTTTAAGTCATATGGTATGGTGTGAGACGGGGCTAGGCTTTCTCGCTCATAGGTACAAAGAGTACATGTAGGCCTACCCAGGGTAGAAGCCGATATGTGGCCTAAGGTAAATTAAAATGTTGTCAGTCTTTCAAAATCGACCAATGTTAGCATTACGTAAGGAGCGGGGTAGGTTATTTGAAAGAAATTTGGCATGGTGTGACACGGGGCTAGGCTTTCTCGCTCATAGGTATAAATGAAGAGTACATGTAGATCTACCTAGGGTAGAAGCCGATTTGTGGCCTAAGGTAAATTAAAATGTTGTCAGTCTTTAAGAATCTCCGCGGTAATATAAAGCTAAGTCTCGTGACATCATATCCGCTAATATTCTTGTTTTTAATAAAATCCACATTTCGCATTCCTATCGGTGAAGAAAATATAAAACTGTAATCATGGTTTTACTGTAAATCAGTTTAAGTCCGGGTGTCCTCTGCGACGTCCGCGCAAATGTATCCGAACGCACCCATTTTATTGCGGGATACAACTATTGCGGGATTTTTACTGCGGGATGGCTTGACACTAGTATAGACAATAAGTCATTTATTTTATTTCTATGACAAACAACTCTAAATCATTAACATTTTATTGTGTCGTGCATAGTTATCAGGAAGCTAAATAATTTCATTACGTTTATTTATTTTTAACGACACTCGTTGTGCTTTTAGGGCAATAATATTAGCTATTAATCAATTACCCGTAATTTAGACACTGGAAACTATGTCTGGAATGTCCAATACATTTTACAAACACTTTGGCATTTACCCAACAAACAGGTAATTCACCGGACTGGACGTCGACACTGCCAACTAACAGTTATAACGTTATGATGTTTTAGGTCAGTTGATAAATACTTGATTAGCAACGTGAAAAAAACCAACTCTGGTCTTTAAGTAGATTATTTTGAAAGGAATTAATCAGATTATTATTAAAACAAATTCATCTACATTAGTAAACACTAAACTGTTTATTAAACATCACAGAGAAGAGGAAATTGACCTTTCATTATCAGATGTCATTAATGCTGGAATGATTCATCATTTTCAATAAGTAGTAATTTTTCTTCTCATCAATTTTGATTGTAGACATATTTTGTCCTTGACAAAGGCTTACTATATATTCGCGAGATTAAAGAACGGTATTATATGCAAACAAAAAAATCGTTGCTCTGAACGGTATGAAATAACGTTATACATTGTTAGTTACACAGTCAGTTACTGGTTGATACTAGAATTTTTTCGATTTATATATTTCTGTATAACCCGCATTGGTAACTAGTAGCAAAACGATATCACGCCGATGAAACTTCATTCAGTTAACTTCCATTTTGGTCCTAGAACAACTACTTGATCCTACTTGATTCCAGGAACCTTTTAATCAACTACTAGTTCCTGGTGATTCCATGTAGGAGGATGTCAAGTGATGACGAATACAAATCATTTTTGGAAGTTGGTATCAAAATAACGTGATTTAAGAATTAGGTTACACTAAGTGTAAAAGGCCCAATGTAACAGTCGGATAAAATTCGATCATCTTTGCAAACAGGCTTACTTCCAGCTATGTGACAGCTATATAGGTAGATTTTTACGTGGGTTGCTTAAAATACATACATACATACATATCCTCTCTGGGTCTTCAAGGACTCGTGAGGCCGTTGAGCATTCTACGCCACCCCTGTCTGTCACTTGCTGCTGCTTCTGCTCTTTGCCATGTATTCCATACATTGTCATTTCTCTTGTTTTCAACAGTTCTTCTCCAGGTATTCTCTGGTCTTCCAGCTTTTTTTTCCCTTCAGGCGTCCTGTTTAGTGCTATCCTGATGTTACTATTTGTTTCTCTACGCAGAATGTGACCTATATATCTCCATCATTGTATGGGACAGTGTGGGTGTACAGATCGGTGTTTGAGACCTTTTCAGGCCAATGTAATTTCAAAATCCTACGTAGGCATTTGCGGTGGAATGTGTCTAACCTCTCTTCATATTTTTTTGTTGTTCTCCATAGCTCTGCGCAATAGAGCAGTACAGAAATTACGTTGGTGTTAAATATTCGTAATTTAGTTTCGGTACTGTACTTTGGTGATTTCAATACCTGGGTTAGGGCACAGTAGGCAGACCTTGCTAGCCCCAGTCTCCTTGTTATATCTCTTTCGGTACCATTGTTCTTGTCCATGGTTGTTCCTAAATATAGAAAGGAGTCTGTGTCTTCCACCTCAGTGTTGTTTATTTCTGCTGGTTTTTACAGTTCATTGTCATTGTTTTCTTGGCATTTATGTTAAGCCCAGTGTATTTTGCAACATCATGTAACCTGTTTGTTTTCTCTTGCAAGTCGGTGAATCTACTTGCCAATAGGGCAAGGTCATCAGCGTAGTCAAGGTCTTCAAGTCTGGTGGTAAACTTCCATCTGATGCCCCTGCCCTTGTTGTTGGTGTTCCTCATTATCCAGTCAATGATGATGATGAAGAGAAAACCTGACATAACACAACCTTGCTTCACTCCAGTTTTAACTTCAAACCAATCTGATGTTTTACCGCCTTCCAGGACACGGCACTTGCTACCCATGTATATGTTCTTAATGATGTTAACATATATATCAGGAACACCAGTGTCTCAAAATTTCCCACATTTTTTCCTGTATGATGCTATCGAAAATTTAAGTATAATGGTGCATTCCATTTCTTCTGTTGTTATTTAGTTCCCTTGTAAACTTATATAGATCACTAAGTCTGTTTTGAGAGGCTGCCTGCCTCTTCTGCTTTACTTGCTATTTCTTCAAGCAATTTTCTTTTATCTGCCCTTGCATAGTTTTGCATTGTTTAAAATACAATATGAGAGAAATAAAAACAATTGGGGGAATTCTTTGTAGGCTATGGAGACTTAACTCTTGGTTTAGACTTTGAGAACCCCGACTTAGAAGAAGAAATATATTGTTTAAGGCGTCCCTTAGCTTTATGTGTAGTACATGTATAAGAGGACTGTTATGTTTTAAAAACTTGAAAAAAATTGTGGATAAAAGTAGATTATTTTTGTAAACAGATATGAGTACCTAGTCCCTAGATATTTTGTGATAATCTATTTCCATGACCTCGGTGGCCGAGTGGTTAATGTAGTTAGTCTACTTCCAATCACAAAACCGCAACTCCCACCGGAAAGCTATTGGTTTGACGTATTAATCTAGCTCCACGCGCTATTATTATCCGTGGCAATTTATTGTGTGTTACATGGACGGAATAGCCAGTTTATGGCGAAATTGGTGTTGGCCATAAACTGGGTATTCCGTCCATGTCCGTAAATATCCCAAATGTACCGTATTTGTGTTATTCGAATAGAAATAATTACCTTAGGCTGTGTTGTATAATTTTTTTACAAGGGGATAGCAATTTATGCCGTTATTTTATCAATAAAATAATACGACATAAATAGTCATCTCGTAGTAAAACACTGATAAACTGCCGCTGTTAATAATTTCTTGATTAATCACGTGCCCGTCAACACTCAGGTTGCTGGTTCGAGTCAGGCAAGGTGTACGCGACTCCAATCTTAACTGACAAGGATTTCCAGTTTTCCCACCGAAGGCCGGGGTTTTCTCCAGGTCTTCCGGGTTTCTTCCCTAATACATGTAAATCTAGACGTCATGACATAGCTGAAAAAATTGCTGAAAGTGGTTTTGAACCCATTCAAACAAACAAACAAACAAACAATTTCCGCTATGAAATTGACTAAATCTCTGTTACCCGATTATCTAATGTGTATATGCGCTGCAAGTAAGTGTTTGATGTCTAGTCGGTCAATGTTGATTATTGCCAGTTCTTTGGTATTTATCAGAGTTCAGCAGCGTGTGTCGGCAGTGTTGGCAAGCGGAGATATATTTTGTATATATTGACCTATTTGACCTGCCAATAGTGTAATTCCTTATCTTAATCTTTTGACTGGTTTACACCTGTGGGTTGCTGTCCTACTGCTGGGTTAGTTATTATACCATAAATTGGCGTGTTCTTTTTAAATAGTATTTTAAACACTGAGTGGACACTCGGCATTTTTAAGTCAATGTCATGTTTTAGCTAAACGGTCTGTTGTAACATTTGGAGGAAAGAGAGAATCCATTCAATTGTTAAATCCATATTTTAGAGCGGAGATCTGTTGCCAAACAATAGAACATTGGGTCTGCTCGATTATCGCTTTACATGTACATCATTCACATGTAGCTGTCCGAGAAGGTGAACGCATCCTTTCTTAACATTTTAGAACCTCGATAGATGCGGTGATCCTTTACAGCTTCTGATGCTTCCATGGTAAAACTTAACTGTGACTGCGTGATTATACAATTACTACATGTAACATAATAATCTGATCAACAAGCAGGGCAGTAAACAAAACTAGTGATGTAATACACGATACTATTAACCGCTATCACATATGAAACTACAAAATATGAAGAACGTCATGCTTTCGTTAGTGAATGCTCATTAGTGCATTGTATAACTGTTTATATGTGTTTTTTTTTATAATGGATGGAAATGTCAGACTTCCATTCAAATGATGCCTTTCTGTGATAAATAAATCATACGTACTGTTCTATAACACACAGTCTAGACACAAACATAACCGTTCGCTTGTGAATATAAAAATCTATCTCATTTGTTGGTTTATTTTCTTCTGTTACTAAGTAACACTACGAATAAAAAATGTTATTCGAACTGAACTAAATACAATGAATACCGGAATTCAAAGTATGTTATAATAACGTATATTAAAATATACAAAAACTTTCGGCAACATGTTTTTTACAGTTTGATAAAGCTATCGATCTGTCAAACATTATTGGTCTCTTTTAAATTCCAAACATTAATTATAGTAAATATTTGTCAATATATATGCAGCAATTTTTTACATCTTTAAATTATGGAAGCCCGTACGTGCCAAGGAAAAAATAATTTATAACTTTAGCGCACGAGTTAATAACTTGAGGGCACGAGTTTCAAATCTTTTGCGTACGAGTTACTAACTCGTGCGCTCACACAATTTGAAACTCGTGCGCTCAAGTTAGTAACTCGTGCGCGCAAGATTTGAAACTCGTGCGCTCAAGATTTGAAACTCGTGTGCTCAAGTTAGTAACTCGTGCGCACAAGATTTGAAACTCATGCACTGAAGTTAGTAACTCGTGCGCACAAGATTTGAAACTCGTGCGCTCAAGTTAGTAACTCGTGCGCTCAAGTTTGTAACTCGTGCGCACAAGTTATAAATTATTTTTTCCATGGCACGTACTAAATAACAAAATCTTTGAAAACAAATTTAGTGTGAATAAACCACCTGGTGATGAAATGAGGTACATTATAGAATTAGGCGTCCTTGTATTTTATGTAGAAATACTAAAGATAGTTAGACGTTATGGTAGGTGTTCTTGTCTTTTTTAGTAACATGACGTCGCTTAGAAAAGTAACGTTTTATTCGTAAATGGTCGGTTTCTGGTTCATATGAGATCACGCGCACTCATCTGTACTCGTTGCATCATCCAATCAAAAAGCCTAAATCAACGATCGTTCTGATTGGATATAGGAAAATAAACAATGGAGATCCATAGGATATCTATTCAACTAATGGCTCTGCCGTTTTCGTTAAAAAAAAATAAGTGTTTTTCCTCCGGACTAATGATGAGAAAAAAATGTTCCGTAATTTTATACAGAAGGTCGGGTAAACTGTCAACATCATCAACTTCTAGAACCGCCTGTCTATATATTATAGAAACGTGAATCGACACTAAATCCACGTTTGCTAAACTTCTTGTTTTTTTACAATAAATAACTATGCTCGTATCGTATTTAAATTCGCATACATAGAACGTTTTGCGAATTAATATTTTTCTTATCGAATATATTTCTAATATTTTAAACTAGTTTTGTTACAACATCGCTTGAGGTCAAATTAAAAAGTAAAAAAAAACCAATGTGGCGGTAACGAAAACAACTAGTACGGAAGCCTATTAGTACCAGTTATTAGGTTGTTATAACAAGTAAGCTAAGTCGTAATTACAAGTTAGCTAAATTGTTATAACAAGTTAAAAAAATACCACATATGGTTTCCCCCACACGACCACATATACCACAATAGGCTTCCGTAAACTAGACATGGAAAAAACCCTGTAATCTGACAAAAATGTATGTTGTATTCTAAAAATTTTTGGACAAATTATTAAGAAAAAACGCATATCTAAAATGTGTTCGTAACAAACGTGACTATACTACACGTCAACATGTTTTGGTGATGGTTTTTTGATGACAAATGAAAACTGCTTACATGTACCGCGTATAGTCCAGCTTATGCTCCTTTTGTAGATAAAGAAATTTTGAAATGCGGCGTTTTTTTTTTCATTCTGATTTGGCGATTACCTAAATTTGAACGGAAGTGTAAGTTATTAACATTCCATTGTTGTTTATTCGAAATTTTTTCGCGAAATGTCGTCTGCAGTTGAGGTAGGAAAAGTCTCGAATTTTGTCCGAATACCAATGTACGTCATGAAAGCAGACGAACGTTTGTAAACAACATTATATACCTTAAGAATAAAAAATCGCCCTATCAAAATGAAAAAAACTCTGAACATCTCGAGGAAATAATTGTTGATTTAAAAAAGTACCTTTCTTGATCTATACAAGGAGCATAAGTTGGACCATATGCAATAAGAAGTTTTAATTTGTTACGCAAAAACCCCTTACCAAAACACGTTGACGTGTAGTATAGACATGGTTGAATGTATAGCGCTTTCACAAAAGATGAAATAATTAAAAAATTAAGAAAATACGCATTCTTGAAAAAGTTTTTATTTTCAATTTAACAACTTTAAAGGCAGAAAAAAAGCGTACCAAAAATACTGATTCCCTCTTTCTGTTTCAGTATTTACAGAAATTCCGAGTTATGGTTACGTCATCATACTATATAAAGACGTCATATTTTTAAGCTAAAACAGGTGACGTAAACAACACTCATGCCGAATTTCAGGAAAATAAATGACCTAATAAAAGTTCTGAATGTTTAAATGACATAGTCTTACTTTTCTTGTATCAATTTTCAACGCAATTTGTAGGGGAATTCCTAATTTAATGTTTACAATAGATCGAGTATATTTTGTTGCTCAAAAGGGGAATTCAGCTCATTTTGATCAAAAACTAAAAAATACTAGCTTAATTGACACTTTCTTCATTCGTTTAACGTCTCAAAACAAAAAAATGATATTTATTGGACCCCAAAATACCCTGCAATGTGCGCTACCTCTGAGGACATTTATTTGCCAAATTGAATGCAACTCCTACATGGCACTTTTATAGGAGTTTGCGGTAAATATAAAAGCTGCACACACGTTTTCTAGTGATAGCCTGACGTAACAAACAAATACAAAGCAGAATGCTACATATTTTTTTAAGTGAGGACAATGAGTACCATGAGACTTAATAAGGCACTGCCGAATAAAGCAACAATTTATTCGGCTACATTTATTGTACAGCAAATGTGCTGATTGCAGGATAAACACTAATCTTTGAACGTCGCATTAATCATTGAAATGCGAGATTTTGTTGAATGTAACAAAACCAAAACGATTGGTTAACCATCAAGTCTATTAACAGGAGTTTGAGGTAAGAAAGTATTCCTGGACCAATATACTCGAAAAGAGAAAACTTTGAATCTTTAATAGTTTCTAATTGTTATGTAATTATGATTTGGTATTACGTTACGAAAAAAGCTTGGCGTGAGTGACTGCTTTGGTAATTTGATCATTGTAGGTTAGGTAGTAATATCATTGGGATATTTTTACCCCACATTAAACTAATAGTATGTCTGAAATGTTTTCTGGTATTCATGTAGCAATTTTATCATCGAAATATGCTAAACTATCCGTTGATTGTCGATTTTCAGTAACATTACTTATCCCGACTGTTAAAATTACTGTCTAAATAATTATTTTATCCCCTTGATTGAATCACGTGATTTGGTGTTTACACCTTTTTTGTTTTTGTATTCCGTTGTGACTGTTATCTCGCTCCCTAGGACCCTCATTCTTGTAAGGCATCCATAAGGCGACAAAATACACAATAAATCTGACTCTTTGCGTAAGCGCGAATAAAATCTAAAATTGAACTAAACGCCAAAAGTACAATGCAGGTAAATAAAAGAGCAGCGACTACCTCGGTGACAAGACAATGTATATTGACAAAGAAAAGAAATCAGACTATTCGAAATGGAGAATTAGGACGAAAAAAAAAACCCAAACAATTAAATAAACAAAAATACCAACAACTAAAAGACGAATTTCTTGTACCCAAAACATCAACAAGGTCAACAAAAGTCAATGACATGAAATTTCATCGCTGGGATAAATTCACTCTCCGGCACAGAGAACATAACTGGTTCCCACATATAGCCTCTGCCACACGTCATCCTTCATTTACTGCTTGACTACATTTGTCGTCTGCCCGTGACGTTTGTAAACAAAGATCTTATTTATTTTTATATAGTCTACTGATACACTTTTGCTATAATTTTACATTGAAATAATTGCGTTGTGTACGCGAAGCTAATCCGCCATGAGAGATAGTTCTCACAATGTCAACCAATGGTATGGCAGAGGTAATTGTGGTTGACGTATGATACCCAGAATCCTTTGCGTGGAGATTGGGATAAATTCGTTATACAGTGACAGTTATCACAGTTACCAGAGTGTTCAATATATATGGAGAGCTTCTTCGTATAAGAAATTTATTTGTTTATTCCATATACTTCCAAATTTTCATGTTACTGACTGTTTAGCTAATAATATAAGGCTATATAAACCAATATTTTAGTGTGTTCTTATACTGCTCTGCCACTCTTCCATCAAGTCTCCATCGACTACAAATATAGCAATAAAATAACAAAGCAAATAGAAAATATGCCACTGAGCCGATGTCTCAAAATAATGAATACGTTTCAATCATCAAAACTCAGTTCAACGAGGTAATTTCTTCATGTTCCACTTATGATTAAAATTGAAACAAAATTGTCGACAAGGTTCGTACGTGGATAAATAATGCAATTTGTAAACAAAAATTATAAATATAACAATATAATGGTGTCATACAACAATGCTGGTAGATAATTTCTACAGCATTCTCGAATCGAAAAAAAAACGTTTAACATACAACAGATTTCTGCTTGTGTTGAAATACAAATTACACATCGAAATTGTTTTAAATGTAATTTCTCGAAGCCTAACAAAACTCACAAATCACGACAAACAGAGATGACACAATCTTTATAACAACGTTTCAAATGTCAATTATTTCCACAAGAAATGTAAATTTCCATTTGTAATATTGGTAATTCAATATCAGAACAAACAGCAGTGTGGGTTATGAATTATCAATAATTAAAAACTAATAGCTGCGTTATAATTCTCGTTGAAAAGCATCAAGCAAATAATATTTGTAACGAATTTGAGCATGCGTTGTGACAATTGACGTCTAAACATTTAAATGACAACACATGGCCTATCCCTCTAGAGTTCCTGCTAGGAGAATCGGTATGTATCGCATCTGCAATGGTCAAGGTGGTATATTTGATCTCGGGTGGGAGACTCCGAGACAATCTTCTGTTTCACGAAACGCCTTTAGGTGCATGACAAGGACAGGCTGGTATGTGTCCAACTGTGATGGCATAACTACTGAATGAGCATAACACAAGGCGTTAGATTTAACGTCCACAACTGACAGTTGTTGTTTGTGCTTTTATCCCGCACATCCACCCGTTGCCATGGTGCAGATACCACTTCCTTATTTCAAGGCTCTTAGATTATTTTTCTGACCCTTTTCATTCCTATTAAACTCTCTACGTTTTTGTTGATGAAATAAAATATGTAAATAGCATCCTATTTAACAATTACTGTTATTTAATTATTTAAATAGTTAACATAAGAACGCATCATATTTAAAAATAACTATTATTTTAATTACATTATGGCCACAAGCATAACACTTGTAATTGGACAAGGTGGTAGGAGGAAGCTGAATCCTGAGAACCGCAAACCTTGGGAGAATTTGATTTGAGTTTTTCTGTAACGTTATAGCATTCGGATTTTGTTTTCGTTCTGTTTTCATCATTTGTTTTGTTATTTACCGAATTTCTTTTATGTTCTGCTTATTTTTTTTGTCTGATTCGTACTTTTTATTTCTGGATGCTGTGTGGTAATGACGGAATAAAAGGACATTGATATTTTCAGTTATTTAGCAGACATGTCATTAAAACCATTTTGTGTCTGATACGAAGATTGAGGAAATTATAGTCTTTAACCAAATACTGTAGTTAGAATTGTCACTTTTCTAGAAACAGTATAGTGGTTGCTATTAAATTATGCAGTAAGAAGCAAACGTACACGTTTGTATATATCTAATTTTGAAATTTACATATACTTTACATTGCGTTGAATACGAAAAATTGGGATAATTATGGTGTTTAGTGTATATATACAAACAGTTTGAACTGTCACCATCCTAGAAACAATTTCCTGCGTGAATACCATGGTTGCTACTAACTTCATCGATAAGAAGCAAGCGCATTTAAGTATACATTATCTCAGAGAATGCTGAATAAAAACAAAGATCTAGATTGGCAGTATTTGGCCACAGCTTTATTATACAAGTACAATAATATATATATATAAATAAATAAATAAATAGATAAATAAATAGATAAATAAATAAATATATATATTTGAAATATAAGATAAGATTAAAGTTCAAGTCTATATATTGGTCGCCGCAACTTGATGGCAGACCATAAATGAATTAGCAACTGATATATATGGGGGATGAGCAACCCTGGGAAACAGAGGTTACTCCAGAATTTAGATATTTGCTAGTTGACAGTTAATAAAAAGGGGGGCCAGTGCAGTGAAAAATCTGCCTCATTGTCCGAAACCACCATTTGCACTCTTCTCACACTCCACGGCGATAACAAGACTGTGCTTTTTCCTTGCAAGGCTCCTCAATCCTCAAGCTCCAAGCTGTCCCAATACCTGAAAATATTCAAGAAAAGGAAGCGAAGTACCAATTTCATTAACAAGATTATTAGCAAAATATATTACAAAATGTATTAACGTTGTGCGTTTATGTAATGGACGTGGGTGGGAGGTTTTAAAAAATTTAGATTGCCAAACCGACATTTTTCCTGTCACCTCCTTGCAGACGATTTTCAAAAAGACCGAATCTCGATTTGGTTTTTCTATTTTAAGACAGGTTTAACCAATCACCAATCATGTGTTTAAGGAATACTAGAGCGAAAGCAACAACAGCCAACAACTATACTAGTCAGTCTTCCTTCGATAAAGGGATTTAATGCTGAATACATTAAATTCACTTAAACTGTTTTGTTAAACGACTTACGAAAAAAACAGAACTATTTGACGCATTTCTTCAAAATATTTAAAAGCACCGTTTTAGCAAACAAATAGTTATGATATTTCAACACATGGCTTTTTCGTGTGGGTTTCCCAATTGATATGGTTTTTTTGTGTGTTATATTTCTATATCTATAGACAAGCTATGGTTATGGTGTGTAATGATTTTATGCATTGAATACTTGCATATACAGGGGTATACAAGTACTATGGTTGTTAATGTTTTCATGCTCTATTGGAGTATTGTCACCAAAAGAAACGAAAAGGATTTATACATAAAGACTGACAACAGACTATAGGGTAACGTATTTGTAGGTGTAAACGAAATCGGAAAAACTCGATGTAGCCGCGAGTAAATTCTTCGTCCCTACATAAAATTTAATATTTTGCAGTCTAGCCGCGAGTAAATTCTTCGTCCCTACATAAAATTTTATATTTTGCAGTCGAAACTTTCTGTACATTGTATATCCAGTGTCATTTATTTATTATTTGTTGGCGTTCTGAATATAGCTGACAGACATTTTACTTATACCTATATGTCCCACGCTCCTTGATCAAGAAAATAATATAATGTAGCAGTATTTGTATGCATTGTTGCAATACATTTAGTCCATCTTTTACTATAGAATTCAAATTGTAGTCGACAAATTCGCAGCGAAAAATGTAAAATTTCGAAGCAACGTTAGTCGTTAGTTTAATCTACTAACACAAGCAAGATTAAATGAACCTTTTTAAACCGGCTTGCATATAAAAATACCATCCTGCCATAAACGTATAACATGTATTCATATATATATTTTTTTGACTGTGTGTCAATTAATGTAGCGATCCTACCCAACTTTATATAACGACTCGAATTCCTAATAATATGTTTCTTACAATACATGTAGTGCAATGACCACAATTTCAAATTTATATAACCAATATGGAGTATAGTTAAATGATAAAGGAATCTGTTTGTTCGCTAAGTTTATGGGCGCTTTTTAAATTCTGAATTCTTCAACATTGTTCTCGTTGTTAATGTTAATACTAGGTAGTCAACTTATTCCGATTTAAAGAAAGTTTGCTAACGTTATTAACCTACAGGGATTAAAAATAGAAAAATCCTAGAAGACTCAGTCCAACTAATCAAACAGGTCCGACACACTAGCAAATCTTTTTTTCATTTTTCTATGCTATAAAATTTGAATTAAGAAAAACAATTATGTCGATAGAAACTAATGTTAAAGAACGTGACAAAACTACATTTTTTTTACTAAATGCCATAGCATTTAATTCTCAATTATAACGTAGCTTCTCGGAAAAATCTAATTTGCTTCAATTAATTTTGACATTTGTCAGACGCTCACTCATTGCTTTAATCGATTGCCTAAACAAATCTTACTTTATAATTTCCAAAGTGCGAATGACTTTGGTAGTATTAAGTCTATAATTGTAAATAAATCTTTGGAAGAAAACATACAAGCTATTGGCAGACAGTTTAACCTGACTGACAGGGCAATATATATTCCGCTCTACGAAAATGGTTTCTGTCTTAACAATTTATATTGGTTTCTTCGGTTATATATTTCTACCTATTATAAACAAGTGCCTTTAAGTAAAATAGCAAGGAAACTGACTGAACAAGGGCCGAAAGTTAAGGGACTATTGTTCTATTTTTTGTTTGGATATAGAGAGGTAGATATTATTTGGGGTCTGAATAGCCGTGTGGTTAAGGTAGTTAGTTAACAACTATTGATCACGTTCTGTCATTTTTACGACATTTCGTTCATTTTTGGTATTTTAACATGTGATCTGTTACAGTTTAAGTTTACATTTCGGATTTGTCCGTCATATTTTAAATTACACTTTATAGTTGGTAAAACATCAACATACATCATTGGCTGTTAAGTTCTCATTTTTTGCCGGTACCATAAATGCAGAGTTAATGCTGTCCGTCTTTCTGTTTGTCTGTTAGATTTGAAGTTTTCCGGACTTTCAAACACTCTTTGAGATATTAGGTTTATTTTTGGTACATAAAACATGAGCTTTTTTCACTGCATTTGGCTCTTTATTGGTTGGTTACCAGTATTGTCGATCAGTTATATTCAGGACGAGAAAATACACAAACAATAAATTAATTCAATGTTTTTCCTAAATAAATCAATGAATAATCAAAATTGATTGCACCTGAAATGATCGCATAAGGACAGGGTAAAAAATGTAGCCAATCGAGTTCTTGCATGCGGAGCATCATGGTATGACGTAATGGTTTCATTTTGTTTTCTTTTAATTAAACAGGCTTTCCACCTTTAAATGTAAAAACATGTATTGTCATTAATCAATTGAACAAGGCCTCATCGCCTGAATATAGCTGAAATATTGCTGCTCGGGCGTTAAACACCATTAATCAATCAATCAATCAATCAATTAATAATTTAGAATGGTCAGCAAAATCGTTATATAAAACCCTACTGTGATATGGTGAAATTTTAGGTTTGTGTATATGTTTCGTTTAGTTTAGTTTAAACATATTTTATTTGTCAAAATATACAAATCAAGTAAAACATACTTATGAAGTCCTCTCCATAACATATTACAATACAATGAGTATGCATTTTGAGCATGCATGCAAGTTAAAATTATAAATAACAATACAAAAGAGAAGCATAATTGCCAAATAAGAATGAGAAAAGGTTTTTGAAGTATAAAGAAAATAAGGGAAAGCGAATACCGGGAAAACGAATGCTTATTGTCTGTGTTGGAAGGGATAAGTGGGGCCTCTACACTATTAAAAATCTTTTAGTCCGTTTGATATAATCAAAGTAATGTTTAAAAATACTCTCGTTTTGCTCTTGAGTTAATGCGGTACTGCCCCATGTGAGAGGAGCAACATTTAAAATAGTGTTATTGGGAAGCCAGCTGAGATCATTGACAAGTATAGCTCTATGTTCGTTATATAAGGAACATTCTAAGAAGTAATGGTTAGTGTTTTCTATGGTGAAGCCACATTGGCAAGAAGAGTCGGTATTGATATTGGCTTTGAACAGGTCACCATTAAGGAACGAAGCGGAACATCTCAATTGGGTTAATATCATGTTGAGTTTTCGTGGGCCATTGGAGAAGTATTTAGGAACTTTCCCAATAAAGTTATTGTGTATATGTATGTATGTGCTCTATATGATTTAATATTAAGTATGTCTGTTATTCGTGATATTGGCATGTGTATAACAAATATGATTTAATATTAAGTACGTCTGTTATTCGTGATATTGGCATGTGTATAACAAATATGATTTAATATTAAGTACGTCTGTTATTCGTGATATTGGCATGTGTATAACAAATATGATTTAATATTAAGTACGTCTGTTATTCGTGATATTGGCATGTGTATAACAAATATGATTTAATATTAAGTACGTCTGTTATTCGTGATATTGGCATGTGTATAACAAATATGATTTAATATTAAGTACGTCTGTTATTCGTGATATTGGCATGTGTATAACAAATAGGATTTAATATTAAGTACGTCTGTTATTCGTGATATTGGCATGTGTATAACAAATATGATTTAATATTAAGTACGTCTGTTATTCGTGATATTGGCATGTGTATAACAAATAGGATTTAATATTAAGTACGTCTGTTATTCGTGATATTGGCATGTGTATAACAAATAGGATTTAATATTAAGTACGTCTGTTATTCGTGATATTGGCATGTGTATAACAAATATGATTTAATATTAAGTACGTCTGTTATTCGTGATATTGGCATGTGTATAACAAATATGATTTAATATTAAGTACGTCTGTTATTCGTGATATTGGCATGTGTATAACAAATATGATTTAATATTAAGTACGTCTGTTATTCGTGATATTGGCATGTGTATAACAAATATGATTTAATATTAAGTACGTCTGTTATTCGTGATATTGGCATGTGTATAACAAATATTATTCAATAATATATAAAACATTTTGTATAAAAATAATGTGACTGAAAAATTTGAATAAAAAAGGATATTCACTAAAAATAAAATGGTTATTCACCGCGGGAAAATGCATGCGATTGTTATTTATAGAATCCCGGTTATTCCCTTTTTTTAATAACAATCGCATGCATTTTCCCGCGGTGAATAACCATTTTAATTTTAAGTGAATATCCTTTTTTATTGAATAAAACAATAACTGTCTATTGATTCGGTAAATGTGTGGAGTTATTGACTTTTGAAAAAACTCTTTGTTATTCACCTCGCCCGCTGGGCTCGGTGAATAACAGTTTTTTCAAAAGTCAATAACTCCACACATTTACCTCATCAAAAGACAGTAATTGTATATGATTTAATATTAAGTACGTCTGTTATTCGTGATATTGGCATGTGTATAACAAATATGATTTAATATTAAGTACGTCTGTTATTCGTGATATTGGCATGTGTATAACAAATAGGATTTAATATTAAGTACGTCTGTTATTCGTGATATTGGCATGTGTATAACAAATAGGATTTAATAATAAGTACGTCTGTTATTCGTGATATTGGCAAGTGTATAACAAATAGGATTTAATATTAAGTACGTCTGTTATTCGTGATATTGGCAAGTGTATAACAAATAGGATTTAATATTAAGTACGTCTGTTATTCGTGATATTGGCATGTGTATAACAAATAGGATTTAATATTAAGTACGTCTGTTATTCGTGATATTGGCATGTGTATAACAAATATGATTTAATATTAAGTACGTCTGTTATTCGTGATATTGGCGTGTGTATAACAAATATGATTTAATATTAAGTACGTCTGTTATTCGTGATATTGGCATGTGTATAACAAATATGATTTGATATTAAGTACGTCTGTTATTCGTGATATTGGCATGTGTATAACAAATATGATTAAATTTCAACTTGCTTTTCAGTTGAAGTGACATTACTGTTCCGGTAATTAATTTATTTACAGTATTTTAACCTCAGAGTAGTCTCAGATTAACTCAGTTGTGAATTTTACTCGTGTGTTTCGGGTTATTGATTTTCTACTGGTTTGAAGTCAATAGTTAGGTTTTCGGCTGAAATTATACTTCAGAGATATGGTCATCGTGGTTAGACGTAAATTTATTGTCTCCATCGTTTACTAGACCTTTTGGTTTTCCTGTGTATTATTTAGTATTTTCAGGTTGGTACTATTTCTCCTTTACTTACGTTCTGATTGTCAAATTCTGAAATAGCCGTTCAGGGTGAAAATGCAGGAATAAATGACTTAATCGGTAAATTGTTAGGAACTTAAACTATTTCAAATACCAAAGTGTTAATAGTTAGAGTATTTTATGAGTTATGATTTTTAATATTTGTACTGTAGGTAGATGATGTACACTGATAAATACCAGTTGAACATTGTACATGTATGCTTGGTTATACAAGGATTGAGCCTTTGCAAACACTTGTAAGGTAAGGTGTTGTATTTATGTTTATTTGTATTTTATTATACATTTATGTACTTTTTGTTAATTTTATCTATTTTCCATCTTGTCTTGTAATTGTGACATGCGCAGTTAATTTCATCACTGATATTATGTAATTACCTAGCGCATTTATGTATGGATTTCAGTGTTTAAAGTTAGGCGCAAAAAGAAATTGGATTGTGGAACTTTACCCGGGATCCTTGTGGATACTCAAAAGCATTTCTCCCGAGTGAAACTTCAAGTCATTTGTCCCTAATTATAAATTGACTTGTTTATAAAACATATTTAATGTGATTGCAATTTGAAAAAAATATAACACATTCTGATTTCATATAAACCAAGGCACCCCCCCCCAAAAAAAAAAAAAAACAAAACAAAAAAAAAAAAAAAAAAAAAACAAAATACAAAAAACAAAAAAACCGGAAAAAGAAACCAAATAACAAACAGTCTCACATATATAAAATATAAAACGCAGTTGTCAATCATTATGTCGTCATCAACCGTTCAGAAATGTGTTCCGGATTTTCTACCGGAATTTTACGCATAAGATCCCGTCGGGATTTTATGAATTTCTGATAACGTCATCAACCTACAAAGTGTTGTTACGTGTTTTCTATCGGGATTTTACGGATAACAGTCTGCATCCCATATGCAGAATATTCATATGTTTATACTATAGTTTAGACAAGAAATTGATATTTCTAAATGGACGATTTCTGGTACAGATGAGCTCACGCGCATAAATCTGTACTTGCTGTGTCATCCAATAAAAACGACGGACACAAGAACGTTGCTATGAAAGCATAACAACGTTCTTGTGTGACGTTCTTGTTTCTGGCGTTCTGATTGGACGTCAGAGACAATGGAGTCTAAAACAATGGAGAGTCTTTAGGTTATAGCGATCTGAAAGTTGTTGGTTTACGGAAGAAATAGGTACTTACATAAGTTTTTCGGAAAGTCCGTGTGATCTTTCACTCGTGATAGAAATTTTTATGTCTTTTGGCTCGTTACGCTGCGCTCCACTCGCGAAAAGACATAAAATTTCTATCACTCGTGAAAGATCAACCGGTCTTTCCCAAAAACGTATGAAAGAACCTATTAAGCTTGATCTGTTAGAGGAATTTTCAAGTAGTCGAAAAGTAACTGTTCCCATTATAGACATGTCAGCCTACACTGACCAGAGGTTTATTCCAAATTGTCTACAATTGCTGCTTAGTTATGAGTAAAGAAATTGATTGGATGATGGCTTTACGTCCAGCGAGCAGTATTTCAGCTATATTCAGGATGAGAACCAGTTAACAAACAATAAATCAATGGTGGAAATATGCACAAAAGGGAACATATTTTGAATTTCATTAGATAAGTCTGGGTATAGCTAGGTAGGGACTGAAAATTAAGCTGTTTATAGCAAGCCTACTCTTATCACCATCTACAAAGGGGTCATCATTGCACAAGGAGCGTGGCACTCTCCAAAAACATTACGCACTGTGGTCCGCGGACAGGCCTTCCGTGTTATGACCTGACAACCCCTCAACAGGAGGGCATCGCCTATCCGCTATCCGACGCACTGTGCAGCTCTGCGAGTCGAGCGCTGTGAAACCTCACAGTATGGTCTCAGTGGTAAAGAGCAATTGCTCTTTGTTTGACAAAACCATACGTTCAAGACGAACACGCTGTTATAAAAACTAATTCTTCATCCAATTTCACCCAATCCATTATCTCTATTCGTATTCATTACACTTTCCTAGACTGTGACCTTGATCACATTTCTTTCCCGAGACTGGAAGTAAATATTCAATTACTTTTCACATTTCTTCTCATAAAGAAGATTATTTATGTTACATAATTTGTTAAGTTATTAGTTCCTTATCAGCGTAAGAGATTAGGGCTTACAATATCAAATGAAGGCTAATAACTATGAGTTATGTTCAATCCTATTGCATTCCAATTCTGTTATATAATATTTATGAAATGCAGTTCTTGTGCATAACTGTTTATACAAAAATGTGCCTTCAATAACAAATAAACTTGGTATTAGAAGTTTATGAATCAATTTGACCACATCGTCCCAAGGGAGGATGATTTGATCTTTATTCTTTTCATTTAAGGGTGGGTGAGAGTTTAGATATATGTGTTTGTTTGTTTGTTTGATGGTGTTTAACGCCACTTTCAGCAATTTTTCAGCTATATCACGGCGTCCAGTTTTTATTGGGGGAGGAAGCCTTAGTACCCGGAGAAAACCCCCGACCTGCGGTAGGAAAACAGGCAATCTTTGTCAATTAAGATTGGAGTGGAGTACACCCTGCCTCTAGTGAGAATCGATCCCGCAATCTCAGTGTTGACAAACCACGTGATCAATAGTAGACGAACTACCTTGACCACTCGGCCACCGAGACCCCCTAGATATATGTGTAAAATATATGTAAATGTCTACCCTATATTAAGTACGGTGTGACATTTTACCCAAACTTACCCAAACATACACTTGAAACAACATTTTTTTTGCATTTCTATTATGTAAGTACACCAGTGAATACCTACCCTGTGTTCTGATTGGGGTCAATAATAGTTAAATGTTTACAATTTAAAAAGTTGTAGTTTTTCCAAGCTATTGCGAGTTAAAGTTTGGTAATTTTAAAAACAATACATTCACTGCATTAGAAATTGCATGTGGGATCATCTCAAAATTTTCCAACCTTTGATGTCATATATTTGTAATGTTAAATTTTCTAGCCTGGAAAAAGATAATCAATGTTAACACAGAAAAGCTTATATTTTCGACTTGGCCAACTCTATAGTAAGTGTTGACGTATTGTGGTGAGGGTTTTTGTTACAAATGAACACTGCTTACCGCGCATGGTTCAGCTTATGCTCATTTTGTAGATCAAGAAGGGTACTTTTTTGAAATCAACAATTATTTGCTCGAGATATTCAGCGTTTTGAAAAATGGCCGTTTTAAAATTTTGATGGGGGCGATTTTCCATACTAAAATTTTACCTTAATTAGAACGGAAGTGTACTTTAGGAACAATCGATTGTTGCCTATTCGAAATCTTTCGGGTGATTTCGTCTGAAGTTAAAGCGGGAAAAGTCTCGCGGTTTGTCCGAATACCATTGAACGTCACGAAAGCAAACGAACATTTGTAAACAACGCTTGGTCCCTTTTTAGAAACGAAAAGGCTGATTTTTTATGTAAAATTTCCGTAGCACAAGTCAACGACGGTTTGTAACAACTAAACAACAGGGGCATAGTATACAACATGGACAGGTTATCGTATCTAATTTTTTCTACTGGATGTTCGTAATAAAAAGGTAAAATATGGAATAATAAGTACATCAAAGGTTATTTTGTTCATAGATTGTTGTACCTCTTATGAGGTACTCAAAACGAAAGTATTGTCTAATTCCCACTACAGAAATTCTTAGTGTTTTTTACATCTATATTAGTATAGAATGTCCCTGGATCAGGAATACGAAACGTAATCTTGCCAGAACCTCGTCTTATAGTCCAACCTTCTGTTATTGACCGTTTCGCGTTTATTATTATACGGCGACGTTAAGGTATTTGGATGTCAAGTGATCTCTAGGATCGCCATCTAGTGACGAGATAGTGACAAGATGACGGACCTCCATAAGTGCATTTTTTACACGGTAAATTCAATGTAGAAACTAAACCATTGAAAATAAAATATAACATCAAGAGGCAAAAGTGTTTCTTTTTGTCTGAAGAATATAACATATCAAATTTTCATTTTTTTTGCGAAGTTTCCCTTTAATGTATTGTCTATAAAAGTGATTATTTTATATATGATGTAACAAAACCTGGTCAACTGAAGGTTTGTAAAGGAATAATTAGGGTTAAAATATCCAAATTAAAAGAACAAACCCACTTCATTTAATAAAGTAGGATTTTGTGGAATTTATTGCCCTCAACAACCTTCGACAGAAATATCGGTACTTGTATACCTCAACAATTGGAGGTATAAAACAGGTTAAATTGAAATTTGTTTATTTATTTGTACTTGTTTAAAGGTTTTTTTTCTAAAAGCAAGCACCATCCATCTTGTTAATTTGAAGCCACTTTAAAACAATTTAGGGGTCAACCAGATCTCGGTGTGGTAGCATAGATTGGACTGGCCAATAGTATACATAAGACTAAATGCATTTAAAAGGTTCTCTGATATTATTTTCTTGTGTAAAAGTGCAAGATGACCTAAACACGTAATTTCTTTCCCTTGGGCAGGGCTAAAGAATAAAGAATTGTTCAAGAACACTTTGAACACCAATATAACTTTTATTGATTTTAATTCAAATATGGCCTTTGTAATTACTGTAGGATTTTTGGTACCTTTTATCTCATATAAATTTGGTATAGGTATAACGGTAGTAAATGCGTACCAGTAACAGGTTGCCACTGTAAATAAATACGTTGTGTTCCGATTCGGTCAATAGTGGTTGCATGTTTAAAAATTTTTGATTTTTGTTTGTAGGCTCCTGCATGAATTCAATTCGTTTTTAAAGTTGTAAATTTTTTTCCACATATTGGAAAATAAAATTTTGGTAATCTAAAAAAAACCCAATTTAGTATTTTCAACATTCACAGCATTAGACATTGTCTGTAAAAATAGGAGCGTCTCAAATATGTTCTAATTGGAATTCGTCACGCATATATAGAGCATACAAATTTTTAATGTTGAATGAAAGCTTATTAATTTCCTAGCCTGTGTAAAATATGTAGTTTTGAGGGAGAAATACATTTAATATTAATATTAATAAGCAATTAAAAAGCATTTAAAAGTTTCAACTTTTACTTATAAGGGTATGACTGAAGACAGTTCATTAACTTATTATACCACTAAAAAAACCTCTATTGTGTGAAAAATAAACGGAATATAAATAAAAGAGGATGACAATACGCAGCCAGATAAGTGATATCATATAGTTACCAGACAATGAGTAAGTAATTTATTGATATTTTATTTCTTATTCTATTTTAAATCTTGCCATCATGAAATAATTGTGTCCCTCAAACACTCAAAAAGTTATTATCGTCAATTGATGAAAAGTTAAAATTCGATTTCTTATTTTCCACAACAAGGTAATGACATCAATGATTGCAATTATTTTAAACATAACACATTACGATAAAGATTAAAGGTTAAATGAAATCAATTTGAAACCAACGATTGTAAAGTTTTAAATTTAAATATTAATAGAAAGACAATTTATCTATCAACCTTAATGATAAACTGATTTTTTCGCTATCGCTTTGGTGACCTTGAATTTCAAGGTAATGACGCAAATTTTGCACGCGACAGAAATGCGGATGGATGGACGGACACACGCGAGGACTACACTGCTCCCCCGAAATCCGTTAATGAGTGCGATAGATGTAATAATTATACCAGAAATATTATCAGGGCCCAGCGCCATAAAACCTTGAGTAAAATTTTTTTGCTCAGCATGAGAATTTACTCAACTACCATGACAAAAAGTTCTCAGCAAAGAAAATGTTTATGGTTCTGGGCCCAGTTTGTCTAAACTTCATATGTCGATTGAAATATAGTATAGCAAAATATTTAAAATATTCACGAACTGAACGATAATTCAGATTTATATTACCAATTTGTACATCAACAAGTCGGTTATGTATTTCGGTTGCCCAGAATCTGAGTTGGTGATTATTATTTTTTTCTTTTTTGAGTCTTATTTTACAGACGCTTTTAATTATTCACTACTCTTACACTCGAACTAATTCTGTATTTCTCGAGGCAAGTTAAAGTGTGATTTTTCGCTCCAATTGATTTTCAGCTTACTGTAATTTTAAACTACATCATAAATTCAAATTGTATTCGCCTGTCAGATTATACCTTTGTAAGTGTTTTCAAATCTGCAGGCAATAAACGTACGAAACCAGTAAACGTCAGAGAGGGCAATAAATCACAAGCAAAATTCAAACTTACTTAATGTTGCTATTAATAATTAAAGTAATGTATTGGCCACGGACACAATTAAACGAGATTATCACTTCTACATAAGCAACAATTACTTATTACAAATGTAACAATTTACATATGGGTGGTAAAACGTGACCGAAATACAAATGTACAAGCTTAATGTGCACATTAAAAAATATCTCTTAAAAATGCATGGTTTTATGAATAATACGGATTCCAAAAATCTTCTGCCATAAAACGCTGTTAGACGCTGACGCTCCCTTCAATGTGTGTACAAAGAATTGGATGACATAGTTTTCATGGATTAGGTAATATTATGCGAGTACTAAATAATATTAGGTGATAGTTCAAATTTCTTTTTAAAAATGAAAACTTAATTATACTCAAATTTATAAAATGCATCAAGTTATAAAGAATAAACAGAACATTTTTAGATACATGTCATTCCTTTGAAACGAATTAGACATGGTTTAAAATATAAGTCAATCCAAACTAATTGCGGAAATACATATAATTTACTGTGAATGAATGACGCAAATGGCATCGTGCAGTACGTCAAATGTTTCTTTGAATAAGTGATAATTTAATGGAAACTGTTTATTTCAGAAATCGTTAATCAGTTGTAAATATATTCAATTTTCTAAATGTTCTTCTAAAATATTGTGTTTTTTTCTGCCATTAAGTGGGCGATCGATCAAGAAAAATGTCACCGTGCGAGGACCAACATAAAGACACAGTAACAGACATTAAGATGCAGGACAATTAGTCTCAATTAAACATTTAAGTTGAATTTAGATATACACCTTACAAAATATTCTTCCAACTTAAACATTCTTTATGTCTTATGAACATCTATGTAGTTTTTCCGTCATTAAATTTCCGAAAGAGTTTTCTTTCGAAATAACTTTCATAAATATATTTAACATGTATATTAACAGAATTGAAAATAAACATGTGACAGACATATTATATCATCTAACAATGATAGTATAGGAACTGCTTTTATCTGTACATTAGCAGTCATAAAGTCATAAACGTTTATTAAACATTGTAAAACGGCTCACTATGGAATATTTTATTTTATTTTTACTAGTTAAAATCAAATATATGGTTATCCAACCACGTCTTAGATTATGGGTCATAATCATAGATTAACGATAAAATGGCTATGGACGTTTAAGAAACATGGAAATTTAAGTGCAAAAATTGTATTTTCTTATTGACTATACCAATTACCTCATACGTTAATGCAACATCAATAAACATATAAGTTCCATGACTGAAGTATCATTATTCCTTTACATGAAAATGGAACAATTTGGCTCCGTTATTTCTACGTTTTTCATCGTACCTCTGTACACATTGAGGAGGTAATTGTGAATTCATGGTTATGTAAATGTCAGTTAGATAATCTGCAAATTAAAGAAACAACTTTCAGATGGAATAATGGACATATAATCTTTCACCAATGAATCAGCCACTTCACTGGCACTAAGAAACGAAAGCACAACGGCGGACTTGTGCCACTTACCGATTTCTGATTCGCTGACTTGGACTAAATGTCAGCTAGTATTCGCTACTGCCAAGATTGTGAAAGGTTAAACGTGTAACTTTTTACAACAATATTTGAAAACAAATCTCTAAAAATCTACTCAGACAGACTCTGGTTTGAATGTTAAATTATCATCATCACATCGTTAACCCAACTGCAATTATGTCTTTAACAGTTCTCGACTTTCCAGACAACAATATGAATAGCAATTGAATAAAGTGTCAATTTTTGTATCCATGCACTGTATATATAGCTGTTCAGAGAATTTAGAACAGCGCTTAAAGGTTTCTGCTATAAATAAATATCTTTTAAAAATAAATATATATTTGAAGTTTTTTTGCTGCAAAATATTTTCATGTCGTTTTTTTTGTGTCATTCATACCAAGGAATTCTAATTCATTTGCCAGTTTTAATTTTCAATTTTGATTAGTTCTCGTGAGTGTCCACGGCAAGTTTTAGCAGTGCAGATCGAGTCTTTCTTCGCTATATGTACGTTGATTTCGCTTCAGAATGTCAACTTTTGATAAAATATCTTCGATCAATGTCTGCAGTTCTGTTCTGATATTAGACGGTCTAGCTTCAATATCCGATCACAGCTATCCGCCATTTGCGTTTAGTCTTCGATCAACGTCTGCAGTTCTGTTCTGATTTTAGACGGTCTAGCTTCAATATCCGATCACAGCTATCCGCCATTTGCGTTTAGTCTACTCTCATACTAGAGTCGTCTTAAGTCTTAAGTTGTTTTTTTTTTGGTGTGGGGGTGGGGCTTTAAAACACAATATCACCTGATTTATCTTCTTTGTCGACTCTTTATCTTAATTCGTCATTTATTATACTTTTTCCCTTCGTTAGTTTCTGGTCCGAATTTATACGCAGTGTATTACTGTTTAGAGTGATTCTGTGCTCAGTCTGTATCAAAAGCATGAAGGTTTAGTAAAATAATTGCGGTTCTAGTAAAAAAAAGAGGATGGAATAATATACAATTTCATTGCATTTCACGTGAGCTTTCAATAGTTTTCGCCCAAGCGTCCATAAATATTGTACCCATCGTCCAGGGGCGCAGCTGGATATACACGAGTACACGGCGCGGAATCCACGTGATTTTGACAAACAAAAATGTAATGTATCTCTGCAATCAGAGACATATAATTACAATTACTTGTCTCTGTTGAAATCAATAAACTGTCCATATTCAGTACAAAATAAAGCACCTCAATAATCTGCAAATTTTCCGCGGGGTTTGGGGCATGCCCTCTAACTCTTTTAGTTATTTTTGTAAATCTACATTGTAACTAGTCTATATTCGCCCCTGTCGTTCACTTGAATTTGCGCTCAAATGTCCACAAGCAAACAATATTTTTGCGGTAGAATGCCCATCGCCTTCGAATGTGACCGTCGCATGCTAAAATAGTTCGTTTATAAAGTTTCCTCTCTTGTTCTTTGAATTTAAATTTTGGTAAGAAATATTTATTAACAAATGTAGCAAAAATGAAAACTTTACTTTTTGCTATTTTTAATCTGATAAAGACAATAACAACAGTTCAATTAAAACATTCCAGACCTACCAAGCACGATATTTAGCCATTATATATATATTTAACAACTTGTGCAGACAATGTTTATAGATGCGTGACAGAAAATCTATTTTAGTAGTATGATTCAGTGAACAAAAACGGCAGGGGCTTCGGGGGCCGCTTAAGGGCCCTGGAGCCTCGGGGTAAATAGTGCAAAATCCTTCATTCTGGCGATTTCCTAGCACTTAATCTCAGGTCTTAAAAGATAGGTTTCGTGAGCAATATTTTATTTATTTTTTATTTCTGAAAATTATTGGTACGGCATGCCTTACCTGCAAAACTTATTGGAACGGCGGAAGCCGTACCTGCCGTACCGGCTGCTACGCCAATGGTGCAGAACTTGTAAGCTTTCATAACAACCGCATTACAGTTCAATTTTTGCCGTGTGACCATATGCTGTTTGGCTTGAATAAAGTGCTTACATCTCTGCTGACAGGAAATGGTAGCCATTAGCTTGGGGGGGGGGGGGGTTATATTGTGATGGGGGTGACCGTCCGTCCGTCTGTCCTTCCGTTACACTTTCTCTTATTTGCAACTCTTCCTACACCACTGAATGGAATTTGATGAAACTTACACAGAATCCTTGTCACATCGTGCCATTGTGCAGTAGATATTTAACATTCTGATCGGAATGCTATTTGGGGTTTCCCATAGAATAACATGGACATTGTCATTGGCATAAGGGGATACCCATCTCTTATGTGCAACTCCTCCTACACCACCGAATGGAATTCGATGAAACTTAATTAAACAGAATCTTTGTCACATAGCACCATTGTGCACCTGATATTTAACATTTTGATCGGAATGATATTTGGGTTTTCCCACAGAAAAAAATGGACATTGCTATTCTTTGAGCTGGGGAAGGGGTTGGGGTTCCCATGTTTTATCTGCAACTGTTCCTAGACAATTAAGTTTCAAGTTCATAAGTAAGAACACGTGCATTTTTGAAGAAATCATGAAGCGGGGGGTATCAATAGTGAGCACAGTTTTTTTTTTAAATTTTAACTGTTTTTACTTCTGAAGATATGTGTTTTGAAAACCATTGGTACCTATTTGGAAATGCATTGCAACCTGCACGCGTTTTCAATTTATGAATAACCAATGAATGCTGTGAGCGCAACCATCTACTAAAGATCTAAATTTTGACTTAATAGTAGTAATTTGTACCAAACGTTTATGTTTAAATATGAAGTTTAAAAGTATTTGTCTAATCCGTATAAACTAGATTGAAACTTAATTACAATGAAATGTTTTCCAAAAGTAGTTAAAACCATACATGTTATGTTGACAAATTTACTTGACTAGTAAAAATTTTCCATTTTGTAGGTGTTTTTGAACGGCGTAAATGTTGTTAATTCACTGCTTTGCAAGTGCAATACTAGTAAAACGATTTACTTTCAATGTTGTTTACATCACTTTTATCGCAAAGTGTAGGTGTATTTAAAAAAAACGCATAAACTTACTATCATGAGTAAATCACAAAGTTGGCGTGTCAGTAAAGCAATAAATTTAAATGGAAGCATATAATTGACATTTTAGAAAATAAAGAAACTTTATGAGCATTGTTGAAAGGGATAATAAATATCGGGCAGTGTTATTAGAAACATATTGGATAATAAATATCAGGCAGTTTTATTAAAAGCGTATTCCAGATCGATACAAAAAAAGTGTTAGAAATACTAGTGAAAATTTGTTTTCACGAGAATATTTCTTAAAACAGTTTTTTACAAAACATTTCATTTTATATTATATAGCTCACAAAAAACTAGGATAATGATTGGCTAGCAAGCCGTATACATCAGGCTATTATACGTCTACAGCCGTATACATCAGGCTATTATACGTCTACAGCCGTATACATCAGGCTATTATACCTATACATAAAGCATATTTTTTATGCCGTATGGAGCCCATTGGAAAACAAATCATCATGGCCGCCTTCCTTACGCTTCGATCGAAAAACTAACAAAGTGCAACAATGTCTAACCCGAACATGTTTTAAACGACGTAAATAAAATATGTAATATATTTGTTTAAATAACAGAAGGGAAGTTAATTAGGAAATAAAACTACTCAGATCAGCGATAGAAGGTACGGATCATGTTCAAGGATTCGAGAATATAATCTAATTTTAACTGGCTGTCGCATGCCACTTCTGTTTTACGAGAGGCAGACAAATAACCGATCATCGATACGAAACGTGGATAGAGCAGAAAATTAGAATTTTACAAGCTGTCTATCATGAAATCAAGATGAGCTGCTAATTGTAATTACATTAAATGCGCGAAGCAAACTTAAATACCTACACAATAGCTTACAGAAGTTGGTTCAATATTATTCTACCCTGCTCCATAAAACCTAATATTGATCGAGTTCGAGTGTAGTGATTGTTTTATTACATAATTCATTGAGTCATAAAATGGAATATACAAGTTTTTTATTTATTCCCGAAAGTATCTGTCTTTCATAATATTTATTTCTCAAAATCGGTAATATATCAACATAATCCATGACGAAATGTTTGCATTGATTATTTCTTGTATAATGTCCCATCCTCAGACCTTGCTAATGCATAAAATTTACAAAGATATGAGTCTAATTCCTGAGGGTCCGCCATTTCCAAACTAACTGACATATCCGTTTCAAGTAAATATTTGGAAAAAAAATAATCGCTTGCTCTTTCGATTTGCGAGTGTTGACAGGATCTCTTTTCTTACTGATTTCATTAATTTCCAAGTTAGTATTATCTGCAAATCGTCGCTTATTAGCACCAGAACTATCCGCATTACGTTCACTCGATGACGTTACCACGTTACCATGTTTACAAACAACAATATAATCCGAACATCAGTCAGAACGATAATTTTGATTGGTATTTTCATTCATAAATTTCTCACGAGAGTGCAATATGGTTTTTTATTGATTAGAATGAGTTTTTTGCAAACCAATATGATGGGAAATGGAGAGTCACGTGTATTGGTTTAGGCCAATAGGAAAAAGGCCAAAATATATATTATGTAATAAAAATATATATATACCAATTATACATACACACACATATATATATATATATATATATATATATATATATATATATATATATATATATATATATATATATATACAAGTCTAGGAGATTATGCAACGATACACATGACGGTGTTTCTTGTCAAAAATTTAGACAAAGACTGACCAACGAATGGCCTTAGTCATTGAATGTCAATATAAATAAATGACGTAAACAAGTCGTAACATATTGATCTTGAAATTTCTCATTTCCAACTTAACCCAACATAGTTGCTTCCCAAGTCCGCCAGCCGGGGACGTGCCGTGCTGTTACTTTGCTTTGCTCAAATATTCTAACAAGATGTATTTAAAATTACCAAGTTGACAAATTCTGTACGCCAGACGCGCGTTTCGTCTACTTAAGACTCATCAGTGGCGTTTAACTCTAAATGCTTAAAGTATTTTTTCATTCGGTGATGGAATAATATAAGTCCACTGGGATCGTGTAAAAACACAATACAGGTAGTTCAAAATATTATATAAAAGTCTAAAGAGTCTACCAACCAGCAAGCTTATTAAGTATCGGATCGACAAACATGACGATACAGCATAAACAAAAAATAATATACAAGTCTAGGAGATTATGCAACGATACACATGACGGTGTTTCTTGTCAAAAATTTAGACAAAGACTGACCAACGAATGGCCTTAGTCATTGAATGTCAATATAAATAAATGACGTAAACAAGTCGTAACATATTGATCTTGAAATTTCTCATTTCCAACTTAACCCAACATAGTTGCTTCCCAAGTCCGCCAGCCGGGGACGTGCCGTGCTGTTACTTTGCTTTGCTCAAATATTCTAACAAGATGTATTTAAAATTACCAAGTTGACAAATTCTGTACGCCAGACGCGCGTTTCGTCTACTTAAGACTCATCAGTGGCGTTTAACTCTAAATGCTTAAAGTATTTTTTCATTCGGTGATGGAATAATATAAGTCCACTGGGATCGTGTAAAAACACAATACAGGTAGTTCAAAATATTATATAAAAGTCTAAAGAGTCTACCAACCAGCAAGCTTATTAAGTATCGGATCGACAAACATGACGATACAGCATAAACAAAAAATAATATACAAGTCTAGGAGATTATGCAACGATACACATGACGGTGTTTCTTGTCAAAAATTTAGACAAAGACTGACCAACGAATGGCCTTAGTCATTGAATGTCAATATAAATAAATGACGTAAACAAGTCGTAACATATTGATCTTGAAATTTCTCATTTCCAACTTAACCCAACATAGTTGCTTCCCAAGTCCGCCAGCCGGGGACGTGCCGTGCTGTTACTTTGCTTTGCTCAAATATTCTAACAAGATGTATTTAAAATTACCAAGTTGACAAATTCTGTACGCCAGACGCGCGTTTCGTCTACTTAAGACTCATCAGTGGCGTTTAACTCTAAATGCTTAAAGTATTTTTTCATTCGGTGATGGAATAATATAAGTCCACTGGGATCGTGTAAAAACACAATACAGGTAGTTCAAAATATTATATAAAAGTCTAAAGAGTCTACCAACCAGCAAGCTTATTAAGTATCGGATCGACAAACATGACGATACAGCATAAACAAAAAATAATATACAAGTCTAGGAGATTATGCAACGATACACATGACGGTGTTTCTTGTCAAAAATTTAGACAAAGACTGACCAACGAATGGCCTTAGTCATTGAATGTCAATATAAATAAATGACGTAAACAAGTCGTAACATATTGATCTTGAAATTTCTCATTTCCAACTTAACCCAACATAGTTGCTTCCCAAGTCCGCCAGCCGGGGACGATTTTTTGTTTATGCTGTATCGTCATGTTTGTCGATCCGATACTTAATAAGCTTGCTGGTTGGTAGACTCTTTAGACTTTTATATAATATTTTGAACTACCTGTATTGTGTTTTTACACGATCCCAGTGGACTTATATTATTCCATCACCGAATGAAAAAATTCTTTAAGCATTTAGAGTTAAACGCCACTGATGAGTCTTAAGTAGACGAAACGCGCGTCTGGCGTACAGAATTTGTCAACTTGGTAATTTTAAATACATCTTGTTAGAATATTTGAGCAAAGCAAAGTAACAGCACGGCACGTCCCCGGCTGGCGGACTTGGGAAGCAACTATGTTGGGTTAAGTTGGAAATGAGAAATTTCAAGATCAATATGTTACGACTTGTTTACGTCATTTATTTATATTGACATTCAATGACTAAGGCCATTCGTTGGTCAGTCTTTGTCTAAATTTTTGACAAGAAACACCGTCATGTGTATCGTTGCATAATCTCCTAGACTTGTATATTATTTTTTGTTTATGCTGTATCGTCATGTTTGTCGATCCGATACTTAATAAGCTTGCTGGTTGGTAGACTCTTTAGACTTTTATATAATATTTTGAACTACCTGTATTGTGTTTTTACACGATCCCAGTGGACTTATATTATTCCATCACCGAATGAAAAAATACTTTAAGCATTTAGAGTTAAACGCCACTGATGAGTCTTAAGTAGACGAAACGCGCGTCTGGCGTACAGAATTTGTCAACTTGGTAATTTTAAATACATCTTGTTAGAATATTTGAGCAAAGCAAAGTAACAGCACGGCACGTCCCCGGCTGGCGGACTTGGGAAGCAACTATGTTGGGTTAAGTTGGAAATGAGAAATTTCAAGATCAATATGTTACGACTTGTTTACGTCATTTATTTATATTGACATTCAATGACTAAGGCCATTCGTTGGTCAGTCTTTGTCTAAATTTTTGACAAGAAACACCGTCATGTGTATCGTTGCATAATCTCCTAGACTTGTATATTATTTTTTGTTTATGCTGTATCGTCATGTTTGTCGATCCGATACTTAATAAGCTTGCTGGTTGGTAGACTCTTTAGACTTTTATATATAAAAACATGACGATACAGCATAAACAAAAAATAATATACAAGTCTAGAAGATTATGCAACGATACAAATGACGGTGTTTCTTGTTAAAAATTTAGACAAAGACTGACCAACGAATGGCCTTAGTCATTGAATGTAAATATAAATAAATGACGTAAACATGTCCTAACTTATATATATATATATATATATATATATATATAAACTCTGTTAAATTTTCCGAACGTTTCGGCCTCACGGGCCTTCCTCAGCGGAATAAAATTTTTATATATGTATGATTTTCTTTATGGAGCAAATATTATCACAACATGGGCGATTTCTTACAGTCTATAATCTATTCTTCGACGTTTTTTTATTACAAATTACAATGGACAGATTCTCATTGTACAACCAGTGTTAACTTTAGTTGCAATGTCACATATTTTAACTTTATTAAACTCGATTGTTGAAGCATCCGCAATTACCAATACGATCTATTCATTTCTATAATGCTACATACATCAAGATTACTTCCGGATTTTATTGTTCTGGATATTCTGCTGTGATTGCATAGCATTCTTTCGTCATGATAATTTATAACAATTACTATGTTATAATAAAGTAATGACCCCATCCACAATTTCAGTTGTTAAGAGTATAACAGGTAATACATACCGAAAAAAAATCAAATTTGTAAATTATTCCAACTTTAAAACATTACATCAGTCAAACGTAAACAATTTAGGTCCCAAGAGGGAAAAGGACCATAAATGCTTTATTTATATGCACTCTCTTGTTTCTTGTGACTGTCAAAATTTTCCTTTTTGTTGACCAGTACTATTCCCATTGCTATATATTAGCGAGCATTAGTACGCATTGTGTAAGATTTTTTTATATTTCTCAATACTGAGTCATTTTATGTACTAGTAGTCAAATGTTGGAAGTTGTTGTATCTACTAATATAGTTCTCCATGCTGATAGAACCTGTATCTGACGATTAGTAGTTGATCCGTCTACCAATATGGTTCTTTAAACGGATGTTAGACGTTGGTCTGTCTACTAATATTTTGTAGCCGAGTGGGGCAAGGTTATTTGAATGATAATATTGCTCTGTCAACGATATTAATTGCCGTCACACCAACTTCTAACTTACGGCTACAGAACCTATACTCAATGTTATCTTGTCTGTAGGAGGTTTTTTTGGCTGGCAAATAAAAACTGCTAACCGCATTTGGTCCATATGCTCCTGTTGTAGGTAAAAAAATGTGTAAATTGAATTGAAAAATTACTTTCCACATTTATTTAGCGTTTTGAAATGCGGCAGATTTTTCATTTTCGTAGAGCAATTTCCTTTAGTAAAGTTTGACATAAATTACGCCAGGTCACTTTGGAAACTCAAATTGCTGACTTCCTATGTAAAATTCCCATAGCAAATGTTAAGGATGATTTCGGACATGTCAACAACAAAGGCATAATATAAAATATGGACGTGTTTTCGTGTAGAATATTTTTTAATTGGATTTAGCCTATAAAGGTAAAGTATGGAATAAAAAAATGCAAGCAAAACGCTGAGTGCACGGTGATGTAACTTTTAGTATAAGTAAAGAGAACGATATAGGCAGACAGACCAACTTCTAACTTACGGCTACAGAACCTATACTCAATGTTATCTTGTCTGTAGGAGGTTTTTTTTTGGCTGGCAAATAAAATCTGCTAACCGCATTTGGTCCATATGCTCCTGTTGTAGGTAAAAAAATGTGTAAATTGAATTGAAAAATTACTTTCCACATTTATTTAGCGTTTTGAAATGCGGCAGATTTTTCATTTTCGTAGAGCAATTTCCTTTAGTAATGTTTGACATAAATTACGCCAGGTCACTTTGGAAACTCAAATTGCTGACTTCCTATGTAAAATTCCCATAGCAAATGTTAAGGATGAGTTCGGACATGTCAACAACAAAGGCATAATATAAAATATGGACGTGTTTTCGTGTAGAATATTTTTTAATTGGATTTAGCCTATAAAGGTAAAGTATGGAATAAAAAAATGCAAGCAAAACGCTGAGTGCACGGTGATGTAACTTTTAGTATAAGTAAAGAGAACGATATAGGCAGACAGACCAACTTCTAACCTACTGCCACTGAACCTGTTTAAGTATAGAGAACGATATCGCCAGAGAGGCCAACTCATAACTTACGACTACAGAAGCTGTCTCAGTATAGAGAACGATTTTAGTAGACAATCCAACTTCTAACTTACGGCTACAGAACCTTTTTCAGTATAAATGAAGATACTGGTAGATAACTTACGACAGAACCTGTCTCAGAATAGAGAACGATATTGGTAGACAGACCAACTTCTTACTAACGGTTACAGATCCTGTCTGAGTATACAGAACTATATTGGTAGGCAGACCAACTTTTAACTTGCAGCTACAGAACCTATTTCAGTTTAGACCAACTTCTAACTTACGACTACAGAAGCTATCTCAGTATATAGAACGATAATGGTAGATATACTTCTAACTTACCGCTACAGAACTTGTTTACGTATAGCCAGCGATATTGTTAGACTGACCAACTTTTAACTTACGGATACAGGAACTGTATTAATGTGGAGAACGATAATGGTAGACAGACTGCATTTAAGAAACGGCTAAATATTATGTTAAAGAATAGAGAACAATAATGGTATACACACCCAATTTAACATACGGATTCTGAAACTGTCCCACAACTTCTCATATTAAACTAGACAAGTGTGGACACAGAAAAACGTCTCGCCTGAATTCCGCATCAGTAACGAAAATAAATTTCGTCATAAGCATTACGTAAATAGCATTAATTATGAGCAGCGGCCTGTATACCAATTATTGTCACCATACTATGCATAGTTACAGAGGAACTGTCCTAATACAAAAACTTTAACGAAGTCGCTGAACCGTTAAATTGAGGTCAAGGTCAGGTGACACCTACCAGTCAATCATTTACTATTCATCAGCAACCTATATACCAAATATTGTCATCCTACCATGCTTGGTTACAGGGGAACAGCAGTAACCTAAAAACTTTAACGTAGTCACTGGACCGTGAAATTGAGGTCAAGGTCAAATGGCACCTACCAGACAGTCATGTACTATTTATCAGCAACCTATATACCAAATATTGTCATCCTACCATGTGTAGTTACAGAGGAACTGTCGTAACCCAAAAACTTTAACGTAGTCGCTGGACCGTGAAATTGAGGTCAAGGTCAGGTGACACCTACCAGACAGTCATGTACTAGTCATCAGCAACCTATACACCAAATATTGTCATCCTACCATACGTAGTTACAGAGGAACTGTCATAACCCAAAAACTTTAACTTAGTCGCTGGACCGTGAAATTGAGGTCAAGGTCAGGTGACACCTACCAGACAGTCATGTACTAGTCATCAGCAACCTATACACCAAATATTGTCATCCTACCATACGTAGTTACAGAGGAACTGTCGTAACCCAAAAACTTTAACGTAGTCGCTGGACCGTGAAATTGAGGTCAAGGTCAGGTGACACCTACCAGACAGTCATGTACTAGTCATCAGCAACCTATACACCAAATATTGTCATCCTACCATGCGTAGTTACAGAGGAACTGTCGTAACCCAAAAACTTTAACGTAGTCGCTGGACCGTGAAATTGAGGTCAAGGTCAGGTGACACCTACCAGACAGTCATGTACTAGTCATCAGCAACCTATACACCAAATATTGTCATCCTACCATGCGTAGTTACAGAGGAACTGTCGTAACCCAAAAACTTTAACGTAGTTGCTGGACCGTGAAATTGAGGTCAAGGTCAGGTGACAGGTGACTGACTGGCAAGTACTCATCATAAGCTACCTCTGGACCAAATTTGATGGACCTAGGGCTTGGGCTTACAAAGATATGAAGCAAGATGTCAAGTGTTTACGCCGCCGCCGCCGCCGCCGCCGCCGCCGGATTCCCATACATATGTCTCGCCTCCAGCGACTTTCGTCGCAGGCGAGACAAAAACTGCTCGAGGTTGAGAACGATATTGGTAGACAAACCAACTTCTAACATTCGGCGGAAAATATGTCTCGCAACAGAGAACAATATTAGAAGAGAGACCAACCTTTTTTACAACCGGCTACAGAACCTGTAAAGTCATGATACTTTTCTCACGGTATCTCTATTATTTAGCATAAATACAACAACCGACACATTCATTGTCAGTTTAATGCTGCATACAATGTGACCGAATGTAGAAAAAATTGAATCCTTATGGTTGTATATTTTACAATATACTATGAAACATAAACTAAAATTTTATAAAAAAAATTATAAACACTACAGGAGTAATAAAATAGAAAAATGCGAGATAAAAGTTTTCAACCAGACAGGAAGTTCTTTGTCCTTACATTAAGTTTTTCTGTACTTACATCTTTATATAATGAATGGAAGGAAACAAATACAAACGATTATTAAGTTATATTACATATATAGCCTCAATGCAAATATAATTAAGAAATAATTATGGTTATTCTTTATATTCATGCATATTTTGCTACGAGCTTTAAAATATCATGAATATATAATGCGTACCATATTTTAAAAATCAATTAAATTGGGAGAGCTTTGAATTATTTCGATTCTAATATGAAAATATAGAAATTTCGTGTTTACATATGTAAAGGTTTATTTTGGCTGTTCCAACTTCCAAGATCCTCTATTCTTACAAATATTTTTTCTCGTACAATATTTTGGTATTAAAAATAAGAAATATAAGTTTTGCGTGACAAATGAAAATTGCTCACCGCATTTGGTCGAGCTTATGCTTCTGATGTAGATTCAAAATGGTGCAAGCAAAAAATGAGCACACGGTCAAATAGCAATATTTTATTGAATATTAAATTAGAGGTATGTGTCCAAGGCGTTTGAAGGACGTTGTATTAGAATTTCAAATACATGTCTATATGTAAAACAAATACTTAAATACGAGAATGATAATTTTAATGTTGCGGACACCTGCTGACATGTTGGCGTTTCTGACAAAAATAACAAAAACAAAATAGCGGCACAATTTTAAATAAAGAGTACATGTATATATAAACCATGGTACATCTTTATCGTGGCGAAAACAAGTGGATCTATTTTTCTTCAATGTTAATTTGACAGCAAGGATAGTTAAATTCAATCAGTGTGCTTATGTGGCTATACTATATAACTAATTTGTGTTTTCAACCACTGGGTATTTAATTCTGGCTTAAACACCTGACCCCTGACAGTTTAGTCAATAAAGTCTTTAATCACTGTCGCTTCAGTTTCCATTTTTAGAATTACTTATTCCATTGCAGTGATAAATTCAGAGATTTTACATCCTACGTAATTTCGTTTTATTCAGTATAGTTGCGCTTCGTTAAAGTTTCTAAAGAATGTATTTCCATATTTAACCGACGAATAAAAGAAATCTTCAAATGATGAAGTTTATGAAGTGTATTTGTCATCTGTCTATATGCTGTGACGTACTTATTTTATTTGCAGTTTGGCACTTCCTTAGCAATGATGAAATGGACTCGATTTCCCGGAGTATGTGAAAGTATCAGACTGGACTAAATTTCATCCAATCTATTGTATTGACTCTCGTATAATAGATGAATAGAAACTTTTTGATGCAACAGTTCTAAGCGAAGGCACATTAATTGTAAATTATATGCCGAAAATATTTATTGAAACTTTTTATCTATTGGTAATAACGTTTTTTTTTAAATTTTTTTTATTGTTCTTACTTTGTGTACTTATACACACAAAAAAGTGGTTAAAAATATTGTACTTCATGTATTTTACAGTTGTGCGTAATTATTTTATCAGAAGCATAACTAATATCATGTTTTGCGACTTAGTCGTATCAGGCCACTTTAACGGTTTCTAGCATTTTAAAGAGCATGTAGATTTATTACTGCGCATTTTAACTCCCTATTGTTTAATACTTTATTAAGAGTTTATTGTTGGAAGCAATCCTTGGGACTGTTGTCGTCGAATTCTTTCATGGAAGTAAGATATAAAGAAAACTTTGATTCTCTCAAAGTTACCTTTTAGTGTCTTTGTACTTTTATAGAAAAATGTCCATTCAATCAAAAGCCCAAAACTCTGTAGCGACCATTTGTTAGTCCGATTGGCTAGAATAGAGAAACTTTAAAACAGAAGTCCTTTTATTCTTAATGCTTACAGTGGAAAAGTTCACTTTACTTTCTTATTGCCAGAGGATATTTTTAATTTCAACCAATAAAAAACTAGATGTCCGCTCAGCACAAATGAAAAAATGAAATAGATTTATAAAAAAACATAGCATGAATTACTTCTTCAATTATTGGCTTTTAATTTGGCAGTTTTATTGAAGAAAATTGAGATGTTAAAAATATAAGTACGTACCAAGAACAAAATGTGATTACAATACAATGATTCTTACCTTAACGTTTTTTCTGATGTTATGACTATAACTTTTAAATTTATTGACTGACATCTAAACCTGTGTGTATACGTTAAACTCAAGAATGGTCGCAATATTACAGAGATTTAAGGTTTAACTGCTCTTTTAAAATTATACTTAAACTATTTGTTTGAACGAAAATTTTTTTATCAGACACATTATATAATACATGCTTTGTTTTATGCATATCAAAATCTGTACCTTTATGACATTGAAAGTAGAGACACCACCAAATTCACTAAGGATCGCCTTTTACAAAGACTTTCTTCTGAAGAACCGCCAAACGTAATGACCTGGACATTCCGGTTTACAACGTGTCATGATTTGATGTGCACATTGCTACATAAAAGGATTATTAGTTAGTTGATGTAGAAATCAAGGAATATCAGTTGTCCTTATATTAAATAGATATTAAGATGCAAAATGAGATATCATCTGTAAACAAAACAAAAGCAAAAAAAAGATTGCTCAGGAGTTTGTTTGTTGTAACTCTGTATAACAGAATCATGCACGAAGTCCAGTTAGAAAATAACTAATGAATTCTTTTTTTCCAGATATAGGAAACTTGTATCAGTCAGAAGGTGCGTGTTGAAAGAATAATCAAAACTGGTGTATTCTTTCATTTCAATACCAAAAAAATCTTTTTCCTGAAGAGAAAACTAGATCGATTTATTTGTTAATGATGAAATTCAGGAATTGTTTTCATATTTAAACCAATTAACTTACACATATTTGTAACTGTATTACTTACTTAGTATTACAAAATGTGTATGATTGTCAAGTCCCTTGAAAGTGACGAGTGTCAAAAAGTACTAAGAGCTAAATCAAAATGACTGATATAGTGCAAACAGTAACACATTTCAGTGTTGCATGTTGACTTTACTTTGATACTTATAAAATACTGTCTTAAGTACATGTAACAGGTTTGTACATAATTTACTACCATTTATCATGCACAGATCGACTTTATTTCGTTGCTCATGTTTCAGCGTAATTAATATTTGATGTATAATAAAAGATTTGAGAAACTTTATACCCTATTCAGGTTTAAGTAATGTTTAATGTTTAAGATAAGTGCGATATACATACAATAAAGGCAGTTATTACTTGGACTGTTGAGTTCTTATTTTGTTGCTATAGTTATGTCGGGTTACTTATTTTGAGTTTCTTACCCTTCGGGAATACATCTCCGGGTTTAAGTGGGGTTCGTGGTACTCGGTTTACAAAAATGTATTTGTACTTTGTGTAGTTTTGTTTTATTTTTGTCACCTCGTTTGTTTAAACTTTGTTTTGATAGTCCATGACTTGTCATTTACCGAACACTCCTCTGTATCTTTGGTTCCTTTTGTTGACATTGGTGCTTGTCCATCTTGTCCCCTTTTTTTATTTTGCTACAAGTTTACGTATTAAGTTAGAATCTTATTGCTTTCTTTTTGACATTATACATGTAGTCATTTTATATAAAGAATGTATTATATTTTTTTCTTAATGAAGACATACGCCATACTATTAACATTTTATACCTCTTGTCCGTTTTGTGGTTTTTTCCTGCCCTCTTTATGTTCCAATTAATATGAATGATAAATGCTTAATGACAACTTCAAAAGAACATTGCATCGCGCAGACGTTTTCGACGATGAAAGAATATATAAAATGAAAAGTCATTTGTTCAGAGAACAAATGTGAGGTCTTTCCCTCCATTTTGTAGTGTTATGTCTAGGTATATGATAGATAATGACTTTACGGTCAGTTACCATGGTTGTAATGTACAAAGCAAGTGGTCCTAAGTTAGAAAATGTATGGTTGCTAAGGACATTTATTTGTTGCTATGGACAAAATGTCACTTCCGGTCATACAATATGATATTTGACTTAAGTTAGTGATCCCGATTCAGTTTCCCATGTATTGTCTGCTTAATTTTTTTTTATTGTTTTTGAGTTATTTCGAAAACAAAATTTAGCAGAAACCTGTCAAGGGCCATAACCTCTAAAACGGTTTGTCGGACAGTCTTCGAACCTATATATCAAATGTAGATCTCAATGAGAGGAACATTTTTCTGATATATTGTCTGCTTCAATTTTTTTTATGGTTTTTGAGTTATTTCGAAAACAAAATTTAGCCGAAACCTGTCAAGGGCCATAACCTCTAAAATGGTTTGTCACACAGTTTTTGAATCTGTATATCAAATGTAGATCTCAATGAGAGGAACATTATTCTCATATATTGTCTGCTTCAATTTTTTATGGTTTTCGAGTTATATTGAAAAAAAATGGCGGCCATTTTGAAAATGGTGGACCGAAAATTTTTTTTGATCCGATATATGTAATTAGGACCCTCATATCTACTTGGAAACCAAGTTTTATGCAAATCCGACAACTTTGACGTTTTCGACAAATTTCGCGTCAAAATCGCGTAAACAGGAAGTGGATCGAAGAATTTTTTTTGCATGACAAATCATGGCCCTAAGTCAGACAACATTTTCCCCACTTTAGATTTTTGATATCTGTTATGGTTTCTGAGTTTATCTGAACACAAGGTAAACAGTGTTTGGGGAGATAACTCTGTTACTAAAAATAGATCGGTCTCGCAGGGTGAATCAGGTCGAGCCCAGGTAGTATCGGTTAAGTGTGCCAAGTTTCAAAGTGATACGTCAAGACACTTTTTTGACATCTGTGGCAGAAGAAAAAAAATAATAATGAAAAGTCATTTGTTCAAAGAACAAATGTGAGGTCTTTCCCGGCATTTTCTTAGTGTTATGTCTAGGTATATGGTTGCTAATTTTGAAAATTGCTGCCCATAACCATTGGACTTTGGTCTTAAATCGAAGGGCTTGTTGAAACGGTCACAAAAAACCTATGTTCACTATATTATCTCTGACGGTTTAAAAGTTTAAGCCATAAACTGATTAGCCGAAAAATGTCAAAGGCCATTACTTGAAAACGATTTGTCGCACAGTTTTCAATAATTTAAATCAAATGTAGATCTCAATGAGAGGAACATTTTTCTGATGTATTGTCTGCTTAATATTTTTATGGTTTTTTAGTTATTTTGAAAACAAAATTTAGCCGAAACCTGTCAAGGGCCATAACCTCTAAAACGGTTTGTCGCACAGTTTTTGAACCTGTATATCAAATGTAGATCTCAATGAGAGGAACATTTTTCTGATATATTGTCTGCTTTAATTTTTTTATGGTTTTTGAGTTATTTCGAAAACAAAATTTAACCGAAACCTGTCAAGGGCCATAACCTCTAAAACGGTTCGTCGCACAGTTTTCGAACCTTATATCAAATGTAGATCTCAATGAGAGAAACATTTTTCTCATATATTGTCTGCTTCAATTTTTTACGGTTTTTGAGTTATTTCGTAAAAAAATTTAGCCGAAACCTGTCAAGGGCCATAACCTCTAAAACGGTTTGTCGCGCAGTTTTTAAACTGTTATATCAAATGTAGATCTCAATAAGAGGAACATTTTTCTTATATATTGTCTGCTTCAATTTTTTATGGTTTTTGAGTTATTTCAAAAACAATATTTAGCCGAAACCTGTCAAGGGCCATAACCTCTAAAACGGTTTGTCGCACAATTTTCGAACCTGTATATCAAATGTAGATCTCAATGAGAGGAACATTTTTCTCATATGTCGTCTGCTTCAATTTTTTATGGTTTTTGAGTTATATTGAAAACAAAATTTCAATGGCGGCCATTTTGAAAATGGTGGACCAAAAAATTTTTTTGATCCGATACATGTAATTAGGACCCTCATATCTACTTGGAAACCAAGTTTTGTGTAAATCCGACAACTTTAACGTTTTCGACAAAATTCGCGTCAAAATCGCGTAAACAGGAAGTGGATCGAAGAATGTTTTTTTTGCATGACAAATCATGGCCATAAGTCAGGCAACATTTTCCTCACTTTAGATTTTTGATATCTGTCATGGTTTCTGAGTGTATCTGCACACAAGGGTAAACAGTGTTTGGGGAGATAACTCTGTTTCTAAAAATAGATCGGTGTCGCAGGGTGACTCAGGTCGAGCCCAGGTAGTGTCAGTTAAGTGTGCCAAGTTTCAAAGCGATACGTCAAGACACTTTTTTGACATCTGTGGCAGAAGAAAAAAAAAAAAATAATAATCATAAGAAATACAGTAAGGTCTTTCCCTCGGAAAGGGGAAAGACCTTAATAATCATACGAAATACAGTAAGGTCTTTCCCTTGGAAAGGGGAAAGACCTTAATTACATAGCATTGTAATGAAGAAAAATATCAAATATTACACGAGAAGTTTTGGCTTTTAAATATGTCTCAATTTGTATGAACTTAATAAAACGAACAAAAAACTGTATCTTATACGGGTATCACACGGCTCTTAGTTAAAGGTGTACATTGTATACCACATTTTTTTCACAGATTCAAAATAAATTGGACAATGATCCCGTGATTTTTTATATCTATTTACATTTATTATCATCCTATTTAGGTGGTAGTTTTGTTTAGTCCGATTACTGGACGGTTGTAGATTTCTTATTTCCCTTGTTGATTATAAAGCATTTATAAACTTTATACGTGACACACATGTATATCGTCGATATTTAAGGTATGTTTTTCAAAATAATTTTTTTTGAAAACATTACTTATTCAAAACGAACCTTATTTAAATTCCGTTAATTGTCCCCTGGTATTATAATACGCTATATTCTTTCATTCTTATTGACAAAAAACATTCCATCCATTTTCCAAACTTAATAATCTTGTAACAATTTGATGGTAAAATTGTTGTACTCTAAGTAAAAATAATATGCGATATGCCAATCAAAAGCGACAGGAGGTAGGATATTGAGATAAATTATTGTCCAATCTTATATTATTCATAGAACTTGATGTTTTCAAACTGGCCATATACTTATTACATTTGATTTATTTCAATTCAATATTGACACTTGAGGACACTTATCAACATATCTAAGGACTAGGACCATACTGGGAGAATGCTAGACCCACGGAGCTTTCGAGCAAGTTCACCAGGTGGCGGAAAAGGAAAGCCCTCTTGCAGTTGACATTATTGACACTTTGGTGGAGTTAGGCTCATTGTAGCCGCTAAAAGGTGTAATTCTACACATCTACTCATTACTCAATAATTTTCTGGTAGCAGTCAAAATTTAGTTTCCGATGTCTGCCCTGTTTGCTCTTAATTTTTGTTCGTCATTTTGTTCTCATCCCACATGCTGAAGTGTAAGTTAGACAAACAATTTTTATTAGAAGAAAAGTCATTAGTAAAATGTCATTTAAGATAGTTATAATCCGTTAGTTGGCGAGGATGAAACATTGCTGGACGGTAGCAAAGTTAGAGATAGGAAAACTAAAATCATGACCATTTCATAGCTCTTGGTGTGTGACATTGTTGTCATTTTTGTAAATCCGAGTAAGAGACTGAACTATTACTGTCGGTTATATCTTTAATTTCAAACTGTATGAAGTATAGATGAAGTAACTTAAGTTACTAATATACTGTAAAAACATATTTAGATCTGTATCTCAATATTTCTGTATTTCGTAGATAATATATCTGATTTGAATTCCCCTTGGTTGACACAGTCAGGGTCGTCCGCCCAAATATGGTTTTTTGGATGCTATATCAAAAAGCATGCATCCGCTTTCAATGAAACTGGGATATTGTAACATTTTAAGTGGGTAAGAAACCAATTGATCCTGGACGAATTCTGATGAATGTCAAGGTCACACTCGACGAAAACCTAAAGAAATGGTTTACAAAACAGATGTTTCCGGACATGAACTCAAAGTTTTCATTTTATGTCAATAAAAATATGGGATTTAATTGCATATTAAGTGGTTAAGTAAAGCTTATCGATTTTGGGGGATCCATCAAATTTCAAGGTTACAATTGCCAAAAAATGTTATAAATTTGACAAAAAAAGACATTTCCATACAATAAACAGTTTGCATTTGACTTCAATGAAACTTTAGAATTTCATTACATTTCAAGTAGCTAAGAAGCCTATTGATGCTGAAGGAATTCCACTAGAGACCAAGTTCACCAGTTTACAACAAAACGTAAAAACTTTTACAAAAAAGGTAAAATTTAAGCGGGGTATCGGTGATCGCTTGATTGACTTTTTCTAGTTTGTTATAGTGTTATTGTTTGCAATAAACATAGAAGTAGAAGACAGTTAAGAAAACTTCATGGTAAATTTAAAACTATCTGTAGATTTACCTTTGAATTTAGTATACTTTAGTGAGGTTTAAATTAAAGAAACTGCAAATTCACTTTGGAGGGTCCAATACCAGACCTTTGAAGAGCGAGTCAAAAAACCTTCAAACGTCATTACTTCGACTTTCCGATTTCAATTTCCCGTCAATCAGTAGCAAGATTCTAGCGGCAAAGGGGTATGATGTTTACACTTAACAACTTACATGTTATGCTAGACCTTCTGATCGGTATTCTGATTTTGTAGGCAAGACACTGCCGTTGACTGTTAAGCCCTTCATACAGGGGTTGTTGCAGCCGAGTTGTTACCGATTAAAAACTTATACGGTCGTTACCATGACTTAATTGATGGTTATGGGAAATCTATCTCTTAAATTCTATTAGATTTTTTTCACAGAGTCATAGAACTTTCTTTATTCTTGGATTTGACTTTTTCTTTTGGATATGTCTTATTAGAGTAGGTACTGGTTACTTTTTCGGAGCAACTGAATGCAATCCTGGTTTTTTTGCGTTTGGGTTACTCACTTCCTCTTTTTTATGTGTTGTATATGCTTGTGTAAATCTTTATTTACAACCGTTCGTTGAAATTGGCTCTAATTTCTTAGTCGGTATCCTGGCTATTTATGCTTTATTACCTAACGATATTGGATTTATCTGTTTTCGAATATTTGTCGTCTTCAAACAGCTGAAACACTGCTCGCTGGAGGTTAAACAATTCAATCAAATAATGATTTTCTCGTATGTTCTTGTTTGTACATTTTCAAAAAAATTTTCAGTTGACACATAAGTACCTATAACTTTCTGATAACTATAACTTTTACTTGAGTAAATCGACGGGTGCGTAATAAGATTCAGGCACTGCTTACTTGTTCAGAGCACCAAAGTGCGCTAATGGTGTTTTTTGGGGTCGGGTCGCTCACGTTTTGGTTTTGGTTTTTGTTTTTTGTTGCATATGTTTACTTTTACCCGGATCGTAATTATCACTTGACTTTCTGCTCTGTTTGATTTGTCGGTTGCCTTGCTATTATACTTAGTACAATTCTCTTTTTTAGGTTTATCACTTGTATCTGTAAATTAAATTCGCTTATTTAGTTATCATATGATTGCATGTTAAATTTACTGTCCTGAAATGCGAAAATGCTAAAAACTCTAAGGTTTTTAATATTAGCGTGTTGGTCTTAACATTATTTAGTATAACACGTTGAAATTGTCATTATGAAAGCTTTTAACTTCTGAATTAATTCGTCTGTTTGTTTTGAGCATCATCCACAAGTGTTAGATAAAAAAAACGCGATTCTGAAGTTATTAAAAAATTTGATAACTTTTTGACATTTTTGATGTTAAAAGTAGTTAAATATGTATATATGAGTAACTTGCTAATTATGATTTGATGTGTTTTATATTTGTTATTTCATTTTAACTTCTGAATTCATCTATTAGTTTTGAGTATCATCCACACATGTTAGACTTTTTCAACACAATAGTAAATTGATTTATATTTAAATGATTAAATTCGGTATTTTTCATAGTTTAACAAAAAAACCTACAAATATTTTTAATTGAATAACTTTTTACAAGATTGTTGAGCCCTAATGAGTCGTATGTCAAAAAATAACTAAAATCGGAACGACTGCAATAGTTGAAAACACTAATACATTTCAGAATTGCATGTTGACTTTATTTACTTCGATATTTATTAGTATAAAATAATGACTTAAGTATATTATATAGGTTTTGACATGATTTACTACCATTTATCATGACAGATTGACTTAATTTAATTCCATTACTTATGTTTCACCGAAATTATTATTCGACGTACAAGAAAAAATTGAGAAATGTTATTAAAATAAATAAAGCAGCAAAACCAAGATACAACCAATCAAACATATGGTACTATTTAAATTTAAGTAAGGTTCCATATAAAATTAACGCAGTTTAATATAGTTAATACATTTTGTAAGCTAAATATGTAAGAAAATTATTTAAGTCGCAATTACTTAGAGTGTGAGGCTATTATATTGTTCATATAGTTAATTTCAGGTTACTTATTTTGATATGCTTACCCTTCCAGGACACCTAGACTCACCTCCGGTTTTCAGCCGGGCTCTGTTTCTCATTTTTTTATTTGAGTGATGTATTTTTGTTGTTAGTATTGTTGTCAACGCTTTTGTTTGACTATTGTTTTGTTTGTCCTTGTTTTATCATTTCAGGAACACACATCGTTAAATTTGATTCCTTTCTTTCACATTGGTGCTTGTGTAATTTGTACCGTTTTTCACTTTTGTAGCTTTTGTCTTAAATTAGAATCTTATTATTTTCTGTTGACATTTTACATGCAGTCATTTAATATATAGGGCGTGTTATATTTTTGATAATAAAGACACACACTATACTATTGATACAGTTAAACATATTAAATTATTACTTTTGACCTTTTTTGTGGTATATTTTTTGCCCTCTTTTGTTTTTCAATTAAAATGAATTATTAGCGCTAAATGCTTATACTGACAAATTCCAGCCATCTCATTGCAGATGTTTTTGACTATTAAATAACTAAATGTATAACATTAGAAAGCATTTAAATGGGGGCAAATATTAAATGTTACACGAGCATTTGGCTTTGTATGTTTGTATTTGTAAGATCTGAAAGGGAAAACGTGAAAACTGATATGTTGTTTATCAAAAAAATAGAAACATATTTGCCGTTTGATGTGTTATAAGTTTGAAAATATGTTTTTCAGGTTTCGCGGTTGTTGAAGGTTACGAAAACTGTATTGATGTCTAATGGCCAGATAAGAGTATAAAATTACCAAATACGCCTTCATGTTTTGCAAATTGTGACTGTATTAATAACAGTTCTTTAGACAACAATGATATCAACAAAATTATTGCTGTTGAAAAAATATCTGTTCATAAATTATATATATATATATATTGATAATTATTATTTGCATTTAAGCAAATACACTGGGTAGTTTCGCACAGCGTTTATGGAGGGTAACTAACAGTATTAGCAAGAGAAAAAACCGGATGTTCATTGCAATAACAAGATCACGAGACGCCGACCTCGAAATAGCAATAAAAAGAACAACAAGAACAAATTATGTAATATAGGATTAAACACCGTTTTCAATGGATTTATCGGTATATCAACAAGACCAACTCACTCACAAACAAATAAAAGTCCGAAGGACTTTTATGATATGTTTGTGAGTGAGTTGGTCTTGTTGATATACCGATAAATCCATTGAAAACGGTGTTTAATCCTTATAATTCTTTAAAATTGCATAAAGAAATTAATTTATCTAACGTGTTTCTCAACTTCATATTTCTTGTGTATTTGGTAGCGGGATTGACTGAACGTATGAATATTTTGTTTATTTTTAAACATACGATTATTTCCATAAACCATTTTCTGATTTAAATAAACACAATTTATAGTTTTACGTCAATGTCAATCTATAACCTTTTTTTTTCTGTATCGAACACAAGGAAAGTTTTAAATTTAACAAATCATTAATGATAATTCATCAAACAAATAATTTGTAAGTTTATCGCTACTTTCGATATTGAAAGCCGCCATCTTTGTTTACATTGGTTACGCTAAAAATAGTTCGGTCAACGTCGTTTATCCTAAAATAAACGGAGTCAACTTCATTTATCAAAAAATATATTTCGTTAAAAACCTCAAACGGAAGTAATCTAGACCAATCAAATAAACGTATTTCTAAATATGCAAATCATATTAGAATTATTTAGAAATCACATATGTTATCAAGGTGGCGTTATTTTAGATCAAAAATGAAATGCTTACATAACTGTTCATTTGTTTAAAGTATTTTTTTTTTAATTTTCCCGAAACATTTAGATATGTCACTTATGTATTATTTTTACTTGGAATGGTATATATAGGTGCAAATTTGGTTTTCAAATTTTACCCGCGATTACAAAATGACAAGTTCAGTTATGAAACAGTGACGATAGTTCGTCTTTTGATGAAAGATACCTTCATGAAATCATGTTAAGCATTATGCATCTTTGACGTTTATTTAAACCTATTTGCGCGATGTTTTGGTTCTAATTAATACAATTCTCCGGAACATATATAAATATATTTATTTATTAGCACACACATTTTACTAGGATAATAAAAACTAGTGCTGAATACAAGCAAGTCACAAAAAGTCCCCTCCCGTCGCTCACATAACATTCTTTGCTGGTGCATTTAAATCGACCTACATATCAAATTGCGTGCAATCGGACAAAGTTGACGTTCGAGGAGGAGTGTGGTGAACGGCTGCCATTACAAAACGATATCGTTCGCGTCAAATTTGTTTCGGCAAAAATGTTCAGGATAATCAACTGTATCAGTGTACCAATTTTCATTGACATTCCTCTGGCCATTCCTGAGATTTGCGATTGGCATTTTTACTTCAACGGCTGCCATTTTGAAAAATCTAAAACCGTTGTGCACAACTGGACATTTCTATGTTTGTGGAAAGTTTAATGAGGATTCCTCGACTACTTTTTTCAAATAACGAGTCGGACAAACTCTCTGCTAAGAAAGAATAATATTATTATTAATAAACTGGGAAAAAACAATATGTCATCCGACATTCGTGACAGAGACTTAATAATAATAATAAGAAGAAACTGGGCAAAAACAATAAGTCCTCCGACACTTCGCGGTCGGGGACTTAATAATTATACTAATACCAAGTTACAAGTTTAACAATAATATTGTTTTCCGTGTAATTCATATGTGTGGTCTACTTCCAACTAATATTCAGACAAAACGAAAAATACAGTAAAGCACCCTAAATTAAAATACCTCACAGCAACGTTGCTTAAAATGATCTTCGCATACAAGGTTGTTGCTGTTGTAGCTATAGGCTAAAGTAGAAATCTTTACAATGTTGAGCCACTTATTACAAAAGTTAGTTTTCTTGATTTGATCAGGAATATGAAATGTACTTGCCAGAACCTAGTCTTACAATACACCATTCTGCTGATTGACCATTTCAAGGTATTATCACTCAACGACATTTTGGTACTTGATATTTAGTACCGCCATCTATTGACGAGATATTTACAAGATGACGAACCTCCCTTAGTGAATTTTACACGATAAAATCACAGTATAAACTGTACCGTTGAAAATATTATAAAACATTCAACGAAACATTTGGTTATTTTATTTGAAAAACATATATAATATTCATTTTTGTGTGTGAAGTTTTCTTTAAATGAAACGAATTTAAACTGTATCTTATTAAGGTATCAAACGACTTTTACATTGAAAGTTTACATTGTATTATGACGGAGAATAATTCTGTAATCTTATCTTCCTGGTTAATTGGTAGTTTGGTTTAGCCCGATTACTGGACATGTAATTGATGCACTATTGATCCCCTAATAATTTAGACATAGCGATTAAGCAATGCCGTTCATTTAATTCATATAGTCGGTATATAAGATATACATTAAGTCCATTTCACAAACCTTATAATCCTGTAAAAATTTGATCGTAAAAGCGTTTGATTCTAAGTAAACATAATAATAACCGAGTTATTAATTTAAGACCAAACTTCTATCATTTATAGAACTTAATGTTTTCAAGCTTGCCATATTCGTATTACATTTTATTTATATATGAATTTTTACATTCGAGAAAACTTCTTAATATATCTATAAACCGTAAGGATCTATGTCCGATGAACAAACTGTGCACCAGAATTAGGAAATCAGACACTGCCCTGGAAGGGTACCAGAAGAGCTATCGATCAATTATTCATTGCCAAGATCAGGAGGTGTAGATTGATCAGTCAATTTCCAGTTAAGTATTGCAAAAGAACGAAATATTTAGATATGTTACAAATACAAAAATTGTAATTCGAATTAATTGGTTAAAATACAGGGACAGACAAATAGTGATCTTAAACAACTAAAAGTAAAAAGCGCGAATTCTTGAAAAAGTGTGAAACTGTTTGCCGCAAAAGGGTAAACCAGAAAAATACAGTATTTACTACATCAGTCGCTTTCTTCTTTATGTATACATAAGATAACTAAATTTATCAATTAGTGCTATACTGGGAGGGTGATAGACCCACAGAGCTGCTGAGCACCTCCACAGGTGTTGGATCAGGGAAGCCCTCTCGGGGCTGTCAAGGTACGGAAAGCCAAACCGCGTACCGTATCGTAGATTTCGACAATGAGGTCTCTACAAGGCTCAATTCTATGCAGCTACGCATTACTAAATACTCATCCGGTGGCAATCAAAATTGTGGTCGCGATGTCCGCCCTTTTTGATGTTGATTTATAGTTTGTCAATGTTCACTCCCTACATATAACTGAAGTATAGCTCGCTGGATGTTGAGAAAACATTCAATCAATCAATGTCTCAATTTCAGGACTTTGAAAGACAAAACTGTTGAAGGACACGCATGGTCATCTGTGTATCACTTACCTTGTGTCGATCAATTACCTCAAAAATGAAATTTGTTTAGAGCGTAGTTTATCTTGAGGCAACTGTGCCCCCATGAGTTCACGTTACATCATACTAGGGAAGTATGTGCATTTAGAGGTAGCACATGAGTTCAATGTCATTTAAAATAGTTATAATCCATAAGCTGGAGAAGATGAAACATTGCTTGACGGCAGTCAAATTTGAAATAGGAAAACTATAATCATTACCATTTCATAGCGCTTTATGACATTGTTGTCATTCAATCCCTGTAAGACGCTAAGCTATCACTGCGGTTATGTCTTTAATTTCCATTTGTCAGAAATATAGATGAAAACGCCATTTGTGTTACTATTATTCTGTAATAGAAATATATTTAGATCTGTATCATTGTCTATTAATGCGATGAGTTATTTTGTAGATTATATATCTGATAATATATCTGATTTTTGATAGAGTGTAATTGACGTAGACAATTAAGTGAACTTCCTGGTAAATCTCCAAACTCACTGTAGATTTATGCTTTAATTTAGTCTACCCCAGTGAGCTTGATATCCGAATTCGGCCATCTCTTTTCTAGCAAAAGCGAGATCCGTCGCTGAACCACACCCTCCGGAGATCCCAACCTTGAACAATATCATACCATCGTACCCTTGCATGATAATGTTGGCGTCTCAAAGTGGCTAAAAAGTATGGCCGTATGGCGCGCCACTTGTGGTTTTGCAATCGATTGGCCAGAGATTATCCGCATGCCAGGGATGTTATTGGCAGAATTTGTTGCAGAAACGGTCCTGTGGCGTAAATGAAACAGCCTGATGTACCGATCCTGGGCGTTAGTTGTGATGCGTGGGAGCCCTGTACGAGTTCCGGCTTTTGTAGTGTCAAGCTGCTGGTACCAATCACAGGCGAAAAATCGTGCTGCGTTGAACATTCAAGTGTATCGCCATCTCAGTCTGTGATTCAACGCCCTGGAGTTGACCGATAGCGATGTTCGTGTTAGCAGCTTCTAGCCTCGGCATATAGTTTCCTCGTCAGATGTCAATTAGACTACTGTGTTAATTAAAGAAAAGAAGTACCGAGTTTTTATACCCGCAGTACCCACTAACAAATCACCCATGGATTGCACGTGAAAAAACAAACTGATTTTTGTCAAAATGTTTCGAAACATGCGTACCAGGCTCTCACGCTTGATTGAATTTAAATGCATCCCGAGTTCAATTGTCAAATGGGGTTTAAATGTAATCACCAATATTTATTTTCTCAGTTAGCCGATATATATTTAAGAAAAATATCATTTCAAAATTAAAAATTATGTTTCGTTTCTTTTTGGGAGAGTACATTATTAGATGTAAAATATAAAAGCAATGTGTTGTTATTTCTTTTGTCTGATTTGTTCCATCTCTATTATGTGATTGCATCAATGACCATCACAGACAGATTAGATAATTGCAGTTTAGAAAAACCACAACCAGTAAACCTTTAAAGGGAAGTAGTTTTACCCATGTACAATAGCAGGACAAATATTCCAACAATATAAAAACAAAATCTACAACAAGGGAAAAAGCAAAAAGGTTTATCATGCAAGAGAACAGAATTAAGAAAGCCGTGGAGGTACTGATTAAATTGTATTTGTTTTACAAAAATGTAGCAATTCAAAATTGTGTTTGAGGTAGAAACCCGGTGTATCAATTATCCTTATTTTGCATCGCTACAAGTCCGACAAATGCAATGAAATAATCTCTAAATAAAACGAATTGAAAGGATTGTTAACGAATGATTGCTGTCGTTCTGTATAACAGACATCAAGCAGGAGGTTCAATGAGAAAACAAACCTAATGTATTCCTGTTTTCTTTCCCGGATATAGGAAACTTGTATCAGTCAGGTGTTTGTTGAAAGAATAATAGAAACTATTGTTTTATTTCAGTACACTGACAAACAAAACTTTGCTCTGAAAAGAAGACTACATTGATTTATTTTTAAATGAATACATGTTTTCATACGTAAACAAAAGAACTTACACATATTTGTAACTGTATTACTTATTTACAAGATGTGTATGATTGCTGAATCCCCAAATATTGTCAAGAGTAAACAAAGTACTAGGCGCTGAAAAAAAAACTGCTATAGTGCAAACAGTTCAGAATTGCATGACATAATTTACTATGATACTTCTCATTATAAAATAATGTCTTAAGTACATGTATTAGATTTTGACATTATTTAATATCATTTATCATGCACAGACTGACTTGACTTAAAACTGTATCACACGCCATTTACGTTGAAGTTTTACATTGTATTCCACAAAACTCTATACGATGTTTCATTTTTTCATGTTTTTTAACATGAGTGTGTTGTACGTTATAGGTTAGCTGAGCCGTTCGTCAACTTTATACACCAAACAAAAGTATTTAGTCGATATTTTAGGTGTGTATTCAATTTTCAGCTGCAAACAAATACTCTGTATTCTTTAATTCTTATAGATATAAATCATTCCATCCATTTCCCAAACTTAATAATATTGTAACAATTTGGTCGTAAAATCGTTTTACTCTAAGTAAAAATATTATATGTTGTGCCAATCAAAATCGACAAGAGATAAGACACAAAGTAATCAATTTCTAACTAATATTATATCATTGATTTAACTTGATGTTTTCAAACTTGCCATTTGCTTGTTAGATTTGATTTATAGTAATTCATTATTGACATTTAAGAAAACTTATTAATACGTGTATACAACTTAAGAACATATTTCGAATGAATAACATTTGCACCAAGAGTACGAAAGAAGACATTGTGTTTGACAGCTACCAGAAGTGACACATATGTGTATTAAAAGTAATTTTCATTTTAAATTTTGAAAAGAAAATTACTATTTAGATAGGTAAAAAAGATGATAATTGTCAATGATTGATTGTTGAACGACAAAAACCGATACAGACAAAACAGTGAACGTATACAACTAAAAGTTAAGAAAGCACGAACACGCACAAAAACAGCAGTGACACTATATGCTCTAGTTAGGTAAACGATACATACATTATTAATTACATCTGTCGTGTTTTATTCTAGTCTTTTTAAGGTAACTTAATTTCTCCATGTCGGGACATGGAAAGACAAAACTATTGAAGTTGAAGCATATTATGATCAACTGTGAGACATTAACCTTTTACCGATCAAAAAGCTGATATTATCGGCCATGCTATTTTTTCATATTACAGCTAAAGCGTTTCGTTCTCTCTAAGGAAAGTATGTATATTTAGAGAATGCAATGGTGTTAAATGTCATTTTAGATGCATATAATCCGTAAGCTGGCGAGGATGAAATATCCTAGTTTCTAACACCGTATTTTTTTTAATCTGATTAAGAGGTTGTACTAATAATGCATGTTTCAATTGTTGGAAATATAAGATTAAAAAATCACTTATGTTGCTAGTATTTAGTGATTGCTAAAATATAGACGTAGCGCACGTTATTGGGGCCTCTAAACGTAACGTCGTTTGAGCTTTTAGACGTTACGTTAAATGAGGTCGTGCACACTACAAGAGGATTTTTGTCTCTAGATTTCTATGTCTTTGTCCATTGTATTTGCATTCGCACACATACGGTTTGCGCATTTATATTTTTTTTATCGAATATATGTCTTATATTTTCATTTAACATCGCTCGACGTCAAATGAAAAAGTTTTTAAACAATGTGGCGGTAACGAAAACGTATAGACATGAATAAACCCTTGTAAATCGTAACAAAAATGTATATTACCGTCTAAAAATTCTTGGAAAAATTACTAAAAAAAAGCATATCTAAAATGTTATTAGGTTTTGCAAAGTGTGAATTTAAAGTTCGACAAATACTTCGAAAGTTGTAATAAATTGGTGACAAAGTGTAAAAATGTGTTTGTAACAAACATGACTAGACATGGTTGAATATATAGCGCTTTCACAATACGTGAAAACCAAATTTTTGATATAGCGAAAATTAAGAAAAAACGCATTCTTTAACAAGTTTTTAGTTTTCAATTTAACAATTTCTAAATTAATAAAAATCATATTAAAATACAGCCCATATTTACTGGAATTCAGAGGTCATCATAATATGCATGTATAATGGCGTCATATTTTGACGTGGAAAATTCATAACGTTCACAACTTTTGGTACGTATAAATAGATTAACAGCAAGGTATTTCATAGATAGGTCAAGTTCCAAACAACAAATCTACAAAACAGGGAAAACAAAGCAGAAAACATCGCACGCACTCAGTAGAAAGAAAATGCATCTAAAAGGGATCATCTGGATTCAACTTCATTCTGCAGCAAACTATATCATTCGATGATAAAAGATCTGGCTTTGATTTTTGCAGTAAACTTGAAAAAAAAACTAGATTACAACAATCTTGTATTTAAGTATAATTGCTTAACCTGACTAAAAAAATTGATGAAAAAACTAAGATTATTATAAATGTTTATGTTTGCTCGTTTGAATTGTTAATTTTGAAAACAACATATATTGATTGTTATCTATTGCAATTATCTCCAAACCTTTATAACCCAACATTATTCGACTTAGTTTTTACGTTTTCAAACAATTTAGATCTTGACAATAATCAATGCCAACTTCGTCTTAATACTTTAAAGGCAGTTTAATTAACATGCTATTTGGAATAGGTGTGGTCATACTGACCGGCCACTGAAAAAAAGTATCTTCCGGTAACAATAATATCCGATTTGCTAAAAAGGGCATAAGCAGAAAGGAGAACTGTTAAGCAAATGTTAGAGAATGTTAATACTTAAACGAAAAGAGTTATACATATATTTTGTGCTGCAGAAGGGTAAAAATCAAAGGAGAAACAAGTCATACAGTATTTTGGGTAACTTTGCGTTATTTCGTTGACCACAAACACATCAACTACCAAGGACAGAGGAAACACTAAAGGCCAAAAAAAAAATAATAATAGATCTTTACGTCAACACTGCATTTGAAAACAAATCCCAAAAATAATAATAATGACATGTTTTAATCATAATAAAACTGTTATTACCGATAGCAATCTCTTACTGTGGTCAATTAACGATACTTTCTCAGTATTAGTCTTGTAAAGATCACATAGAGTTAATGTCGACTTTAAGTCTTGCACCTAATTTTGTATTAGGTCTACTCATCTAAGAGGATTACCTTTTACATTATATTAAACAGCTGTATTGTATGTCTTGCAAATTGTTTCAAACAAGGCATGCTAAATTAAATTTCATTGTTAAGTAAACTGTTTAAATGGAAATGAACTGAAAATATAAAATGAAAAAAAAAGAATTATAATTTGTCAAAGAACAAACAGATCTATTTCTCATGAACTAGTTACTGGAACTGTTATCCTTTAAGGATAAAGGTAAAAATGTAAACACATATGATATGATATGATATGATATGATATGATATCAAATGCATTGCTCATCTTTGTAGCATCCTACTTGTATTTCTGATAGATCAAGTGGTGTTTTTTATGTATTAACTATGTTTTCTATCTAAATATAAAAAAGTTCAATGTGAATTGTTAGACTTTTTCCACTTCCATATATGAGGTGATATTAAACAAGATTGGCATCTTCAACGCAGTGGAAATTTCCACGCAACAATCTGTTGAAAATAAACACTGCACAACAACGATAATATATAATCAATATTAATATGAATATAAAATGTTACATATACACATGAAAAAAAGTAAAAAGTAAATATGTGCTTACTTGGGCAAAAATTGCAGTCAAAGTAATTTAACTCTCATAGACTAATTGTTGGGCTTTCTAAATACAGATACAATCCAAGGCTCGAGTTGGCTTTTCTGATAAATGTGTCGTTGTCGTCGTCTTAATTTGAAAACAGCAGCATGTAACATTTTATCTGTGTATTACACAGCAAATAATAAGGAAACCACATCATGTAATTACGAAACCTTAGCATAAAATTATGAATCTGCAATATATAATGATGGAATCATCGCATGTTATTACGAGACCATAGCATATATTGATAGAACTACGGCATGTACTTACGAAACCAGAGCATAAAATGATGGAACGACACCATGTGGTTACGATTGATTGTAGGGACGGAAAATTAAGCCTTTTGAAGCGCCTACAACGAGTCTACTCTTCTCTTTTCAACTTCTACCAAAGGGGTCTTTATCGTGCTTGGCACTCTCCAAAAACGTTACCAACTGTGTGTGGTCAGCGGTCAGGCTTTCCGCATCGTGACCTGACAACCCCCCCCCTTCCAACGAGATGACACCCGCTATCCGCAACCTTGGGACTCAATGTGTGTCGAACAATGTGAACCCTAACAGTATGGTCTCGGTCATGTAATTAAGAAACTCCAGCATATAATGATAGAACCACGTCATGTAATTAATAAACACCAGCATATAATGATAGAACCACGTGATGTATTTAAAATACCGCAAATAATATGATGGAACCAAGTCATGTGTTTAAGAAACCACATCATAAAATGATGAATCATCAGCATATAATGATGTAACCACAGAATGTAAATACACAGCATATAATGATGGATCAGCAGCATACAAACTAATTCCACATAAGACAACTCTTGTGTTCCATAAGTATTATTTAAACTTTATCACTGAATGTGCTCAGATAAATTGCCACACTGATGTTGGTAGTTGGACTGTATAATTTTTTAAATAAAGACATGGACAATTTCATAAAATTGATGTGGTGAATTGAAGTGGCTTTTTCTTGAAGCCCGTCCATCGATTTGGTTGATTCGATTGTTCATGCAATCGACTGCGATCACTGTAAATTGCCTGTATGAACTTGGGGTGTAAAGATTGTCAACAAGTTTTTATACCAATATGAACTTTTTAGTCCCCTTCCGAAGGGGGTCTATAGGTGTGCACTGCGTCAGTTTGTCAGTCCGTCACTCACGTGTTCAGATGACATTTGGTATGTGAGTCAACCATGATGAGTTACAGTTTAAATTGGAATATCGTTCCGTTTCAATGATTTTTGACCAAATTATGGCCCATGGACTAAGAAAATAAAAAAATATATATATCAGTTTGCAAGCCTTTTTTAAACCCTTCCAGATACTAAGCTGATATTTGGTATGCAAGTCAGCCATGATGAGTTAAAGGCCAAGAAGTTCGAATATCGTTTTGCTCCAATGATTTTTTTACGAAATTATGGCCCTGAAAAATTGTATTTGCCGGTATGAGACTTAGAGCAATACTATCCACACTTGTTTTCTTATGATTCATTATATTAATGTAGTCAAACCATAAATGTGTTTCATCTGGATAAATAATAGTAAATTTTAATTTCTGCATCTTAACTATCCTAGGGATCGGAAAGTAACTCTTAGCTAGCGAAGATGTGATTAATAAGGTTTATTCAATAGCAAATAAACCAATTTAATTTCGATTTGATACTTGAAAGTTTAATAGTTATATCAGAGTTATCCCCCTTTGTCCAAAAGTGTTTAATATCTGCAAAAAATGTTAAAAATTATTTATGTTTTAAGTATCATGTTTCCAGGAAAGAAACATGCGCGTGAGAAAATGTTAAATTAGCAATTTTAGCTCCCGGCCACAGTTGCGTTTTTGCTGGCAAGCTGAAAGGACAGAATATTTATTGAATATTGAACAGTATAAATATTTTAACTAAATCTCCCACCAACCCTCCCTATATGAATTGTTTCCATAGCTTATAATTAGGAGTAGATGTGTATAATACAAAATAAAGCAAATGTGTATGTATTGTGTTTAATATGAAATATTTACTGCTGTTAAAAATTTGTACTTTCAGATATTAAAAGAGAACAGTACTTGGTGGATGGTTGAATGAGAATAATGTTTAGTTATAAATATGTAGGATTCACTTGAAGAACATTCAGTATCATATTCTTAGTGGAGAGACATGGTGGTTGTCAGAAGAAAATTTATACTAACTTTTACGCCTAAAATTTAATTCAGTTTATTAAATGTGACATTAAGATTAACATTGATGCAGTCGCAGCAAGACAGTCCTAGTGTGGCTGGATTCTGGCACGCCCAACCTTTTAACAGGTTATTACACCTTGCCTGGTAGCTTCCCTGGAAGGTGAATTTGCTTATTTTGGTCTCTATGGTAGACCCAACATTTCATTAGCTTTGGTTCCTAAGGTGGGCCCGTCGTTATGCTATTTGGCCTCCAAGTTAGGCCTGCAAAATTGTTTTTCGTGGCCTCTAGGGTAGGTCTGCAAAATGCTTTATCTTGGCCTTTAGAGTATAGGGTAAGCCTGTAAAATGCCTTATCTTGGCCTCTCGGGTAGGCCTGCAAAAGGCTTTATCTTGGTCTCTAAGGTAGACCCGCAAAAATGCTTTGTCCTAGCCTCTAGGGTAGGCTTGCTAAATATAAATTTGCGCTAAGGACCTCTAAGGGTAGGTCAGCTTAAGACACTTTGTCTTGGTTTTATCCCTTGAAGAGTGTCGTTCGTTAAGGCATTGCTATTCCCAAGAATGCCACTTTACAGTTAAAATGCTAGAGTCCAGTTACTTGCTGCGGCCATTCCTCCACAAATTCATTAATTTCTTATGTAAATATTACTTATTAAAGTGTTATTTCATATTACATGTTGCTTTTAATTTAACCATGAAATTCACGTAATTGAAATCAGATGAGCTGATCAGTTGGAGTCCCAGTTCTGTTTCGTTTTGTATTACCAATAAAATTCTTAAATTAAATGGAGCGTATAAATAGAGTAATTTCAGAGAATAAATATATTTCACTCAATATTTTTAGGTGCGCTCGACTACCATTTTAATTGACAAGGATTGCCAGTTTTCCTAATAAAGGTCGAAGGTCGGAAGTTTTTCTCTGCGAACTCCGGCTCTCTCCCCAAATAAAAACTGGACGCGATAATATAGTTGAAAAATTGCTGAGACCATTCAACAAACGAAAATCTATTTTTATCAAGAATAGATTGTAAAATCGAAACTACAGCTAAAGAAAGGTAACTCGAAAACAATTTAGAATATTTCGAGTGAATGTTTGCCCTGTGATTCCGTCCGATATCATTAGTGGATTGGTGCGAGTTTATAGGAAGTGCAGAAACATGTGTCTTTGATTGAACTTATTCGAGGATCTTTTTCATTATATACCACACTAAGAAAGCACGGGGTATTTCATCGGACTTAGTCCCTTTATAGATACTAGACGCTCAGATATACAGCGGAAGAAAATGCTAAAAGTGACGCTTTTTTTTGCCAATTGACCTTTTGGTCCGTAATAGGTCTTAGGCTATTTCGAAGTTGATAGAACATGCTGCAAGACCTGCTAATTACGGTGGTTTCAATTATCGAAAGTTATTCGTTTAAACATGTTAAAAGATAGACTTTAAGTAAAACAAACAGAATTTACTACTGAATGGACGATAAATAAAAAACTTAAATTCAAATTTATCAAAAGCGTGGTGCTTAAATGTATGTTATCTGACACTGTTGAAAACACAAATTTATTTCTTGATAAGTTAATTTGGATTTAATATGTAAACATCGGAGAAGCTACATTGTGTGTAATAATTCGTGTAAAAATGACAAAAAGAATTGGGGGTTGGGAATTCAAAACAGACTTGAGTCACAGTTTCATGCAAAAAACTTTACATACCCACAATTGACGGAATACTCTACCATGTTTTTGCGACAGAATTACTTGCTTGAAATACGAAAAAGCACTTGCAAACTACTACAGTCCGGCGTTGCACCCTTAACTGTCCGAACAGTAAAATGTCTGAAATAATATTCACCGGATTCCAGCAGCATGCAGCTTGAAATGTTTGGTGTCCAATCCAAACTAAATATTTTTTTAGTACTCTTCAAATGTTTTGCCATTATCTTTAACGTTCAATTTCCATTAATATATGTTCTTTTGTTCAGCAACATTTGACCCTTAACACTTACAAGTCTAAGCAATTCGGTGCACAATTTTCAGGCCATGTGTTTCAAGTTGTACTTGAACTGTACTTTGCAATACGATTACACTTATGATTACAACACAAACTCCACCCCCTCCCCTCCCCCCAAAATTGTCGAACAATGATTAGTAATGCAGACGGTGAAAACGATTGATAAATAGAATGTTTAAATGATGTGGTATGACATAGAAAACTATTTGAATATATGTATACTCTTTGTATCGTGTCTGTTCGGTTGTGTCAGTAACATTACATTCGACGCAAAGAACTATACTTTCAATGTATATGTTCTGGGAAAAGTAGAACACGATTCTCAAACATTTAAAAAATTTTATTCACGTTTCTCCAACATGAAATGACCAATAGAAGTGCTTGTTGTTTTTACAACATTCAAATATGTTGTTATAAGCAGTTTATAGTAAAACCTGGAAAATCTAATAGTGCCGGATGGTCAGATAAGGGTTTCGGCACATATTTTCAGGGAAAATGCGCACAGGCATGTTGGCCGGAAGACTGGATAAAAAAATTAGTTACTCACTGATATTACATTCTTGAAGATGTTTCTAATAGTAGTTGCTATTATCAATTTGGGTGATTCGTTAAAGAACAAGAAAATTTTATTTAACAGTGACAACCAAACTAAAGTTGCTATCCCTAATAAGAAAATTTCAAAATCGGAAAGAGTTATGGCTCTTGTCAGAAATTTTGTGTTGCTTATATACCCTAAAAACCAACATATATTCCAAATTCCGGCCCATCCATATAACACAAATTTATTGTAAATTTATAATTTAAAATATAAATTTTTTTTTATTCCGTCTCCGTATGACAAATCGTAATAATTTAATAATAATTAAATTAATAAAATTATTAATTAAAGTGATATTAAATATCGCGTAAGCAGTTGTCAAATTATTATACACTTATTTATCAAAGCACGCAGAAATGGCGGGATGGACACAGACACTTGCAGAGGGGAAGATTTTTACAAGCTGATGACGGAAATGCACAGAAAATTCATATGTTTTCAGCTACCCGCAACATGAACAACTAAGCAGCAGCCGATCATTTATGCAGATGGAACCTTTTACACAGCACCGACCCAGTTCACACAACTGTATACCCTGCATGCTACCGTATACAACATGTATACAACTGCCCCCCCCCCCCGAACCATGCTAACGGACTTCGAGACTACGATTCGCAATTCAGTACTGGGTACTCAGAGCATTCCCCGGCGTCTCCCTCAAGAGCTGTTTTTTCTCTACACAGTGTATTTGGCGGAAGAAACTTGGACTCGTCAACTACCGCAGAGAATATGACGACGTCAAACGACTGGTAAGACGAGCTGCAGTACTCCCTCTGGTACCACAGGATTTGGTTGAAGATGTATGGTTAAACACACTCGAAAACACCGAGGACATCATCAACTTCACTATGTGTAACACCACTATCGTTGGTGATTTTAATTCACGAACGTCTTACCTACCAGACTATATTATAATACATGATAACTTATTAGATATTCTAGATATTATTGATGCTGATCATATTTTTAGTTACCTTATGTTAAAAGATAAGAACATACCCTTAAATAGAAGTACTCAAGATACTGGTCGCGTAAATAAATATGGTACCAAACTTTTAGATTTATGAAAACGATGTAATCTGTTTATAGCAAATGGTCACTTATTCGCCGACAGAGGCGTCGGTCGTACTACTTGTAAAAATATTAGTTTAATTGATTATTTGTTACTTTCACCATACATGTTTGAGATTGTTTCTGACTTTGAAACCCTATGTTTTCAGATGTGCATAATAGACTACATTTTACGCTATATTTTCCAGCGCACAGTGGAAATCATAATACTAGTATTAAAACAAACAATAAGCGTATTAGATGGAAAACCAATAAAGCAGTTGAAAATGATCAAAACAACTGTTGGAAATTAACAATGCGTTGGATGGGTTACCCGATAATGGTGATACGAAATTAACAATGCGTTGGATGGGTTACCCGATAATGGTGATACGAAATTAACAATGCGTTGGATGGGTTACCCGATAATGGTGATACGAAATTAACAATGCGTTGGATGGGTTACCCGATAATGGTGATACGAAATTAACAATGCGTTGGATGGGTTACCCGATAATGGTGATACGAAATTAACAATGCGTTGGATGGGTTACCCGATAAAGCACATGTGACAGTTGGTCCGGTGAACTGTCTAATTAACGACCTTTGTAATCTTTTTACTAAAACTGCTAATACTGTATTTAGTGTGAAAAATGAACCGAGACAACAGTCAAATAACAGTAAACTTTTCTAAACTACTTCTCACTTGATATTAAACAAAGTTTACTTTTTATCTAATAATTGTTAATGAATTACGTACATCTATATTATTTTCAGGCTTAATAATTTGTTAGTTTGCTGGCGTTAGAAGTATCGGAAGCTTTGTATTTAAAGTATGTTTTTTTTTATAAAGAAAAATAATCTCGCGTGTTTTTAGTTTCTTTGATGAGCTGATAAGCGTTTGAAATAATAATTTACTTGATGTGAAGATAGCTTTCAATAAAGATCGTATGTTTTTTCGTAATTGATAGTTATTTTCGTCACGTTACTGCGAGTGTTCTGGGATATTGTAAGCCAAACTTTTCTACAATTATATGGTAATTGAATGTTTATCTGCCAAAAGTTTTTATTTTCGAATGATGCGCTAGCCTGCATTTTATGTCCATAAAGAATAAAAAACAACGCCCCAAAACTAGGGTAGATACAGGTTAATTTCCAGTTATGATCACAGGTTCAGAACGTGAAAGGGTGTAAACTGAAAGCGCCTCTTAGAGAAACCTCCGATGAAATTATTGACAGTCCGTCTACCTCTTCAATACAATACACCTAAACAGTTGCTAAAAGTGAGCCCTCATATACTTAGCTATAGTCCTATTATTAGATTATAGGTCATGATGATATCGATAAATGGTTACTGTCGCGTACCATAAATATGTTGTCCTGAAATTATGATAAAACTAAAATAGAAAATAAAGAAAACAGATCGGTTTACTATTATCAAAACCCATACGTCAGTTACCTATTCCGAATTGAGCTAAATACAAATGGCATAATGATGCAATTAAAAATAATACGAACCAAAAACAGAGTAACCATAACCAAGTAAAAGGCATGGGCAATTCGGACGATCAAGTGCCTTCCTGTAATTAGAATCTCGCAGAATTACTCGTCATATCCAGGAAAGAGGCATATTCAGGAAGAGGAAATCCTATATACTTCAGAAAAAATTTTGATCGCATTTATCGGATAGATTTTTCATAACGATCAACTAAATCATAGTGACGCTATTGTAACTTTCGAATATTAACCTAGGTACAACAAATCCTTGTTCACGTAGCTTATTGGTGAAGAGTATATATCTGGTCTACCAAACAACTAAACCGTCAGACTTCAATATACATCCTCATATAATTCGTATCTGGGGTGTAAACGTATTACCTTACAAATGTTAATATTGAAAACAGAAATAATGTGCCAATATGGATTTCAAAAATTAGTGTTCAAATATGAACGGTAATAACTCCCACAAGAGATAAAGAAAGGAAAATCAGGAAGAACATAGAACTTAAGTTAAGTGCAACTGCTACAGATGCAGTTGCCTTGTTGGGAGGTATTCTGTGTCGTTTGGGAGTGATGTAGCAGATGATTTTCCCAGTTGTGGGTTCGGTGCATGGTGATTGTGCTGCGATGGTTGGCACCTGTTGCTGACTGGTGGTGTGTGGTGCCCACTCGTTTTCGTCGGCACACCGACTCGCACACTACGGTAATCTTAGTGGGATGTTTGGCATGCCATAGTTCCTGGTTTGACCCACCATTTCTTTTGAAATGCCTGTACCAGTGTTGACAAGTACGTGATACATAGATGATGACCATCTTCACTAACTGCTCGACTACATGCAAAAACTGTACATCTATGTCAGTGTTATTTGTAAATTATTTTATATTGAAATTAATTAGATATATTGCTTCCATTGAGGCACACAACAAGACTACTGAAATTTATTTGCAGCAAACCGAAAATATATGGACAAGCTGTAAAACATTCACAAGATAAAATTAACGTCTTCAATTAAAGCTGTAGGCTTAATGTAACGTTTAAATTCATATTTGTACCAATGATAAAAAGATAAATGCAGGCCATATGGTATATTTTAAAAGTATTTTTAGTGCAAACAAAATTTTTTTTCTTACGAACGGAAAATTGTAATGAAAATTTTTTATAATTTTGATCAGTTCCCCATTAATGTTTTTAATTTGTAATTTATCACAATTTATCCTTTGAATGTGAATCCAATTAATAGAAAAAATGTCATAAAGTATATCTTTCAGTGGATTAAACTTGTTATTCCCGAGGCAGCACATAATTACCCGGTAACGTGATACGTCATACTATTCATCACATCGTATCTAGCTTTCAACGGGATCATCTAGGTTATTACGCCTACGGACCAATAAAGGTGTAACGGTAGAGCATGAAATAATGACATCGTCACTACCGAGGATCGAACCCGGGATCTCAGTGCTGCCAGCCAGCCCTCTAACCAAGTGAGCTAAAGAAGTACTCCGTTAGCTCAGCCGATTTTGACTGGCTATATACCTACTACCTGCTACAACGCAGATAGGCCTCCTGTTACACTCTTCCCCCCTTACAAAGAATCATCATACTCATGATGATTCACAACAAACCCGACAAATCCTCCATGTGGGTTTTTCAGTTGGGCGCCAAATGTAACGGTAGAGCATGAAATAATGACATCGTCACTACCGAGGATCGAACCCGGGATCTCAGTGCTGCCAGCCAGCCCTCTAATCAAGTGAGCTAAAGAAGTACTCCGTTAGCTCAGCCGATTTTGACTGGCTATATACCTACTACCTGCTACAACGCAGATAGGCCTCCTGTTACAAAGGAAATGGCCGAAAGATGGACTAATTTATCTAGCTTTATATCGACTTAAAAGGTCATGTAAAAACTCTTTTACATAATATATGTGACAGTTTCTACTATATAAATGAGTTGTATGTATTCAGAAATTAATTCTGGGATGCCGATAACAGCAAACATCTAGTACGTATGATAATGACTAATTGAATAAAAGTATTTCGTTAGCATTTTTAGAATTGATTTCTTTATGTGTAATAGCTTGAAATGTCATGTATATACCATGAAAATGGTCTTTTCATACTGTTTTTTTTTGTTTGTTTGAGTATTATTTAACGCCACTTTCAGCAATTTTTCAGCTATTTCATTGCCTCCAGTTTTGATTGGGGGAGGAAGCCGGAGTACCCGGAGAAAACCCTCGACCTTCGGCAATCGTCGTCAATTAAGATTGGAGTCGAGTACACCCTGCCTGCAATCTCAGTGTTGACAGACAACGTGATCAATTGTATACAAACTACCTTAACCACTCGACCACCGAAGTTCGTTCGTATATATATCCTTTTAATTTTGTGTCAATTTGTGTAATTAGTCGGTAGATTTCTAAAGACTATTAAATTGTGTCTAATTAGAGACAGGCTCTTGTGCAGCATCCAAGTGACCTTATGTTTGTTATCCTGCTATCATTAAATTTGCTGTACAATAAAGGTAGCCGAATAAATGTTTGCTTCATTCGGCTGTGCAGAATAAAATCTACTGGTACCCTTTACCTCACTTATTACGATATTGAGTATTTTATTCCTGTTTACAACGTTTGTGACGTCAGTATCTACGCTCCGAAAATTTTAACTCAGAAATCGGCTAGAAGTGAACGTTTTTAGTAGGTAAAATGTATTTTTAAGATTGTATAAAAAAACGCCGCGAACACTGTTCGAATATTGTTTACGTATTAGGTTCGATTTATTCATTTTTTGTTTTGTTGTACTTGTTTCGTTTGTTCTTCCAGACGCGTCTCTTGTATTTTTTTCTCAGTCCGGATTTTGACAATGGATTTTGCTATTGTGATGACCGTTGGGTTTTCCTTCAAATAACTTAAATACGCATAATAAAGATAAAGGAAAATTTTAAAATCATTTAAATGGGGAACAAGAAGTAAAACATGTTGCAATAGCACCCGACTTGTACAAATTCGTATATATATTTTTGTAATATTTGTATTTTTGTATTATAGAACGAATGGAAGGTATACATTTATATCGATCATTATAATTTACCGTGGAAACGTATTCAATCAAGGATTGCAAAATATATTGTTAGTTTTTCGAACGGTTACCCGACACTTTCAGCAGTTTTTTCAGCATTAATGTTGTGTCTGGTTGTATTTGGTTAAGAAGCAGTAGTATCCAAAGAAAACCCCCGACTTTCAAATAAGATTGGAGTCGAGTACACCTTGTCCGCAGTGAGACTTGAAACCACAACCTCAGTGTTGACAAGCCACATGATCAGTTATTATTATACAATTAATTACTGCTTTAGTGGTCAACAGCAGGAAATAATGGACCCGAAGACCTGGACTTGAGGTGACCTGACCTGACCGAGGCCAACGGCCGAGGTCAGGTCAGGTCAGCGAGAGTCCAGGTCAAGGGTCCATTATTTCCTGCTGTTACCAATAAAGCAGTAATCAATCGTTTTATTATACCGAAATAACCTCCAAAAGTCAACACATGTCATGTGACAAATATTGACAAGTCAACATTAGTCACATGGCAAATGTTGACTAGTCAACATTAGTCACATGACAAATAATGACTAGTCAACATTAGTCACATGACAAATAATGACTTTTGGAGCAGAGTTGGTGGTCATGTAGTGGAAAATGAATTGAAACCACATGTTCAAATATAACCAATAGAAATTGTCTATATTGTAATTAATATTCATGAGGTATAATAAAGATTACTAACTACCTTATCCACTCTGCCACTGAAGTCCCTTGTAAAATATATGTGTGAAAAATATCGCATTAAACTATAAAATATGACATATTGCAACGCTTGAAACGCAACATAGAATAATGAACAGCACTTGACTAGGTATGAATGCTTGGCTTGAGTCAGTCAATGTTCGTATTTAAATGGTAAAATGACCACTATAGTATACAGATTTTAAAAAATACCAAATTACGTACAGAGAATATAATCTCTTTAAAATGTTGAATATAAATATAAAATATATTGAAATGTTGTACATGCAACATTGGGTACTGAAAGTTTTTTGGGGATGCATTCCCATTTTCTCGGCAGGTTGGCAGAAATTCTCACGTCTTTGCAAATAAAACTAGACGCTATGAAATACCTAATATGTATATAAAAAATGCTTAGAACCAAATTTATATCAAAAGGTTTTATTCCTTCTTTTTGTCCTAAGTATTATAAACTCAATTGCTATTCGTTGCGAGTCGATTGAAAGCGTTTTATCATCCTCGTACAAGACGCGTTAGTTTGATCTAGAAAAAATTTAAGTTTTTTTTTAATTTTATATTGTAAACTATAAAAGCCTTCTTTAGCTCGTTCATTATAACAAAATATTTGATGTTTGAATACTGCGCAAACGTACCAAGTGAACTCATAGATATTTTGTATAATAGAACGAAAGGAATGTATATATTAATATACAGAAAAACAGAAAATAAATTTGAAAAAGAAAGACATTAGACGAATACATCGTTAAATCGTTTTGGTTTTTTTTAAAAAAAAGGTAACAGAAGTAGATAAACAGGATAAACAGGATCACACCGGTCAACCGACTTGTATACTTGTGGTGAAAAGTAATATGACACGATGAAAAAAGATCTGAACAATTTCGAAGCGATTAAAACGCAGTTAAGTTTCAAAATTTTTTGGTTTTAAATTTTAAGTAGAGAATTAAATGTATTAAACGACGATTAATCATAGATTTGACAATTGATATATTAAGTTCCTGTATCTCTTATTTTTGTTAATGTCCAACTATTACTAATCTTATTAAATAAATGGCAAAATGCAGATGTCAAAAATGATAAAATGACATTTTATGACACAATTTCTGTCAAATCGACCGTTTAAGTATATATAATGTTCAATTAGTTATTTTGTGTTAAAAGTGTATCTTTATTCTTTAAATTCCTAAATAACGTGGACTGACTTAAACCTGAAATATATAGGAAAATGCTACAGTTATTTGCGTTGTAATTCTAAGCCAGAAATTTGTAATTTAAAGAGATTTAAAGTGACATAAAACACACTATATATAAATAGTCAAATTTTAAAAGAAATGGCTTTTAGATATTTGAACTTTGATTCGTATATGTCACTGAGAATTACAAATTCGTTGTTGGTTAGAATAGAACCGTGTATACTTCCTGATTGTGGTAAATTAATATAACTTCCTTTACAAATTTTTGTCAGAACAGAATAACTGGTAAAAAAACATAAACAAGTTTTAAATAAAAATATAAACGATATCTACAGGTTCTTTCTACAAAGACAAACACAAAAGATATTTCAGGCAGTTTTTTAATTACAGTGTTTTATATCAATTATTTTAGTTCTTTTAATTTATAGTTGTTCTGAATTATGTGTTACCCATTTTACTTTTCCCATTTTATTCCGTAATTGTATATCATTTGTAATACTCCATTATAAGTTTTTAATATTTTATTTTTAGACCATGAGATACTTTACAATGATATTGTGTTATACGTTGTAAATAAACACATTGATAATACAATATAATAATTTATTAGATGAGATCTTATAATTAATATAGTAAAATGACAATGCAGTCTTATTTACTTCAATATTCAGTCATACTTAATTCAATAGCCGTTGTAAGCTGTCTGCCCATCATGTTTCAACAATATTACATGACATTCATTTTTGTGTTGTGCCTAAGATTTACCAAAAGGGTTAATAACGTGGATTTTGTCCTTGTGAAATCGTGCATTTTGGACGTGCATGTTTCAACATTAAAAAATTCAAATCTCAGAATAGCAGAGAATCCGAGAAAATAAATATTCTTTATTTTCATAAGAATTATACACATTTATTATTAGACTGAATAATCGTGGTACTATGTCTTTTGCATATAACCACTCATACTATGTCGATGGGCGAGGATGATGTCATTTCAACAAGCGCAGTCTAAAGAGATAAAATTGTAAACCAGCACGTAATACGTTTGTTTTCGACAGTGATATGATTGTCTGCCAAATAAGATCTGTGTTCATTGCTTTTGTTGACGTAGCTTTTATCTGATTTTATATGAATATTATATTAGTAGTTATACGGGTTTTAGACAATATATATGAGGCCGTATTACATGTCTAAAAACGAATATCGAATTTGTCATATACAATGACAATCTAAAGGGTGGAATCTAAAACAGATTTACAGCATCACTCACTTTTTATATTGTTTATTTAAAACAGGGTAAATAGTCTTTTACCCTGTTTTAACGCCTGACAGGGATAGTTGTGACACATTCCAAGGTAGCATTCAATAATTTATTGTACATGTGTTGAAAATTGTTTTGAGATGTGTACCTTAATTTGTACAATCAGGATTGCATGGATAGTCATATATCAGCGCACCAGATACATATAAAAAATAAATGTAAATTTTAAAGTAAATAAAGAACTTGTCATGTACTGATTGATATTGACAGTAGAAAACACTTTCCAGACAATACATACTTTGTAGTTGTTAGCTGTTGAATTAATAATGAATAAATAACGACACGCTTTTGGGGTCAGAAGTGTATAGTAAAAGCAAACAGATTTATATGACTGAAGAAGAAGAACGTTAAACAACATTAATAGCAAATGTTCATTGTAAACTTAGTGCGACTGAATCGTAAAAGGCGGTTTCGTTTTGGTCGTAATATTTGATACACACTATTTTGTTCCACATTTCTTTTAATGGTCTGGGCATTTCTTCAATTGGTATCTCATCCTTTATAATGAGTACTACCATGTTCTCCCGTCCTTCTCTAAATGCATGCATCCGGGTCATTTCTATTTCATATCCTCCCCATGAACTTTGTAGGAAATTTCTCGTTACAATGAATATTATCCTACGACTGCAATCAATAGCTCTGACTATATTTTCCGCAATTCCATCACCCGCAATGAAATCTTTAGCATCAATACAAAGTTCAAAGCCATTATCTTTCAGTTGTCTGTAAAATTGACTGACCCAAGAGGAATCGCTACTGCTGTAGGAAATGAAGGCATCAAATTTATATTCACAAATTTCTTGCAGTGCAGTGTATCTCTTCATATTTATCCTAAATTTCAAGAAAATGTACTGTATTTCTGATCGGTATCGATAGTAAATAGCAAACATCATTACAACTAAACCACACACTGACGACATAATAACAGCGAAATAAAACCAGAATGCTAATACGCAATTTAACTCGAAGTTGTAAAGAGAACTTATTACGTCACTTATATAATGCCGTAATTTGTCATCACCGATACATTCTACATTTGCAAAAAACTTTATTCCACGTTCATGTATCCATCTCAGGAATTGTTTATTGTTACAAGTACAAGCAAATGGATTTCCAGACAGTCTAATATCTATGTTGCTATTTTTTTCCAACATTTCCTGCTCGTTTTGATTAAAATATTCAATTTCATTTAATGTCAAATCTAGTATTTCCAAAGATTTAAATCTGTCTATGTTAATTGGAATGCGTTTAAAAGCATTTGTACTTAAATTTAAATAACGTAACGTTTTCTGCTGGTCCTTAAACATATCTGAATGTGCGCTTTCTAAGTTGTTGACAGAAATATCTATGTAAAATAGATGAAAAAGATTTCCAAAAAAATATGCACCAGATTCACGCCCAAATTTAAAGCCAAGATTAAGGTTTATGTTTTGAGCTGAAAGTTTTTCTAATCGCGGTAACGACTGCAAAATGTCTGGGTTTAGGAAAGCGCAATTAAATCCCGATATATCGAGCTCTGTCAAGTTTGGCAAGCCTCCGAAACTGCCTAAACAATGTGATAATTTAAATTGAAACAAGCTTAGAATTTTCATTGATTGTCCATCGACGGCTGTTATATTAGGTAGTCCACGTTTAGAAAATGCATTGTGGATGGATATTTCCTGAAGTGTAGACGGGAGTAGGAGTGTTAATTTGTTGGACGTTTGCATTAAAGTTTCTGATGGTGGAAACAATCCAATATGAGACACTCGTATAACTTTCAAATTTTTAAAACGCACAAGCTCCATCAACCAGTAAACATTATTTGTCGACAAAGGATTATCAGAAATGTCAAAAACTTCTAAGCAGGGTGAGTTTCTTGCAAAAATAGAAAAGCTTGAAGCGTCAATATCTACAATAAAATTAGCAGGCAGGTACAATTCTTTCAAACAAACATCCTTAAGATATCGTAATTGTGACTGTCTTAATTTGAAAAAGTCCTCTTGTGCATTACCAGTCAATGTAATTGCTGTCATTCTTCTCCCATTAAATACTTCAAGTGCAGGAAATATTCTCTCAAAGCTTACTCCATCCCAAACCAATTTTAAATATAACTTCTTCAGACAAGGGAAAAAACTAAAAGCATTCTTGTCTGCAATTTTAATATTTATGCCTAGTTCTTGGATAGGTAACTGTTGTAAACCTTTGAACGTTGTGTTGTCAACAAACATTCCTTTGCCTGTGAAAGTTAAATTCTTCAACCTTTTGAAACATTTAAATTTGCTTAGTTGATTTTGGTCGACATTGATTCCAGATAAAAGCAAGGTATTTAGCAGTCGCAGTCTGTATAGTTCATCACTGAACGCAATATTAGAGTATCCATAGTCTGGATTGTAAGTAATGTCCAGTTCCTTAAGAGATACTAGCGCCTGAAATGATCCATAATGCAATGATTGGCGTGTTAGATTGTTGGAACGAAGATTCAGACACTCAATTATTAAGAGTCCTTTAAATGCATATGGATAAATTGCATTTATTGTATTATAAGATAAGTCGAGAGAAACAATTCTGCGCATATTCGCAAATATCCCATTAGGAATTAATCGTATTTCATTTTGGCTTATGTCTAAACTCTCTGTATGTATTGAAATATTCCCAGGAATATTCGATAGGTGGCGCTTGGACAAGTCGACATGGTGATTTGTGATATTTCCAAAAGGACAGCTGATACCTACAAATAAAAAAATTGAGAAAATTAAAGAACGTTTTTTCTTACTATTGCTTTATTTTTAAAAAGACAGTAGTGGGTTTAACTGAAGAAAAAATTGTTTTGCCGCACTGCATCAATGCCTCTCCTGTTGTACTGTTTGTACCCATGGATATCAACATTGTTACAGGTAGAAATAACCTTAAACTTAACCAACAAGAAAAATACAATTATGCTTTAATTATTGTTTAATTGAAATTAATTACTTAACAAATAACAATAACAGGGAATAATGTTAATTGTCTTTTGCAGTCTGTATCCAAAAGTAAGAGAGAAATAAATAGACGTAATTCCAACCGTTATGTGTAAAATCCCTGGAATAAGATGAATCGCTAAACAGTTAATTCCCATAAAAGAAATGTTTGATTTATTAATAATCCAGTACAAAATTCTGCGTCATTTGTATTTACAATAAAAATAAACGCAAGTATTCAAAAGAATAGTTAATGCAAACGTGTCGTTCTAAAAAATAAATAAACATATTTAAGAAAAAAAAACAATTTTTTATATTATATAATTAAACAAACTTCTTAAAGCCAGGACATATCTGCGAGTCGAGCCCTGTAAACCTTGAAAAAAACTCAGTTCTATAAAGGCACATCAGTAGCGACGAGGTAAATGTTTTATTTTCGTAATCCATTATTGATCCTGTTTTATTTCCGCGACTCGTGATTTCGGCCTATTTTATTTTCTGTGACTTGTTAAACGTATAATTTTTGTAGAAAATTAATCTGACCCGTCCCTCCAATCAGAGTCCCCATCACCGTTCCTGATATTTGTAAGTAATCCTGACCATAAATAGTACACGGTAAAAAAAAAACTTTATATTGTATTGTATTGCAATTAATCCCCTTTATTATTATTTAACGTCACTGACGTCGATGGTAACGACGTCGTCACTGAAAACATCACATTCGCCCGAAGAGTGTCAGGTGGCATGAAATCGATAGCGAATATCCTTGTGATTTAATTGTAATTTTTAGTAACCCTTTATATAATATTTTGAACTACCTGTATTGTCTATTTATACGATCCCAGTGGACATATTATTCCATCTCCAAATGAAAAATACCTTATGCATTTAGAGTTAAACGACACTGATGAGTCTTGTATAGACAGAACGGCGTAATTTTGATAACGTTTTATTGGAATATTTGAACAAAGCCAAGTGAAAGCTCATCCCCGGTAGCGGATGGTAAAGGCAATATAGAGAAGTTTTAAGTTCAGTTAAAGTGAGAAGGTTGAAAATCAATATTTTATAACATGTTAACGTTATTTATTTATATTGACACTCAATGACTAAGGCCATTCGTATGTCAGTCTGTGTCTATAATCTTGACAAAAACACCGCCATTTGTATCGTTGCATAATATTCTAGATTTGTATATATAAATAAGTCTAGAAGATTATGCAACGATACAAATAGTGATGTTTCTACTTTTAAATAAATGTATTAATAAATACAGATATATATCTTTAGCGAATATTCTAGAATTTTATCCATTATGGAATGGTTTGAAATTGTGTAGATTACGGAATATTATAGAATTTTGTAGATGAAAGGTTGTTTTTAAATATCTATTTTCTACTGAATAGTTCTAGGAAATAGAAGATGTTTTTTCAAGTAAAACAAATAATAATGTATAAAAAAGATTACAATATAATTATTCTATATCGACCTGATGAAACTAATATAAACTATAAAAATAAAGTCAAACAAAAAAGACTATAACACCATCCCCGTACTCACACTTCAGTTATGACATAAAATAGTATTGATATGTTTATTGGTATAGTCCTTGTTTAAATTTACTGCCCTTATATTAAAAAACAAGTATTTATTTTTCTTTTCGCATGGTGTAGGTGGCCTTAGTCTGATTTGTAATAACTTATTAAAAGTTTGGATAAAAAGCTATTCAACTAATTTTTACGCCTTAGATAATGTAGTTGTGTCCTGGTTCTAAGAAACGTGTTTCGTCTGGCGTAGTAAATTTGCATGCGAGAAGGGGATTAATAATTAAACGCTAAACTGCGGAAACCAGTCGTTCCTCAAGGATAACAGATAAACAATGATGTGTCTTGATTGGCTGCTAAATCGGGAGATAGCTGCCGATTGGCCAACAAATAAACAAAGCTATGTTATGGATGAAAACTCGGCATGATTACGGGGTGGTAGCAATCATAATAGGCTGACCGCCGTTCGGAGCCACTCGAAAAAGGCCGAGCGATCACGAAAAGATTTCTATGAAAAAGGGAAAACAATATGCAATGGGAATCAAACTGTTTTAAAAGGAAAGTGGCAATGATTTGCGTATGTTTATCATAAAATGTGTATCATAAAAACTTAAAACATGGATACTGCCTCTGATCTGTATTTTATGGACAAATGACTCCAGTTAGGAGAAAATTTTAATTCTTTTCCTGCTTACTTTCAAGGTTCACATCAACCATCTTACCACGTATGATGCATCTAGAGACGCTTAGCACAGTGAATAATTCAGTTGCTGCCTCTGACCTATATTTTGCGGTTGCATGATTTGGCTATCTAAAGATTGTGTACATAAAATGATGTGAAGTAAATACAATACATATTGCCATTTAACAATACCTTTTTTGTGTCCCCAAAGAAAAATAAAGCTTAGAGACGGCTATCTTTTTAGGAAAGCTAATACTTGTGCGTTGTAGAAATCAATTTCCTCTGTAAAAGAAACAAACGGCGATACTTTAAAAATAAGTTTTTCCGTTCGTAATACTGGTAATAGTAGAATAATTTGTATTAATAAGTAAAACAGATACAGCATAGATCATTCATTGTTGATGTTCATAATATGACTGTAAGTACATTTTAGGCTAGTCTAGGGAAAGTTATCACTACATCATCAGTCATTTGTGAGCTCATGCCACAAAGACTTCAATAACGTCATCAAGACGCACAGATTGATTGACGAGTCAAGCATGTCTTTACGCTTCTAACTACAAGTCATCTAAATATGAAAATAAAGTCATTTGTCATTTTTATACACATTATTTTCTTTAATATATTACCCAGGAAAACACCATTCTATAAGCAAAAAGACGTATGCAGATGTATATACATCCACGTGTTATTAATATTTCCTATTGAGGTGTATGGAACGCCGTAACTGCCTTATGTGTACTTGCTTTTATATACGCACATACTTTTTCTCTATATGCTCATACTTTTTCTCTATATGCACATACTTTTTCTCTATAGGCATATACTTATCTATATATGCACATACTTTTTCTCTATAGACATATACTTATCTATATATGCACATACTTTTTCTCTATATACACATACTTCTTCTCTATAGGCATATACTTATCTACATATGCACATACTTTTTCTCTATAGGCATATACTTATCTATATATGCACATACTTTTTCTCTATAGGCAAATACTTATCTATATATGCACACACTTTTTCTCTATATGCAAATACTTTGTCTATATGCTTTTTCTCTATAGGCATATAATTTGTCTATATACTTTTTCTCTATATGCACATACTTTGTCTATATACTTTTTCTATATATGCACATGGTTTTTCTATATGTGCACATACTTTGTCTATTTACTTTTTCTCTATATGCACATAGTTTTTCTATATATGCACATACTTTTTCTTTATATGCACATACTTTTTCTCTATATGCACATAGTTTTTCTATATATGCACATACTTTGTCTATATACTTTTTCTATATATGCACATAGTTTTTCTCTATATGCACATACTTTTTCTCTATATGCACATACTTTTTCTATATATGCACATACTTGTTCATATAATTACATCCGCAGTTTAAAGACAACTCGGACCGTAAAAGAAGATATCTATGGCGTATCAAAAGACAACTCGGACCGTCTGTGATTTGCTAATTTTCATTTTGTCAATTATAAATAAAATATTAAAATCAATCATACATTTTATTACTTTTGTTAACCTCTCGATCGTGGATATATATACTATATAATGCCCCGGCCTCCATAAAAAAAAGAGCAGTTCGTAACAGTGATTAATTATAATCAAAAGCGTAAGTAGAAATATCTAAAGCAAGGATTCCACGAGAAGTAGGTGAACTGAGATATAATTAAATATAATTAAATGTGTTAACATTTAATGGAGACATGTTATTTTCCATTCTTATACACCTGTTGAAACTAGTAATGAAGGAAAACTTTGTAGATTCCAAAGGAAGAAGACGAGATCTAATATATGACTATACAATTTTTTTCATTCGATCATTTGATTGACTTAACATTCCTTAAAAAGTCAAACAACCTGAAATGGGCTTAAAAAGAACAAGATCTTGGGCTAAGCGCCGAAAGTTATGTCACCTAGGAGTATACTAAACATAGATTGCAGAAACCTGGCAATGTCCTGATTTTACCCCGTAGTGATTAGAATTTCCTGATGATTTTTTACTTGTTATAAGACAAACCAAAGAGGTTCTGAATAAAAGAAAGAATTTATTTGTACTTTTTATAATGTATATAACAGTTTAGAACGAATAATCGTACCGTCACCTTTTGGCGTTAATCCGTCAAATCACAAAACAGACTAAAACATGTATAATGGAAGAAAATTAGCAGTTTTAAACGTTAAGCGGTAGAACCAGGGGCATAAGACAGTATTTAAGATACGGGAAGAATTAGGAAGATATATAAGAAAGTTTTAAGGTTATGGGTAGAATGTTAGAACTTTATTGACAACGCTCAGACACTAGACCGTGTAACATGAGGTACAATTTATGCAATATAGAATATGACGAACTAAACAGACACAATATTGGTTCATAACAAATGATATATCAGTCTTACAAATCTTGCAACGTGTATTAACACTTGTGTGTTACATATACTAAACAAATTCTCCACCTTGTAAAAACTATGTGTAGTCAACTAATAATTTGGAATATACTTATATCTTATCTCTATAATTTTGTTTCTTTGGGATTCAAACCATGTATGAAATTCATCGCCAATTTCAACGTCACAAAGATTACATAATCTATAAGTTTTTTTGCTGTGTTATTCCATCTTCTTAAAATTGTAATATAAACACTATAAACAATTTTAATTCATTTTTTCACGAGTTTATAAAAACCTCTTGCAGAGGTATCTATATCTGAAAACCATTTTTGAATAAATTGATCACGTAATCTTTGCTTAACATCATTTTTATAGAAGTCGTACATAAAGGAAGCTGCGATTCAAATAATATAAATAAAGCCAATTTCATTAAATACATTTTCTACAAAATTTATCCATTTAGAATAGATATTCCTATTTGTATGTAGTTTGTATATAAAGTAATACAATTCCAAACTTAGTTTGTTTTCACCAGTAACTAGTCTATTCCAGTAAGAAACCATACGAAGGATAGCGACTAAGTTCGCTATATATCATATAGCTTAGTGTTATTGTTTTAACCTGCAAAATCTTTTTGTGAAAAAACTGCAATTAAATGATTTCAATGCTAGAAATATTTTCGACACCCCAAACCACTGCCCCATATAATAGGATAGGTTCCACTAAACAATCAAATAATTTTAATTGCAGATCTACTGGAATAGGTTGGTTTTTTTTTCTTCTATATACAGCACATAATGCCTTCCTAGCTTGATCAATCAGTTTTGTCTTAGCTTTTTACAAATGAGCCATTATAATTTATAACAAGTCTAAGATATAAAAAACTATTTAAAATTTCAATAATGAATTAAAGTTTCCCACACGAGTTCAAAATTGTGTTTTCGTAAAAAAATATATGATTTCGTCTTCTTATTCTGAGAAAGCATTCTCAGATGAATATTTTGACTGTTCTTGTGGGATGTATACACATCCAATACATAGATTTTCACCCTTTATACATAAAATGTCTTTTGATAGCTCTAGCCATTGATCACAATCATTATCAGTTGAAATAAAAGAAATGTGTTTTTCTAATTCTTTCCTATTAATAATAACAATGCCTCCTGATTTTCTTGTACAGTTTTTTGTTTTAAAAAAAACAACTATAGCCAATTGGTACTAAAATAATATCATCATCTGTTAGTTTAGTTTCACATAGAAAAATTATATCATATCTTTCAACTACATCAATAAAATCGGGAAATAACAATTTGAATTTAAGACCACACACATTCAGAAAAGTACAGTTTATTTTATTTTTAACATTTTTTTTTGTTTATCCGATACGTTGTCCTTGTTTGTCCGATACGTTGTCCTAATAATAAATTCTTTTTAGCGGATCCTCATCTCTGGGTAGTTGAATGTTTTGGGGAGGTTTCCCATTTGGGTACCAAATACAATCAACGTAGAGCTGTTCAACTAACATTTTAACTCTCCTTTCTTGACATTCATACTCCCTCAGTTTCGGATATAACGCTTACCTGCGATCTGCGATTTCACGGGGTGATATTGATGATATACTTTATATGGATTGCCTTTATGATTTTCTGGTACTGCTTTGATCACTAAATGATGATCGGCGTAACGGGAAATTCTGGCAAATATTGCCATTTGTGCTCTATCTCTCGTTTTTCGTAATCTGTGTTCATTTTGAAATGCAATATTGTCATCTATTTTTAGTTCAGACTTTATGAACTCTTTTACAACCGTTTCAGTATTCTCATTTTCAGTTTCGATAAGTCCCTCGAAAATCAGATTGTATTTCATCGAATGTGTTTGCAGTTTTAACAGTTCCTCGTGTAATTTTTCGTTCTCTCGGAGTAAGTCAACTAGGTCTTCATCTACTTCGGACCATCGTCTTTCATGACATCATGGTGTCTTTTCTCATTTTGTAATGTGTTGCCGTGTTCACGAATGGTTATGTTGATTTACAAGATTCGAGTCTCATGAACTGATATGACTGAGGTCCAGCTGGTCCAACTGGTAAAGCTGGTAAACTTTGATTCGGTGGTTCAGCCGAGGTATGTTGAAAGAAAGGGGTGTGCTAGTGCACTTGCCTCATGTGTGTCAAAGGGGTTCGTTAAACTGTTCATACCATATGAGTCATTGGGTTGATTTAGAAACTGTGACATGTCGTGGAATTGTGGTGTGGATGTGGCCATTATTACTGGTTGTTTTGATGGGGGCGTCAAGACCGTGTTCAAATTTTTGTTCTTTCTTTTGTTTTGTTTGGAATTCTTGCCAATTTACCGTTTAACATTTAGTTTTCTTTCCACTTATTCTAGTATTGTTCTACCCCTTTCTAACATAGAGACTAATATCTTAGCTCATAACTCCTTACCGTAAATATAATGTCTATTCAGTCCGCCATATTTAATCCCAATCAGGAACATATGCCAGACAGTTTTTTTAAGGGTTACGGGGTAGAATCATGAACATATATATGACAGTTTTTTTAAAGATTCCATGGTAGAATTGGGAACATATATAACGACATATTTTCTATATATATGTTACTGATTCTGTGCCATAAACCCTAAACATGGGTCTTATATATGTTCCTGATTCTACCCTGTAACCTTAAAAAATGTCTAATATACGTATCTGATTCTATCCTGTAACGGTTACCTTAAATTTTATATATGTTCCTGATTATACGCCGTAATCTTAAAACTGTCTTATATATTTCCTTATTCTAACCCGTAACATTAAATCTGTAATCCTTCTTTTATTCAAAACCTCTTTGGTTTGATTTATAACAAGTAAAAATTATCAGGAAATTCTACTCACCTACTGCCAGGATTCTGCAATCTATTTTTAGTATACTCCAAGGTGACATAACTTTCCAGCACGTTTAGCCCGAGATCTTGTTCTTTCTCAGCCTAACCGGGTTGTTTTCATGCTAAGTCATTACTTTTGAGTAAATATTAAGCCAATCAATTCATCAAATTAAAGAACTTTTATAGTTATATAATATTCTCTTGTCTTTTTCCTTAGGAATCTACTCAGTTTTCCTTCATTTACTAGTAGATGTTTGTTTGTTTGATGGTGTTTAACGCCACTTTTAGCAATTTTTCAGCTATATCATGGCGTCCAGTTTTTATTGGGGGAGGAAGCCGGAGTACCCGGAGAAAACCCCTGACCTGCGGTAGGAAAACTGGCAATCCTTGTCAATTAAGATTGGAGTCGAGTACACCCTGCCTGCAGTGAGAATTGAACCCGCAATCTCAGTGTTGACAGACCACGTGATCAATAGTAGACGAACTACCTTGACCACTCGGCCACCAAGGCCCCTTTACTAGTAGAGGCAGGGGCATTATATACTATATATGTCCCCGATCGAGGAATTAACATAAGCAATAAAATGTATGATGGATTTATTTATAATTGACAAAATGAAAATGAACAAATCCCAGACGGTCCGAGTTGTCTTCTGATACGACCATAGTTGTCTTCTTATACGGTCCGAGTTGTCTTTAAACTGCGGTTGTAATTATATGAAAAAGTATGTGCATATATAGAAAAACTATAAACAAAAAGTATGTGCATATATAGTGAAACTATGTGCATATAGAGAAAAAGTATGTGCATATATAGAAAAACTATGTGCATATAGAGAAAAAGTATGTGCATATATAGAAAAAGTATGTAGACAAAGTATGTGCATATACAGAAAAAGTATATAGACAAAGTATGTGCATATATAGAAAAACTATGTGCATATATAGAAAAAGTATGTGCATATATAGAAAAACTATGTGCATATATAGATAAGTATATGCCTATAGAGAAAAAAATATGTGCATATATAGATAAGTATATGCCTACAGAGATAAAGTATGTGCATATAAAAAAGCAAGTACACATAAGGCAGTTACGGCGTTCCATAGAGCTGACTAAATATGAGTTATGATTAATTATAGGAACAACATGTTCATGTCATTGATATTGGTATTTCCTAAAAGCACAAAAAGTAAGCTTTTTATAATTTAAAGTAATGAGTACCAGAAACTTGCCTGCTTCATATTATTTTAATAACATTTTTTAACCACGAATCTATTGTTTGCAAATGCCTGATTTACACAATACAGTTATATTAAAGTTAACAAGAAACGACTTAAATTTTTCAGATTACTGAAACAGAAACATCTGTATATGTAGCTTGTAACTACAAAAAAACGGGTTAAAGCATTATATTTTCAAAAATAATTTATTTTTGAAATCTGTTATGTCATTTATACCTGTAATTAGCTAACATTATCTTAGATCTTCAACGTGATGCAGTGTTTATCTTATTTTAAAACAGGAAATCAAGTAAATCCATGAAATTAGGTAGATTGTTAGAATAAATCTTCCATTCTTCAACCAGCGACCAGTATAAATAAATATCCATTAATCAATGTTTGTTTTGCTTGTACTGAGATCATACTGCAAATGTTCACAGAAAGGCCAGCACGTCCCCATTGGCCGATAGGGTTGTCATGTCATAATACGAAAAGCCTGACCGCGGACCACATTGTGCAACGTGTTTGGAGAGTGCCACGAACGACAAAGACCTCGTTTGTAGATTTCGTTAGAAGTAGACTCGTTTTAGCCTCTACAAAAAGCGAAATGTTCCGCTCCTACTCCATATTTTAACAGTGGCATTTAAAATGTGTGCCCTTTGGTCTCTTTTCTGAATTGATTTTTTTATTGTTTGTTAACTTGTTCTCGTCTTGAATATAGCTAAAGCAAACATTCAATCGATCAAATAAATGTTTTGATTAAATGAGGAATTTTTCTAGCAACCGGAGTAACTGGACAAATTTCCTATATTAACAGGAAATTTTGCAATCCATGACAGTTAATGGTTCGATCTAGCCATCCAAGTATTGCCACGCTAGTCGTTGAAAAACAATCTTTATAATGTATAGGTCATAGCTATAAATTATTCACTGGAACGTGTTTGTTCCTTGAGCAACTTTTTTTCAAATTACAACATATTAGAGCGAAAATAGTTATATCTCGACTGCTCTCTATGACTTTTGCAATACACAAAAGACATTCACGGTGTTATTTTTAATCATAAATTTGACTCGATGTACCCAAGAAAAAAGTTTAAACTTAAAATCGATTTGATTCAGTGATTTGACGTATGATAAAGTCAAATGATTGCTTGAATAACTAGTAAAGACATACGATATCCAAACGTCATTTCTAACACTTCTGTTCATATGTCTCATTACCAATTATTCTATGTTAAGATATGACAATCAAACACGGAAAATATTATGAAAGCGGAAGTCTTTACTGTAACTTTCGTTGTAATGTGATAATTTATCCAAGTAACCAATAAAAATACAAGTAGTATGTTATTTTAAACTTCAAACACGCTTCTCCTTTTTTTATGTATTGCCATAGAATAAAACTTGCATAAGTATGCGTCGATTGATAGACTAGTTGATTCAGTTAAGTTTAGGTGACTTTTTGAAGTGAGTGGCGAAATATTATTAAAAACAGCCACTTCAAGGTTTTCATTTAGGCATAGAATTATGTTACCAACACATGGACTTTGTTCGGCAAAAGTACATAACTATGACTGCAAATGTTATACAAAATCGCATTTGAAGTGTGAATTTAATAGGTCCTTTCAATCACAATCACAGGTGACAACGAATTCATGGTCATCGTCTCTGTTACATGATGTATCTATAAATGGCCTACTACCGTTTGTTCAAATATCACTAGAACTTTAGCGTATTCGCACTGAAAGAAAATGCAATATTTTGTCCAAAGGACCAACATACTGTGAACCTAAATGCATCAATTGGAATTATAACTTTAAATTATTGATGGATTCAATAAAGGACTGATCCCTTGCACGAGTGTGTAAAGGCCATAAGTTCATCGATTCAAATAAGAATAAGTCGTTTAAAAAAGTCTATGAGTATTAAGGCATCACAAATCTTCAGAAATTTTGATGCTTTTTAAACTTTTTTTCGACATTCATGACAAATATGTTGTTGTGCAAGCAGATAAGGCCCTAACAACATTATTTTTATCCAAAAAACATTATATAGAGTGTTTAAATAATTAGTTAGGCATGGACAGTTCACTTGCAATCCTACTTACACATTCACTGCACTTTCAAAAGATGAGATTCTTGAAAATCACAAATCGGTGCTGGCATCCTTTGGTCTCAAAATCAAAGTCGAAAAGTCGAAAATGGTGACCCCCCTTCTTGCATTAGTTATCAAAACTTCACAAAAAATCCACACAGACAGTGTTTCATATCAGGATCGTCTAAATGCACCACCAAAACACTATCGCAACTCCTGACCACTATGTTGACATCAATAAAACGAGACTCTTTCTACTCCAGGAGTGGCATTAATGAAATGTGGATATTAAAAAATTCAAAAGACCTGATAAACATCTTGAGCTCTGGAAGTCTTCCCCAATGTAACAGCATTAAAACATTTAATTGTTTGACACTCTATACGGCCATCCCAGCTTAAAACCAGGCTTAAAGATCTTATTAAACGCTGCTTTTTTATGAAAAAAAAACGGAAAGAGACATTATAAATACCTGGTAATTATCCATGACATAAACTTACTTCGTCATCAATGACTCTCAATTAAATACTAAATATACTGAAGATAAAATTTGTCATATATTAGATTTTCTGATTGTTAACATATTCGTCATGTTTGTAGGACATGTTTTTCAACAGACTGTTGGTATTCCAATGGTTACTAATTGTGCCTCTCTCCTCGTCGACCTGTTTTTGCACTCTTTAGGCTTTTTAGACACTGGCCCAGACCTTTAATATAAAATTCCGCTATATTGAAGATGTTTTGCCACCTCAATAATGCTAAATTTGGTGACTATTTGCATTCAACTTACTCTAGCGAGCTTGAAATTAAATGTCCGATTTGTAATCGCCTAGGACTTTTGGCTCTTGTTTTTTTATCGGTTTCTTTGCATTTTCTTACTATAAATAGATGCTCGTTTCATTTAATTAAGACTTATCACTTGGGAACAAACTCAAAATATATTTACAGTCCAAATGATTAAGATTTTTTAGAGCTGTTATCATCAAAATTACAAAAAAAGTTATAAAATTCGGCCAAGGCCATCTACACCTGTCGAATAGACAAATCATAGAATTTGCACCATATTCAAAATTTTAGTGCCGAAAATATAGACAATGAGTATATCACTGGAAAAAAATCAATGATATTCTTGCCAGCATCGAAATGTGATTACTGGGCTGGTGATTCCGAGACAAATAGCGCACATTTTAAAATCATTAGTTTATAATCTTCTCCATTCATGATTACATTGTTTTAATATTTAGCTCGTAATTTGAAAATCTGTAGCAATGGTCTTAACGTAAATTTTGGAAACTAATAAGAAACTGAAGGTCCAATTGAGATCAAATAATATAGAAAACGTTTCTCTGAAGAAATAAAATATAACATGAAATCTATACCGTGTCGAGGACAAAATAACAAGTAAACCCATGTGTTAGGTAGTAACTCTCAACCTGAAAGACAGATAAGAGGCAGATACAGCTGAAAATGAAAGGAAAGAAGATAAGGTTTTATAATTGTCAAAAAAGTAAATGAAATGGACAGTGTCTAGACTATTAAGCTCTAACAATTACAACGAGAGTACACCAGAACTTGCGGTCTTGCGTTTTATGTAATCATAAATTCATAACATTTCTGACTATTTTAAGTTAGGCTGTGTTTAACTGATCATGATGGTCTACAATGCTTGGATTGTATGCGATACTGACATTGATCAGCATTTACATGTAATTTACATTAAAGGAATATTACTATACATTGTGTATTCATTCTTTCCAGTCTGAAATAAACTAGAAGACCACGATGGTGGTTGAAATAACCGTGTATGACAAAATACATTTTCCACCTTAATCTGACAATACAAGAGGAAAGAAAATTAATGCTTGTAAATTAATTAAATCAGAACGCCACATACGTTTCCAGGATTGTAAGGAATATAATCTTATACTCTGGTACAAATATGCAAACGATCTAAGTATTTTCAAGCACCCTAAATGATCTATTTCAGGATTAATCTGCATATTTAAAAATGTATCCTTATGTGAGATATCATCGTATTTGTTACCGTTTAATATTTGCTTTCCGATTATTGTTACATATAGTCATAAATAAATTAAACTTTTTTAGAACCATTAAATTCGATATTAGTCTGAATGTTTTACAATCACTATTTTTCTCTAGTAGGGAAACATGTGCAATGCTGGCCAAAGATCTAATCACGGTGCATCAGTACAACGAACATTGTACACACTTAAATCGTTGCCGCAAAGGTATTAATTAGGAACTTTTATAACTATTTATCTTTCTACTTGTTTTATTTTGTTTATTGATTACTTCTCAGTTAATGGCTTAAACACTTTTATAAAACTAAATTCAATTGAATAAAGTTGTAATATTATCTCTTTTTCATTACTATTTTCTACAACATACTTTCGAGGATAAATTATCAAACTTAACCTTTGCTCAAGGTCAGGAAATACAGCATCAAAATAGCGGACAACATCACTATCTCAGGATCAATGTTGGTAACTTGTGAATGAATTTTAGGAGTTTGCCACTGCAACCTTTGGTGTCTGTCTGAACTATACATATTTTACGATATTTAAAGTTAAATTATAAAAAGACCGTTAATGGATATTCAGGTGTTACACTATTATAAATCGGTTTGTCAAACATTTAACCATGCGTTTATTTTATCCGTATACATATCCATTTTAAAATTTTTAATAGCTATTAAAGTTCCTTTGTTACGTTTTCAATTTAAACCAAATTTTATAACGTATGTTTACATTTTTAATTTTATCTAAACATTTTTGAATTTAATTTCATTAGAAGTGTAATATTGGGGCAACCGAAGAATATCCCCTTCTGAACCTTTTTTATTGTGATTTGATTAATTAACTTATAAACAGAAAAAAAACAAAGAACGAAAAACAAAGAAACAAACAAACAAACAAAAACACCTCCCAAAAAATGGTATAACTTGAAATTCTGTTGGAATTAAACTGCTTATATTTTGAACGTTTATGATGAGCCCTGATAGCAGAAAATACGCGTTACACTTGATATCTTGTATCTTGTGGATGTCATTTCATTTACTTCAAATGTGTGTTACCATTGGTATCTTTCACACTTTTAATTACCTCGATATTTTGTGTTTCCATATAGCATGTTATAAAAAAAACCCAAATGTTAATAGAATTGACTACGCAAGACGAATAATCGACATTGATCAATATTCAATATTAAAGTAATAAGGCGTCCAGTGTTGATAAGGAAGGAAACCCACCAAACCCATAAGCTCCCCACGTTCAGCAAAAAAACTGGCCATCCTGACAATAATGAGGGCTTGTACTCGCAACTAGAGTATTAATTGATGAAATATATACTTTGATCTCTTTATTGTACAGCTGTGTAAACATAGATTTTATTTTAACAATATAATAAGAAAATCACGTCTTTCAGTTGTGTTATAAATTTGGACATATAATACTTGTTCAAAACAATATGACAATACTGTATGAAACTGTTCTGTAGTTAGACCTATAATAAATATTGACAATAGAAATTGCTGCACCAATACGTATGTGTGTTATACCTTAACAGTCTTCTGATAGTCATTCAGATACGTATTTAACGCTTAACCATTAGACAGTGTGTGCAGACATAACCGTAATAATGGCAATTTTGTTTGAATCGTATTCTAATTATGCAGAAACAGAATACTCATTGTATCATGCCCTTGAAGGCTTTGCACTTCAGATTGGAAAGCCTTATTGTTTTTATCTTTGTGTTTCTTTTCCTGCATATTTTTGTGTTAGCATTATTAATTTTAATTTGCGACATGTCGTAAGGACATTTTGAACCATAGATATATTCAACATTACACTTTCGCTGTTTATCCTGGAATACCGGACCATTTGCTTTTCCAAGTTATCCACCTTTTACGAAAAAGCTTGTGTGCAGATATTCAGATACACTTTAAAACCGTAAAAGATGTCCCATTTGTTACATGTTGCACGAAGAGAATTTTCTCACCACCTTCTATTACTTTTGGTTTAAGTTTTCATTTTAAGTTGATCTTGTACCATATAACTCATGAACAACATGTGATGGAGACTAAGGATCTTAAGTGTTCGTCACCGTTGACCTTGACAATGAAAAAGGTCGTAAGGTCAATGGTCAAGGTCACATTCTCATGACCATGTGTTGTGTTCAGACATTTAAACCATAAAAGCTACAAAACGGAAACCTTTACCAAAATGTACATCTTGATGAGGTTTTGATTTGCCATAGAAACATTATGGGAGTTGCCTACACTGAAGTATATTGTCAATAACGATATCTCAGTAACATTTACATATAGCATGAGATCGTCACTAGTAGTCATCATTTACCCATATTTCAGAATCAGAATGTGTGTAGCTTTACAAGACGCACTGTATTTCTGGGACTAACATTAATCGGTATTCTGTCTTCACACTTTAATAATTTGAATTAAAAACAATAATTTTAAAGGGAAATTGAAATGTCACCTTATAAGAACGGGGTACAGAAATAATAACATCAAAAAGAATTTCCAAAAAGCACAGCAGACATCGAGGAGTACCCTTCTTCAATATAAAGAAAAAAGAAATGCTAAATTACCACCCTTGTTTGACAAACACGATTAGCACCATTCGTAAACATTGGAAATCTATAAAAAAAATCCCATGTTGTCGAGAATCTTTCCAGAGCCCCCCATGGTCGCGTTTAAACAACCCAACAGTCTCCGCAACTTATTAGTACGAGCAGAGATTGCAAAGCCCAACACTGCCGCTGGAAAAAAGTCAGTCTTGTGGTGACAAACGCTGCAAATGTTGCAAACATTTGGAACCCTTGTCTACATTTAACAGCAAAGTCACAGATAAACAGTACAAAATATTCATTACTGTTAACTGCAAAAGCTCGAATGTCATTTACATTCTTGAGTGCCTCATCCGTGGCTTATAATATTTTGGCGATTCTGCCCGTGAGCCAACACTTCAGACTGCCCGACCACACTCCAAAGGATTTGTATTACATACAAATCCTAATTATCGAGCAGAACTGCAAGTGGTGAGACTCTGAACCGGAGGTCCGAGCGAGATTCTGGATTAAAGAGCTCTGCTCTGTACACCCCAATTGGAATAAACAAAAAACAATAAATATCATTCTAAATACAAATAAATAATAAATTCATGAATATCAAAAAGCTCAAGATTAAATGGTTTATACAACTGACAACTGTACAGTACTCCCTTATGTAATGACTTACAGCTGTGATCTGAAAAAGTTCAAGATCAATAAAATCAGATTCGATTACGTCAGCGGATGCTGATGTACCAATATCCAACTTGTATCATTTATTTATAGATTGATATTGACACTGAAGAAGGCAATCAGTTGGTAGAAAATGTTGTCTTGTTTATTAATATTTTTATTTTATAGTAGAAACCTCTCTATATTTGTATCATTGTATAATCCTGTAGACTTATATATAATTATGCGTTTATACTGTATCGTCATGTTGGCGATCCGATACTTAGTATATTCAGATAAGAATAAGTCGTTTAAGAAGGTCTATCAGTACTAAAGCATCATCAATTTTCAGAAATCTTGATGCTCTTAAAATTTTGTCCGACATTCATGACAATATGTTGTGCCAGCAGATAAGGCCCCTATCAATATCATTTTTATCTGCAAAAAACATTACATAGAGTGTTTTATTAATGAGTTAGGCATTGATAGTTCACTAGGCAATCCTACTTACACATTCACTGCGCTTTCAAAAGAGGAAATTATTGAAAATCACAAATCGGTATTGGCATCCTTTGATCTCAAAATCAGAGTCGAAGATTGTGATCTCCCTTTATTGTATTGGATTCCTAAACTTCACAAAAATCCATACAAACAGCGTTTCATAGCAGGATCGTCTAAGTGTACTACCAAAACACTATCGCGACTCCTGACCACTATTTTAACAACAGTAAAAACGGGACTTCAAAAATACAGTGACATTTGCTACTCCAGAAGTGGAATAAATGAAATGTGGATATTAAAAAATTCAAAAGACCTGATAGACATCTTGAGGTCTGCATCTCTTTCTCATTGTAACAGCATTATAACATTTAATTTTTCGACACTCTATACGGCCATCCCTCATACGCAGCTTAAAACCAGGCTAAAAGATCTTATTAAACGCTGCTTTTTCAAGAAAAACGGAAAGAGACGATATAAATACCTAGTAATTAGTCATGACAGATCTTACTTCGTCATCAATGACTCCAAAGCTAATACTAAATGTACTGAAGACCAGATCTGTCATATGTTAGATTTTCTAATTGACAACATATTCGTCATGTTTGGAGGACATGTTTTTAACAGACTGTTTGTATTCCAATGGGTACTTATTGTGCTCCTCTCCTCGCCGACCTGTTTTTGTACTCCGATAAGGCTGAGTTCCTAGAAGGCCTACTGAAGAAGAAAGATAAGACTCTGGCCCAGACCTTTAATTTCACATTCTGCTATATTGATGATGTTTTGTCCCTCAACAATGCTAAATTTGGTGACTATTTACATTCAATTTGCCCTAGCGAGCTTGAAATTAAAGACACCACCAATGCACTAAGATCAGCCTCTTACTTAGACCTACTTTTAGAAATACATTCAGGAAAACTACAAACTAGGCTCTACGACAAGCGTGATGACTTCAACTTTCCAATTGTCAACTTCCCGTTCATCGACAGCAACATTCCAGCAGCTCCAGCGTATGGTGTGTACATTTCACAACTTATACGTTATTCTAGATCCTGCGATCGTTATTCAGATTTTCTAGACCGATCACTGCTGTTGACTGCTAAACTACTCAAACAAGGGTTTGTTGTACCTAGGTTGATGTTATCTCTCCAGAAGTTCTATGGTCGGCACCAGGACTTAATTGATCGTTACGGGAAATCAGTGTCTAAAATACGATCTGACATTTTCGCTGAGTCATAGGCAGTGTTTCCTATTCCTGGATTTGACTTTTCCCTAGACAAGACAATGAGTAACACGACGGGTGTCTAATTAGAGGCAGGCGCTGCTTACTTGTCCGGAGCACCTGAGTGCACCCATGGTTTTTATTGGGTTCGGGTTACTCTCTTTCTGTGTTTTATGTTTTTGATTTTTGTGTTGTGTTTGTCTATATCCGGATTTGTAACTGTCCCTTGGTTTTTGGCTCTTGTTGTTCGGTCGGTTTTCTTTGCTACTTTCTTAGTAAGTGTACTGAATTTTATACATTATGGAATGCGCACGAATTTTGTAGATGAGAGAATGTTATATAACTTTTTAAATTTCTAGTGAACAGTTCTTAAATGTTCGTTAACATTCTTTTCTTAAGCACAACAAATACTAATGTATAGAAAGATAACAAGTTACAAAGACTAATGTAAACGCTATTAATTACAAATAAAGGCCAAGTTATATTAACCCCATAACACTAGCCCGTAGTCACACTTCAGTGCTGACATAAAAACTTGTGTTTATACTTACTGCGCTTACATTTCTTAATTCAAATATAGGGTAGGGTCATTGTAGCCGCTACAGTGGTTAACTTTTCCTTCCAAAACTAATGCTCCTTATTTTTCCAGTGTCAGTCAAAATTTGTGCTTCTGTTGGTTCATCCCTCACCTCGTTATTTTTTAGTTTGTTAACTTAGTATAGCTGCCATTTAGCTTACTAGACGTTAAGCAAATTTTTTCGCCTGAGTAAAGTATGCGGAATGATGTGCATAAAGTAAGTGGAAAACAACTTTATAACTATTTGTACATATTGCATATATAAAGGCCACACTAAACAGTGTTTTGTTTGTATAAGGAATTTTGGAGAGAAGTCCAGAGTTCCTGACAATGAACAAGGCTTACGTTTCTAGGAATTGTATGTGATACCAACATTTATTGTCTGTTGAGTTAACATTAATATAAATTCTTATATGACGTCCTTATGAACCTTCGGAAGCACAACCGTATTTAAATATGCAATAAAATATCGTCCCGCAAGCGTATTACGACAATTTATTTTGATCTTATTTGCAATAACAAAACATGTCAACGATGGCAATGTTCTTGTTATTTTCGTCCTGCAAAACTCAAACAAAATCATCATGCTTTTTTATTATACAAGCTCGTACGTTTGCTGTAGTGAGCACTCATATTCGATCAACTTCCATTTTGCCCTTTCCTTCACCATCATTCCTGCGACCATGACGTCGTGACGTCACTACGAAGCGTACTACTTGTGTCCTTTTTGGTAATCAATTTCATTGCTTATGTTAATACATACGTTATTTTGATATATTATTAAATTATGGGTAGGAATTTTAGTTATCATATTTTGCCACTCGCTAACGCAAGTGGCAAAATATTCATGCGATATAATGCCTTTAAATTTTTTTAAAATTTTTTATTAAATGTTTTACAACCACATAATTTCTATAGTAAGGAAAAAACTGTTCTTGATTGCTCAATATCTAATATCTTATTTGATTTTGTTGATCACTTACTTCTCAGTAAATGACTTTAAACACTTTTGAAACTTAAATACAATTAAATAAAATGTATCTTTATCCCCACAATTTTGATTCAATATGCTTTTTGACGATAAATTAATCAGCAGTATTTATGAAACTAACCTTTGCTAATGGTCAGGAAATACAACATCAAAGCAGCATACAACATCTCTATACCAGGATTGTGTTGATAAAAAGTTAATATGAGGAGTTGTAACTGCAACCTTTGGTGTCTGTCTGAACCATAAATGTTTTACGATATTTAAAGTAAGTTGTTCAAAACAATACTGATTGGATATAAATCATGGTATTGTCCCACTACTATAAATAGCTCTTATTTTTCAAACATATTTAACCACGCGTTTTTCCGTAATACAAATCCCTTTTGTAAAGTTAATGTTGATCCATTTGCACTCTCTAAATTGCACAAAAAAAACAGTTTTAATCATGAACACAATAGTTACAAATATCCCCTTTCATCCAAAATATAAATGACTTTCCTTTCTATTGCATTATTTCCTTATTTCAGATTTTTTGTCGATTGTCCTTTTGTTACTTAAGATATGATGCTGGTAATTTCCCTAGTGCGTGTTACCTGCTTGGCAGCCCGTCTTAAACCAATATTGTCCTACACCCAAAAGTGTAATTGCATTGAAATGTACAGTGCGGCAATCGGGCTATATATTTTACGTATTCAATCCACCTTTAGGCTCGTTGAAGTCTCTGAAAACTCATATAAAGAAATACTACTTACCAATTTAAAGTGTTCATTTCTCGTCGTCTCCCTCGTACTTTGGGGTCTCGGTGGCCGAGTGGTTAAGGTAGTTCGTCTACTATTGATCACTTGGTATCAACACTGAGATTGCGAGTTCGAGCCTCACTGTGGGCAGGGTGCGCTCGACTCAAATCTTAATTGACAAGGATCGCCAGTTTTCCTACCGAAGTTCGGGTGTTTTCTCTGGGTATTCCGGCTTCCTCCCTCAAAAAAAAACTGGACGCCATGATATAGCTGATGCAAGTGGTGTTAAACACCATTCAAACAAACAAACAAATCCTCTCCGTTCTTCAAAGTTTATATCTAAATATAATGGTGTTTTCTATTGGTTATCCTTTTTATATACTTGTTATCAAAAATATTGAAAGAAACCCTTGTCCCACAATTATTAGTATTACCAATATTATCTGGGAGAGTGAAAGGATAAAACGAATATTTTTTCTATAGACTAAACAAAAACAAATTTCTAATGCTCGAAATTCCCCCATTTATATTTATGCACACTATTTTTTTTGAGAAACAATATTACTAGGTGACTACTAGATAACCAAAAGTATAAATCCCAAACACTCATGGGATCATAAGTGATATTTTTGTACCAAAAAGAATTATCACTACACATTATTGTGAATTTCAATTAATATTTGCATTTTTGGTTGAATAATGTAATATTTGTCAATTTTAATCAAGTCAGAATCTCAACATAAATGGGTTTAATTTTTTTTTGTGCTTTGAGAAATGTACCACAGTTGACTAATTTCACTAAATCTTCTAAATGTATTTATTAGAGTCGTAGTATCAAAAGGCACTGTCAATTTACAGATGAACAATTATCTTCCAACCAAGGAAATTGTCTTCATGTTTTGAGCTATTGATTATTTTATACTAAGAAAACTGGTCGGGCAGATCATAAAACATTCTGCTGTTTTTCTTGTACTACTTCATCATGGAAATATAGGTAAACTATATAGTAGCGATAGACAACACAAATTATTAGACAACAGTTAAAACTGTTTAATCCGAGTGTATGCAAATAATAAAAAGGCTTTGCTTAACACTAAGTAATGCATATGTAAACTGTCATATTAAGGATTAATTACCTGTTGCAGCGGATAGGTCGATATAATGCATAGATGAATTTTGGAGTTATTTCGCATTCTCATATGACGTAACGCTATCGCTTATTATAAAATAAAAGAATGCAAATCTGAACCTCGTGTATGTATCGTATACCTCGCTATGAGAAAATGAAATAAAAAGTCCGATCAAATGTGTAAACTACTACAAAACCTGCGCCCCATCAATTATTTTTTTATTGTTATATCAGACCAATAATATATAATGCAGTGGTGAACTCTCCTCTTCGGGCGTTATCTTCTATTTTATCAGAAACACTGGATAAAATATATAGGTTAATCCCAATATTCAGGCGTTAAATATATCTATAGCAGATAAAAAATATATTGATTTGAAACATTTACATGTTTATTAATTATATTAATTATGTTTACGGTTACAACAGTTGTTTAACCTTAATTACTTGGTGTTCTTTTAAAAACAAATCAGTCAATATACCGTTTTCAAGATAGGTATTTAGATGTACACTATCGCGTAATTTCATATAGGGCACTTTACCCAACGCAGGTTATTTTAAAATCGTGTACACGATATAAAACGGCATAAAACTTGACCCCCTGTAAATTTATGTTTAGTGTGGGCTTTCCTCCGCGCCACAACAAAGAACAGGTTTCGTTTTGCATCGTCTTTCTTAAGCCGTCCCATTTCGTTTTAATGTCGCCGCTTTCCTCTAAAAGTACCGTACATTTCTATGAAATCCCGTGATCAGCATTATAATTTTCGCCTCGCGAGAACGATTATATCTTGAATATGATGTATAAGAAAATGGAGAGACTAACCCTGTAGGTAAGGCCAAAAAAAAGTTATTAGCTTCTCAGGCCCCGCCGCGTGTCCCATTTACCCGCCGCATTCGTCGTTTTTTATCATACCAAAAAAAAATTAAAAATCGGCAGTTCCGCGTCCCGCCCGGAAATTTTTCGCGTCTGTTTCCGTTACCGGTAAAATTTATGATTTTAACAATCATCGAAACGTTTTCTTTAACACGCTTTATCACGTGGTGTGGTGATTTAAATATACATCGTTTGTTTAACTCCGTCAGCATGGCATCGTCTTTGGTGTCATGCCAAGTCCTCTAGGGAGGAAAAACGATAATACCGTGGACAATTCATTGCGATTTTATGACGGAGTACGCTTGGGGACTTGTTAGAATCAATTAAAGCCAACGCTGCAGCAGCCATTGTCAAATTTGAAGGCTACACAGCCGATGCAGGCTTCATTGCGAGGTCCATTATACCATTGCAGGAATGCGAGACAACTCGGATCGTAATAGGACAAGTCGGACCATGTTATTCATATACGGTCCGAGTTGTCCTATAATTGATGTTCCAAGAAATCTAAATTGTCATGTAAAAAAAATAAAGTTTTTGTTTGTTATTGTTAACTGCAGACGTTTATTTTATTAACTGTTAAGCAGTTGACCAGACTGAAATTTGTTGTTTAACGTGAAATTTACTATGTATCAGAAAAAAAAACATAAAACAAAAAAAAGCTTCAACATATATTTATTTTAAAATAAGGGAATTGTGATATCAGAGTATGGTATCATTTCACATCTTGACCAAGCTACTCATTTGGAATCACAGAAGTTTCTATCTAATTAAGTTTCACTAAATTCACTTATTTGAAAACAAACAAGCTCAAATTCTTTCAGATCTTAAAATTGAAACAACATGATTAACGATCACATTAATTGAAGCCACAATTATTATAGATAATTGTGAGTGTTTTCTGAATTCTTAAAATTTAATGTTGTTATTTGTGTCGCATTTCTCGTCTTAACATTTAACTTTTATATAATTAAATCGGTATAATTTACATTCGAGTAGAACTATTTCAATTTACTAGAAAAAATGTATGACGTTATAGGAATAAATATTATAAACAGGACTATCATATTTTAATATTTTAATGACATTATGAGAAATAAATGCGGTCAGAGTTGTCCTATTTTCAACGGGCCCAGCTGTCCTTTCTACAGTCCGAGTTGTCTGCGTTCCAAGTTGTTCGGTTACCAATTACAGTACATATATCAAAAAGAAGACAACAAATATGTATACAAAAGTTAGTTTTAATTTCCCATTAAAACAGAATTCTTCAATTTCTTGTTTTATATACCAGTGTATAAGAACAGATGCTATATTTTAATAATTCAGACATGATGAAAGTTTCCACAAGTACATGCCAGAAAAAAAAGAGCCGCCCTGCCTCATTAAAAAATATGAAAAATGGCCTGAGAAGCAACAATTTTTTTAAGAAAAAAAAGGAAAAGAATTAAGACTCCTCCCTGCCTCATCAAAAAATTTGAAAAGTGGCCTGAGAAGCTAATGATTTTTTTTACATGGCCTAAATACCAGAAATTTGTAAACAATTCCCTCATCTTTCATTTTTATTTGTTTAGATTTCGCCAACCACGAATTTAAAAGGGTCTTTTTACCTCTAACCACAAAAATTGACATCCACGAAAATAAATGAAACCACAGTACCATGTATCTGTAATGTTTTAAATGACCAATGTTTTTTCCAGCGTTCATATATTCATAATTATATTATGAATATACATGTTTTCTAATTCTATTATTTATGATACAATTCATGCATGCATCTGTGTCTACATGTGTGTTACATCAGATATTAAGAATCTTAATAAGGAATTCTCGTGTTTAAATTTATGGTTACGGGAGGACCGATTTTTTACAGCAATCACGCATTTTTTCTGAAGCGACTAGTCCACATCTTGTTATCTTGTGTGAACATTTCCTTTACCCCCTAAGAGTTCCAAATAAAATGTCTTCAAAGATACCAAGGCCAATAGAATTTCCCACGCCAGACGCGCGTTTTGTATAATCAAGACTTATCAGTGGCGCTCAAACCCAAACAGAATTTGAAATCCAAATGTTGTTGTAGAGCTTTTTTTTACCAAAATTCTAAAAAAAGGTAGTTCAAAACCGGCTATGGCTAGCTACACCTTGACAATAGGCAAATCTTTGAATTAATATAATTTAGGAAATTTCAGGTTAGTAAATTTAGGTAATGACCATATCACCGAAAGAGGCAAAAATATTCCTGTATTCCAAATGTGATTACTCGGCTGGTGATACAGTCGGGAACCCTGTGGTGGCAAATAAAATGCTTGGACTGTACTGTGAGGGTCACGATGCGCGACCGACATGTCTGCCAGATGGCAGATAGAGGATGTCCTCTTACTGGGGGAGGGGGTAGTCAGTCATTATGCAGAATACCTGACTGCAGACCACAGTGGGTAGACTTATATGCTTATTGCATGATAAAGACCTATTTTGTACATGTCGATTAGAGTATGCTGGTTGTAACCGGTACAAAAGGCTAAATTTTCCTTTTGGTCCACCTTTAACAAATTGATTTATTGTTCGTTAATTTGTTCTCGTCCTAAATATAGCTGAAATACTGCTCGCTGGACTTAAAACATTCATCCATTAATCAAGTAAGCAAATGGAATGTCATCAAAGATACAAAGGTAGGACAGAGGCACATTTCGTCTAATCAATACTTACCAGTAGCGCTTAAACCCAAACAATACGTAAAATCTAAATGAAATAACTTCACAACACTTTTGTAAGATGATATCACAACAAAGGCCAAGTCGTCGTCCATTCATAGTGTGTCTGTGTTTGTGTCTCTAGCTATCAATTATCTACATATTTTATTATTCAAATTGTAATTAAGGTATCCGGACCACAATGGACCACGTTATCATATTTTGTGTCCACTGATATCCATCGTTTTTTAATACAGACCTAGGTAATGTTTGGCAAACATTGGAAATACTATTTGAATAATTGACTTTTTTTTGCTAAAACCTGTTAACATTGACTCAAAGTGAAACAATATATTTAATTTGTATCGTTAATTAGCAATACATTTAATAAAGCTGTATTACTTGGTAGACAAAAAATAATTGACTTCAATTATGGGTTCGATACCTTAAAGAGATTAGACACACGTTTTACAACAGCAATACCTTCTCCCGTGCATTTATTAATGACATATACATGTAAAGTCATCGCAACATTTGACGATCCTGAAATGATACAATGTATTCTGAAGAATTATGTGCAAAGATTCATACACCCATATTTTATGAATTGCATTCTATGTAATTATTTAATTGAATACATAGATATTTAATTATGAAATAAACGAAGTCGACAACAAATCTTCAACAGCAAAGTCAGAAAATTTACATCACTAGGCAAGCTATACAAGTGAAATCAGTAACCAAACATCTTAGCAATGGCTATAAAAGATAAGGCAGACATGTATAATAAAACTAAAGCATGCTTTCAAAGGTGCTAGAAAATCGACTCCTACGAAATGTATCCAAATCTGAGTCAAAGAATAAACACATAAGCCAACAATCATAGCTATCAAGGTGAAAAAAATAACAACGAATTAAATATCAAAGATAAAGCTAAATTTTCCTTAAAAACCAGTTTTAAAGTTGGAAACAAGAACATAAAACAATGTGCACATTATCAAATGCAAAACAAGAAAATAAACATTTAATCTAACAAGATTAAAAAACCAGAAAATTTGCACCTTAAAAATTTGCTACAGTATTAAATGTTCAACCAAACACACATTAACAAGCTGCACAAAGAAAAACTAAAACTGGAATGAGGTTATATCTTCGGCTGTAGTTTGAGTTTTTTCTTAATTACCATAGCAAACATAAAACTTAACTTTTTATGCAAACGAGAATTAAAAATACCATCAGTAGAATATTTTTGAAAAATCAAGTCCACAAATTTTAACCAAGGTATCATCGAAAATTATGATATAGCAGTACGTACATGGTATGTATATTTTAATTGAAATTATTTTAAGCAGGATGGAAAAGCAGACATACGTATAATATATATTTATTTGTCGTGTTTTACCTTGGTCAAGCCGCTATAGTAAATTATTAAAATTTAACATGTCAAAAAAAAAATATATAAGATACTACATTGTAAAAACTTTCTTTTTTAATTGCTAGCTTTATTATAATTTAAAATTTGCATTTCAAGCTAACATACAGCGCAACAAAATGATCATATGTACAAAAATCATCAACAATATTTTTTGCAGAAGCGATTCTCATTTGAATGATTTAATACATTTAGTTACAATGTTTATTTGTATATTTTAAAACATGAGGATAATGAGAAGGTACTTGATTCGCCTTTACCTGATTCTGCTAACTAGCAACAGTTTCGCATGATATGGACATCCAATATATTCCCATAAAAGAAAAACAATATTGTGGAAAAACAAATTTTACAAATATACCAGATCATTACTATTTTATTTCACTATATTATATAAAGTTCAGTTATATGGGAAATCACAATGATCAGATATTAAAATTATTTGAATTGCTTGTTAATTCGATTGGAAATTATACATTATTATGCAGGTCAGTCGAAAATAAACATCATGGAAAATTTGTCTTGTTTATTCAATTTTAAGAAATTTCAAACTGAAGAATATAACAGAAACAATTTTGGAAATCGGTTAAATGGTTCAAAAGTTATGACCATTTTTATGGGCTGAAAATTGGCCATTTTCCGATTTTCGCCTAAGTACCAAAGTTGCCAATATTTGGAGTCACATTATTTTGTTGCGTTACAAAAGAAATATTTTTTTTTCTGTTTTGCTCTATATTTGCTTTCAAATGAGTGGTAACTTATGCATGTAAGTCATATTGAACAGAAATTATGAGCTGTCGAAAACTGTGAAAAAAGGACTTTGGACTGTCATGTTCTGGAGCAAAAATCTCACTTAGTGTTAAACCAGACAGACGGAAAACTTGTATACTGGCAACAATAAGTCCATTTTATAGGAAATATTACATATAATCGATATAAAATCATTATTTTTGAAATTATTTTAAAATAATTTTCATTATTTAACCCTTCAAATTAATAGCGTCAAACTTTTGAAAAAAAAAAATCACATATCCGTTTATCAAAATAGCAAAACAAAAACATTCTAAAAATTTTTTCTATATTGATTATTATAGACAAACTATTTGTTTAACATGTATACTTTTCATTTTATGAATAAATTTGTGTTTAACATTCAAAAGTATATCCGAAAATTTCATCGCTTTAAAAAGTTGGCTTATGTATAGAGATCAAATGTTCATGTGTGTCGTATCATTTTGATGCCAAAGATGTTTCCCTTATAGCAAATGTAAAATATTTACCTACTACTGACAATAAAAATAGCTGTATTATTGCAACTCACAACCCTCTACCATGTAAATTTGACTTTTAAAAAGTCTTATTATTTCCATTTTTCTTAAAATGACATACTGGTACTGACCCAACAGATCATTGGTTATGACAAATATCACATAATGCAGTACTATGAGATTACTTGCTATGAACAACATGGAAGAACTTCAACAGTTTATGCAGAAAGAAGCTAGTTGCTAGCAATATTTACTGTAAAATGGATATACAAATAGAGGGTTATGTGAAGTCGTTGCCATTAATTTAGACAAGTGTGTGCGCTTTCATACATTTGGTTTTTTACTCATGTTATCAACAAGTCAGTAAAAAGGATGTTCCAGTACAGTATATTTAAAGTCTCTTTAAAGCATAGTCTAGTTAATTAAAAGTAGATAATATATTATATGAAAAAAATCATAGACAATAAAATGAGTCGTTATGTAAAATATTGATAAAACATTATCAAAGTTATTATTTATATGTAATAAATTCCAAGATAACATGAATAATGGGTTTTAGTTACGTGAAACTTGGATAATTATTTTTTAATTAAAATGTATGATACACATAGTTCCATTAAAATGTGTGCTTTACACGTCAATTATATCAATTCTAATAGGAATTGTTTTGATGATGTCACTGCAGTATTCATTTTTTTAAGTTGGGAAAATGTAAAGTAAAAGATGCTCGTTACATTGATTAAAGGTTTTAGTTGTCCTTATTTATACATTAACTTGATTTTTTAGATTTTTTTAGATTACTTTATTATTTACTGTTTACATTAACCAAATAAATCCCTAAAAATATCAAAAATGACAAATATTCTTTAGCTAGTGTCATTTTTAATGTTCAATCGAAGTTCAACATGCAAATAATAAAAACACGCGAGTACTACGAAAGAACACCGTAAAATGAATCAATAGGACCAGAGTAATTCCAAATTAATTTAATTGCGTCATACAAATATCTGATAGGATTGTCTTGTTGTCCGGATGGAAGAATTTACCTAATTAATATTCATGACTGTTATTTAAGCTCATTCGTTAATAAAATAAATAAATCGTATAAGAACATACATGTCGTTTACTAAAAAGGTGCAAAATAAAAATATATTATGTGTATATGAAGCGTCCAAGTATTTATATAGATACATTTTAATTTCGGGGCCAACCTAGTTTGACCCTGAGCATACTAGATTGCGTGTAGCTACTTATTAAGGTTAATCTGCGACTTACCGGTAGTGATTTACCTCGGTGAATATAAAAAGAGAGAAAATAAAACACTTGCAGAAGTAATCGCGGATGAGAGGTTTACGACAATAACCCTTCCCGCCTCCATTTCTGGTCAAAACCACGCCGATACCATCCAAATATCCAATTAATTCCGCAAGCAGCTATTGTCGATTGTGTGAAACCAATGTTATTTGTGGAAAGAGAAAGGATTACATTATCAACATTTGATTGTTAGAACCTCAGAAAAATACTGAAACGTATTTTTCGGCGTATTTTTTTCACTTTTTTCATATTTCAACATCGAAAATCGTCAGATGGGCATCTCTAACAAGCGGATTTGAAAACTAGAAGACTTTTGCTAAATTTTAAGGCATAAATGAACAAAATCGGCCCAGTAACAGCGTGCAGAATTAATTTTGAAATTGGTATGCTCTTTGACACATAAAAATGGAGGGGGCAATTTTTTCGCTAAACGTCTTCACTTCAAGCGCATAAATACAGCACTCAGTCGTACCCATTGTCATAAAATCTATAAAATTACACAGATAAAGATCCTATCTTCTCATTCATATATTTTTGTTATTCAAACAACAAGATTACCAATATTTTCGCGCTATTTAAAGTTGTGGTAAATTGCAGAATTTCGCCATCGCGAGAAAAATAATAACGTTACGATAAACGCATAGACGACTTTCCTATCATTATGACCAAAATACAAATCATTGCTACCACATTTTGCTATACGTAATGTATATACACTAGTTTCTGTTCGGAACTGTTCGTTGTACATGGATATTTGTTAAAACCGCCAGATTCTAGTACATATTTCCGAATTTTTTGACGAAAAAAGAAAGCAACAACACGATCTAGAAATGATCCTCGCGATATTGACCCCGCACATCGAAAAAAAAACTTTGAGCAAAAAAATCGGAGATGAAGGAAAAATAAATGCCACGTCAAACACATTCAATTTGACTGTACAGAAATACATGGACTTTGGGGATATTTACATAAAATGCATGCACAACTTGAAGCGTTAACGGCAATGAAGTTTTCCTCATTTAAGAATAACAGCGATGAAGGCAGATATTAACAGGTTGAACAATCTGAAGAATATTCAACCTCTTGTGGTGTTACAAACATTACGCCAGCAAAAGCAATCAGTCAGTGCGCAAATGAATACTCTAAACGTTAATGAAAAAGTCCGTATTCAACATTTTCTTGCATTGTATAATGCATTTTGATCTCAGAGAGAACGATCGGTGTCCTTGAGTCTTACACAGAGCTGTTTACTTGTACGGATTGTCCGTATTTTCCACGGATTTTGGGCCGAAAATACGCTTTACGGATTCGTGTTTACATCTACGGATTTTACATAAATCCGGAAAAAATCGTAGTTGTCCCCGAAATTGTTGCATCGGTGTTAAAAAGAAGCTTGTATATTATATTATCGTTGTTAAAAGCGCACCGGCGACGTAGATTATATTATACAAAACAGCATTGCGGACCATGCTTCAAAAAGAAATACATGCATGTGTACCCAGTACTGATAAAGTCCTCAAAATACGGATAAGTCACTGTTGGAATACTAATGTCAGTCAGATGGGGTAAACAGCTCTGCTTACAATACATACATGTTCAAGCTAAAGCATTTAAAACCTATGTATATTAAATCGAAAATGAACAAATCATAATGAGATGTTTGTTTGTTTGTCAAATGCAAAAAAAAACGAACAATGTGTCCTTGGGACACAGATGCCCCGCAAAATGAAGTCACAAACAGGAAGTAGTTGTCCGACAGGTCTGAAAGTCGCTTAGGACGTACAACTAGTCATACTGAACCACCCTGCCAAATTTCAAATTGTTCTGTCTCATGTACGGTTTCTGAGAAAAGCTTGACGGAAATTCGTACGGACGTACGTACAAATGAAGTCCCAAACAGGAAGTAGTTGTCCGACGGGTCTGAAAGTCGCCTAGGACGTACAACTTGTGATACTGAACCACCCTGCCAAATTTCAAATTGTTCTCATGTACGGTTTCTGAGAAAAGCTTGACGGAAATTCGAACGGGTGGACGTACGTACGTACGTACGTATAAATGAAGTCCCAAACAGGAAGTAGTTGTCCGACAGGTCTGAAAGTCGCTTAGGACGTACAACTTGTGATACTGAACCACCCTGCCAAATTTCAAATTGTTCTCATGTACGGTTTCTGAGAAAAGCTTGACGGAAATTCGTACGGATGGACGTACGTACGTATAAATGAAGTCCCAAACAGGAAGTAGTTGTCTGATAGGTCTGAAAGTCGCTTAGGACGTACAACTTGTGATACTGAACCACCCTGTCAAATTTTCAAATTGTTCTCATGTACGGTTTCTGAGAAAAGCCTGACGGAAATTCGTACGGACGTATGTACGGACGGACGGACATGAGTAAAACTTAATGCCCCCGACATGTTGTCGCAGGGGCATAAAAAATGCACATAATTGGCTGACAGAGGTGCCTTTGGTTAACATAAAGTGATTACTGGTTCGAATTAAATGATTGACTTGCTTGTCGAGATAACTAGGTAGTTTTAGTGCAAAGTTAACATAAATATAAGGATGTCTTTAAAAACATCGAAATATGTTTTTCCCCTAGTAAGGAAAATTAGCACATTAGTTTAACGCCTACACTGTTAGTTGCTAGTATCAGTTGTCTAGTAGTGTGCTTATATTTCTCATTGCGCACGATCTGAAAATGCGGATTTGATATAAAACTATTTCAGATATTTAATATTAAAACATAAAACAATTGCATAATTCAGTGGCATTACTTCGTTGTTCCACTGGCATTTATGCAAATAACGGTTGTGTGATTAAATTCAGTGCGTCTGGAGTCTATTATCATATATCCAAAGATAATGGAAATATAATATAAAAATATTTATATAGCAGCAGCAACTACAATTCAGATTCAACAATCATTTCGTTAGAATTAAATATTTCCAACACTGTATGGGTACAGATAGAGGGTAGTGCGTATACAGCTGCAAGGTGGTCATGTTTGAATAATGTAAAGATTAAGTAAAACATAACAAAGTAATTTAAGAATTTGGTGTGCTTGATTTTCTGTTCGCACAATATATGTTAGTACTTAATCCACGATTGTTTCCAAGTAATTGGACTGTGAACTTTTGACGTAATATTTTAAGTCAATTTAAACCCACATTTATCAGTTCTGTTCTTTAAACTTTGTAAACAGTATATGCAAATTCGTCCAAATTTCACACTAAACGTTGTTTAAGAAAACAGAGTCGAAGCTACCGAGAAGTATTCATTGGAGAATAAGTCAAGGACAAAACCATAGTTAAACAAAGATGGCACAACAACAAAAGAAACAGACACAGTCACAACACAAAAACCAGAAACTGAGTGACACTAGCCCCACTAAACCCGGGCTTGAGTCCAGCTACTCCGGAAGGGTAAGCAACTCCTGCTCTACGCGTGCCACCTGTCAGTCAGGTTAAAATCCGGTAATTTAGTAATTAAATCTGGCACAACTGCAGAGACTTGCCTAAAATTGGTTAAAGAGCAACTCCCAACCATCTTCCAAAATGACGTTGGATATTGTTTTTTTGTTCTCCTTTGATTTCACCCAAATGAACGGTTAGTTTATTTTCTGAAATTAAGAACTACCTATGGCGCATCAAAACGCGCATAAAAAACTGACATTCCTGAAAACACTCTGACGTTGAAATGAAGTTGGTTAGGATTTATCAGGTCTGAATACAGAAGGGTATATCTTATTTTGACGCTTTGATTCGCTTGATGCATGTACCATTTTAAAGACGATTTTAAACAAAGTAAATATTTTTGTTTTTGTTTTGTTTGAATAATTTCAGCAATTTTTCAGCTATATAATGGCGTCTACCAACATTATCGTTAACCAATGTCCGTCTCAGTAAAAAACTGTGGTTAATATGGTGTATTGGAATACTTTATTATAATGAAAATAAATGTGGATCTTCACATGTCGTCATTTTATTTTAAATAATGCAAGCACACGTCGACGTTCCGTTATTGTTTGCCTGAAAATCCCTTTTGGATTTTAAACCGATAGTTTGTTGGATTTATGTATATCTGTTTACTACCTCTTATAAGTATAGATTTGGAAAGAATTGCCTTTCACAATATAGATTTTGTGATTGTTAATTGGGATATGCACCATATTGTGAGTGATGATTGCTCTTTACATACTGATATTTCGTCTTTATCTGATCCGCCATATTTGTAATCTTCAGCTTTTATATGCAAGCCCTTTCTTTTCATCATCAATAGAACAACTGGGGTTGGAAGCGAAAAATAATTTCGCAAAATTTATTGTCCTGACGTTACTTCACGGATATTAAAACTTAAAAGGTCGAAACATTGAATCAACAACATGAAATAAACCCTCCCAACAAATCAAAGAAATTATCATCATCTTGAGAGCAGCATGTTGTCAATTCCCAAAATCGAAATAACAATTAACCTTTCCGTGGAAAACTTGCATCCTATTTTCCGATCCAATAAATTTTCAATTAATCGGATCTTGTCACACCGATCGAAACATTTATTGTCCTGACGTTAATTCACGGGTATTAAAATTAAATGGTTGAAACATTGAATCAACAACATGAAATAAACGCCTGCCAACAAATCAAATAGTTCGTTATCTAATGGTTGAGCGTAGCATGTTGTCAAATCCAATAATTGAAATTACAGTTAACCTTTCCCTAGAAAAGTTGCATGCTGTTTTCCGATCCAACACATTGGACCTTGGCACAACCAATCGAAACATTTGAATGTAAATATAGAGGTTCATAAATTTTGATGCCGTTGCAATACATCTTTCAAGTCTTCAAGTGACTTAAAAGCTGTATCAAATAATCTTGCAATCTGATGTCAATCACCCATAATGTTACTCAAAGTAAGATACACCACTGCCTTAAAACATATGTTCGTACGCTTCGTGACCTTGTGGAAAGGCCCACGCCTTATTTTTTCAAAAGGGACAACGAAGGCATATCACAATCTAGTAGTCACCTATTCGAGAATGCACCCTTAAGCTCTTTAACAGCGCATTCTGCGTTTAAAATAGTATTTGACACACAATCAATGGATTTTACATGTATAACGCCACATGATAATTATTTTTAACCAATTCAAGCAAAGACAATACACAAAATTCGTGAAAAAGACTTTTAAATATGACAACTGCATGATTAACGACGTCAACCACGACACAGACAAACTATACGACGAAACTTACCAGATCTTATCAGGATCATCAGTGACGACGGAACATTCGAACGATTCACTTATCTCAATGCATTCTATACTATCCAGCAATTTTAGAACAACAGACCAGAAGTTATAGATCAGAATACCGCACGCAATTCTGCTGTCTGCTGAAGGCACAGTTGAACGAATAGATTTGGCTTGTACCTTTGTTAATGAAACTTTTGGATTGTATTTTGCCATAAATCTATAACATCAATCTGGGTTACGGTCTATGTGTTGAAAAGCCGATTCGTCTAACAATTTCATTTTTGTATATACTTGATAGAGAGGTCAATATAAAGTTTTGTAATTTGTGCATGACAAAATAAAAATATTTTTGTTACATTATTACAAATTTTGCGTATTCATTATACGCATTTTTATAATAGTTGTAATGGGTCGTACCTGACTGATATGTTACTTTACGTTTTTATTGATTTCAAAAGCGTCACGGTCTTTTGTAAGAAAAATGAACACAATCTCTTTAGTAACTGTTTACACATGTGTTCGACGTTTTTATACCTTATTTGTTTGAAGATTTTATACTAAAGTGTCTTTGGTTTGTTTCCTTATTTTTCGAGTAATTTGTTGTGTTCACGTATGATTTTGATTGTCACTAAGACTATTATCACTAACATGAATCATAATTTTAGTCGTTCTGTATGTCTTCACTGCATCAAGGTGATGATGTTTCCTCTTCATTGGAGAACCTTACGTTGCATCGTATTAAACTGAAGTACATAATACCAATAATCCATTTTCTGTAATTGCTAAATATGAAATGTGAAATTGAAGTTTATGTGCTGGTTTCTGCGTGCAGATATTCTAATATGTTGCTCTTAGTTAATGTGCAACATCGTTACGATTTCTGTAAAACTAACCTTACATTCATTGTGATATCGTCAGAAGCTTTAAGGAAAATAGCGAATAAACCGACCGAACAGAGAGCCAAAATTCAAGGGACAATTACAAATCCGGATTCAGACAAACATAAGCAACACAAAACAAAAACCGAAAACACAAACACATAAAGTGGGTAACGCGAACCCAATAAAAGTCATGGGTGCACTCAGATGCTCCAGACGAGTAAACAGTGCCTTTAATTTGACACCAATCGAGGTACTCACTGTCAAGTCCAGGAAAAATCAAATCCAGGAATAAGATTTGACACAGCGAAAATGTCTGATCGTATTTGATAGAGGAATTTCCCATAACGATCACTGAAATCATGGTGACGACCACAGAACTTCATAGTGATAACATCAACATATGTACAACACACCCTTATTTTAGTAGCTTAGTAGTCAACAGCAGTTACCGGTCTAGAAGATCGGAATTCTGATCACAAAATTTAGCATAAGGTTCAAGTTGTGCAATGTACACAACATACGCTAGAGTTGCTGGAATGTTACTATCGATGAACGGGCAGTTGACAATTGGAAAGTTGAAGTCATCACGTTTGTCGTAGAGTCTATTTTTCCGAATCTATTTCTAGAAGTAGGTCTAAGTAAGAGGCCGATCTATGCGTATTGGTGATGTCCCTCATTTCAAGCTCGCTTGGATAGATAGAATGCAAATATTCACCGAATTTAGCATTGTTCAGGGACAAAATATCATCAATATAACGGAATGTGAAATTACAGTTCTGGGTCATTGTATTTTTTTCATTCTTCCGCAGGCCTTCTTAGAACCTAACCTCAAAGCCAAATCAGGTAAATTAGGTCATATATTTTAATGATTTTGATTCTAATTATCATTATGCAAAAATGTGAACAGAAAAACAGAAAGTAATTTAGCCATAAATCCACACATGTTAACTAGTAAATTACGCAATGATAACTAACCCATTTTGGTTAGTAAATCCTTATAAGCCTGGACATCAAACCCATAGTCACTCAGCTCAGCTTGATTTGGTACTGATCCAGAATGTAATAATCCTAAAGATAAACATTTGTAGTGAATACTATTGATTGGTAAGATAAGTACACTTTAATACGCGTGTATTGCTTGTTTCTATAGTTTCTAAACACGCCGACCAAAGAAAGAATCTACAAAACTTTATTACATCAAATTGCAAATAGACAACCATATCAAATGTTTATTCTGACAAGACCTTATATAATTACCATGAAACAAAGATGTCATATGTTATAATAGTTACACAAACAGTGACAAATATGTGAGCTGAATGAAAAACCTATGTTCGTAAATATTCAGCTACCATTTTATCATCCCTTGCTCAAAATTATAATACATGTATGTTCCATGGATAGTGTTTGGCATTGGCAACAAAATAATGTTACAAAGAAATAATAGCAGTATATTAAAGGCACTATTTATAACTTAAAGTTATTGTAATTAACGATTTATGTTAAGAACATGCATGCAATATTTTATGATTTATTAATATTTTATGTTCATTTCAATTTGAAACTCTCATGTATGTCATGTCAGCTTTCAAAGCTCTTTTCAATCAGTATTACATTCGTTTAAAAATCAACAGAATCTTTTCCGATAATACATTAATTGCAGATGTTAGCTATTTTCCAAAAAAGAGTCGAGATATGTAAGGCGGAAATGAACAGTAAAGCTACACTGTACTATTTCAGAATTCATTACTACTTGTTGTTAATTTCAGTTCACTCACACGTATGCTATGTAAACTTTGGAAGCGATTTTCAGTTGGTACACTCTTGGTTTCACAATTGCCAGTAGAAGGAATTTTTTCCGACAATTCATAATTTTCAGTTGTTAGTAGTTCTAGTATAATGGCTAAAATAATTAGTCGTTTTATCACAGTCAGAACTGTATAATAAAAACATGCAAATATAAATGGCTGAAAAAAGGCAAATGTTCATCGTAAGCAAAGTGCTATTGAGTCATAAAAAGAGTTTCGTCTTCTTCGTAATATTTTATACACACTATTTTGCCCCACATTTCTTTTAATGGTCGTGGCATTTCATTAATTGGTATCTCATACTTTATTATGAGTATTACCATGTTCTCCCTTCCTTCTCTAAATGCGTGCAAAATAATTAGTCGTTTTATCACAGTCAGAACTGTATAATAAAACATGCAAATATAAATGGCTGAAAAAAGGCAAATGTTCATCGTAAGCAAAGTGCTATTGAGTCATATAAAGAGTTTCGTCTTCTTCGTAATATTTTATACACACTATTTTGCCCCACATTTCTTTTAATGGTCGTGGCATTTCATTAATTGGTATCTCATCCTTTATTATGAGTATTACCATGTTCTCCCTTCCTTCTCTAAATGCATGCATCCGGCCATTTCTATTTCATATCCCCCCCCCATGAACTTTGCAAAAAAATTCTCGTTACAATGAATATTATCTTACGACTACAGTCAATAGCTATGACTATATTTTCGGCAATTCCATCACCCGCAATGAAATTTTTTGCATCAATACACAGTTCAAAGCCATTATCTTTTAGTTGTCTGTAAAACTGAATAACCCAAGAGGAATCGCTACTGCTGTAGGAAATGACGGCATCAAATTTATATTTACAAATTTCTTTCAGCGTAGTATATCTCTTCATATTTATCCTAAATTTCAAGAAAATGTACTGTATTTCAGATCGGTATCGACAGTACATAGCAAATAACAAAACAAATAAACCACAAACGGACGACATAATAACAGCGAATAAAACCAGAATGCTAATACGCAATTTATTGCAAAGTTGTCAAGAGAGCTTATTATATCACTAATGTTATGCCATACTTTGTCCTCATCGATACATTCTACATTTAAAAAAAAACTTCATCCACGGTCCTTTATCCATCTCAGGAATTGTTTATTGTTGCAAGTACATGTAAATGGATTTCCAGACAGTTTAATACCTATGTTGCTTTTTTGATCCAACAGTTCCTGCTCATTTTGATCAAAATATTCAATTCTGTTTGATGTCAGATCTAGTATTTCCAAAATTGTAAATTTGTCTATGCTAATTGGAATGCTTTTAAAGGCATTTGTACTTAAATTTAATCGACGTAACGTGTCATGCTGGTCCATAAAATATCTGAATGTAACCGTTCCAAGTTGTTGATAGAAATATCTACATAAAACAGATTAAAAGGATTTCGGAATAAATGTGCAGCAGATTCACGCAAAAAATTTAAACCAACATGAAGGTTTATGTTCTGAGCTGTAATTTTTTCTAATCTTGGTAAGGAATGCAAAATGTCTGGATTTAAAAAGGTGCAATTAAAACCTGATATATCGAGTTCAGTCAAGTTTGGTAAGCCTCCGAAACTACCTAAACAATCTGATAATTTCATTTTAAACAAGCTTAGAATTTTCATTGACTGTCCATTGTTGAATGTTAAATTAGGTAATCCACGCGTAGAAGATACATAATGGATGGATACTTCCCGGAGTGTAGGCGGGAGTAGAAATGTAAATTCACGTTGACTGGACTTTTGAATTGTGCGTTTTGATGGTGGAAACAATCCAATGTGGGACATTCGTATAACTTTTAAGTCTTTAAAATACACAATCTTCCTCCACCAGTAACAATTATTTGTCAACAAAGGATTATCACAAACATCAAAAACTTCTAAGCATGCTGAGTTTCTAGACAAAATGGAGAAGCTTGAAGCGTCAATGTCTACAATATAATTAGTAGGCATGTACAATTCGTCAAACAAACATCCCAAAAATATCTTAAATGTGAACTCTTCTAATCGAAACAAATGGCCCATCGAATTACTTGTCAAAGTAATTGCTGTCATTCTTCTTCCTTTAAATACTTCAAGCACAGAAAACATTTGTTCTATGCTCGCAGCCTTCCAACTCAATTTTAAAGTTAACTTCTTCAGTCCAGGAAAAAGACTTAAAGCATTGTTTTGCGCACTTATAATATTTAAAATGCTCAGTTCTTTGAGAGGTAAATTTTGTAAACCTTTGAACGTTGTATTTGTGACAAACATTCTTTTCCTGACGAATATTAAATTTGCCAACTTTTTGAAACATCTAAATTTGTCAAACTGATTGACTTCATCTAGATACAAGGTTATTATCAGTCGAAGTTGGTATAGTTCATCACTAAACACAATATTAGACTCACCGTAGTCTGGATTTTAAGAAATGTCCAGTTCTTGAAGTGATAACAACATCTGAAATGATCCGACCTGCACGGATTGGCGTGTTAGATTGTTTGAATGAAGATGCAGACACTTAATTCATAAGAGTCCTTTAAATGAATTTGGATAAATTGCATTTAGTTTAGTAAAAGATAGGTCGAGAGATAAAATTCGGTAAATATTCGCAAATGTTCCATTAGGAATTATTTGTATTTCATTGTAGCTCAAGTCTAAAATCTCTGTATCTATTGAAATATTTCCCGGAATCTTCGTTAGATGGCGTCTGGACAAGTCGATATTGTGTTTTTTATTGATATTTTTTAAAGGACAGTTGATACCTACAAGTAAAGAAATGAGAGATTATTTAAAAACATTTTTGTTTTTATTCTTTATTTGAAAAACGACGGTGGTGAGGGAAACTAAAGAAAGGTAAAGCCGAGGAAATTGTTTTGCAATATCTGCTTCAAAGCATCTGCTGGTGTACTGTTTGTTCCGAATTATATCATCAGTGTTATAGGTAGAAATACCCTTCACCTAAGCTAACGAAAAAAAACAATAATACAAAATACAATTTAATTATTGATTAATTACAATTAATTACTTAACAAATAACAATAACAAAGAATTATGTTAATTGAACTGTCTTTTGGAAAATTCTAGTCTGTATCCAAAAGAAAGATCCAGTTAAGTAACGTAATTCCAAAAGTTATGTCTAAAATACATGGAATAAGATAAATCACTAAACAGTTATTTCACTAATAAGACAGCTTAAATCCAGTAATAATTGAGTAACGTTTTGTACTAATACTAAAGTATGAAAAATCCTGCCTCTCAAATGGATGCATGTCATTTATATATCCAAAGCTAATGTTCTGGAAGTTTGTTAATAAAGGGATGTTCTAGAATTTTGTAAATGGTCGAATGTATTAGAATTTTGTAGATTAGTTTGTTATTCCGGTTTCGAAAGGATTTATAATGTAACATTCACTGTTTAGGACTGATATTCCATTCGCCAACACGATCGTATGCATTTGTGACCTGCGACTGACATTATTAGAGCCAGAAGGTGCCATTTTTCCCTTCTACCGCTGATATTTAAGTAGTTTTGTTATATTTTTTTCATAATGCAAAATTTTTATAAGAGCTTTAATATTATATAATGTTCTGGAAGTTTCTTAATTATGGAATGTTCTAGAACTTTGTAGATGACCGAATGTACATGTATTTCCTAGTTAACAGATCTAGAATATTTGACAAAATTCTTTCTCAAGTCAACAAATAAAAATGTATATAAAAGATCACATTGTACTTATAAACTCATAATGTAAAACAAATGTAAACTACAAATAAAAGGCCAAACAATCAAGTCAAGTAATAAGCACCCAGTAACACCAGACTCATAGTCACACTTCAGAGCTAACATCAAGCATCAGCAATCTGATGTAGCCTTGTTTATGTTTACTGCCCTAATATTTTTTGTATGGTGTAGTGGCTTTATGCCAGATTATCGGCCTAACTTATCAGAATTTGGGGTATAAAAACTATTCAACTAATTATTACGCATTCCAGTATTTTAGTTTATCTCTACAAATGAGAGTCTTGCTTCGAAACAAACATGCTTTATCTGTCGCAGTATTTCTAGCTTTGATAACATTTGTTATAGTCGAATTCACACTCCTTTGTTAAACAAGGCAACCGCAAACCTTTTTCCATTATACTGGCAATCCTAGAATCATTTGGATTAATATTTAAAGCAGAAACCACATTCACCATTTATTGTTGATTGTTCATAATATAGCAGTCGCTACACTTTAAGCAAGTCCAGGGAAATTTCTCATTGCATTAGCAGCCATTGGTTACGCATAAAACAAGGTTATATAGACTTCACTTTCGTCAGCAAGAGATTGACTTACGATCGAGTAAATCAATTCTATACAATTCTGGCATGAAGTCTTACTGAATTATGACTACCCCTGGGTATGACTTGATTCATACGACGGGTGTCACGCGTGAAGCAGGAGTTGCTTTTTCTTCCGGAGAACCTGCAATCACCGCCCGTTTTTGTGGGGTTCGTATTACTCAATTTTTCGTTTTTGTGTTGTGTGTATATTTGTTTTGCTGTAGTCCACTCTATTGGTTTACCATGGTTTTGTCTGTCCTTGATTTATTGTTTTATGATCACTCTTCGATTATTTTTTTGATATTTACTCTTCATTCCAATCGATAGTTGTTTTCTGGTTTAACATCTAATTCAGTTTTTTATTCACTCATTTTTATAGGTATGCGTGAGCATGATACTGTAATTACTTTTAAAAATATTAATCCTGTCCTGTTTGTTGTGATTACATAACTTAACAATCTTTAAGAAAACATATTTGTCACCACTATTATGATGCAATATACTTTTGGGGAAAAATTAATAAACATGATTTATAAAACTTACCTAAGCTCAATGCAAGGAAATTCAGCATCAAAATAGCACACATCATCCCTATTCCAGGAACTTTGTTGATAAAGATGAAAGTTTAGAAGTTTCTTTTTTTCTCTTTGGTGCAAGTCTGAACCATTTAAATTTTAAAATATCAGTAATGCAGTAAAATCCTCAAAATGACTGTTATTCGATATTTAATTGCCTAGTTTTCTACCAGTATAGATCATAGGTTTTATGTGTCAACGATGTTTAGCCATGCGTTTCTTTTTTTCCTTAGTACATATCTCTTTTAAAATGAATATTATAGTCCCAGTTTTTACTTATTCAATTTAAAAATATTGCATAACAAATTTATGGATTTATACGTTTTATCTAGAAATGAATCTATTTATTTTCAATAGAAGTATCATATTAAAACAACTTGAGAATTTTTGAAGTTTGATTTAGTAATTCACAAACTAAAATAATTTGCTGCAATTAGGCGCTTTAACCTTGCTATCTGGTGTTAGGTATTATTTACCCACTGGATAACATTTAATTTTCCACGCATGGGCGTTACTCTTTGTATAAGATTTTATTTATCACAAGATGACATTTTATTTACCTAGATGTTTTGTGATTTCATGTCTTTCAACAAATATCAAAATGTCTCCAGTCAACAATACAATAACAGTGGGGTACTTTGAAAGGTAAAGGCTTGCAATTGTTTTAAATAAGTCTTCCGTCTAAACCACAACAAATCATATAAAAATTATCGTTTTCCATTATCCAGCTCCCCATTTGTCCGCGACCCAGCCAAAATAAGAAATAATTAATGTGCTAATGTTTTTCAACTGCGCATCATATAATTTTTTTTTAATGTATGTATATTACTGATCAAACATCCACTGCATGAGTGACCTCGGTGGCCTAGTGGTTAAGGTAGTTCACCTACTATTTATCACGTGGTCTGTCAACACTGAGGTTGCGGGTTCGAGTCTTACTGCTGAATAAGTGTACTCGACTCCAACCTTAATTGACAAGGATTGCCAGTTTTCCTACCGAATATCATGAGTTTCCTCTGGGTAATCCGGCTTACTCCCCAATAAAAACTGGAGGCCATAATATAGTTGAAAAATTTCTGAAAGTGGCGTTAAGCCCCATTCAAACAAACAAACACAAAATTCATACTGCATGGTATCAACAAAACATCTAATGCATTGCCTTAGCATTAACGATAGCTGCAAGTGTACACTGGACATTCCGAACCTGAAGAGAACAAAACATGTGGTGATTGACGAACTGATAGGATTTAACCTAGGTTTAAAAACGAATTTATCTTTAAGTCAAACAATTTTCATTAAACATAATCGCTGTAGAATACGGTAAACCATAAACTACATTTTTCTGAATCTACACTTCATTTGAAATTTCAGTTTTTTAATATTTTTTTTCTGAATACTTGTAAAGAAGACAATTAAGACCATAAGCATAGATCTCAAGCCAAAATCGTTGTGGATTAGTACTAGTTACTGAATCAGCCGACAAGTTTACAATTACTTCTGTTTTTATAGCTGAACTATTTCAGAAAATGCAATCGTTCGAGAAAGGACAACATTGCAGAATACAGATCAATATGACAATTAAATAATTCATTTATTAATCCTGTATTTTATCTTGTGTCAAATGTCTCATTACATCCCCTTATTAGACGAATGCCATGTAACATCTTCCGGCTTCAAAAGCCGCTTTACATCTTAGCCTTAGGCTTGTCTACATTAGACAAATACCGTTTAACATCTCAGCATCTAAGGTCGTATTTTATCTCTGTGTTAATAAATCTCGTTTTTCATCTCCATGTAAGAGGAAAACCATGCTACATCTGAGTGTTAGAGGAATGCCGCATTACATCCCCATGTTAAACGAATGCTGTATTACATCCACGTGTTGGACGAATGACGTGTTACATCACCGTGTCAAATAAATGTTGTGTTGCATGCGCATGATAAACGAATGCGGTGTTACATTGCCATCATAGACAATGCTGTATTTTATCTTTATTATAGAAGAAAACATTATTACATCCCGTGTCAGGCGAATGTCTGTCGACATCCCCATGTTAGACTAATACCATATTACATCCCAAGTTTTAAAAAATGCAGTATTGCCTTCCTTTGTCCGACGAATACTGTATTACCTCCCCGTGTTTGATAAATGACATTTTTGTCCAATTGCGGTCAGATACCATACAACATCCGAATGTTTTATTACACCCCATGTTAGTCGAACGCTGTATTATATCCCTATTTCATTCTGATGCTTTATTGTTTCCAGATATTAACGAATGTGGTATTGCATCACCATGTTAGACAAATGCCGCATTACATCCCTGTATTACAAATGCTATCTCAAAAGCACGATGTAACATGAACGTCACCTTATAAGCCTTGTTATTCGCATGCCAAGCCACATCCCATATTTTAAACATTTCAATTAATTCTCTACTACAGCTTAGGTATCAACTAAGTAGCTAAAAGTTATCTGATGTAACAAATGATCTGGACGAACATTCAATTTCTTTTAGTATTGTTTGACCCCGTGTGGGACCAGGGGCACAGGAGAATAGGCCCACAGCTTCCTCAGCTTGTAATTAGAGCCTACTAACAGAGGCAACACTTTTCAGTGGGCCGGGTAAACGGTCCCGATACCTTACGGAACCCTTACTTTTGTAGACGGGAAATCGAGTCAGCCCTGACTTGGAAGAATCTGCACGTAACGTCTTGCCCTTCGTGAACCATTCTCATTTAAACTATTCTATTAATTTCATGTTCTTTTCAAACTATATTGTGAATTGTGTTTACAATTTGACGGACCGCTTCCTTACAGGATTTGCAAAGAAGGCGGTGGCTTAAGGGCAAAACTTCCTCAGCTTTATACTGAGTGCACGTGGGTTTAGATTTTCAACACACCACTTTGGCTCTTCCTTCAACTAGAATGGATGCGGGTGGACAAGGTTCAGTCGATTGGCTGATCACGCGGAGCCCTTAACAAGCTTATCATCATTCTTCTTATATCTCTTGATCATACCTTGTGAGTCTTGATATCAAATGCATTCAGTTAGAGTGTGTTAAAAAGGCGGTGGCTAATGGCTCAATCAAGTAGACAGAATTTCGAACGCTTGTTTTGCCAGGTAACATCGGGCACGAGGCTGGCTTTCGTTGAGAAATTCGCCTGTTTGAGTATACCACCCTCGTTTCACCTGGTGCTTTCTGCTGGAGATCTGCAGAGTCTAAGCATCGCCTCTGTTGGCACTCTGGGGCCGGTGGGGGACAAAGGTGGTGAACCGCATTCCTCTCATCATGGCTTCTAAAACATTTACTATAACAGGTTCCAAAAAAGAAAAACATGACATTTGAAGAAATAATTGATGAGAATCAATTTGTACATTTTATTGTCTTGATTTGTAAGGACTCCAATAAACCTCTATCATAAATGTCCCCATTCGTTATCGCATCTGAAAAACCATTAAAGGCTTGAAGGAGATGTTAAAAACGTCACAAACGACCCAATCCACAGATCATTGTAGTTTAAACAATATTTATGACGAGACCATTTGGGGTGAGGCAATAGATACATTCCCCTCACGTGCGGGATTCCACAGTCGGTCTCCCAGTCGTGAATGACAAGGTAGAACACAACGTAAGATCAGCATCCCCCTCATTCGTCCTTCAAAATAATGGACAGGATACTACACTTGAATGGTCGAGGTCTTAGGATTAATTTTATTTAGATTACATAACTAGTTCAAGCCTTTCTGTTGCCTTTTGTCAAGAATATCACGATATACAAAATGATAATATAGCTTTAAAAACTACCCTATATTCAGCACAAATGTAGATGAGAATGATAGAGCTGATGATGGCTCTCATATTCTCATTAAAGGTCAAGTTCTGCATAGCCCTGTTGATCTTGATACTGATAATTAGGATATCCTTAGATAAAACAATAACTTTATAATCCTCCTAATTCATCTTTGAATATAAATCAGTTGTAAGACCTTACTGATCAGCTACCGGCCCATATATATTACTTGGGGACTTCAACAAACACAACTTAATGACTCAAGAAGACTTGTGCATTTTAATGATGGTTCCAACACATATTAACATCTTGAAAATAATGTTATTACAGAGACTTGTAATGACATTCCTGATCCAATTTTAAAATTTATTGAAACTCTTATTTCAGTTGCTTACGAAACGATCCCTAAGACAAATCCAAAACATCTTAGTAAACAGTGGCTTGATGACGACTGCAAGAGCGCTAGTAAAGATCGTAAGAAGACCGAACGACGCTTTAACAAACACCCAACTCAAAATAATCTTAACAAATTCCGAATTTTTTTATCGAAAGCCGTAGGTTAACGAAACAAATAAGACGCACCTCTAGGCGCAACTTTGTTTCAAAACTTAATAACCCTAACCCTATGAATAAAGTGTGGAATATAATCGGTAAAATTAAAGGTGAAAATTTCAAGACAATGTCCATCATTTAAAGGATGGACGGGATTTATTAACATCGGAATAGGATATATCAAACAAATTGGCTGAAACTTGTGCAAAATACTCCTCTGCTGAAAATTACCAATCGGATTTTTAGCGAGTAAAAATAAAAAAAGAAAAATTAAAACTAAATTTTAAATCCGAAAATTTAGAAGATTGCAATAAACCATTTTTTGGGAAGAACTCAAATTTCTGTAAACAAAATCCCACGCGATGCAGCATGTGGCCCCGATGATATCCATTATGAACTTCTCAAACATCTTCCATAGTCTTCTTTACAATGTCTTTTAAGTCTTCTTAAAGGTACTTGAGAAACTGGTGACACCTTCTATTTGGAGAATGGTTGCCGTTGTCCTTATTCCAAAACCAGGTTAGGACCAATCGGCAGCGTCGAACTGTCGGCCTATAGCCTTACAAGTTGCGTCTTTAATACCATAGAAAGTATGATGACTAATGGCCTTGTCAAATAACCTTCTATCAAAATTACAAGGTGGATTCCGACAAGGACGAAGTACTATGGACCGTTAGGTAAGTCTGAAAACGTTCCTTTACAATGCTTTCGTCAAAAATTTACATGTTGTGTCTATCTTTTTCGATTGATAAAAATCATATGACATTACATGGCAATAGGCATTTTAAAAGATCTTTATGGGGCAGACTTTATACCTTCACTTTAAACTTTTAATTTAACAGAGAATTTGAAGTTCGGGTAATTTCCACATTATTGGATCCATTTTGAGCAAGAAATGGGTATCCCCATGAGTTGTATTTTATCTATAACTTTATGTAACATTAAATTAATAATTTTGTTTATGTCTCGAAAGATAATAATTGACGGTTTTCTCTATGTTGACGATTTCCTCATTTTTATCGGGGAAAAACATAAATAATATTGAATGTCAACTACAATAATGTTTAAAAAGGATAGAAAATTGGGCAATAGAAAATGAATTCAAATTCTCAACTTCCACAACTGTCCGTATGCATTTTTGTAACAAACGAAAAATGCATCCAGACCCCGAACTTACATTGTAGGAAAATGCTTTTAACACTGTGAAAGAAACTACTTTTCTTGGTTTGATTGTTGACTCCAAGCTCACATTTCTTTCCCATATCAAAATGTTAACAAAATAGTGCTTAAACGCATTAGATATTTTAAAAGTTGTATCCAGCAATCACTGGGGTGCAGATATATTATAGATCGGTGGTTCGACCTTAATTAGACTACGGTTGTTTTATTTAGGGTTCTGCTAGCAAGTCCTTTTTCAAAATAATTAAAGCAAATGAGCCTTCTTTGAATGAAAGAAAAAATAAGCTCGGCTTGCAATATACAACAAATCTTAAGGCTCATGACTGTGTTTTCAAACACCTTTATAAACATCTGGTATCTGTGTAGATGAAATTGTCCCTATTGAAATTCATCACAATCCACCATGGTTAAATCCTCAAACAATCGTATAGACCAATTAGTTAAAACACGGTGACGTCTCGGTCATACGACACACAAATATATTTTCAATGGTTAACCACGACTCGAGTGTGTGCCATGTAACAGTCCGTATACAATCAAGCATGTCTTCATTTACTGTGTTGACTTGGTCCATATTCAGGAGCGTGTTTATACACGTCTGTGGATTCGTATTTTAATTTGTCTACAACTTTCACGGGCAAGTATTAATCTATTAACTATGCTGTTATTTCATATTTTAAGATTTTAATCCCATTATTTTTTTGTGTGTGTATATAACCTCATACTATTGTGTGAAATTATAGATTTACTATGTTTCAACAGGGTTCTTTTTGAAAATTTTCAATTTATAATTTAACTTGCTTTATAAGCTGAATTATGATTGGCCAATTCAAATGGAGAAACCCATACGATATAACTTGCGTTTGTCACGTGACCTATTCTTACGCCGTTAAAATTCAAATAGTACCATGACGACATTGCTATTTTCCCGTTAAAATTGTCAAGATTTTTTGTTAAAATTAAATTATAAGGAATATATCAAATTTCTGAACAGGTTATACTCTATAACGCGGTTTGGTTATGTTTACATCATTCATACAATGGTTCGCGGTTTATTAGGCGTAAACAGACCCAAACCATGTTATACCGTATAACCTGTTCAGAAATTTGAAGTATTCCTTAAATAAAATTTTTCTCGTACTGAATATAGCTAAAATATTGCTGGACGCTAAGCATCAATAAATCAACTGTTTGACGTGACTTATTGAAGTCAATAGTGTTTGACCCTTTATTTATCATCTCTATTATTTTATCAATTTTTTGTGTGAATTGTTGTTAGGTCTTAAAGTTATGAATTGAATTGTGAGGTTTGGTTATATATATCATATATATACATGTTTATATATTCACTCAAGTGGAACGCGTTTCTTGTTACATATATACAAATAAGGTGACTGGCTCCCTCATAAGCACTTTCATCAGGATGCTAGTTATTATTAGCTATTAAGACAGTATTTAAGGATCATTTGAAATATATAAACAGGTTATAGAAAAATACCGAGAAGTATTAACAAACAATAAGTCATGGACAGACAACAGTTAACACCAGGGAACAACAACAAAACAGACAAACAACACGAAATCAAAAACCGAGTTACACATAACCCACTTAAATCGGGGCTTAAGTACATGTGTTCCGTAAGAGTAAGCAGCTCCTTCTCCACGCCTTGCGCTCATCGTGTCAGTCAGGTTATAGTCATATCCGGGTGGTAGTCATACTCCAGTAAGAAAAAGGGAAAGTGTTTACGACAAACGTTTGTGACATATATAACAGTCAACTATGTCATGATGGCGACTTTCTAAGTGATGACTTCAATCTTGCAACCAAGATCCCCTTTCTATAAGTAGCTTATGTAAGCAGACACCCCCTATAGATACGAAATACAGGTTCTTTAGTGCCTCATCAATTGTGAACTGCATATGTCATATGCCGGGGCTGCTGGAATGTGCCAACCTGAAATACTCCTTATGATTTAATTCTAACGATAACACTTGAACATTTTAACTGGAGAAACGGCTAATCAAATTTGAAAATGCGATTTGCCTGATGTGCTGCATTTTATTTGGCCAAAGTAATTGCTTATTTGTTTGTATAGAAAAAGTGTCTGTTTGAGGTGAAGAAAGCCTCACATTTAAATACTGTAGTTTGTCAACATAGAAGTCGAATAACTAATACAACTAAGGTCAGCCTCTTACTTAGACATACTTCGAGAAATCGACTACAAACGAGACTCTGCAACAAAGGTGATGACTTCAACTTTCCAATTGTCAATTTCCCGTTCATCGACAGCAATATTCCAGCAGCTCCAGCGTATGGCGTGTATACGTTTCACAACTTATACGTTATTCTAGATCCTGCGATCGATATTTCGATTTGACTGCATGCTAAACAAGGGTTTGTTGTACTAAGGTTGCCCTTTTCTCTCCAGAAGTTATATGGTCGTCACCATGACTCAATTGATGATTATGTGAAATCAGTGTCTCAAATACGATCTGACATTTTCGCTGAGCGAGTCTCTCTGCGGGCAGGGTGTACTCGACTCCAATCTTAATTGACAAGGATTGCCACCTACCAAAAGTCGGGGGTTCTCTCCTGTTACTCCGACTTCCACCCCCAATGAAAACTGGACGCCATGATATAGCTGAAAAATTGCTGAAAGTGGCGTTAAACATCATTCAAACAAACAAACAATTTTCGCTGAGTCATAGGTAGTGTTTTCTATTCCTGGATTTTACTTTTCCCTAGACAAGACACTGAGTAACTCGACGGGTGTCTAATAAGAGGCAGGCATTGCTTAATCGTCCGAAGCACCTGAGTGCACCCATGGTTTTTATTGGGTTCGGGTTACTCTCTTTCTGTTTTTTTGTGTTTTTGGTTTTTGTGTTGCGTTTGTCTACATCCGGATTTGTACCTGTCCCTTGACTTTTGACTCTTGTTGTTAAGTAGGTTTTCTTTGCTATTTTTCTCTTTTAATAATTAAATACCGAAAGCGATTTCATTATTTCATAACACGCTACATCTAATTGCGTGATCCCGGACTTAGCTAAAAGAGAAGAGATCTACACATGACAGAGGATATCTTTGTAGTATATACCTACCATCCAAACTTGTACCATGTGAATAAAACCCGAAATCTGTGTTTTCGTTATATATCTACTGGATCCCTATTGACTGGAATGAAATGACGTACTACACATGGAATTTATATGCCACGAGATTGCGCTTGAGAATGACGTAAATATACTGTAAAAAATAACGTCTTGCTTCATTGTTTAGTGTATATAACAAGTTATACATTAACCCACTTTTAACATCAAAGATGACATATGAACGTACTTAGTGTCGTCTTCATTAATGTACGAAATATTGGATCGTGCAACGAGATATTTCCTTCTGAGGCATAGGCGGGTTTAAAAAAAATAAAAGTTAAGCAATGGGTAATTTAATATAGTTGTTAAACAAATTTTGGTGTTGCACATGTAAATTGACCCTTTATGCTAACGGTCAATGATACCTAATATAATACTATCTAAATATCTATTGAGATGCACTGATAATAATGTCTTAATTTAAGTGGCACTGTTTCAACATTTTCAGATTTCTTATTTGTCATCTAAAGAGTTCTTATACTGGTTGATACTGGCTGGTAAAGTAAGTACATGCAGTTACTTACGGAGGAGGTATTTAGATTAATTAACGTACATACAGACAATGACAGATATCAGGTTAAGTCTTAAAATGTTTTCTTATAGATAGCCGTATGGTTTTATCCTTTGTGTTCACTGAATTTTACATATACTAATATTGTTTAATGCAATTGTTCTTGTGTAAAAACACATTTCCTTTTAATATTGCTAATTAAAACCAGAAACATATAATAACTGTAATTATATGTCTCTGTTAAAACTTAGTAATAATATTTGTAATAAATAAATTGTATGAGAATACTGACTTTTCTATCAGAGGATAGAAGAAAGAAATTGTTCTTTTCCTTGACGTAATAAATTATTCCGCAGAACATTTGCAGTATCTGTGTGGTCTTATATTAAAAATGTACAATTACACAAATTAAATTGTGGAGTTTATTCTTATTTTTGAATTTATTCCTACGAAGTGCCTACACAACATATTTCCTCCTAGAGATGACAAAATTTCCGTTGTGCACATTAAATATCATCCGCTTTATACAATATGCACAAGGAATTTCGTTTAAGTTTTGATAAAGAAAATATGGTTTATGTAATATAAGCAATAGACATCGGATTTGACGTCATTCAAAAATGCAACTTTAATAAATGATAATTCTAATATGATTTGCATATTTAGAAATACGTTTATTTCATTGGTTGATTTTACTTCCGGTAGAGGTTTTCAACGAAATTTATTTTTTGATAAATGAAGTTGACTTAATTTATTTTTGGATAAATGACGTTGACCGAACCATTTTTACCGTAACCAACGTAAACAAAGATGGCGGCTTTCAATATCGAAAGTAGCAATCAGCTTATAAATTATTTGTTTGATGAATTATCATAAACATGATAAATGATTTGTTAAATTTAAAACTTTCCTTGTGTTCGATACAGAAAATAAGGTTATAGATTGATATAAAACTTAATTGTGTTTATTAAAATCAGAAAATGGTTTATGGAATAATCGTACGTAAAAATAAACAAAATATTCATACGTTCAGTCAATCCCGCCACCAAAAACACAAGAAATATGAAGTTGAGAAACACGTTAGATAAATAAATTCCTTATTGCATCTTAAAGAATTATAAGGAGTAAACACCGTTTTCAATGGATTTATCGGTATATCAACAAGACCAACTCACCCACAAACATATCATAAAGTCCTTCGGACTTTTATTTGTTTGTGAGTGAGTTGGTCTTGTTGATATACCGATGAATCCATTGAAAACGTTTTCTTGTTGATATACCGATAAATCCATTGAAAACGTCTTGTTGATATACCGATAAATCCATTGAAAACGTCTTGTTGATATACCGATAAATCCATTGAAAACGGTGTTTAATCCTATAATAAAAATTAAATGAAATATACAATGAATTTGTGTAGGGTGGTAGATGCCGTCAGGTGGCGTCTATATCCTATTAAGACTCTAACAATGATAATATCTCGTAATTTCTATATATTTTCAAGTTATAATCCTTGAAGAGGTAAACAGTATGAACTTATTATTGTTAACAAAGCTCGTTAATAAATATGTTATGCTGGATGTAGGGAAAACAGCATGTGTAGAGTGCTATTATTTTGTTAATTTAATTTTATTTTGAATCAAGCTTCGGCGTCTCTGAACACCATAATTCTTTTCTAAACTGTATAAGACATATTATAGGGTTATTGCATGAATATTGGGAAATATTGTCCCAAGCAAGTGTTATATTGCACGAGCTTGCGAGTGCAATATAGCATCTTGCAAGGGACAATATTTTCCAATATTCATGCAATAACCCTTTTATTATATAGTAATAATTTTTTTGTGCTTTTAAGTGATTATTCATTATATTAAATTACTTTTAAAATATCTTGCATTTATTGCTCTAACCAAATGACTCCTAAATAATAAAATACAATGCGTTTCAGCGAAATTAACGTCCGTTAAGGCTACACACTTTCATCGCCGAAATTAGAGTGTACTACTACCAGCATAAATTCCTGCTTTGAAACGAGCCACTTGTACACGATATTTAAATCCCGTTTTGTACAGTTTACACTTGATTTTTTCCTTTGTTGGTCTATTAAATTTACTTTTATCTACAATCGAATTCACTTCCATTTGTTCAGTTCAAGTGGTTCTACTAATTTTCCCCTCGAGAGCAGATCATGAATGTCACTTTCGGCCATGTTTGTTAACCAAACAACAGTAAAATATAAAAGCCGATGTTCGGAACACATCTGTACGTTTCCCGGAAATTACATAAAAGGCAGAGATTCAGTGTAAAATATGAAAATTTATTATACAGATGATGTTCTAAATTAAAAGACAAATCAATTATACAGTACACAAACAATATCTTATTTTGTTTCAATAATGGAACAATCTTTTAATTAAATCTGTATTCTTTATATGTTAAGACTTTACTAGTTTGTAAAGATTGAATGCAATGTCTGTTTATTAATTTACTGACCTATAAGCCACGAATGTAATCATTGCAGCACACAAAAAATTAATAATATAAGTCTAAGAGATATTGCAAATTACTGTATATAATATACTCCATATCAAATCAATCTAATTTTCAAAAAGATCTTTTACTTGTTCCCCATTTTTTGTTATTGTGAAGAAGTAAAATCTTTAATAATATTTAAATACAAGTGACTCTAATCGCATCCAATTTTTAATGTAACAACTGTACATTTAAACAAGTGACGGGTGTGAAGTTAGCAGTGGGTTCGATATTCGATATTCGACATTCGAATATCGAACTCGCTGCTAGCAGTGGGTTCGATATTCGAAATTCTAATATCGAACTTGCTGCTAGCAGTGGGTTCGATATTCGATATTAATAAATACACATTATCAAATACAAGATAAAAAGATGTATAAAATTGCTATACATACTACCTAGGGGAATTTTATACATCTGGAAAGGTTTGGTATGTAAGGGAACCCAACAGCGTCAAATTTGAATATCGAACTGGTAAATAATCAGTTACATGTGAATATGCACGAGTATGCCGAGAAATAACCACTTAGTTTTTTTTATTCAAATCTATCCTGCTGTGGTCATCAGTGTTAATTAATATGCATAAGGCTTATCTGTAGCAAACTATATGTGTTCGTTACGCCACGGAAGCAATACATTTTCGTCTTTTACCCCGTTCTAATTTTTTATGAGTTAATTTTGAAAGTGCTTTATACGATAATGACTTACAAATACGAAAACTTGGTAAACGGACTGTTATTTCTCGCCAGTGATTGTATACCACTTTTCATTTTTAATAGAAAACTGGCTATAAACGCCCCCCGCCGAGAATGTCAACTAGCATATACTTTGAGCTTACCTCCCTTTCCATTGATGTCTTTCTTTTTTTTTCCGTTTTAACGGTATATTTTGTATTTCGGTTTGTTTACTAAACTGCCAGGAATGCTAAATTTTGATTTTATTAAAAACCAGAATAATTGTTGATATGATGTCACGTGACTTGCCTTTATATTACCGCGGAGATAGGTTTATATTTTCTTTTCTAGGGAGACCGTCGTCGGTTATGGACATATATTGATTGAAGCACGATCGTGGAATAATAATAAATGTTAATAAAAGGGCGTCGCGGATGACTGTAGTCGGAGATTTTGAAGATTATTGGACAACGTAACGTTTCAAGAATTTCTCAACAACAACAAAATTACATTGGAAATTGTTCGGGACCACCCCTTCATCCTCTTTTAATCTTCACGAAACTTGGCAAAACAGTTGGCATTATATAGCTATAGATGCTGTCAAAAGGAATTTAAGGCATCTGGTCGGGTTCGGTATGTAAGAGAGCCCAACAGCATCAATTTGAATATCGAAATGGTAAAAAATCACTTAAGTGCGAATATGCGAACCTCGAGACCACCCCTTCATCCTCTTTCAATCTTCATGAAACTTGGCAAAACAGTTGGCATTATATAGCTATAGATGCTGTCAAAAGGAATTTAAGGCATCTGGTCGGGTTCGGTATGTAAGAGAGCCCAACAGCATCAATTTGAATATCGAAATGGTAAAAAATCACTTAAGTGCGAATATGCGAACCTCGAGACCACCCCTTCATCCTCTTTCAATCTTCATGAAACTTGGCAAAACAGTTGGCATTATATAGTTATAGATGCTGTCAAAAGGAATTTAAGGCATCTGGTCGGGTTCGGTATGTAAGAGAGCCCAACAGCATCAATTTGAATATCGAAATGGTAAAAAATCACTTAAGTGCGAATATGCGAACCTCGAGACCACCCCTTCATCCTCTTTCAATCTTCATGAAACTTGGCAAAACAGTTGGCATTATATAGCTATAGATGCTGTCAAAAGGAATTTAAGGCATCTGGTCGGGTTCGGTATGTAAGAGAGCCCAACAGCATCAATTTGAATATCGAAATGGTAAAAAATCACTTAAGTGCGAATATGCGAACCTCGAGACCACCCCTTCATCCTCTTTCAATCTTCATGAAACTTGGCAAAACGGTTGGCATTATATAGCTATAGATGCTGTCAAAAGGAATTTAAGGCATCTGGTCGGGTTCGGTATGTAAGAGAGCCCAACAGCATCAATTTGAATATCGAAATGGTAAAAAATCACTTAAGTGCGAATATGCGAACCTCGAGACCACCCCTTCATCCTCTTTCAATCTTCATGAAACTTGGCAAAACAGTTGGCATTATATAGCTATAGATGCTGTCAAAAGGAATTTAAGGCATCTGGTCGGGTTCGGTATGTAAGAGAGCCCAACAGCATCAATTTGAATATCGAAATGGTAAAAAATCACTTAAGTGCGAATATGCGAACCTCGAGACCACCCCTTCATCCTCTTTCAATCTTCATGAAACTTGGCAAAACAGTTGGCATTATATAGCTATAGATGCTGTCAAAAGGAATTTAAGGCATCTGGTCGGGTTCGGTATGTAAGAGAGCCCAACAGCATCAATTTGAATATCGAAATGGTAAAAAATCACTTAAGTGCGAATATGCGAACCTCGAGACCACCCCTTCATCCTCTTTCAATCTTCATGAAACTTGGCAAAACAGTTGGCATTATATAGCTATAGATGCTGTCAAAAGGAATTTAAGGCATCTGGTCGGGTTCGGTATGTAAGAGAGCCCAACAGCATCAATTTGAATATCGAAATGGTAAAAAATCACTTAAGTGCGAATATGCGAACCTCGAGACCACCCCTTCATCCTCTTTCAATCTTCATGAAACTTGGCAAAACAGTTGGCATTATATAGTTATAGATGCTGTCAAAAGGAATTTAAGGCATCTGGTCGGGTTCGGTATGTAAGAGAGCCCAACAGCATCAATTTGAATATCGAAATGGTAAAAAATCACTTAAGTGCGAATATGCGAACCTCGAGACCACCCCTTCATCCTCTTTCAATCTTCATGAAACTTGGCAAAACAGTTGGCATTATATAGCTATAGATGCTGTCAAAAGGAATTTAAGGCATCTGGTCGGGTTCGGTATATAAGAGAGCCCAACAGCATCAATTTGAATATCGAAATGGTAAAAAATCACTTAAGTGCGAATATGCGAACCTCGAGACCACCCCTTCATCCTCTTTCAATCTTCATGAAACTTGGCAAAACGGTTGGCATTATATAGCTATAGATGCTGTCAAAAGGAATTTAAGGCATCTGGTCGGGTTCGGTATGTAAGAGAGCCCAACAGCATCAATTTGAATATCGAAATGGTAAAAAATCACTTAAGTGCGAATATGCGAACCTCGAGACCACCCCTTCATCCTCTTTCAATCTTCATGAAACTTGGCAAAACAGTTGGCATTATATAGCTATAGATGCTGTCAAAAGGAATTTAAGGCATCTGGTCGGGTTCGGTATGTAAGAGAGCCCAACAGCATCAATTTGAATATCGAAATGGTAAAAAATCACTTAAGTGCGAATATGCGAACCTCGAGACCACCCCTTCATCCTCTTTCAATCTTCATGAAACTTGGCAAAACAGTTGGCATTATATAGCTATAGATGCTGTCAAAAGGAATTTAAGGCATCTGGTCGGGTTCGGTATGTAAGAGAGCCCAACAGCATCAATTTGAATATCGAAATGGTAAAAAATCACTTAAGTGCGAATATGCGAACCTCGAGACCACCCCTTCATTTTCTTTCAATCTTCATGAAACTTGGCAAAACAGTTGGCATTATATAGCTATAGATGCTGTCAAAAGGAATTTAAGGCATCTGGTCGGGTTCGGTATGTAAGAGAGCCCAACAGCATCAATTTGAATATCGAAATGGTAAAAAATCACTTAAGTGCGAATATGCGAACCTCGAGACCACCCCTTCATCCTCTTTCAATCTTCATGAAACTTGGCAAAACAGTTGGCATTATATAGTTATAGATGCTGTCAAAAGGAATTTAAGGCATCTGGTCGGGTTCGGTATGTAAGAGAGCCCAACAGCATCAATTTGAATATCGAAATGGTAAAAAAATCACTTAAGTGCGAATATGCGAACCTCGAGACCACCCCTTCATCCTCTTTCAATCTTCATGAAACTTGGCAAAACAGTTGGCATTATATAGCTATAGATGCTGTCAAAAGGAATTTAAGGCATCTGGTCGGGTTCGGTATGTAAGAGAGCCCAACATCATCAATTTGAATATCGAAATGGTAAAAAATCACTTAAGTGCGAATATGCGAACCTCGAGACCACCCCTTCATCCTCTTTCAATCTTCATGAAACTTGGCAAAACAGTTGGCATTATATAGCTATAGATGCTGTCAAAAGGAATTTAAGGCATCTGGTCGGGTTCGGTATGTAAGAGAGCCCAACAGCATCAATTTGAATATCGAAATGGTAAAAAATCACTTAAGTGCGAATATGCGAACCTCGAGACCACCCCTTCATCCTCTTTCAATCTTCATGAAACTTGGCAAAACAGTTGGCATTATATAGCTATAGATGCTGTCAAAAGGAATTTAAGGCATCTGGTCGGGTTCGGTATGTAAGAGAGCCCAACAGCATCAATTTGAATATCGAAATGGTAAAAAATCACTTAAGTGCGAATATGCGAACCTCGAGACCACCCCTTCATCCTCTTTCAATCTTCATGAAACTTGGCAAAAACAGTTGGCATTATATAGCATAGATGCTGTCAAAAGGAATTTAAGGCATCTGGTCGGGTTCGGTATGTAAGAGAGCCCAACAGCATCAATTTGAATATCGAAATGGTAAAAAATCACTTAAGTGCGAATATGCGAACCTCGAGACCACCCCTTCATCCTCTTTCAATCTTCATGAAACTTGGCAAAACAGTTGGCATTATATAGTTATAGATGCTGTCAAAAGGAATTTAAGGCATCTGGTCGGGTTCGGTATGTAAGAGAGCCCAACAGCATCAATTTGAATATCGAAATGGTAAAAAATCACTTAAGTGCGAATATGCGAACCTCGAGACCACCCCTTCATCCTCTTTCAATCTTCATGAAACTTGGCAAAACAGTTGGCATTATATAGCTATAGATGCTGTCAAAAGGAATTTAAGGCATCTGGTCGGGTTCGGTATGTAAGAGAGCCCAACAGCATCAATTGAATATCGAAATGGTAAAAAATCACTTAAGTGCGAATATGCGAACCCTCCCGAGACCACCACCCTTCATCCTCTTTCAATCTCATGAAACTTGGCAAAACAGTTGGCATTATATAGCTATAGATGCTGTCAAAAGGAATTTAAGGCATCTGGTCGGGTTCGGTATGTAAGAGAGCCCAACAGCATCAATTTGAATATCGAATGGTAAAAATCACTTAAGTGCGAAATATGCGAACCTCGAGACCACCCCTTCATCCTCTTTCAATCTTCATGAAACTTGGCAAAACAGTTGGCATTATATAGCTATAGATGCTGTCAAAAGGAATTTAAGGCATCTGGTCGGGTTCGGTATGTAAGAGAGCCCAACAGCATCAATTTGAATATCGAAATGGTAAAAAATCACTTAAGTGCGAATATGCGAACCTCGAGACCACCCCTTCATCCTCTTTCAATCTTCATGAAACTTGGCAAAACAGTTGGCATTATATAGCTATAGATGCTGTCAAAAGGAATTTAAGGCATCTGGTCGGGTTCGGTATGTAAGAGAGCCCAACAGCATCAATTTGAATATCGAAATGGTAAAAAATCACTTAAGTGCGAATATGCGAACCTCGAGACCACCCCTTCATCCTCTTTCAATCTTCATGAAACTTGGCAAAACAGTTGGCATTATATAGCTATAGATGCTGTCAAAAGGAATTTAAGGCATCTGGTCGGGTTCGGTATGTAAGAGAGCCCAACAGCATCAATTTGAATATCGAAATGGTAAAAAATCACTTAAGTGCGAATATGCGAACCTCGAGACCACCCCTTCATCCTCTTTCAATCTTCATGAAACTTGGCAAAACAGTTGGCATTATATAGCTATAGATGCTGTCAAAAGGAATTTAAGGCATCTGGTCGGGTTCGGTATGTAAGAGAGCCCAACAGCATCAATTTGAATATCGAAATGGTAAAAAATCACTTAAGTGCGAATATGCGAACCTCGAGACCACCCCTTCATCCTCTTTCAATCTTCATGAAACTTGGCAAAACAGTTGGCATTATATAGCTATAGATGCTGTCAAAAGGAATTTAAGGCATCTGGTCGGGTTCGGTATGTAAGAGAGCCCAACAGCATCAATTTGAATATCGAAATGGTAAAAAATCACTTAAGTGCGAATATGCGAACCTCGAGACCACCCCTTCATCCTCTTTCAATCTTCATGAAACTTGGCAAAACAGTTGGCATTATATAGCTATAGATGCTGTCAAAAGGAATTTAAGGCATCTGGTCGGGTTCGGTATGTAAGAGAGCCCAACAGCATCAATTTGAATATCGAAATGGTAAAAAATCACTTAAGTGCGAATATGCGAACCTCGAGACCACCCCTTCATCCTCTTTCAATCTTCATGAAACTTGGCAAAACAGTTGGCATTATATAGCTATAGATGCTGTCAAAAGGAATTTAAGGCATCTGGTCGGGTTCGGTATGTAAGAGAGCCCAACAGCATCAATTTGAATATCGAAATGGTAAAAAATCACTTAAGTGCGAATATGCGAACCTCGAGACCACCCCTTCATCCTCTTTCAATCTTCATGAAACTTGGCAAAACAGTTGGCATTATATAGCTATAGATGCTGTCAAAAGGAATTTAAGGCATCTGGTCGGGTTCGGTATGTAAGAGAGCCCAACAGCATCAATTTGAATATCGAAATTGTTAAAAAATCACTTAAGTGCGAATATGCGAACCTCGAGACCACCCCTTCATCCTCTTTCAATCTTCATGAAACTTGGCAAAACAGTTGGCATTATATAGCTATAGATGCTGTCAAAAGGAATTTAAGGCATCTGGTCGGGTTCGGTATGTAAGAGAGCCCAACAGCATCAATTTGAATATCGAAATGGTAAAAAATCACTTAAGTGCGAATATGCGAACCTCGAGACCACCCCTTCATCCTCTTTCAATCTTCATGAAACTTGGCAAAACAGTTGGCATTATATAGCTATAGATGCTGTCAAAAGGAATTTAAGGCATCTGGTCGGGTTCGGTATGTAAGAGAGCCCAACAGCATCAATTTGAATATCGAAATGGTAAAAAATCACTTAAGTGCGAATATGCGAACCTCGAGACCACCCCTTCATCCTCTTTCAATCTTCATGAAACTTGGCAAAACAGTTGGCATTATATAGCTATAGATGCTGTCAAAAGGAATTTAAGGCATCTGGTCGGGTTCGGTATGTAAGAGAGCCCAACAGCATCAATTTGAATATCGAAATGGTAAAAAATCACTTAAGTGCGAATATGCGAACCTCGAGACCACCCCTTCATCCTCTTTCAATCTTCATGAAACTTGGCAAAACAGTTGGCATTATATAGCTATAGATGCTGTCAAAAGGAATTTAAGGCATCTGGTCGGGTTCGGTATGTAAGAGAGCCCAACAGCATCAATTTGAATATCGAAATGGTAAAAAATCACTTAAGTGCGAATATGCGAACCTCGAGACCACCCCTTCATCCTCTTTCAATCTTCATGAAACTTGGCAAAACAGTTGGCATTATATAGCTATAGATGCTGTCAAAAGGAATTTAAGGCATCTGGTCGGGTTCGGTATGTAAGAGAGCCCAACAGCATCAATTTGAATATCGAAATGGTAAAAAATCACTTAAGTGCGAATATGCGAACCTCGAGACCACCCCTTCATCCTCTTTCAATCTTCATGAAACTTGGCAAAACAGTTGGCATTATATAGCTATAGATGCTGTCAAAAGGAATTTAAGGCATCTGGTCGGGTTCGGTATGTAAGAGAGCCCAACAGCATCAATTTGAATATCGAAATGGTAAAAAATCACTTAAGTGCGAATATGCGAACCTCGAGACCACCCCTTCATCCTCTTTCAATCTTCATGAAACTTGGCAAAACAGTTGGCATTATATAGCTATAGATGCTGTCAAAAGGAATTTAAGGCATCTGGTCGGGTTCGGTATGTAAGAGAGCCCAACAGCATCAATTTGAATATCGAAA